>OY728147.1:1964911904-1966161904 GCA_963277665.1 Viscum album | reverse complement strand
AAGACATAGGCTCCATGATGTGAAAAGGAAATATATTTACTAGGACTGAGAATATAGGTTTGGGAATCACTACGTAACTTGTGATGGAAGGAATCAAGTCACACAAAGTTCTTGAATTGGAAATGCTCTATGCAGGTCTGATTCATATATAGAGAGGGGCATTGTTCCCATTGATTGTTCCTTCTATTCTTGGGATTGGAGATCCAAAAATCATTATGTATCATGTGATGAAAAGAATCATGCCACATGTAGTTTCTAAGAAACCATGTAGTTTTATGTTATATGGAAAGGATATAAAATCCCTGACATGAAAAGGGAATATTTCAGCTAGACCCAAGACCTAGGATCTAGGGGTCATGTCACGACCCGACCTCGGGGCCCGTGCCGTGACTACCCCAAGCCCGCCTTCCATAGGCCAGGGGCTGGCGACTAGCACCAAGGCGTAAAATCCCGGTAAACAGGGAAGGCATTGCCTTTATAAGTAACAACCACCACAGAGTCAGCAAGCGGAAAGTAAAGTGCAGAAAAGTAAAGGGGGCCGGAATACAAGCCCAACTGAAAGTACAACTGAAAAAGTAAAGAACAGCAACTGAAGAAAAGACGGCGGCCTCGTGTCGTCCACTGGCAATCCCACCTGAAGGGTGGGTACAGATAGCCTCCAGGCTCCTCAGGTCCCACGTCCGCTCCGAGCACGTCCCGCCCAGTGGTCCACCTCCAGGTACCGTCCTGCTCCACGCCCCAACCGTGATCAGCGCTGTCCGTCGTCTGCAACCAACACAACAAGGTGCGGGCATAGCCCGTGCAGGGGTGAGTACAAGCTACTCAGTAAGGACCCCGAGACCCCCGAAGGTCTCCCGAAATCCACAAAGGATATAGCACAAAAGAAAGATGCAATCACGAAGTAACATCTGACTCGACTTAGGTATATGCCATACATATACCTAAGTCCCCAATTCTAGCTCTGCTCACGAGCTCAAGAACAACTCAATCCACAAAGGAAAGCAAGACTCAAATCCACAAGGAGAGTAAATAGTAAATCCACATAGGATAGTTCAACACAATCCACAAAGGAGAGTAACATAAGATTCAGCTCAACCAGGTATACTTTTTCAGATGACGTCAAAGATGATCACTGATCCATCTAAGTCTTCGGACCCACGAAGGATCGATAGGTACTAACCCCCGAAAAAGACCCACACAGGATCGGGCTCACACAGAACCTGTAGGCAATGGCTCACACAGAACCGGTAGGCAGTGGCTCACACAGAACCGGTAGTAGGACCCACACAGGATCGGGCACTGATCCACGTAGGATCGCTGAGTGCAGTAGTCGACACAGTCCACTGAGGATCTCTGCACAGTCGTCGCCGCAGTCCACGGAGGATCTCTGCTCTGCCATCGTCGCAGTCCACTGAGGATCTCTGCTCTGCCGTCGTCGCAGTCCACGGAGGATCTCTGCTCTGTCGTCGAAGTCACAGCCAGCGCTAGGGTTCCCGCACACAGCGAGCTCGTTTAGGAGGGTCCGCTCCACGAGCCGAGAGGCTGATACATCAACTGACACGTAGTCCAAAGTTGATGTATCCAAAAGTTCCGTATCGACAGCAGGATCTCAACGCAACAGACGGCGCGTCAATCGGACGCCCGGTCTGAGAGTTATTGGCATTTTCGTCCCAGGGGCCCGGTTGGTTTTTAGGGCAAAACCAACCCGACCGTACTCCGCCTGTGTCCGATCCTCGGGCGGAGTATGCCAAAAGTTCCGTCTCACTTAGAGGAAACTACCACAGCTGACGGTACGTCGATCGGACGTCCGTAGCTCAAGTTATGAGCGTTTCCGCTCTGAGGGCCCGGTTGGTTTCGTGTACAAACCAACCCGGCCGAACCCAAAGTCTTCCGAAACCTTGAGTATAATATACCGAAACGACCGTCTCGATCCAAGGATCGCGTAGCCGCTGACGGTTCGTCAATCGGAGGTCCCAGGCCCAAGATATGGGCGAAAGACTGAAGAAGGCCCGAAAACGGGGGTTCTGGGCCCGGGGCGACCCGGCCCGAACCCCCCCTGGGTCGGCCGAACCGGGTCGGACCGAACCGGGTCGGCCCGACCCGGCCCGACCAGGCTAGGCCGGGTCCGGTCCGGCCTGGGCGCGGCCCGGCCGACCGGACCGGCCGGCTCGGCTTCGGCCGAGCGGCCGAATGAGCCGCCGCGGGTTTGACCCGCGGCTTTGGAGAAACGCGGCCCGCGCGGGCCGCGTGCTGGGTGGCCGGACCGCGGACACGGTCCGGCGGTTCGCCGCCGCCGCGGCCGAGCCGCGGCGGATCTTCCGGCGGCGCGCCGGGCGCCGCCGCCGCCTTCCGCGGGCCGTCAGAGTTGCTCCGGTGGCCCGTTTTGCCTCCCGTCTGCGCCATTATTCCTTCCGGGACGCGTCCTTCACTGCGGAATCAACAATTGGCCCTTGCGTCGTGCTTTTGCCGTCGCCCGCCAAATCCGCACAAAAAAGGAAGATCGGCGGAGGGTTGCCGGGTCTTGTTCGTTAGACCCGCACCCTCCGCGTTAGTCATAAACAACGGGAGAAACAAGAAATAACCAATCAACAATTTTAAATAAATTAAAATTGTTCCGTGATCGGGTTCTTTATTTCAAAAGAATAAACACGGGAAAGAATCATCAAGAAAATAAACCCCTACCTCAAAGTCGCCATCGGACGTGAGGTCGTCGCGGAAACGCTCGTCACGGAAGGAGGGGATCGTCGCGTCGTCGCGGAAGAGACGTTCGTCGCACCGCGGGAAAAACGTCGCGCCGACGATCTCCGGATCAAGATCAAACGGATTTAATTAATTTAAATCCGTTGTCATTGAAATTAAAAAGGGAGAATTAGAAGATTCGATTCTCACCTTAGTTGCCGAACGAGGATCGGCCGCGGAAGAAGAGGCGTCGCCGAAGAACGTCGCGGGTAGAGCTCGTCGACGTCGCAGATCTCGGTGTGCGTCGTCGAATTCCGGTCGCCGGCGTTCTTCGCGTTCTTCGCGTTCTTCACGTTCTTCGCGTTCTTCGCGGGGAGGGTGGAGGTTCAGAGGAATTGCACAACGATAGCAATCCTCCAAAATAGACAAGTTTGTCTTATTTTATTATTTTGCCAACAAACGCAAAACGCGTAAGTAACGACCCATCGGTTCGTTGAATTAATTCAACGAACGAAACAGCCCATTTAATACACGAAATAAACCTCTCAATTAAATGGTCTGTTAAGAATTAAAGAAAATGCGTCGGTTGACTTTTCAGTTACTTTGACGGGTTTTCGCGGGTGCGTTACTTAGCGAAAGAAACGGTGGGGCTCGTGCGGGCCCCACCTCACAAATATCCTACCAAGGGGGTAGGATATTTCTGGATAACATCCTATCCAGTTCAACCCAGATCAATCCGCCTTTAAGTGGCTTCAAGTGGCTTCCAAGCAGCTTAAGTGAAATAAAATAAAGTTGTCGCACAAATTTTATTTTATTTCTGACTTTAAGCCCCAAAATTTAAAAACCACGTCTGAGCAAACGCAACTCCGGAAGAGGCGTTTCTAAGCAAATACCGGCGCTGCGATTTCATCAGTGCCCTCAGAATTCGATTCCGGGCACCGGTTCAAAAGATAGAAAAACCCGCTCGTCCGTTCACTGAACGTACCCGAGCCAAACTTCGGAAATTGATTCCGGGCACACCGGGCCTCGGAATCAGGTTCCGTCTGAAGCTGCGCTCTTGAAAAATTCCAAAGAAAATTAAGAAAAAAATTTCCTTGAAATTTGAGGGTCTTTACAGGTCACTACATATCCTATGATGTCCTAAATCAAGCCATGCATAGTTATTGAATGGAGGTGGGGTATGAGACCAACACTAAGGGTAGTGGTCCTCCTGGGAGAGGTCTATAGTAGGTTATAGTTTTGTGTCATACAATGGAAATCGGCCATGAATTTTAACATCATGTAGTGAGGACTCATGATGTTCCTTTTAAGGTTTGGCATCTAGGACCATGATAACCCTATCATAAAATGATATACCTCAGTCACATGGAGAGCCCTTACCAAAATTCCGAAACTCACACGACCTATACTCAATGTGAGAAAAATGGAATGGAAAAGGCTATTATCAGGACATGGAAGAAGTTAGAGGGTGTACAGGGGAATTTTGTATCATGTGGTGGATAGTCTGGGATATAGGATCCATGAATCCCTCCATATCTCATTAAAATTAAAATCAAGTTGTATACAGTTCTAGAAATCCATGCATTTTAGTTTCGTATGGAAAGTAAATCATCCGTGCAATTTAACATTATGTGGTAAGGATGTGGATAACTCAATGTCAAAGAAGAGGAATGTTGTAGATGGGCCCAAGAATTGTGGTATGGGATTAACTATGTATCATGTCATAGCAAGAATCAAGACACATGTTGTTTTGTAAATTAAACATTTTTGTTTCATGTGGTAGGGACATCAGATATGCAGTTTAACATCTTGAAGTAAGGATAAGGTCACCCAATTTGGAAGAAAATTAATATTGTGTTTGGGCCTAAGAATTTAGGTATGGGTGTCACTACGTATCCTTTGATGGTAGGAATAAATTCACACATAGTTCTTAGATGAAGATATTCCCTATGTGGATCTGACTCTCACACAAGGACATATGAATTTTTTTATTCTTTCACATAGATCTACATCATTTGCAATAAATCATCAATGAGATGTTGAGTCCCATGTAGTTTAACATCATGTAGTGAAGAAAGATTCCACGAAGTTTAATGATATGTTGTAAGGACACATTTGTGTAGTTTAATTTCTTTTGACCAAAAATAGAGATATTGTGTAGTTTAATATCTTGCTTACAGGACTTCTTCCATATAGTTTTAGGTTAAGTGGTCAGGACAAGAGATGATATGCAGTTTAATGAATTAATACATGGATTATAGATGTTTTATAGTTTAATATTTTTCTTCTAGGACAATATACAATTGATGGTAGATATATAAAGTATTTATTAAGAAAACTTGTGTCGGCTGGGGTGACATGCTCCCCACCCATTATGGACAATCGGTAAGTTTCATTATGATAGACCTTATGTATGATATAAGTTCCTTCCCATTTGGGTTACAACTTAGAAGGATTATTTCTCGGTATCATTGTGGTTCTAAGAGATAATATTAGTTCTCCTAGGAGGAAAAAATAGATTTAAACCTTTTTATTAAATGCTCATGTGATCTGAATCTGATGGACTTTGAGGTTGTGTAATATACAAAGCATATTCTAATAAAGGTTCTCCAATTCATCCAACCACTTTTTCAATAACTCATCATCCAATATATTTCTGCAAATGGATATTCAATGTGGGGGTAGATTTACTTTTATAGGAAAATATAACTTGGTCTCGTACACTGATAAATATGAATTTTCTTGTGTAACAGTATGCATGGTGGTATGGTAGGCCTATAAATCATAGAGGATATTGTTTATCCAATAGTTCTTGTCCTTATTAAACATCTTCTATAGTATATTTGATAGTCTTATTAAAGGTATCTATCTATCCATTTTCCAATACATGATTTAGGAATGAGTGATTAGACTCAATGTTATACTTTGGGTATAGTTTCTTCAACTCTACAGAAAATAAGTTGGTTTCGTTACTTGTCGATATCGTGTGAGGGATGTCGAACCTGGTAATGATATGGAACTTCACAAAGTTGATGATATTATTTATCAAAATTTCCTTGAGTGGTATTTCCTCATCCCACTTGGAAATAATTCAGTAGTAGTCCATATGTACTTGACCTTCTTAGATGTGGCTAGGGGATATGGCCCCACAACATCCATTACCCATAAAAAAATCTATAAATATTTAAATATATTTAGAAATTATGGGGGTTGATGGATGAATTTTTCATAAACATGGAATGCATTAAATTTCTTAGTGAATTCTACACATCCATGTATAATGGTTTTCCATTAAGAACCCATCCTCTTTATTTGGTGGGAGATCATGGTCCTGGACTTATGATTACCGAAGGATCCTATAGGGAATTCATTCATGATAGTTGGAATCTATATTTATAATATGCATCTGAGGAGGATTTTGTCGAATCCACACTTATAGAGGGATTTTTTCACATTTGGATCATCCTGGAGGGTGAATTTCACTACTCACCTTCAAATGTGTTTCCTTCTGGTTTTATCTTTTAGGAGAGTCCCAATTTTATGATAATAAATTATGGTATCCTTCTATATAGTGGTGGATATTGGTTCATCACACTCTATGAGATGTTTACCTAGTTGATTTATTCCATATTACCGATGATGATAGATGAGACCATTCTTTGGTTTGTGATGCAAATGGTTTCTTCCTACAAGTTAGGGTCATCCAAGACTATGGCTTCATTATCCAATACATTAGAATAAGAATTATGTTATTAGGGAACATAATTATATGTGGGATCAAAAGGAAACTCTTATATTAGTCCCCTGACATAGTCAATGATAGGGTCTATTTCTTCCTTTTTTGATGGTGTATTTTCCATTAATATGCTTTATCGCTAGCTCTAAATCCCCTTGGATGTTTAGGTAGTCTATTTACAGCTACAAGGCTAGTTCCAACCTAGTTATTAGGTCTTAGTGTTTGGCCTCATTATTCTTGCAGCCTTTAGATAGTCATAAATAGAAGGTGTGGAATTAATTTTTATGGAGAAACAAATACAATCCCTAATCCAAATCCATTAACTCTTGTGTTTACCATCCTATTGTAAATATGACTTTGAGATGTACCATTAAAATATATCTCCCATGTTCAAGGAGTGTCATGGGAATAGAAACCCTCTTCATTATGAAGCTCGATATCTACTGGTGTACTTTCCAGGGTAGGACATTCCATAAGGAAATCAGCTAGGGAATTACCATTCACCAACTTCTATGAAATGAAATTAATGTTTTATTGTTGTAGAATGGCCACTCATTGGGCCAATCACCCTATCAGCATGGTACAACCAAGTATGTACTTGAGAAGATCAATACGAGAGACCAGGTTGACTTTGTGGTACTACAAGTAATGCCTCATCTTCTTCACTACAAATATTGGTACATGTCCATTCTTCTTGACATCCATGTATCGAATCTTAGTACCTAGAATTGTTCAGCTAAGGTAGTAAAGACTATTATCATTCCTGATATAATTTTTTATGTGAGTAGAGTGCCAAGTGATCATTTCATAGAGGAAAACTATATGATTATTGTATTTATTTCCACCAATGGAATCAGGACCAGTGGGTGAAACATATATTTCTTAAGACTCAAATTTTTTCTTGAAATAATCATCCCATTGGTTGAATATTCCATTATTCATTATCTTGGTGAAGGGGAGATATTTTCCATCCATGTTTTCTATGAAATGTTGAATGTACAAAATGTACCACTAGATCCCCCTCATTTCTTTGATAATCCATGGGAGACATTTCTAGTATTTTATAGGTATTTTTGGGTTCAAACTCAATGTCATGGTGTTGTACCATAAATCCAAGGAACTTCTCTGATGTTACCTCAAAATTGAATTTTAGCAGATTTATGTCCATATTGTGTTTTCATAGATAGTTTAATACTTTTTGAAGATCCATGAAGTGATCACATTGCTATCGGGATTTTACAGCCATGTCATCAATGTAACATTCAACTATTTATCCCAAGAAGGGAATAAATATATGATGCGTGGAGAATTCATAAGTAGCGATAATATTACTTAATTCAATAGGTATGACCTGATATAAAAAGATCCCCCAGGGTGATATGAAGGCAATGGATTCCTCATCTTCAAGGGACATCTTTATCATATTATTCCCTAAATAATCATCTATGATGAAAATGGATTATAATATAGAAGTTACATTGATCAATATTTATCTAATCGACAATGGGAAGTCATACTTTGGGAAGTGTCGATTAAGGTCTCTAAAATCGATGCATACCCTATGCTTCCCACTCTTTTTCTTGATAGGGATGATGTTAGTGATCCAAATTTGGTATTTTACTTCTCATACGATGTTAGATTTTATTAATTTATCAACATCCACCTCTACATTAGTAGCATGAGAGGGGTTCATCCTTATATATTCTTGCTTGAAACCATAATGGTTATCAGGTAAGATAAGATGGTGTATATCCACATTAAGATTCTATCCGGGAATTTCTGTACAGTTCCAAGGGAACACATATCAGTGTTTCCTTAGAAATTAAATTTATATATCTTTCTCTTCGAGATTTGTGGAGGTAAAAATAAATTTTGGCCATGGGTCCTATTATGTTACTAGATTTACCTACATCATCTCATCAATGGTGGTGGACATTCCTTCCTCAAATGTGGGAGGGGATTTCTTGATGCCATCCTCTTCTTCTTCCACCTATGATTATATAAATTCATTTTTAGATGAGGAAGGATATCTAATGGAATATATATCAGTTTTGAGATTGGAGAGGCCATGCAAAGAGTAATTTTAACACCCTTCTACTAGATTTGGTGAAGAGATATTTTATAACTAATTTTATTTTACATTGTCTTTGTGGACAAAAGGGTCTTGTAAATCTGGGATCAGGTCTATTACCTCAATCAGAATTATGGGTATCACATAATCTCTATCGAGTACACTCTAGTGATTTCTAGAGGTGATACCCAAGTCATTGGGGGATGCAACTTGTATATTTCATCCTGCATTGATTGTTTACCTTATCTTTTATAGAAACATGACTCAACATACGTGGATTTAAAAATCTCAAAGGGGGAATTGTCTCCATGTGGTATGACAACCTTTACATCAATGTGGTATTTCAAAAAATGATGGAATGTTTTAGGTACCTCCATGTGGATATGAAACCAAGGCCTTTTTAGAAGGATATGATATATAGTGACTTACTAGATAACCATGAATTCAACATTAGATGTGAAGTCCCCAAACTGATATTTGGGTTTGATATTTTTTATAGGTCTTTTCTCACGCTTATCATACCCTTTAATGATCATCTTTGTGGGAGATAAATATCACTATCTATATCCCAAAAATCAAATGGTTAAAATTAGGATGAGGCTGGTCCCAAAACATTTTCAATCAGGGCCCTTCAGATGTGGAAATTTTTGAGTCTACCTAAAACATTTAGGAGTATGATTTGTCCCTAGATGACCTCTTCCTGATACTATTTTGTGAATGAGATGGTGACATGAAACTCAGATGGCTTGGTCTCCACTCGTTAAACCTCAACTGTATTGACTTATTTCTCAAACTCCTATAGGATATGGAGGGATTCAATGAGTAACTGTTTAAGGTATTTTGAAATATGGACCACATCCATGATTGATAGTTTTCCTGTGACTATTGTGATCTATTTCAGAATGTCGTAATTTTATTCCAGAGGTCAATGATTTGTTAGGTGAGGCTACTCTTTATTATATGGTTTAATAGATAAGGTATTTGGGGAAAATGGGAATGGGTATTGTGTAAGTATTGATTGAGAATATACTACTAGTGGTGTAGATTTTTCTGACCTTCCCGGATGTCTAGGCTGATCAGATAATTACACCCTCGCTTAGTGGTCATGTAAGATGACTGGGTGTAGGTGGCCTCTAGATGTTTCTTGGACACCTCCATAACTCTATTAGGACTAATGGAGTTATTTAACATATTTATAATCTACATATATTTCATATGTGAGGACATGACTAAAATATTGGGCTTTACTATGCCCACACCATCCACTTTACCCTCGGCTCATGAACCTTCAGCCTTCATCCCCCCGGTTAGGTATGGGAAACTCATACTCAGAGGTTATTCATCATCAGAGAAATTATTAACCAAGTGTATCCTATTAATATAACCAAATATTATCTCTTCATCTGATGAGGGTTCCTTTTGGTGGGGATCTTACCTTTCTTCAGATGTTTCGATAAACAAGTCAGCAAGTTTCAGATCCTATGTTGAAGTTGAATATGAATCTTCCTCTTTTGTCTCTTCTTATGATTGATGGTTGCATACACCTCTGGGAGGTGTGTATAATGTCACCTCCCTAAGTGATGGGAACTTAATTGTTTTTTGAAGCTATGCTCTTATGGTTTCATGTGCTCAATAAACTATTTTTCATCTCATCTAGTTATTTAACATCTATCCACACCTATATGGAACTCTTTTCAAGTCAGCTTCTTCTTCGGGATAAGAAAAGGTTATGTAGAGCACCTACACTGAGGAGTTGTCTAGAATCACCTATCCATAATCGACCATTATTTGGAGGATGTTTTTAAAGATGAATTAATCCTTGATGTTATGAACTAGCCTCCTATATTAAGGTAAGTAGTCAAGATGGTTGGTGGGGTTGAACTCATTAGGCTTCTTGGGCTATGACAGCTTGAGGATTATATTTTCCATGACTATAAGGAAATAATCGGGGACTTGGTAATTTTGAAATGAGTGTGATATATTCATCTATTTCTCAAATATTTGGAAACCTTGATCACATTTTTCTTCCAGATTAGGTTTATTTTGTTGCTGCTACCGCTAGAAAGGAGGTCTTAGGCCCTTCAAGACCTAACTAGGTAGTTTAATGGGAACTACTATTTGTTTGAGGGTAATAGTAGTAGTTTTTCTTACTAAACATTTACCCTATGCTGAGGGAATGAGATAGGTCTTAACTTGGGTCTGGTGAATGGAATATTCTTGGCATTGTTCTATTTATGAAAATTATAGGAATCTAAGTGGTTATTTTATTTGGATCTAAGGCATATTCAACTCATCCTGAAGATTTTCATCATAGATAACTTAAAATTAATTAGGTGACATAGGGATGATGAGTGAATAGGTTCAACCTTTCCATGTGGATATGAATTAATACACCCTCTCATTTTTACATTGCTTGTAGTTCTTTAGGTCAACAATTGTTTTTTTCTTATGGTCAAGTTGAACTGGAAGAGGATTTGACGATAAAGGTCTTCCCATCCTACAACGGATCCTCCTATAAGAATATTGTACCAAACAAAGGATTTCCCTATTAGAGTCTATACATAACACCTTAGATTAGTCACCTTCTACTCATCTTGAGGGCCCATCATTAGACCGCATCAGGACACAAAGTTTGTGAGGTGTTGTTCTTGGTATCCCATGGCGTCAGAGGTGGATAAATTAGGATTTCTAAATTTGGGTGGGGGAATATTTAATCCACCCATTTATTATATGGATTATTATCAAGATAAACTAGTTCACATCACCCTTACATGGATTTCATTAAAGTATTCAGGGACTCAATGGTGTTAAATAATTCCATAGGTACTTTTGTCTGAGCTACCTCTCGTCCAGAGGGTGCGGATGAGTCTTGACATGGTGTCATTATTTTAATTTCTTATTGATTCTGAAACTTTGTAAAGATGGAATGGTCTCTATGGATAGGGATATAATATCGTTATAATGGATGGAATTTGTGGTCATTTTTATCTCCATCATTCATATTGACCATCTACCTATATTTGGAGTCAGTTTGATGCCCAAATTCCACTCTTACAAGTGGGTCTTCTTTAGGAGGGAGAATATTCATCTCTTCATGAATATTATATGTAGTGGGAATATTACCCCTGATTACCTCATTATTAATTTGACTGAGAGTTTGCATCTCATTATCATATTGTTCCAACTGTTCCTCTGTATAAGGAATTTCAATATTTTGGGTGGTTATTTGGATGTATCCACACATTTTCTTTTATCATTTGTAGTGTTACACCATAGAGGTGGAAGGTTGGTATTTAGAGGTGCCAGGTTTTTGAGTCTCCTCTAGATCTGGGTATGTGAAACCTCAGTGGGTGCAACCAAATCTACCTCTCATGGTACATTTTCTATATTTTTCCCTCATCATTAGTTTCTTAATCCTAATTATTAGTTGTGTTGATGATTACAAAATTCATAGAGGTGTATCGATCAATGGAAGTTAAAAAAATCCTCTCAATGCAATAGGATGATTATTCACTACCTAAATTTTGGTTGTTTCTCAAACTCTTATCATCATTTGTCCATTTTATTGCAACCCTGGTAGGGTTTGATTACCTTCATTGTGCATTCTTTATGTCTCGGCCTATGAGAGTGACCCTGAGAAAGTTTCTAATCATGATTGTAGAACGGGCCCTGAATAGAAGAGTTTTTTCATATAGAGATAATAATGGATGAGATTCCAACTGTCAATTTTTACCTCCCAACATAGACAAGAAAAATTCTATTTATGGTGATGATGATGATGAAAATTCCCCCAACACTATAGGATAGGGACTATCTGGGGACAAAATTGGCATTAATTGATCCTATTATTGAGGATTAAATGATTCCATTCTATGATTTGGTGACTCATGGGATGGATATTGAGATATGAATTCCCTCATCTAATTAGTATAGGGTTGATATGAAATTGTCATTGATTTCATCAGGACCCCCTTAGGGGATGATGAACCTAATGATGAAGATTGAGATAAAAAAATTCCCCTAGTCCAATGGGAATGGGTCTATTTGGGGATACTTTGAACCTGTCCTATATACTCTTAGATATTGATAATTTGATGGGTGTAGATGGTTGTAGATACTCTCATGGACCAGCAGTCTAGGCTCACTCTTGGATTGATTTTATGGTAGATTCTATTTTGACTTATTTGATATAGCACAGCTATTCTCATGTAGGAGTTGGGTGAAATGGTAGCCCATGATGGGAATCACTCTTTATGGGATGTTTTAGGGTTTATTGCAACATCATATTTTGTGTCTAAAATGTGTTCTCATTATTTTAAAGGGATTTTTCAAAGATCTGTTGGATATACTCTTTCTCCATTTGTGATTTTCTTGCATCATTGAGGTGGGGGAATTTTGTTGTAGTGACCAATTGTCTCATGCATTACATAATCCCCTAATTTAACCAGAGGCTATGAAATTACAAGATATCATATTTGAATGGATCAAATATTCCAGGGGCTTAGTGAAGTTTAATTCACCACACATTCCCCATCATTGAATATGGAAGCATAACATGGCTTTTGAGATCATTTGATTAATATTTTTGATGCAATGGTGGCAAGTGTGTTGTTGATTTGTTTTATTATTTTCCTATTTTGGTTTCTATCCCATGGAGATATCACTCAAGTCCATCTAATAATATATTATATTGATGGTATAAAGGTGACCCTCTTATCCTGGGTAAAGGATGTGCCTAACCTTAAATCCTTGATGAGTAGCCCGCATATGTTTTTCATAAATAGGGAATGTACTCCTTTTATGGTTCATCTAGGATCTCATAGTCAGAAGTGAAAAGTGTCCAAAACATAGTGGGGAGGTTATTTCCGGCTAACTCTATCAATATTTTAATGTTAGATTCCTCTTCATCAGACCTACTCACCTCCATCTGGTTAGTTCATAAAAAGATGCTTCTCATGGTCACCTGCTGATTGGAGTGGAGTGTTTCTATAATTTTATAGGGAACTATATGTGGTTGACCCCGATGATTTGATAACCTCTCTATATGAAGTTATCTATGTTTTTAACACCTCGCTATTTGGAGGTGTCTATAAAAGGGTAGGATTCCTTGTAAGTGTGTGATATCACCATAGAGAGATTTCCCGCATCAGATATCAAGATTAGAGTCCCTAAAATCCATCTCAACACTACCATGAGGAGGGATATCATGGTAATGATCACATTCTTCTTTGGTTAAATATTTGATAGAACCTTGGGGTTGAGAATGTGTCCCAAACAACCTTAAGGACACTATAATTGAGAATATTATGAATATGAGCCCCATTATATGTTGTGACCAGAACATGATGACCTTCCTTTTGAAATTGTGCAGGGATATGAGCACATTATATGAAAACTACCAAAATATATTGATAATAGTCTGGTTTCATGGGAATATGATCCCACTATTGATAATCAATTACAATATTAAAATGATATTTTTCATTATTGGTAGGAATATGAGATTTACCTGAGGCATGTTTCTATCCCACTTGGTGTGCCTCAGTCAGAATGGGGATGTGAGCCTAATCTTGGTCCTTTGGATTTTTTCACTAGTATTTTTTTCATATCAATATTATCTTGTCTTAAGGCATGCTACACTCTCACTTGGTGATCCCTAATTGGAATGGGAATATAACCCTAGACTATTTTTTCATTCCACATCAGAATATATTGATGGACCTATGGAATGGAGTAAAGGATATGATCCTTCTTCTTTATAAAATTAGAAGAATATTGATGCAATCATTCATTGGCAGAAGTAGGGATATGAGTCTGGATTTTTTGATATATTGGAATATGCACTGCATCTTTACAAATAGGAATATGATCTTTCCCTAAGACATGTGCCACTCTCACATGGTGAGCCTCAGTTATAACGAGGATATGAGCTTGATCCTAGGCCTTTGGAGTATGTACAAATTATTATTCAATATAAATATTAGCCTTTCCAGAGGCATGTGGAACTCCCACCTGATGAGCCCTAGCAAGAATAGGGATGTGAGCACAGTCCTTGGCCTTTGGGATATATCGTTAGTATTTTTAGATAGGAATGTGACCTTGTCCCATGGTTATACCACCCTCACTTATTGAGCCCCAGTTGGAATGGGAATATGATCCCGATCCATTGCCTCTTCCTTTACAATAATATACCAATAATCTCCCTGAACAGGAGAAACAATATGAGATTACTCTGGAGAAACCAGTTTTTCATGATGATTAGAGTATTGTGTTGCTCAGACTATAGGAATAGGAATATGTGCATGTCCCTCTAACTATACTAGTACTAGAATATGATAGCAGAGTTATTTATCTATTCATAAGATGTAATTGAACTTTAGCAAATTTTGTGCAGGAATGTAAGCCTGCACATTTTCTATCTCCACTATATACTGAAATATTTCTTCAATTGAAGTGGGGATATGAGTCCACTACTTTCCCCATTATAACACCTTAATATGATGATGGACTTCATGTGTGGGGTTAGGTATATGTGCTCCACCATGTTTACAATAGGAATATGACCATATACTTCTTGTGAGTGAGTAGGAATATTATCTTGGACACTAGTTACTATCAGAATATTTTGGAATACATCAGTAGTGGGAATATGACCCCACTCACAATTATCTGGATCCTTCCTCATCCAATGTGTCTTCCTTATTTCCCATGAATCATATCAGATGAGTCATTATATCAGGTGGTACCCTAAATAGGTGACTAAAGGGTATCAATAGGATGGGCTGATGAAAAAATTCTATTGGAACCCTCCTCAGTGGCCCCTAAATAATAAGGGATCCATAGTTGACTCTTTGGTCCAACTTTATTCGATATTGAAGGTGGTGATTCTCTCACTCGAGGGATAAGCTCCTAAAGCTATTGGTGGTGGTGCTAAGTTCCACTAGCTTTACTACAGCTTTATTTTCATGATGAAGACTCATAAGTTTCATCACTTGGTGAACCTCATGGGTAACCTCAAAATTTGATATTATATCAAGTCAGTTTTATTCCCAGAACATTTCATTTTCCAACATACACTGAAGGTGTCAGGTGGGTGAGGTCATTATGAGGCTTTTAGGGGTTGCGATTATAACTGATTTGTTAGAATGGTTGCTGGATGAAGGAATTCTCTTGGGTTAGGTGTTTTTTAGAGCAGTGACTTCAGTCATAAAGAAAACAATAAATAATTTCATTGATTAGAGCATTTTTGTAGGCACGATATGTGTTTAATCAGATATGCATGGGTAACACTATTTTCCTTTATTTTTCATGGTTTGACCATTCTTCTCATGTGGACATGTCAAAGTAAGGATGGAATTATTTCAAGATAACCCTATATACAGAAGATCATCCATTCATTTGAATGATTCATGTCAAGTTTTATAAGGACTCGGCCTTAAACATTACATAATCTTGAATTATGTCATGAATTCGCATTGAGTGTCTTTTCAGGTTTAGAGTTTTAGAGAATTAGGCCATAACTATTACATATCAACATGAATATTACAAAGTATACACTTCTACTATAACTAATTTTTCACAACAATAAAACTCCTTAAATAAAACAAGATTCCTTTTCTGGATATAAATCTTCTTGAATACTTCCTTTCTCTTACCCTTCCTTATAACCTATGAAAAGCATTCCAAAAACATGGGATGAGAATAAAAATCTCAGTATGGTTTATAAAATAAGGAATTAAAACATTAACCCATCAATATATACAAATCAATGAAACCATAATTTTCAATTGTAACATACCTTCTGAAATCATAATATTTATGAACAACACATAGTAATCATAAATCATAAAGGTAACTTGAGGCATCTATATCATACTTAAATTATAGCTATCATAGCTACAAAGGGAGTCACATTTGGAATACCCATCATGGTATATTCCCGAAATATCTTAGGATAAACATTCATGTTTACCTCTATCACGTTATCCAATGCATTGGAGAGCTATCTCAGGCTCACCCACCCTAGGTTTATCACAGAACCACCTGTATATGTAAACAATTCCCAAAAACCATAATACATTCATAACATATAGCACAAGCATAAAGGAAAGATAACATTTTGATAAAACATTATTTTGTTGAATATTTTATTGATAATAAATGATATAATTTACTCACATTGTGTTAAATATGTTTATTTATAAAATATTTGGGATTAGATCATTCATTTGAATATTTGATGAAAATTCCAGTTTTACCCTTTATAGTTCACTGTAGTATTTCGAAGATAAAAATTTTTTATATTTTTTATTTGAATTTGAAATTTTGTAACAGTGTTACTAACTTAATTATATACAACTTTTATTCAGGACACTAGATCTGAGAAGTGCATTTGGTTGTTTAAAATGGTCCATGAAGTCAAAGTTGGGCTGGACTCTCCAGAATAAAGAAGCTTATGTATTTAGGCCATAACTCCTTCATATGGGCCTGGATTAAGCCCTTATTTTTAGATGAGATATAGGACCCATATCCTCACATATTATCCTTCTGGAAGGATGGACAATTCACGCGTTTTTATGGTAAAATGGGCAGTGTAATTTGGAATAAAATATTTGGCCTAATTTCCACATTCACACTTGAAACCACTTGTAACCTATCCTTCCCTCTCCTCTATAAATTGGAGTTATTCTCATTTGTAGGGGTTGGGACATTCATTGGGAAGTTGAGGGAAGAGGATAAGTGGATCCACTCTAATTCTCCAACCATTTCAATAAGGGTAGCTCTTGAAGCAAGGATCCCTTCGACGAAGCCTTTTTCTTCTCCTTCACATTGTAATGATTTTGTTTGTGTAATAAACTTCTTTGTTATTCTTTTATTTCTTCTCTTTTCTTCTGTTTTGTTTAAATTTATTCTTATCTTAATCTTCCTATTTGGTCTGGAATTCTTGAGTAGAAGCGTTATTGGGTTATACCCATTATAAACCTTTGCACATGCAAAATGCTTCTACGATGATTACGCCACCCATGGAAGAGTAGTTCTTTTTAGTAATCGATCGACCTCTATCCTTATTCATTCATTTATTTTGAATCAATGAGCTACTGTAATTCACATATTATTATCTATTAATTTATTTTTTAATTTAAATTAAACTAAGCAAGCAATTTAATAGTTAACACAAAACACGCGAGGTCGGGAATTGTGTGAACTGTGAGAGCGCAACCTTAACCGGTAATTCAAAACCACACAGGATCAATTTGTAGAGTTCAAATATAATCCCTAAACTCAATTAATCCTCATTTCCAGAGTGGTTATGTGCCTTAATTTACCACTGACCATAAGCTAATGTTAGAACATCAATCAAATCAGGGTGTTGCGATTGCATGTTCCGAAGTTAGCTCAAGGTTAAATGCACATCATCTTCGTGGTAAAGTTAATTCTCGTAGGGTTTGAGATTTAACAAATTAAGGGATCATAATTAAGTGAATATTAATTTAAATTATAATTATTAATAAATTATTTAATATGTAGAGTTAGATCGATTACGTATTTTAAATATTATCTATTAAAACATCTTTTTGTTGTGTCGTTTTAATCGAACTTCATTTCAAAACTAAAAACAAAAAAAATACAATCTTCTTCCAGAAAACTTCTTCTAGATTCATAAACTATAACCAACCCCCATCCTTTCAAGTAGTGTTTTTATTATATTCTATTTTATTTGTTTTATAATACCTTTAATAAGTTGTTAAATTCACTTCCTCCTTTGAGAGATGACCTTGGTCAGCCACTCTACTGCACCTAAGAACCCCAAAATCACATTAATCATTTGAGGGCACCCACGACAGTGCTCTTTCAAATTGGCGCTGTTGTCGGGGAAGCAATTAATATATTAAACCATTTATAGGTATTTCTTTTATTTTTCATTTTATTATTTTCTTCACATCTCTCTTTCATCTTTCCCCTTTCTCAATTTTTCATTTTTTTCCATCCTCTTCTTTTCTTTTTGGACCATCAACTCAAACTTCTCATTTTTTTTACTATGGTCCACCTTCTTTCTTTTCATTTTTATTCGATTTATGACATGAACTAATCCCGAATATCTCTTAGATCTTGACCTTGATATTGAACTTAGCCTTAGGTCTCGAATCAGACATTCTCAGTCTACGAGAAGTTTTAATATTCAACCAATTGGTGAATTCCTCTCTTTTGGAAACATTGAAATTGGAATCAATTCAAATTCAAAAATAAAAGAGGAACCAATGGATGGAAATAATGGAAATGAACTTAATAGAACCATTCGAGAATTGGATGCACCTGATATTAATTATCAACAAAATTGTATTGCATACCCGAATCTCGAATCAGACTTTGAGTTAAAATCTGGATTAATTCACCTTCTTCCAAAGTTTCATGGCTTATCTGGTGAGGATCCCAACAAACACCTTAAGGAATTTAATGTGGTTTTCTCAAATTTAAAACCAAAAAATGTTTCTGAAGATCAAATCAAATTAAGAGCATTCCCATTCTCACTAGATGGAGCTGCAAAAGATTGGATGTATTATTTACAACCTAAAGATGTAACATGTTGGAACGATTTGAAACGTATTTTCTTGAAGAGATTTTTTCCAGCATCAAGGACCACTTCCATTCGTAAAAAGATCTCAGGGATCAAGAAAGCACAAGGGGAGTCAATGTATGAGTACTGGGAGCGATTCAAGAAGTTGTGTGCAAGCTGCCCACACCACCAAATCAGTGAACAACTACTCATCCAGTACTTCTATGAAGGACTCACACCTATGGAGAGAAGCATGGTTGATGCTGCAGCTGGAGGAGCATTGGTGGAAAAGACACCAGCATCCGCACGTGCATTGATCGACAAAATGGCCCAAAACTCCCAAAAATTTGGCGATAGAGGTACACCACATGTCAGGGGAGTACATCAGGTAAGTCTTTCTCTTGAGAGTCATTTGATTGATACCAAGATAGAAGAATTGACAACTATGGTGAGGCAAATTGATTTGGAACAAAAGACATCTATACCCCCTTCTTCAAGGCCTTGTGGTATTTGCACTGAGACAAGCCACCCAACTAACTATTGCCCACAGCTACAAGAGACAGAGGATTGTGTAGCAGTATTCCCAGGGAGACCATTTCAGCAGCAACAACAACAATATCCCCAAAAGAAGTTTGATTAATTTGATCTAACATACAACCAAGGGTGGAAAGATCAATCAGACATGAGGTATGTCTCTGGACAACAACAAAGGCCACCCTTTCAACAAAACTTCCAGCAGCCTCCTCCTTACCAGCAGGGTTTCCAACAACCCCAAAGGAGATTTGAAGCCCAAGCATCAACAAGCCAACAACAAGGGAATCCTCCACCAAAGGTAGATTCTAATACTGATGATATTTTGAAGCAAATTGTTCTTAATCAACAGAATGAGCTGAAGAGTCAAGGTTCGGAGCTGAGAGAGTTGAAGACTCAAATGAGCCAAATCGCTACCGCCCTCCATGAACTTGTGAGTAAGAATTCTGCAAATCTACCTTCCCAACCCACTCCAAATCCAAAGGGGAATGTCAGTGCCATCACATTGAGAAGTGGGAAGAAAATGAATGATACATCTGTACCTACCATTCCACCAGGATTCACCTCAACTCCAGAGAAACCTCATTCCATACCAACTGATGAGAAATCCAAGGAGAAAGATAAAGGTAAAAAAAAAGATTGATGATGTTCCTCCTAAACCCCTTCCTTTTCCAAACAGTGTTGTTCAAACCAAGAAGATGGCTGAAGAATCAATGAAAAAGGAGGTTTTGGACACATTTAAGCATGTGGAGATCAACATTCCTCTACTTGAAGCCATTAAGCAAATCCCAAGGTATGCCAAATTCTTAAAAGAACTCTACACCAATCGAAGAGGGCTCAAGGGAAATGAGAGCATCAACCTTGGAAGGAATGTCTCAGCACTCATTACACCAACTCTAGAAATGCCAACAAAGTGCAAGGACCTAGGGACATTCACCATCCCATGTACTATAGGGGAGTTGCACTTCTCTTATGCTCTTTGTGATTTAGGAGCTTCAATAAATGTGATGCCTCACTATGTATTCTCTTCCTTGCAGGTTGGTGAGTTGAAGCCAACAAGAGTAGTGGTGCAGTTGGCGAATAGAGCTACAGCATATCCAGCGGGAGTCCTTGAGGATGTACTTGTCCGGATAAGAGGCATGATCTTTCCAGCAGACTTCTATGTTCTTAACATGGAGGATGATCAGGTAAGTTCTCATGCCCCCATTATCTTAGGTAGTCCCTTCCTCAAGGCTGCAAAAACTATCATAAATGTCAATGAGGGTACACTTTCCATGGAGTTTGGAGATGAAGTTGTGATATTTAATGTTATGGATTCCATGAAGTACCCCTCAGAGGACCATTCCACTTTTTTTATCTCCCATTTAGAACCACCAAATAAAAACTCCATAGAATTTGATTTTCCCATGCTTAGGGAGATTATGAGTATTGGTTTGAGTTTGATGTATAAGAGCACTTCCACACATGTTTCTGATACACAATCCTTTCTTGTATTTGATTTTTATGTGGATTCATATTCTGATTTTGATCATGTTCTCTCTGATTATGACATGGCTATTGAGTATGCTGATGGATTTGATGCTTTATTCTCTGATTTTGATGATGTCTATTCTGAAACTGATGTTCTTTGTACACATATTTCAGTTCCTTCAATGTCTCCATCCATACTACACCCTCCTTCATTAGAACTCAAGCCATTGCCACCAAATCTGAAATACTCATACTTGTTGAGTGGTGAGATATTACCTGTTATCATTGCTAACAATCTCCCTTTTGAACATGAAGAAAAGATTTTGAATATTTTGAGGGAGAACATCAGGGTGATTGGGTGGACCTTGGCTGACATATCAAGTATTAGCCCCTCCATTTGCATGCATAGGATTCTCTTGGACGATGGGGATAAACCGGTGAGACAACCACAAAGGAGACTCAATCCCACCCTCCTGGAAGTTGTTAAAAAAGAAGTTGATAAATTGCTCGAGGCAGGTATAATCTTTCCCATTTCAGATTCTTAGTGGGTAATTCATATTCAGGTTGTGCCTAAGAAAAGTGGTGTTCCTGTAGTCAAAAATGAGAAAGATGAGTTAGTTATAATGAGGGTGCAAAACAGTTTCTGTGTGTGTATTGATTATAGGAAACTAAATCAGTCCACTCGCAAGGACCATTTCCCCCTCCCATTTATTGATCAGATGCTTGAGAGACTAGCTGGGAAGACACACTATTGTTTCTTGGATGGATTTTATGGATATTTTCAGGTTCCTATAGCTCTAGAGGATCAGGAGAAGACTACATTCACCTATCCCTTTGGCACATTTTCCTACCAGAGGATGCCATTTGGACTTTGCAACGCCCCAGGTACCTTCCAGAGATGCATGGTGAGTATTTTTTCTGATTTTATTGAGACCTTCATGGAGGTATTTATATGTGATTTTACAGTGTATGGGTCTTCATTTTATGAATGTCTAATTAGTTTGGAAAAGTTGTTGAATCATTGTATTGAGAAGAATCTGGTCCTGAACTTTGAAAAGTGTCATTTCATGGTAGAGCATGGCATTGTCTTAGGGCATGTAGTGTCAAAACATGGGATAGAGGTTGATAGATCAAAGGTAGATATTATTTCATCCTTACCATATCCTTCATGTGTGTGTGACGTTAGATCTTTCCTATGGCATGCAGGATTTTATCGGCACTTCATCAAAGATTTTAGTAAGATTTCTCTTCCTATGTCAAGATTACATCAAAAGGATTCTGATTTTGTGTTTGATGTTTCTTTCAGGAATTCATTTGATGATCTAAAACAACGTCTGACCACTCCACCTATCATACAGCCCCCACGGTGTGAGATTCCTTCTGAGCTTATGTGTGATACCTCTAACTTTGTGGTTGGAGCTGTCTTATCTCAGAGGGTGGAAGGACGTTCACATGTGATTGCCTATGCATCAAGAACATTGGATTCAGCCTAATCAAACTATACTACCACAGAAAAAGAATTTCTTGCTGTCATATTTTCTTTAGATAAATTCCTTTCATATTTATTGGGCTCTAAAGTAGTTGTTTTTTCTGACCATGCAGCTCTGAGGTACCTCTTGAAGAAGCCAGATGCAAAGCCACGACTTATCCGTTGGATGATCCTTCTTCAAGAGTTTGACATCGAGATAAAGGAAAAAAAGGGGTCAGAAAACTTGGTGGCAGACCACATGAGTAGGCTTACTCACACACTAGAGGATGACACCTTGGTTCAAGTACCACTTCGGGACACTTTCCCCAATAAGCATCTCTATACCATCTCAGGTATGCATCTTTGGTATGCTGATTTAGTTAACTACCTTGTTGCCTCTGAAATCCCTTCAAATTTAAAGAAACATCAAGTCCAAAAATTAAAGAATGAGTTAATATTTTATGTTTGGGATGATCCATACTTATGGCGCATGTGTAGTGACCAAGTTATTAGGAGGTGTTTTCATGATCATGAGTTTGAGTCTGTTTTGCAATTCTGTCATACAATTTCATGTGGTGGACACTTTGGACCCCAACAGACAGCTAGGAAATTTTTAGACTCTGGATTATATTGGACTAGCTTATTCCATGATTCCCATGTGTTTTGTAAGTCATGCTCTCTTTGCCAACACACTGGAAATATTTCAAGGAGACACGAGATGCCCCAACAACCCATTTTATTCTATGAGATTTTTGATGTTTGGGGAATTTATTTGATGGGCCCTTTTCCTAGTTCCTTTGATTTTTTTGTACATTTTGGTTGCCGTTGATTATGTGAGTAAATGGGTGGAGGCTAAGGCCACTAGGATTGATGATTCTCATGTTGTTGTGGACTTTGTCAAAGCACAGATTTTTTGCATGTTTGGAGTACCAAAGGCCATCATCAGTGACCAAGGGACACACTTTTACAATAGGAATTTTGCTTCCCTCCTTCGAAATTATGGTGTGACACACAAAACATCAACACCATACCACCCCCAAACAAATGGCTAGGCTGAGGTTTCAAAGCGTGAGTTGAAACAAATTTTGGAGAAAACTGTGCAGCCAAATAGGAAGGATTGGAGAAAGCGCTTGGATGATGCATTGTGGACTTATAGGACAGCATACAAGACCCCCATTGGTATGTCCCCATTTTGGATTGTGTTTGGGAAAGCATTTCATCTCCCAGTGGAAGTCGAGCATCAGGCATATTGGGCTATAAAGAAATGCAACATGGAATTGTCCCAAGCTGGAATTCAAAGGAAGTTGCAAATTCAAGAGCTTGAGGAGATTCAACTATCATCATATGATAACTCAAGGCTCTAAAAGGAAATATCAAAAGAATCTCATGACAAAATGATCCAACAAAGGGATTTTCATGTTGGAGAGAAAGTCCTTATCTACAGTTCACGACTAAAGCTGATGCCTGGTAAGTTGTGTTCCAGATGGTTAGGTCCTTATATTGTATCTAAAGTTTTTCCTTATGGTGCAGTGGAGATCACACAAGAGGACATTGGAAGAAGCTTTACAGTCAATGGGCAACGTTCGAAGAGATACATTGAGGGAATTCCTACTAATGCAGTAGATTTTATCACACTGCATGACCCCATCATCACTTGAGCACATCAGGATGTTCCTAACCCTTTCACTTTTATATTATTTGTCCTATTTAAAAATTCTGCATTTCATGTGCATATATCATCTCATGGGTTCACATTGAGTACAATGCAATATTTTAAGTGTGGGGGAGGGAACCTTTTAGTTTAGTAATTTAAATTGTTTTCCTATAAAAAATCCAAAAAAAATTGTGTGTTTTTCAAATTTTGTGTGTTTATTTTTCAATTTTCTTTGTATTTTTGAAATTTTTGAGCTGAAATGATTCTCATCACAATTTTGAAATTCATATCAATGAGTGAAATGATTTATCCCTTGAAACTAAGCTTAAATGAATGCTGAAATTACTTTGTTTCAAGTTCAAATATTTAGTAATTTCATGAAAAGTACACTAAATTTTGAATCTCATGCCACATCTCACTGTCTTTATATTTGAAATCACTTTCCTGTGAGGCTTCTAAACCATTATTTTCATATTCTTTACATTCACCTCACTTATTGAGAGAACCAAACCATGCTTGATTTAACCAGAATTTGATCTATTCCTGTCAAAACTTGAGGGTTTGAGGTACTTATGTTTAAATGATTGAGGCATATGTTTGGTATTAAAGCCCCTACTTCAAAGAATCCTTTTTTATAATGTCCTACCTTGAACATTTCATCTTTTTATCCCTTAGAAGCCATGAAAACCCTGTTAGGTTAGCCACATTACAAGACAATTTTTCCTATCCAACCAACTCTTGAAGTGAAATTGCATAATCTAGTTGAGATTAAGTGTGGGGGAAGCTATGTTGTGTTATGCTACCACATTATGTGATACTTTGGGTGGAAAATTAAATTCTTAAGAGATGTTTTTGCTGCTGAAGAAAGTCATTATATTGAAAGTTGTTCCTTTTCTGGAGCTTTTATGACAAGTGAAGTTGTCGCTTTTCTAGAGCTTCTAATTGAGGTGGAAAGTTGTGCCTATCTGGAGCTTTCAAGAAAATCATGTTTGAGAAGATTGAAAATTTTTTATGCTTAAATGAAGAATGGTGTAAAATTTTCATGACTCTTCATGATTATGGATCTGAATTGATACTATGGGGATTGAGGAGAAGACTATATTTAAGTGAAAATTAGATTAATGCAATTTTGCTTCAAAAAGAGTCAAGCCCTCCTTATTCAGCATCAGAATTTTTCACATCTAAATCCTTCCAACCGAAAGCCACAGAACAACCCTGAAAAGTCCTCATGATAAACATATGTACTTGACTCACATCGGGTGGCGATGTAGGAATCTATCAAGCCTATGGTGACCCTTGTATGAGTTTGGATGAGAAATAAATTACAAAAAAATTGATATTTGAGTGATGAGAGAAAATTCAAGAAAGGTAAGTGTTTTGTGCATGGGAGGATAAATGAAGTGGAAATATATTTAATGATATTAATAGAGAACTTGAAATAAGGTTTTTAATGAGGCGTGATATCTTTTTATTCTTGGTGCGGAATTGATGGATCCCAATGATATGTGTTTTAAAATTGGTTTTGATTTGATATTGATGTTTACTTGACATGAGGTTTTGCCCAGGAGTGCAAAAGGGTAAGTGTGGGGGAGTTGATAAAACATTATTTTGTTGAATATTTTATTGATAATAAATGATATAATTTCCTCACATTGTGTTAAATATGTTTATTTATGAAATATTTGGGATTAGATCATTCATTTGAATATTTGATGAAAATTCTAGTTTTACCCTTTATAGTTCACTGTAGTATTTCAAAGCTAAATATTTTTATATTTTTTATTTGAATTTGAAATTTTTTAAACGTGTTCCTAACCTAATTATATACAACTTTTATTCAGGACACTATAGCTGAGGAGTGCATTTGGTTGTTGAAAATGGGCAATGAAGTCAAAGTTGGGCTGGACTCTCCAGAATGGAGAAGCTTCTGTATTTCGGCCATAACTCCTTCATCTGGGCCTGGATTAATTAAAAATTTTTAGTGGATATAGAGGAACCATATACTCACATATTATCCTTATAAAATGATAGCCAATTCACGCGTTTTGGTGGTCAAATGGGCGGTTCAATTTGGAATAAAATATTTGGACGAATTTCCACATTCACACTTGAAACCACTTGTAACCTCTCCTCCCCTCTCCTCTATAAATTGGAGTTTTTATCATTTGGAGGGGTTGGGATGTGAATTGGGAATTTAAAAGAATAGTATAAGTGGATCCACTCCAATTATCCAACCATTTCAATAAGGGTATCTCTTGAAGCAAGGATCCCTTCGACGAAGCCTTTTTCTTCTCCTTCACGTTGTAATGATTTTGTTTGTGTAATAAACTTCTTTGTTCTTCTTTTATTTATTCTATTTTCTTATGTTTTGTTTAAATTTATTCTTCTATTAATCTTCCTCTTTGGTCTGTAATTCTTGATTATAAGCATTATTGGGTTATACCCATTATAAACCTTTGCACATGCAAAACGCTTCTACGATGATTACGCCACCCATGGAAGAGTAGTTTTTTTTAGTAATCGATCAACCTATATCCTTCTTAATTCATTTATTTTGAATCAATGAGCTACTGTAATTCACATATTATTATCTATTAATTTAGTTTTTAATTTAAATGAAACTAATCATGCAATTTAATAGTTAACATAAAACATGTGAGGTCGGGAATTGTGTGAACTGTGAGAGTACAACCTTAACCGGTAATTCAAAACCACACAGGATCAATTTGTATAGTTCAAATATAATCCCTAAACTCAATTAATCCTCATTTCCAGAGTGTTTATGTGCCTTAATTTACCACTGAAAATAATCTAATCTTAGAACATCAATCAAAGTAGGGTGTTGCGATTGCATGTTCCGAAGTTAGCCTAAGGTTAAATTCACTTCATCTTCGTGGTAAAGTTAATTCTCGTAGGGTTCGGGATTTAACAAATTAAGGGATCATAATTAAGTGAATATTAATTTAAATGATAATGATTAATAAATTATTAAATAGGTATAGTTATATTGATTATGTCTTTTAAATATTTTCTAAAAAAACATCTTTTTGTTGTTTCATTTTAATCGAACTTCATTTCAAAACTAAAAACAAAAAAAAAATACAATCTTCTTCCAGAAAACTTCTTCTAGATTCATAAACTATAACCAACCCCATCCTTTCAAGTAGTGTTTTTATTATATTCTATTTTATCTGTTTTAGAATACCTTTAATAAGTTGTTAAATTCACTTCCTCCTTTGAGAGACGACATTGGTCAGCCACTCTGCTGCACCTAAGAACCCCAAAATCACATTAATCATTTGAGGGAGCCCACGACAGCGCTCTTTCACATTTCCAAATTCCAATCATAATATATCAAATTAAGATATTTAAATAAAAAATTCTTTATCAAATCATTTTCAAAACTATTTAAAACATTTAATAAATATATTTTTTAATCAAAGTGTCCCATAACACTTTGAAACTTTTAAATGAATTATCATTTGAAAACCTTAATTCCCATATAAATAAATAAATCCTAAAAACCATTTTTAACACCTAGAAATTAATGAAAAATATTTAGAAGAAAAAATCTTTAAAACATTTAAAATGATATTTTATTTAAAGAGTTTTTAACAAAATGAGAGACGCTTGAATACTAATAATTGAGGAATAACATTTAATTAGAACTTTAAATTATCATGAGAATAAATGGATTCATGATATAATATTCTAAAGGATAGTATATACACCATATAAGAGTGAATTGGTGCATAACAACAATTAAGTCTCAATTGAATGTAAATTGAGACGAAATTCCTTATAAAAACGGTATCCTTAGATTAAGGATAAATAAATTACATAATAATGTGTGAAAGATATAAATACACTAAATATGATTGGATATTCAGTGTAAATTAATCAGATAACATTCACACATGTTCTTTTTAAGATAGAACCAATGACTTGGATGTTTAACTCAATCAATAGAAACTGATTTAAAATTACACTTATCAAGTTCATACGATAAATTTAGAATTTATCAATGGAGTGATTATGTGTATCAAAAGTATATCCACAAAAATGGTAGTATAAATTAAAACATAAATAAATAAACAATTATTCCACACATAATTATAGCATGACATAATTAATAATTAGAAGATTAACCCAAGGAATTGAAATTAGGTTAAAATTTTCTCTTACAGAAATTCAACAGCCTAACAGTGTCACTTTAAAATTCAGAAAACGAGTTGATGAGAGAAAAAAGGGCATATCATCACATGGAAAAAATATTTATAGCAATAAATATTTATAAGAACATATCACAACATAAGAATATGCAAATTAAAATACATAACAAAAAGAAGTCTTTTAAAAAGAGGAGGTTCAAAAGGTTCCCATACCGATTTGGTAAATTACGAAACATACACCCCATGAAAGAATAATAATTCAATGAAGATGTAAATACTCATAAATTAAATTATATTACATAAATAATAAAATAATTGGTAGTACATCCACCACACAAAAGGAAATATTGGAAAATATTGCATGAATCTCACGGGAATAAAAAGTGAGATGAAAACCCCTTACCCTGTTGTAATCAATCGAGTCATATGACCAAAAGTTAATAACCACAAAATGAATAATATAATACCATGAATATAAATAGAATCATGATAATATATATATCAAATGTAATTAACCAATACACCACATGTAATAAATAACTCGCGATGAATGGAAATCTCACAGAATTGAAAGTGAGATATGAAATCTCTTACCTCATGTCTGTCTTGACTTGTTTGTTCCTTGTTCTTCCTGAATAATAAATATAATTTAATATATACTTGATTAATAAACTTTTTTGAGTTTATTATTCATTTTATAACACTTATTACCATGTTATAAACATTAAGCAATCGTTTAAGTTTATAATGGTTGTTTTGTCAATATTTGGTACTAGTGTCAAAATGAACACCTTATAATTACAAGTTGTCCCTGTGGTCAAGATTTAATTATATCTATAATTATATTCATTATTTAGATATAATATATATCTTATATATATTATATATATGTATTTATAATATTACATAACATTTAGAGGTAAGAAATGAAATGCACCGTTCATGGAGACGGTAAGTCGTACGTACGCATGAAGGCTACTTTCATTTCAATTTTGTATTTAATGGAATGAAAACATAGTGATACATAGATATATTATAATTATAGTATAATATAATATATAATTTCATTAACTCTATCCTTTATACATCCCACGTATGGCATGAACGAGTCGTATCACTTGGAGGGGGCGGTAGTCCGCACTTCCTCAAATTAAATTATAGCATTACCCATAATGGAAACCATAAAGGTATTCTATAAATGAAAAAAATACAGAATAATAAATAAAACATAAATAATATATATATATATATATATCATATATAAATACAGTTCCATAATAATTTCTACCATGAGAGGCGGTAGGAGATATTTTAACAATCATCGTTTTGTGAGGCAGTAGTCCGTCGTCCACAGAAACAGTACCTTCTTTACCCATTATATAGAGGTGTATGTAAGTGTAGTTCAAATAATTCTCAAAAAAACATCCTAGTAAATTTCAGATACTGATTTTGTTATAAAATAAAGGAATAAAAAGAGTTTAGGAGTTGGAGAAGTAAAATAAAAGAAAATAATTTAAGAGAAATTGTTGCCTTTAATTCAGGTAACTCCCTTTGGTTTGAACCAAAAGGACTTCTTGAAGTGACTTATGCATAATTTAAGGCTTCTAGGAGGAATATAGGTATCTTGAGAGATTATTTGTATAGGGTTTGGATGATCCAAGGGGCTTGAGAGGTGTGAGGAATGAGTTAGAAGTGAGGGATTTTTATAAGGGTGGTAGGGGCTCTTTAGGAAAGTGTGAAAATATTATTTTATTATATAATGATATTCGGTTTATAAAGGTCAAAAACAAATTAAAGTATAATATAAGATGACTAATGGTAGAAATAAAATCATACAATAAGAATTGTACAGGTTTTTAAAATTGCTTTAATATTTATAATATTATTTATTTAAATCATTTATTAATGAGGTAAATACTGCATCATTATTGTGTCATAAATAATTTAATTTATTTGATGTCTAAAAATTATAAACAAAATACCATTATGTAGGAAATATTTTTATGTTTCCATTTAATATTTATAGTCTAAAATATGACTTATATAACCCCATGTAAAAAATAATTTACAAAAATATATTTGTTTATGTCATTTTTGCCTTTAAGTTAATTAAAATAAAGTGTCATTATCACTCCAATGTGGCCCCATGGGGTCCCAAAGTCGACCCAATGAAGCTCATGGTCGTATTTTTATCAACCAATAGGATTAGGACACCTGTTAGGGTAATTTTATATTATTATAGTAATATTTGTTTTCCCTTATTTACCAGATTTTCCATTTAATCAAGATAAATAAAATATACTGAAGTAAATATTCATAATATCTAAAAATTAAAGTTACCTATTTACACAATTTGGACCTCATGATTACAAATATGTAATCTATTTTCCAAAATTAAAATCACATAAGTGGCATAAATTAATTTAAAATTAATTCCCCCTGTCAAAAATAAAAGGCGTGTTTTTAAGAACTAATATCTATCAAAAGATTGACACTTGTTTATGTTCAATTTCAAAGTGAAATTAATTCCAATGACCATAATTAGATTAAATGGAAAATATATAATCTAATTACACTTTAAAACCAGTTAAAACAATATTCTAACCATATAAAAAAATTATATTAAAAGGTGGTTTTGAATTAAAATACTGTATTTTTCACTATTCATTAAAAATGAACTTTATCAGAAAAATACCAAAAATTTACCCAATGTAAATTTTGATGTCCCAATTCTAAAGAATAATTTTATTTTGTAAAATATAACATATAAATGTGACCAAAACTATATTTAAAGAGGGTTTTCCATTAAAAGACGGTAAATCGACTATTTAAAGAATATTAGAGTATTTGTGCTTAAAATTGGATTCATTCACATTTTAAGCCTCTAAATTTTATTAGATAAATGTAAAAACTTTTAAAAAACATGTATAATTATATATTAGTTAGTTATATTCAATCCCTCTAATAAAATGTCTAGGCGTTAACTACCATTTAAAATAATAATATATTATTATTTTTTAGTATGATTCAACATTGTGTGCAACATAAGACTTTAGAGAAATCCCTTATTGTGTGTCAAGTACGCCCTTGAATATAAAATACCCTTTAATATTAATATTTAATTAAAAAATATTAATAAATATGAAAATGTCAGATTCTTTGTTTTCCTGAGATGTTACATCCTTCCCCCCTTTTGGAAATTGCATCCCCGTAATTTTAAAATTGGGCTTGGAAACATCATTGAAAGTCACACATTAGAAAAAGAGTAAATAAAACTATCACTTTAAAATAAAGAAAGAAAATTAAAAAGGTCACCTACGATAACCCATACTAGGATTCCATGTAGGAAAATATGGATATGGAAGAGAAAACAAACCGCCAAGTTCTGATGGAGTGGGATAGAAAACATGATCAGGATAAAGTTAACCAACAGAAAATCACAAACTTATGATGTGTTAAATGGTCTTTGACTACCCAATAGGAAATGCAAACCAAAAACATTTTTGTTTTACATTTCTTTTCATAATTTTGAGGAATTAATTTACTACATAGAATAAGAACATAAGGAAATATACTTACCTTCAAGTACATTTTCATCTTTTAATAAGTTTCTACAAAAAACTAATCTTTTTTCCAAACAATGAGCATTCAAAAATACTTAGTCACATCAAAAGCATAAGAATCATCTTCTATGTAATCACATAATCCACCAAAGAAGAACTATATATTTCTCGTATTTTTAGACATCAACTAAAACCAAAATGGTTAGTACGAGATCATATAATCCCCAAAAAGGGTATTCCTTTATAAAAAATAATACTATTAATCTATAAAATTCAACAAAAAGTACCCAAATTTAAAGAAAGACCATTAAATACACAATTGTCCTTAAAATTCTTCAAAATAATCCAAACTAATATTGAAACCCAAAACTCAGAAGGATTTAATCACATAGTCTTCCATTGTAAATCTTAACATTTAACTACAAAAACATATACTACTCTTAAATTCTCATACTGAAGCATAATTTACCAAATCACATATTCTCTATGATAGGTTAATCATTTCTATAAATAACCCAAATCGCTATATGTACACAATAAAAATAGATATTCTTAAAAAATAAAATTTCAACCACTACTCCATAAATGTAATCCAATAATATTCTATATTTCTTAAGCATAGAGTGTTCCAAAAAGAGAGAACATCTTCCTAAATCACTTTTATCACTTAATTTCCAAATCATTTTCTTATACTAAGGATATCATTTTGATAAAACATAATATAAAAAATAAAATTATTCTTGATTAATAAAATCATTTAACTAAAAATAATAAGTCATACTAATCATGGACTTCACGTAATCTAGTGGTAGGTGATAAATATCAATCACACTTTGTTTATGGGTTTGATTCCTGCAACTTTGTTCGATGTGACGGGTTGTCACACGGTCTGCGTGTTGTCCTTTTTATGAAACTCAAAAATAACCCTAACATGTTTCAACCATAATGGTTTCCTTATACCTATCATTTTCATCCCAATTCATTATGATCTCAACATATTAATTCTTTAAGTCTTATATATATTTTCATTTTATTTATTTCACCACCATATTATAAAATAAAATGATCCCCAAAATAAAGAACATCATACCTTGATCATGGTGTCCATTTGGTTTCATCTTCATCTTTTTCACGTAGGTAGAAGGTCCATGAATTGAAACAATGATTTAGAGATCCTTAAAAATAATTTTCTTCCTTCATCCAAATACACCTTGTACAACATGGGTCATACGGGTGTTCACTAAAAAACATTTTTTGAAAATAATCATGTATGACATATAATTTCAAATCATCTGATAAAACATGATTTCTATAAAATAGTCAGACCAAATTTGAGTTGAAACTTTCAATTAATGGTCCTTTTAAAATACCATAGGTATGTTCTAAGAGACTATATTGTAAAATAAAATATAAATAGGTTGTGAAAGGGTCACCTTCTTCATCACCTTTGTCAAAATCATAATATGCTTCAAAATCTTGTGATAAGGTAAAATATTTTGAAATGCCTTGATAATATTTACCTTTTTTGAAAATATGAGAAAATTGTGAAAATAAGATTTGTTTAAATACAACCCATGATCTATGATAATAATAAGGTTTAGTGGAGGTATTTGATATCTCAAACAACTGCTTGCAAGTGATTTGTATGCCATAAAAATTTCCACAATCATCCAAACATGACTTTGTAATAATTATTGCAAGCAAGTCATTCGGAAGAGATAAGAATGTCGTTTGAGATCCTCCTCCTTCCATTTGTAATTTACTTTCCATGATCTTAAGAAGTTATAAAACAATGGATTTAACAGAAATAATAGACATAGGGGCTAACCATGTGTCTAACGAAAACTCATAATCCCTAAATTTGTCTAAACCAACCTCTGATACCAACTATAAGGACCCAACCTTAAACATTACATAATCTTGAATTATGTCATGAATTCACATTGGGGATCTTTTCAGGTTTAGAGTTTTAGAGAATTAGGCCATAACTATTATATATCAACATGAATATTACAAATTAGACACTTCTATTATAACTTATTTTTTACAACAATAAATCTCCTTAAATAAAACAAGAGTTCTTTTCTTGATATAAATCTTCTTGAATAATTTTTTTCTCTTACCCTTCCTTATAACCTGTGAAAAAAATTTCAAAAACTTGGGATGAGCATAAAAATCTTAGTAAGGTTTATAAAATAAGGAAAGGAAACATTAACCCATCAATAAATACAAATCAATGAAACCATAATTTTCAATCATAACATACCTTCTGAAATCATAATATTTATGAATAACACATAGTGATCATAAATAATAATGGTAAATTGAGGCATCCATAACATACTTACATTGTATCTATCATAGGTACAGAGAGAGTCACATTTGGAATACCCATCACAGGATATTCCCTAAATCTATTAGGAGAAACATTCACGTTTACCTCTGTCACGTTACCCAATGCATTGGAGAGCTATCTTGGGCTCACCCACCCTAGGTTTATCAAGGAACCACCCGTATACATAAACAATTCCCAATAAACATGAAATATTCATAAAACATAACACTATCATAAAGAAAAGATAACATGTCCACATTCCAATCATAATATATCAAATCAAGATATTTAAATAAACAATGATTTATCAAATCATTTCCAAAACCATTTAAAACATTTAATAAATAGATTTTTGAATCAAAGTGTCTCATACCACTCTGAATATTTTAAATGAATTATCTTTTGAAAACATTAATATCCATATAAATAAATAAATCCTAAAAACCATTTTGAAAACATGGACATTAATGAGAAATATTTAGAATAATAAATATTTAAAACATTTAAAATGATATTTTAGTTAAAGAGTTTCTAAAAAAATGATAGATGCTTGAATACAAATAATTGAGGAATAAAATTTAATTAGAACTTTATAATATAATTATAATAAAGGGATTCATGATATAATATGCCAAATGACAGTATATACACCATGTAAGAGTGAATTGGTGCACAACAACAATGAAGTCTCAATGGAATGTAAATTGAGGCGAAATTCATTATAAAAATGGTATCCTTAGATTAAGGATAAATAAATTACATAATAATGTGTGAAAAATATAAATACACTCAATATTATTGGATAATCAGTTTAAATAAATCAGAGGACATTCAAACATGTTCTTTTTAAGACAAAACCAATGACTTGGATGTTTAACTTAATGAGTAGAAATTGAGTTAAAATTTCTCTTATCAAGTTCATATAGATGACTTGAGAATTTATCAAGGGATTGATTATGTGTATAAAAAGTACACTCAATATGATTTTTATGTCTTTTAATTTACATTTTCTTAACCTAAGGAATGAAAATTGGGTTAAAAAGTTCTCTTACAGAAATTCGACAGCCTAACAATGTCACTTTAAAATTCAGAAACTGAGTTGATGAGAGAAAAAGGGTATCTCATCACATGCAAATAAATTTTACAGAAATAAGGTTATATAAGAACATATACCAACATAAGAATATGTAAATTAAAAGGCATAACAAAAATAATTCATTTAAAAAGAGGAGGGTGAAAAGGTTCCCTTACCGATTTGGTAACTTACGGAACATATGCCCCATGAAAGAAGGATAATTAAATGAAGATATAAATACTCATAAATTAAAGTATATTATATAAATAATACAATAATGGAAAGTACATACACAACACAAAAGTAAATAGAGGAAAATATGGCATGAATCTCATGGGAATAAAAAGTGAGATGAAAACTCCTTACCACGTTGTAATCAATCGAGTTGTATGACCAAAAGTTAATAACCACCAAATTAATCACAGAATACCATGAATATAAAAATAATCATGATAATATATATATAATGGTAGTACCCAATACATCACATGAAATAAATAAGTGGCGAACAATGGAAATCTCACGAAATTGAAAGTGAGATAAGAAATCCCTTACCTCATGTCTGTCTTGACTTGTTTGTTCCTTGTTCTTCCTGGATAATAAACTTAAGTTAATTTATACTTGATTAATAACCTTTTTCAATTTTATTATTCATTTTATATCAATTATTACCATTTTATAAACATTATGCAATCATTTAAGTTAATAATGGTCATTTTGGTGATATTTGGTACTAGAGTCAAAATGAACACCTTATAATTACAAGTTGTCGATGTGGTCAAGAGTCCATTATCTCAAGAATAATATTCATGATTTTGTATTTTATATATCATAAATATCTAGTATATATGTGTATTTATAATATTACATAACATTTAGAATTAAGAAATGAAATGCACCGTTCATGGAGACGGTAAGCCGTACATACACATGAATGCTACTTTCATTAAATTTCGTATTTAATGGAATAAAAACATAGTGATACATAGGTATATTATAATTAAATTATAAAATAATATATAATTTCATTAACTCCATCCTTTATTCATCTCATGTATAGAATTAATGAGTCATATCACTTTTAGGGGGTGGTAGTCCGCACTTCCTCAAATGAAATTATCACATTTACCCATAATGGAAACCATAAAGGTATGATATAAATGAAAAGAAAACAGAATCATAAAGAAAACATAAACATAATATATATATCATATATAAATACAGTTCCCTCATGATTTCCACCATGAGAGGTGGTAGGAGATATTTTAACAATCATCATTTCGTGAGGCAGTAGTTTGTTGTTCACAGAAACAGTATGTTCTTTACCCATTAGATGGAGTTGTGTGTAAGTGTAGTTTGAATACTTCTCATAACAGAATACTAGTATATTTAGGATACTATTTTTGTTATAAAATAAAGGAATAAAAATATTTTAGGGGTTGTATAAGTAAAATTAAAGAAAAGAATTTAAGATAAATTGTTACCTTTAATTCGGGTAACTCCCTTCGGTTGGAACCAAAAGGAATTATTGAAGTGACTTATGCATAAGGTGAGGCTTCTAGGTGGAAGAGATGGATCTTGAGATATTATTTGGACAGTTTTTGGATGATCCAAGGGGCTTGAGAAGTGTGAGGAATGAGTTAGAAGTGAGGTATTTTTATAAGGGGGGGAGGGGCTCTTTAGGAAAGTGTGAAAATATTATTTTATTATATAATGATATTCGGTTTCTAAAGGTCCAAAACTAATTAAAGTCAAATCTAAGATGACTAATGGTCGAAATAAAATCATCCAATAAGAATTGGATAGGTTTTGGATATTGTTTTAATATTTATAATCTTATTTATTTAAATCATTTATTAATGAGGTAAATACTGCATCATTATTGTGTCATAAATAATATAATTTATTTGATGTATAAAAATTATAAAAAAAATACCATGATAAATAAAATATTTACTAATGTAAATATTCACAATTTCTAAAAATTAAAGATATCTATTTACACAATTTTGACCTCCTGATTCCAAATATAGAATCCATTTTTCCAAATTCAAATCATTGAAGTGGCAGAAATTAATTTAAAATTAATTCTCGTTGTCAAAATAAAATGGCGTGTTTTTAAGAAATAATATCTATCAAAATATTGACACTTGTTTAAGTCCAATTTCAAAGTGAAATTAATTCCAATGAAAACCATTGGATTAAATGGTACAAATATAATCTAATTACACTTTAAAACTAATTAAAAAGATATTTTAACCATATAAATAAATTAGATTAAAAGGCAGTTTTGAATTAAAATACAGTATTTTTCACTATTCATTAAAAATTGAACTTTATCAGAAAATACCAAAAATTTACCCAAAGTAAATTTTGATGTCCCGATTCTAAATAAGAATTTTATTTTTTCAAATAGAACATATAAAAGTGACCAAAACTATATTTAAATAGGTTTCTTCATTAAAAGACGTTAAATCAACCTTTTAAAAAATATTAGAGTATTTGTGCTTAAAATTGGATTCATTCACATTTTAAGCCTCTAAATTTTATTAAATAAATGTAAAAACATTTAAAAAACAAGTATAATTGTATATTATTTAGTTTTATTCATTCCTGCTAATAAAACAGCTAGGCATTAACTACCATTTAAAATAATAATATATTATTATTTTTTAGTATGATTCAACATTGTGTGCAACATAAGACTTCAGAGAAACCCCTTGTTGTGTCTCAAGTATGCCCTTGAATATAAAATCCCCTTTAAAATTAATATTTAATTCAAAAATATTAATAAATATGAAAATGTAATATTCTTTATTTTTCTTGGATGTTACAAGTTTTCCATGTTTTCATAGGATATGGAAAAAAACATGGCATGAAACATAGTAAGTTGGTCATTTTATTATTTGATAGATTCATGTGAGCATCACCATTTTTGTTTCTATTAGAAAGATAGAACTATGAACCTGTATGTCAATAAAATAATGGTTCAATGATAACTATAAAGTCTACCATTTTATATTGTGAAGTATATGTCATAGTTAAATGTTTTCATGTTAGGTACATTGTTTTTGTTTTGACTGGAAAGATACGATTGATCACCTATATGATAGGACCAAAATGGTTAGATGAGAACTAGGAAGTCTATCCTTTTTATGTTGTGAAATAGATATCATATTTAAATATTTTCACATCGGTTTTACCATTTTTATTTTACCTAGACAGATACAACTAAGTACCTATATTAAAGGAACAAAATAGTTCATGGGGAATTGGGTAGTCTATACATTTTATGTTGTTAAGGAGATATCATATTTAAAGTTTTTTCAAATTGGGTTCACCATTTTTTCACCTGGAAGGATACAACTGAGTTGTATTTGGTTCAACCTGGTGATAGATTTTGGGGGGTTCAATGTCTTTCACTACCATTTACGTCGGATTCACCATTATTATTCTTAATGGAAACTCCTAACATTTCCCACATTCATAACTAGGTATGTACCTTATTTCCAAAGGTAGGTATTTAGTTGGGGTTTTAGACCCACTGGCTTTTAGAAACATGCATTGGTCAAGGGGATGGGAGGTTGGGTACATTAAACCATTTTGGGGGGGATTTTCACCTACTTCGAGAGCTCTTATAAATTTAAGATATGTTCATAAATCTCTTTATAATCTCTATGTGAGACTGATTACCCTAAGAAAATTATTATAGGTTAAACCCTTTTAAGTGTGAAGGGGGATCTTTTAGTGAGTATGTCTATATGTATCTAATGTTATTCATCTATTTCTCACTAATGGGTATCCAGCTATATGTTGAATCCCTATAAATAGGAACCCTGGGTTTTATTGTCATCCAAATAGGTGATTAATATGTCGATGATGAGATTTAAACTCTGTGAGGCATCTTGTATATCCTTTTTATAAAAGGAATCAAGACCCAAATAGTTTTTTCAAACCTGTGCAATTTAAAATCACATGAAAAGGATATATATTAGGGAACTTTGGCACTGGGTATTGAGCTCGAGCCTCAAGGAGGCATCCTATGTATCCTAGTTATATCATGAATTAGAGTTATCATAGTTCAATCACAACCTTGGGAATGTCCCCAAGGTAGATTCCCTTGTATGGGGTGATCATATCATGACACTAATCAGGGATTACACAATAAGGTTTACCTAATATGCGGGACATATCATATTATTCCACTAACCAGGGCTTACCAACTATGGTTTCCATTATATGAAGGAATTTATATCATTCCACTAATTGGGTTTTACACACTGAGGTTTCCCTAACTGGTGTAGATTCATGATGTGAATGATATAATCATTGAAATTTCTTAATATCACATGATCCATTCTTAGTGTGAGAAAAAGGAGATATAAAGTAATTAGTCCCGCTACATATGGATGTGGGACTTACGTATTGGGATATCCCTTTAGATATTTAATATAGAGCTCACTCTATAAGAAGGAATACTACGTATCCTGGGTACGATAAGAATCCTATTTCTTATAGTTTAGTTGATTTATCAGTCTGTTGATGGATGAGGAAGAATGATCATCCCATTTAAGTGATTGGGTCTCGATGGTTGTAACATCAGATACACAGAGGGACTTACCCCAAGGTGGATGACTATTTGATCTTGGGACTTATAAATGTGTTTTATGTATCATGGTTATAATTGGAATCAGAGTTCTCATAGTTCACTTTGATCAAGGCTTACATACTGAGGTTTCCCTTATACAAAGGCAATAATATTATGCTACTGATCAGGTCTTACACATTGAGGCTTCCCTAATATGTGGTACATATCGAATTATGTCTCTAATCATTGATTACACACTGAGGTTTCAAATATATGTGGGACATATCATATTATACTACTAATCTGGGCTTACACAGCGAGGTTTCCCTTACATGTGGGAAATATCATATTATGCTATTGATCAAGGATTACACACTAAGGTTTCCCTTATATGTGGGACATATAATATTAATCTATTAACTAGGGCTTACATACTGAGGTTTCCATTATATGTGATACATATCATATTTTTCTGTTAATCGGGGATTACACACTGAGGTTTATCTTATATGTGGTGAATATCATATTATAATATTGATCAGAGCTTACACACTAAGGTTTCTCTTATATGTGGGACATATCATATTATGACACTAATCGGGGCTTACACACTGAGGCTTCCCTTATATGTGGGTCATATCATATTATATCACTCATCGGGGATTACACACTATGGTTTCCCTTATATGGGGGTTGGAAAAGTTATCAAATCATGGGATGATTGCATGATCTGGCCTAGTTGTATACCTGGCCTACATGATTGTTTTTCCGAAAATGTCAAAGGATGTTTGGATATGTTTGTTTGTATCATGGATATGTCTAAAGAAAGTCTCATTATCTAATTGAATTGTTTAAGGGATGTCGCACAATCTGAATGGAATGTCTAAAGTTTATTGCATGATCAAGGTTGAATAATACAAAGGACATTGCAAGACCCATCTAACTTTTCTAGGAGGAAATTACATGATCTTGGATGACATTCCTGGAGGGTGTCACGTGATATGGATCATGAAATCTAGCTAACTTATCCTATTTTCATCGTGAAACCTTCCTAACATTCTTGGTGGGTGTTTCTTGATCTGGATGGTACATTCATAGGACTTATCAAGACCTATATAATAGAATTTGAGGTCATCTCATAATTGGAATAAATGTCTGAGGACATTGAAATATTTGGATGGTGAGCCTAGAGGGCTTCATGAGACTCAGGTGTAATGCCTAGAGGGTGTCATGTAACTTTCTCCTCATGCCAGGAGGACATCGTATATTCCAAATGGTATGTCGATGGGATGTCTTGTGACTAGGGAAATATGTATTAGTGTGGTCACATGATCTATGGTATTCATGTGAAGCACATGAGGATTTTACTCTATGTTCTTTTCAAAATTATCCCATATTTTAGTCTTTTCTAGTTTTTATTTCATATGTGCCAAATATTTGTTCGGTTTTATCTTGTTTTATATTTTACATGATTCATCATATATATGATACCTCCATTGCATAACCCTTATAACATTTCATAGGTCCTTCATGTTACCCAAATTGATCATGCAAAGTACATATGCATGTTTTTTTATCCCTAGTTTGTTCCCTAGATTTTACCTAGTGGAAAAACCTTTGCGATCACGATATTGGTTGTTCCAATAAGTATGCTATGATTCTTAGATGCACTGGTTCATAGTGGATAGTGTTTTTTGTATTGATTTGGAGGGTTTTATAGGCCTCGCCTACCCAGTTATACATCACCTTGTGCGGTGCATATCTTGTAGATTCATGGTGGAGTCGGTGGAGGTATTTGAAATTATGTACTTCACATGATTCCGTCACAGGTTATTTAGGGGGGGCGACACATGATTTTCATCAACCGTAATACCTTCCCTTAAACACCCAATTTATTAAATTTTTTCTAATAAAAGGGTTCTTTCATAACCATTTGTACATATCATGAGGCCTGTGGATGGTCAGACCAACATGTCTAGGGGTTTTTGAAAGATCAGGACACCTTTTGAAAGGATTTTGTGTGATCTAAGATGACTTTTTTGGGGGCCTCCATGAGGCAAAGGAAACTTATTTGGGGTCACCTATAGCATTGTGCTGACATGTCGAGAGGGGCTATGTGGGATCAATGGTTATCACCCAGGTTGTATTACCCCTTTTGCATGATGATCATCATATCTCATTTCACAAGTAGCTCATGTAATTTCCTCTTCTATTTCCTTGTTTGTTTGACAAGGTTTGGGGATCTCATGAATTTGTATGAGTGTTTTCAAAGACAATCACTCTCCCCATCAGTAAAACCAGTCACCTAATAAAGGTAACATGACAATGAACTTTTGCATTACAAGGTGGGTATGTCTCTAGGGCATTTGTAGTGTCTTGAGAACTGCATGGGCGCATCGCATGAAGATTCATGATCATGAAAGGATTAATACTTTTACATATTCTTATCCTTATTTTAAAGTATTTTTTATGGTTTTTTAGGCATCCTCTGACTGACAATTCATGTGATTTAGAGGAACTCATCTGGAAGCCACCGCATGATCAACAAATGTCTTGGATACCTTTGTGAGAATAGAAGGGATTTTCAAAGGGGAGGCTATATGATCTCTCACGGGTCATTTCCTACACATGACCCATGTGTTCCTTGGAGTTTCTTGGGATCTTCATGTTTTTTCCACCTTCTTGTTTCTTTGCTTTGTAGAGGAAATAATACCCAAGTTTCAGGTATTTCTTCTGTTGTATATTTGTCAATGCTCAGTTGGCGGGCATAAAAAATTATTTTCCAGTTTTCTTTATTCATCATAGTGGTTGTCTCAAGCATTCATTATATACAGTTCTGTTTTTATATGTATTCAACTATCCATTTTACACATTTAATATACATATTTTTTGTGGGTTGATATATGATAAAGAATCTCATATTATGAGATATTTAAACTAGGTTCATATAACCAATGCCTGGTCTCTTGGAGGTGAGAATATGGTGGAACTCATATCTTTCCTCTAGCTTAGGTGGGGTCCTAATGGTTTGATTCATATCATGTAAATAATTTTAGAATGGTATCAAATAATAATATGGGTTTTCAATTGAGAAAAGAATAGTTTAAATTCTAAATAAAGTATTTTTCTATGTAAAATATGGTTTTATTTGAAAGTTAAATTTATAAATTATAAAATTTTAATTTGAAATTATGGAATTTTTTTTTCATGAACAAATTATATGAGGATTAATTTTTAGTTTTTTTTATTCAAGTTGTTTTTTGGTGAATAGTAAAAAATATAATTTTTATGAATACTGTATATTTTATAACATCATCATGATATAAATATGACATAAATATTAATGAAACATTTGGAACATCACTAAAAATATTATATACTCAAACTATAATATAAATATTATTCAATTAACATTAATTAAGTTTTATCTGAAGATAAATATAAAAACATTTTTTGGTGATGATGTAGTGCTTGAGTGGCATTGGACTAGTCAAAGTTGATGTATTTGAGATAGTTTTGAAGAGGTAATAATGATATTATTGTCTTGAAAGATAAATATTATTACTAATAAATTATTTTTATGTATATTAGTTATTTTTAAATTTATATAACAAGATAATTATACAAATTCTTACCCAACACTTTTGTAAGGTAAGAAAATTCAAAATTATTATCTTAAAAATATTATCATAATATAAATGGGAATAAATAATATTATGAAATGTTTTAGATTATTTTATTATTTAATAATAAAATATATTTATTTTATTAATTTATTTTTAACATTAAATAATAGGATTATTTTATAAAACACTTATACAATGTTGATGAGTTCTTGTTCAAGTAAGAGAAAAGTCAAAAATGGTAGTTCTAAAATATTTAAAAAGATAAGGTTTAGATTAATTAGAGTATTACACAATTTATAATGGTGGAAATTATATGTATTAAGCTCTTTAAATTTTTAAATATTTATTTCATAATTATTGAAATATTATTCAAGTAAAATTACAAGAATGACCCTAAAAGGACTTTAATGTGTACTAAATGTTAAAAATAATTTATAAATTAATTAAAAATAATGAAACATTATATTGAGTCGTGTAGTGATTTTAAATGGCACATAATATCATATATTATTTATTTATGAGCCTCTTTAAATTTTATAATTGTTATCCTAACCCTTAAAGATTGAATATTTGTGAAAATTCTGTCGAATTTTCCTATATATTGGGACTCATTCTGAAATTTCTGAAACATGCCTTAAGTTTACTTTTCTATACATATTATACTCAACTAATTATATACACATCCAATTCCATGTTTATAAGGTTTTTAACTTACCAAAATTTAATTCTCCAAATTCATTTTACTTGATCTGAAGGAGGTGGTTCACGGAGAAAGATAAGGGTTTCCCAGCGCCTTTCTCCTTTATGATTTAAGATTATTTCTCGTAAATCTATTTTAATCCATATATTATTTTTATATAATTATTATATTTTAATTTTATTGGAATTATTTTGGTCCATAAATATTAATTTTTCATCCATTACGTCTAACTGAACTCCATTCATAAGTTGTTACTACGTCAAAATACGTGTTTTTTCAAACATGTGTCGTTGCATTTCATTTATCATATTATCCTCTAAAAAAAGTAATATTTAAAATTAATAATAAAATATTAATTTAGTTATTATATAATTTTAATATAAAACTCAAATATTTATTAGTTTTTCTCTTCTTTTAAACTCTTTTGAAAAACATCGATCGCTAAGGTTTTTTGCGCTACCTACATGAAAAATTCTATTTTCATAAACTTATTTATTTCATGGGTATTATTAAAAGTTGATTTCATGATTGATAATAAAATTAATATTAAATTAATTATATTATTATTATTCTTTAATGGAAATATATCCATCATAATATTGAAATTAAAACTAAATAATCATATTCATTTTTAACCGTCAAAAGGGGGTTTATCAAGGATGATTCTCTAAATAGTGACTATTTCATGACCTATTGAAACAATTTGATTATATAATGATATAGATTCAATAAAATGAAACTTATAGATCTTATTGAACCATTGGATAAGGACCATTTCTTGTTGCCATTATACAGAAGAAATTTTTTATATTGTGAATCGAATAACCTCAAAAATGACTGACGAGAAAAATACCAATTTTTTAAATTAACGAATAAGATAATAAATGAAATAATATGAATAATTAAAAAGAAATTTACATGAAAAATTTTCTAGATAAATTAGATTATTAATATAATTTAATTATTCTAGGGGTTATAGGATGTACGATGTGAGTTGGGACTCAATGTAAAGAGATTCTTAACTCTATTTCCTTTCATTGAATTATATCATTTCTTCATCGACTCTTTTATTCTAATATTATGTATATTATAACATTTTTTAGTTTTATGTTGTATTAAAACTTATTTTTTTATTTACATCATTTTCACATAATCAATTCCTTGATAATTTCTTACTTCACATGTTATGATCGTTTTAAGGGTTTATTTTTCAATCCCAATTTGAATCAAGATTTTCAATATTTAAATTCCTATTTTAATAGATTTTATGTTCATTATCTCTAATTAAAAATACATTTTAATATTTTTCATATACATATTATTTATTTTATGGAATTTATTTTCTATAATTATATTAATGTTTAAGGCCATTTTTTATTATCTTTGACTTTCCTTACAAAAGTATGAAATGAATCACTTTTTTAACATCTTCTGCGTGATTGTATTTTCCTACCATATTTAGATTTATTTACAAATATTACTCTCCATGTTTTTATGGTTTTATGAATTAATTTGTATCTCATTGTTTTATAAATTATTTCCTTTTAAATAATTGTTATTAAAAAAATAATAGTATTTTTTTCCTATAAAGAATATAATTTTAAGCTTTAAAGTATATTCCTCCTCACTATTTCAAGTTTTTTCCATAAATTTATCTTATCAATGATCTTAAATAATGTTTCATGCGTTATTTTAAATTTAACCTTCCTTTGTGGGTTTGCTTAAATGTGTTTATTTTTTAGTTTTAAAAATAATTTTTGAAATATTTCTGATAAAAAATTCAAGATTATAAATGTTTTTTTTTCAAATTATAGTGTCTAGAAATTATATATGATAATGGGTGAGATTGGTTTATATCTATCTAATATGTTTGGTAATTATATTTTCCCTAGATAAATGATTTTTTAAATTACTGGTGAAGTTATTCCATTATGGGTTATTGGAAATAGTTGTTTAAGTTATTCCATTAAAAGAGTGATTTGAAAGGGTGATGAATATAATTTCCCAAGATGACTTCATGGTATTATTACGCTTGAATATTGTTTTTAAATTGAAATACATGGTTTTATGAAATAATAAGTTTATTTTATGAGTGTAGGGAAGTGTTTTATCTTTTAAAGGTAAATGATTGTATTTTAGTGAAAGGTTATACACTTTTAAAGATTGAAATCTTGTATAAGTTATCTTTTTTCCACAAGGAAAATTAAAAATCATTTAATTATATTATGTTGGATTGTGAATTTTCTTTATAAAATAATATTGAGAAATTAATTTGGTCATATTTTTTAAAGTAAGTTTTATATAATCTCAAAGTTTCATGTTTAAATGAAATATTTATTAACGTTTTTCATAAATTTCAATAGGCTAATGGATTTTCTCTTTTTATACACCCAATAGAGAGATTCATGTGATCATACCATGTTTTCAAATGATTTTATAGGGATTAAATATGATTAGGAATTATTGTGAAGTAAAATATCTATTTAAGAGGTTTTATCCTTGAATTAAGTAGGTGTATCATTTAAAAAGTTTTTCTTGGTATAAATAATGTCAATTTAGTAGGAAAAGTATGAGTTTTATTTATATAAAAGATTTTACTAGTTCTATAAAATACTAAATATAAAAGTTTATAGTGATTTATATAATTTAATACTTTTAATAAATCATGTATTTATGGTATGTTTATGTTTGGGGTGTTGTGGTTGGTATCATAGCATGGTTTGGATAAATTTAGTGGTTAATATGTTATCAATTTAGGATAATTTAAGTTTTATAGATACCTTCATGGGTTAATACGTCTATGGGTGATCATAAATCCAAAGGAAAATGTACCCTTTTTAGGTATGATTTAATTTTAAAATGAGTAATTATATTTTGGGATACATTTATTGGGTTTTATAGAAAATACATGATTATATAATAGATAACCATTAAGGTTCATATGTTATTTAATGTTGTGGTAATTATGGTTATTTGGAACAAAGGTTATTCCGTTTTAGAATATATATTGAGTATTATAGATAACCTTTGGGATTGAAGATTTATTTGGTGATAAGGAAATTAATGTTATCTTGGAGTATGTTTGTTATATTTTTAGAAACATTACATGACTATGGTTAAAATAGACAATTATTGGGTAATATGCTATTTTATTAATTGAGAAATAAATATTAAGTTATTTTTATTATAGTTTTATTTCATGGTTATTCAAGTTATTTTGGAAAAATATTAATCTATTTTAGGTTTATAATATAGTACAAAATAGTTTTTATGACTATTGAGGTTCATTAATTTTTTTAATAAAGGTTAAGTTGGTTTTTTATAGAACATGTTCTCAATGTTTTCCTGGTTTTTTGGGAATCCTTTCATGTCTCTATTCAATTAAAGTATTGTTCTTATATTTAATATTTTATTATATCTCTCTAAAATTAAAGAAATTGAAATTAATATGTTACTCTCCTATATTCATTTCTGATGAATCTATAGTCTCTTTTCCTCTCTTATATATTTATAGCTTACACACTACATTTTTTGGAAGGGTTTTTATTAACATGGCATATTTCATTAGAATACACTCTTTGTTCTTTGAATATGTTCTTCAAAATTTATTTTATTTTATTATATGATTGTATTATATTGAATTTACTCTTTATTTTGTTGAGATTTAAATTCTTTTATCATAATTACATTTTCATGTGAGTTTTACCTTATAAATTATAATGCTTGTAACATATCAACTGGAATCACTAGGTCCAAGACAAAAGTGTAAGAACCCAGTTGTTGCTGTGAAAGACTTTGGAATATTCTTGATATTATTCCAGAGTAGCACTTTAAGACGGCGTGCGATTCCGAGCCCCGGAGTGGCCGGAATTAAATTTTCAGTGCGTTCACACCGGAAGCGCCAAATAAATGGGATAAATCATAAATGGTGCTTTGGATCAGAGATCCGACTATACTAATGGGTCCAGAATTGGGTTTTTACTCTAGTAACGACATAAAACATGTCGGCACAGGACGTTTGGACCCCTCGCTCGCTTTCAGAACGTTAAACGGATAAATTAATTTATTTATTTATTCGTTTAATGGTGAAACTCAAGTATCTCTTAAACAGTGGCTCATGTTGGTAAATCGAGGGCACCATTGTGTTCGGAGCATTCCATTTACCCTAGGAGGGGTGTAAGTTTCGTGGGCGCGGGTCGTCTGTGAAAAATGGCCCCAGGGGCATTTTCGTAATTTGGCGGCATTGGGCGTTGAGTTTAATATCTTTTGAACGGGGTATCAGATTAAAATTCAGAGACCTCCATTGTGCTCAGGAGGTGGTTTTTACCCTATGGGAGGCTTAACCATGACCCCATCGGGTGTTTCAGACGCGGGTTAAATTTGGGGGTTTTTAATTAATTTTCTTTTTAAACCCTTAATCACCCCCTCCTCCTCCCTTTGGACCCCCTGGCAGAAGAGATCAACCAAGGAGGAGAAGCTCCTTCTCTCCTCCTCCCCTCCGGTGAGGCAACTCCGGCGAGGTGGCGGATCCTCCATGAAGCTCCGGGCAAAGTCCAAAAGGTAGGAAGTCTTGGTTTGCGTTTTAATTTTCGAACCATCTTTCAAGCTCAATTATATGTGTCGATTGTTGTTCAATCGTCGAATCAAAGCCCATAAATGTGTTGTAGATTTTATTCTCTTTCCATCACTTGTTTTGGTTCATAAAACCAAATTCCGAGGACCCCGCAGATGTCCACCAAAGATTGCGGGTTTTTGAAGGTTCCGGCGGCGGTTCGGCGAGCAGCAGGCGGCGCGGGTGTTCGGCGCGAGACAGCGGGATCCCTCGGCAGTGGAGGCCGGGCGGCGCGGGTCTTCAGCCAGGGCAGCTAGGTGAGGCCGGGGGTGTGTGGCGCTGGCGGGTTTGCTCGGCATCGGTGCGAGGCGGCGCTCACCGAAGCGCGACAGAGAAATGGGGTCGTGGCGCGTGACCCCACGGAGGAGACACGACCCGCGTCGTGCGGGTCGTCGCGAGGCGACCGGTCTCAGTCGGTCGGCCGAGTGGTGGATCGGGTCCACCGCTAGCCCGCGCACCCAAGTCGCGGGCCAAGCCATGCAAGCTGGGTCGGCCAGCGCGGGCCGGCCCAGGTCGTGCGGACCGACCGGTCCAGGCCGGTCCAGCCCAAGGGGCTTTGCCCCTCAGTTTTCGGACGCCCGTATTTTCCGCTACGGGCATCCGTTTTGCGTGCCGTCTATGGCGACGCGATCTTGGGATCGAGGGGAACGTTTTGAGATGGTTTCGGGAATTTTTAATTCTTGAAACAAGGGGCCTCGGTGGCGCGACGCTTACTTTAAGTGAATTGGCATTTTCTGGGGGTCTTGTTTTGGACGGTGTGGACGCGTCCAACGTCTGTTTTGAGCGCCATCAGTGGAATTGGAACCCTGGAACTGAGGCGGGGATTTTCAGGGTGGTTTCAGGAGTTGAGGCCGAAGTTGAGGTGCAGGCCCCAGGACCGTCTTTCGAGTTGTGCGCAGCGTTTCACGCCTTTTTCGTCGGACATCCGTTCGGGGCGTGCGAGCAGTCGTTTTTGGGTGTTTTTAGGAGGGCATTGCAATGGCGCAATCCTCCCACTCTAATTCGGCATAATTGTGCGGGCCCAATGAGGGTCGTTTGGGCGTTGACGGTGATTTTTACAGCTTTATCACTAGGTGTCCATTTTGGACAAGTGAATAGTCAAACTTGTGTACTTTTTCTAGAGGATTGAAACGGTGCGATCCGTCTGTTGAGTTTCGGGACCGGGATGCAGGTCCCATGTAGCACCGCTCATGTGCGGTGTGCCGGAAAGCATATTTTTTCTCCGAATATCTGTTGCACTCAAGTGAGTAGTCTTTTTGACGTGTTTTTTCGAGGGGATCGCAATGGTGTGATGCGCCCGACTATTTTCGGGGCTGAGGCTCGGGATCACAGGACGTCGCTTGGGCGTGAGGTGGTGTTGGTGACTTTTCCATCGGATATCCGTTTGAGGCGAGTAAGTAGTCTATCTCGCTTGTTTTTTCACAAGGATTACAATGGTGTGATCCGTTTGGTTGTGCAGAGCCTCTTGCACAATCTTATTAAATGTGTAATGTAAAAGGCGCTTTGATGGCGGTTCTTCTCGCCGTGTTTGCAGAGAACCCTTGGCGTGGGATCGCGTACACTCCTGTGTGAGTGACGATATGTGGTTGGCTGTGCCCCAGTAGTTGAGGCGGCCAGTTATAGATGTTACATCACGCCTTCACATTGACGTTGGGTGTCGTGTTCACGATATCCCTTGGGCTGAAAATGAGGTATACTCTGGGAGTATACGGGAGCACTTTGAGGTATGTGTGGTTTGTACCTGAGTCTATTTGTGTGCTTGGTTTGGGATTGAATTGGGGTCACACGTCACGTGTTCCCCATGTGCGTTCCATGCTCTGCTTTGCATACTTTGACCTCTTGCGATGTAGAGGGTCCCTCTATAATCATTTGTTTGACCAGAAGGGTGGATTTTTTCCCCTGGCTCTGTTCTCGTTTGTTTGACTGGAAAGGTTGAGTGGTCTCCCCCTAGTTTCATTCTCAATGGATCGGCCAGTAGCGGTGCTAGTGACACTCAGTGATGGAACAAGCGATGAACTTCTTTTGGGTGAGTTGTTCTGGAATTGGGTGGTTGCGTGATACCCAATCTGTGTTTGGTTGGCCAGTGTTGTACCCTCCAGTAGAGATGGCCAGAGCAGTTCTGAGTTTTACCCTCCAGCGGGGCTAGGCAGTGGGTTACTCATTGACTTCTTTGGGTTTACCCTCCAGCAGGGCTGGGTAGTGGGTTGCTCACTGACTTCTAAGGTTTACCCTCCAGCAGAGACTGGGCAGTGGGTCACCCGATGCTCTTAGGGTCTACCCTCTAGCAGAGACTGGGAAGTGGTTCACCTGATGAACTTAGGGTCTACCCTCCAGTAGAGACTGGGCAGTGGGTCAGCCGATGACCTCTTAGGGTCTACCCTCCAGCAGGGCTGGGCAGTGGGTCACCCGTCGTCTAGTTCCAGGTCTACCCTCTAGCAAGGCTAGGTAGTGGGTCTTATGTCGACTTATTCCAGGTCTACCCTCCAGCGGGGCTGGGGAGTGGGTCGCCTGATAATGTATTAAGGTCTACCCTCCAGCGGGGCTGGGCAGTGGGTCGCCTGATGATGTATTAGGGTTTACCCTCCAACAGGGCTGGGCAGTGGGTCACCCGATATTTGGTTATGAATTACCCTCCAGTAGGGCTAGGCAGTGGGACACCTATTAGAATTCTAAGCTCAGTTCTTTCTACTAGACTAGTCTGTGGCTTTCCTCTGTGATTACTGAAGCGGGACCCTTGGTTTTACGGGTCAGTGTTGTGATGACTTTGACTTTGAGAAGACCTCTCGACTATAGGGCAATGATGAGGTGTGGTTTGGCTTTCCCTAGAACTCTCAAGTACGAGGTGCGATTTCCCCACCGAGACGTGTCCTTGTGACACGACCCAAAACTATGCGGGTGAGTCACTGCCGCCCAAAGTGGATAGTGTTGAGTTTTGGTGATTGATCACTTGACTTGTAGTTCGGGGCAGACGTACAGGATGCTGGGAATCGATGGTGTTACTTCTAGGACTGTTGGCGAGTCACTTTCTTGGGTTGAGCTACGGGATGGAGATCCCCTTACGATCTTGTTTGGGCTTCTTGATTCAGCATACAGACTTGTATATACCTTGTTCCAGTACCCACTTCTTGGGTTTGGTTACTCTCCTTCCAGGAGAGGCGAAGACGCATGGGGTATGCCACATGATTTCCATGTCTAGATTCTCGTGGTTGGACGAGTCTACTCTCCTGCTATAGGTAGGGAAGACTCGATGGGAAGTTCATCTTCTCACCGTTTCCAGCTCCTTGTGTCTGGACGAGTCTACCTTATTTCCTCTTGTTAGGTTGAGCTGGACTCTTCACTGTACTCTTTAGTTCACTTTCAGTTGTACTCCTTTACTTTTCCTTGTTCGCTCTACTACTCACCCTTCAGTACCCCTGTTGTTGCTCCCTCGAGCCTTCGGGGTATCCTACTAAGTATTTTTATACTCACCCCTACTTGGGCTTTTCCCGCACTTGGTGTGCCCTTGCAGACGACAGACAGGTGGAGCATGACTTCAGTAGAGCATAGGGGCTTGGGAGCTTGGACCACGTGCGGTGGTCGTAGCCGGGTTCTAGGTGGGAGACTTGTCAATTGTTTCTTTTTGTTTACCTGTTTCCGGGTTGTGGCACCTTTTTTGTTTGGGCGCGTGTTTTTTCCTTTTCCTTTCAGCTTTTACTTTGTACTATTTAGAGGTCAATGCACATTTGTGGTATATATATATAGCAGTTGCCCTTTTCTTTACTTGTATTTTCTTTTACTATGTACTGTTGCATTGAGTGTGTTGCGTGTGTGTGTACAGGTACTTAGGCAAAGGCCTCCCCGAGTTGTTGTGCCTTCGGCGCTGGTCACCATCCCCTGGCCTATGGAGGCAGGCTTGGGGTAGTTGCGGCTCGAGCCCGGGTAGGGTCGAGTCGTGACAAAAAGCTACATGACCTCATGCATGCCTCCCCATATGCAAGAGGCTACCGACTAGTAGAGAGGGTTTGATTTTGTCAGTTGTGAGACTATACCCTCAGTATCATGTCATAGGATCGATAATAAAAAACACAATATAATATATAATCAAACTAAACATGCATAAGGGTAAAGATGACATACATGCCCTAAAAATAAACTATATCCCAAAATGGAAAGCATAACTAGTTTAAATGGAGTAGATAACGAAACAAATGATAAATTGTCAGTCCCACCAGTGTTTTTCCTATCCCACCACCAACTCCACACTCCTCAACTCTATAGTCTGCAATAGGTCCCTTTCCCTTTATTGGATCCCTCATGAAATGTACAAGAGCGTTGAAATGTCTGAGTAGGGTGTGAGTGCAAGACTCAGTAGAACACCACCAAAATCTCTTTAACCAGATGTGATCAAGTATACAAGTGTATTCTATAATATTAATAATAGTAAATGTATAATAAGAATAGTAACATATAATCCAAAACCATGTAATCATGTGCTAACCAAGCCACCATAAACCCCATGGTCATACCTTCTTCAGTTATATACTAGTTGGATAATCAAGGTCTCCAAAGAGTCATGTATTAGCCATCGGGATAATGAATCATGCTACACATCATTGAGTGATTATGAAATTTAGTATCACTACACATCAAGAAGGTTATGTTCTTGGAATCACCTAGGCATCAAGAGCTACTCAGCACCCCCTATTCATAGAGTGACATACCCCTTATCATTCTCTAGTTATCGAGTGCATCAAACGACATCTTTGGGGAATCATTGTATCCCTACCTCGTGCATAGGTCCTTCATTCTCATTGTTGCAAGTCATGTGCACTCCCCCTCTAAGGAATAACTTTTCCCAATGGTCCCCCTATATTGGGATCCATGAACAATACCACAAAAACATACATATTATGGTAGGATACCCGAGAAATCATAACATATCATCATAAGGTTGTACACAAAATACATATAATCAATATCAAACATGAACAATAAGCTGCAAAGTAATCATGTAAATAAGTATAACATAAGGTTCACAGGGCTACACACACCCACATGTGATAATAATCTAGAACAATCATCAAAATATGTCAACGAATAATCATATTAAGTAAACATGTGTAAATGAACCCAAAAAGATAAGGAACTTCCTAACTCAAAATTCATTGATGTAAAAAGGCATAAATAAACTTGTCAAAATCCCTCTTCACAACCTTATTATGATAAAATTTAACAAGACAGTGATCATTGTTCATCAAGGGTCCCTAAAACCAAAACTAACTATTTTATTTCAAATAGAAATAAAATATCACATGTGAAGATACTTTCTCCCCCTTGGATAATTTTTCAAATTATCATTTAGGTCAACTAATACACTCTCAATATTCTCTTCATAAATAATAATCCTCTATAATTATATTTTTATAATTTTATTAAATTACTCTTTTATAGTTATCTTTTAATATTATCTCATAAATTATCCTTTTATAATTATATTTTGTTAATTTTTCTTAAATTATACTTTTATAATTATATTTTGATAATTTCTCTCAAATTATCTTTTTATAATTATCTCTGGATAATTTCACAGAAATTATCATTTTAAAATTATATTTTGATAATTTCTTATAATTTAACCTTCTATAATTATATTTTGATAATTTCTAATCAATTATCCTTTAATAATTATATTTTGATTTTTTTTTTGAAATTAAAATTATATAATTATCTTCAGATAATTTCTTATAAATAACCTTTTTATAATTATCTTTTGAAAATTTCTCATAAAATATCCTTTTAAAATTATATTTTGATAATTTCACTTAAATTATCATTTTATAATTATATTTTGATAATTTATCATAAATTATCCTATGATAAATTCATGAGATTATCCTTTGATAATCTCACAATTATCATTTGATAAATTATATAAATTCACATTATGATAATTATCTTATAATCATCCATTAAAAAATTGAATAATATTATATCTGATAAACTCATTCAATTATTATTTGATAATTATTATTAATTATCACTTGATAATTATTCATTATTATACTTTTACATGTAATTTTATTTGGATAATTATAATAACTCTTCCATTTATAATTTTATTTAAAATTTTCATTTGATATTATTTTTTGATTATCATGTATAATTTTATAAACTTATCATTCTATAATTATCATAATTATCCATTGATAAATTATACAATATTATACTGGATAATAATAATTTTAAATAAACACATTTGATTATTCACTTAACATTATCATTTGATGATATTGTGAAATTATCTTTCTTAAAATGGGTTTTATCATTTTAACAATTAAGTCTTGATAATTCTAGGTTTATCATGATTTATTATTTTAAAAAAAATTCCCATAATTTGAATTAATGAAATAAAAGAAAAATAATAATAAATAATAATTTATTTATTTATTTATTTGTTAACAAATGATGCCTTATTCTTCTATAGAGAGGTGCACTAGTGGGTAGAAACAAGTAACCGATGTGCCCCACTTGGTACCTGAAGAAGAGGAATGAGGAATGGAACTTAACCAATTAGTGGTAGGGGATGCTCGGAATTGATAAGATCTACCATGAATGAAAATAGAACATTTGGGTTATTTGAAACCAAAGGGAACCATGTGGTCATCAATCCAAGAATTAATACCTATTTTTTATCCTCTATTCAACCTATAAATCAATGTGGAATCATTTATTTCTCATTATTTAGTTGTTTCTAATTTTATTCTAATAAAAATAGTGTTAAATAAAGATTTTTTGAAGCTAGCTCATCAAAAATGGTGTCCATTTATTATTGGGTGATGATGAATAGTTAAAACTAATTTCTAATAATTAAATTAATAAATTAATTATTCAACAGAAATTAAATAACTTAATTTAATGGAGACCTGACCAAACACTCATTGTGCACCAACGTTATGCCCTAATTAGGGTAAACTCCATATTCTAGACCTAACAATCATCTCAGATTTCTCATACCCCACACTATTTGGGACATATTAATTATTTATTATTGAAAAATGCAATAAATAAATAATTAAATATAAAAAGGGTTTTATTGCGTGCGATGTTCTCAAAAACTCAACGCACATAATAGTTATACCTTGCATAGGGTAAACCCCATATCACGAACCTAATGATGGTCTCAAATTTCACATATGATTCAGCTTTGGGAGATATTAAATATTTATTATTTAATACAGAACAAATAAATAATTAAATATAAAACGGTTTTTATCATGTGCGATGTTTCCAAAAACCCGGTGTGCATAAAACTTATACCTCACCTTGGGTAAATCACATGTATGAGACCAAATAGTGGTATCATATTTCGCATTTGATACACCATTTGGGTGCTATTTAATTATTTTCGATAAATCATGTGTGCGTAATATAATATATTTAATATTTTTATTCTATCTACGCTGAGGAATTACCAGCCTTAGAACCTCAGAATAACTCATCCCCTGACTTCAAAAATATTAGATAGAATATTTTAAAGAATTAACTAGGATTTTACCCTTAAGCTAAGCCTTTAAAAAATTTATTAAGTGATTTTATTCAAAATTATATTTTCACCTAAAAACACTTATAAATTATCAATAAATTGGGTTTTTATTATCTTTAGAAATTTAGGATATTACAACTCTCCCCCTCCACCTAATTATTATCCTTGATAATTATATCTATTCATCTTTTTAGAACACCTCAAGTCACTCAACTCGAACATAATACTCGCATTCCCATGTTTCCTCTTGGATCCATCCATGCTACCATTGAATCCAAACTAGTGATACCATATTTCCCCACAATACCTTCTCACTTGAATATATGATCCACACTAGATGCTCCTTATTAGATGCATCAGTATCTAGCTTGTTGTCCTTGAAATCTATAACATGATCAGGTTTTAGTATGTACCTATGAATCTATAACACATGTAAAATGTCGCGTATACCTCAATAGTGAGAATGGAGGCCCAGGATATACACCACTTATAAGGACCCGGCCTTATTACATACAAAATCTTGAATTTAGTCAAGAAAAAACATCCTTTTTCATTGAGAGTATTTTCAATTTTAGAGCTTTATAGAATTAGGACAATACATTCATAACATTACACATTTTTACAGAGTGGATACCATAAAAAAAGTTTCCATTTTTTTCAAAATATAAAACATTAAAACTTAAAACAATACTCCTTGACAATTATTCAACATTTAACGTGTCTTCCTTCCTTATATTACACATACATTAACCTGTGAAAAATCATTTAAAAACTTGTGATGAGAACAAAAGCTAATTAACGGATGTAAAAGAAGGAAAAATCACATTAGTCCATGAATACTCATAACGTATGAAATCATTTTCAAAAGACATTCTTTTCACCCATATATACTTACTTTGTGTAAAATGAGATTTACACAAGATCCACACAAAACACGATAACATAAATATAATCATAAAGGTATCTTGGGGCATTAATTACATAATATTGTAACCATTCCTGGATACCTTATAATTTGTAACTCTCACGGATACCTTACTTTGTGTAACCATCGTAGTTACACTTGGAGTAACCATGCAGCTGACCTCCAACTTACTCATAACAAATGAATTAGAGGGAAATATAGGTCCCACCCTTAATCATAAATAATTCCCAATAACCAAAACATAATCATACAACATGAATAATTCCATAAAAACATTACTTTGGAATTTTGTAAAACCGAATTTTAAAAGAGGGATTTTAAAGAAAAGCCCCTTATAAATATCATACAATTTAAGAGAGACTTAATATAGTGGATGGAGTATGTATATATACTATAAATACACATAATAAAACATAATATAAATATAACCCATCACAAAAACAATTTAAATAGCACGTAATTAAGTAGAAGGTTAACCTGAAGAATAGAAATTAGGTTAAGAATTACCTTACCTCATGTTTGTCTTACTTACAACTTGTTTAAACCTCCTGTATAAGGGTTAAAAGAGTGTTATTAATATTTTAAAGAAACATTTTCATGTTTATAACATCCTATATGATCATTTCATAACATCATTTCACCCTTAATTGTTAGTATTTTTCCCCTTGCACTATTTTTTGTTGAATTCTTTACATGATTTCTATGATTGGTTCATGGTGGACATTCTTGTCGATTGAAAGTGAAACTCCAGAATTGGAATGGAGTATTATTTTCATATATCCAGTAAAATAAATTATTCCATTCATCATTTTGAATTCTTACATGAGGATGATTCATAAGTTAGAACATTAATTATGTTCATTTAGATCATTTTAGTGGTTATTTGATAATAACAACCCCGTTTTGTCTTATAAATTAGAACCATGAGTACAAAAGAATTCCAGAACCATGACTGAGTCATAAAACATATATTATAACCTGTTTCAACCATATAAATGGTTCCATGACCAGACTTGAAAGAGTTAATGGAAATTTAAATCATGTTTTCCATGATGTCGATAATTGTAGCCTAGTGGTTGGCATCAAGTTCCATGGGCTCGGTGTTAAAGGCGACCCAGGTTCGAAACCGGCTGTTCGCAAAAACCTTCCGTATATGTGTGGTTCTTGGGATAGGTGTCCCAGTGGGTCCTAGTTGTGGCGATGGGTTGGGAGATTGCCGCTGCAGTGGGGTTGTGGGGCCGTATCGGTGGGGTTCCTGGGCTAGGTATCCCTTGGGTCCCAGTGGGTGCCACGTCATTAAAGAACACAAACGGACAATGTTTTTACTCTTTAAATAAGTGGGAGAGGAGAGGGAGAGGAGAAGAATAATGATGAGTATTTTTACATAAACATGATAACATATAGAATATACATTATTTATGGAGATTTCATGCCTCTTGGGTATGAAGATATGAAGAAATAATAAGGAAAGAACTTAAAATAAAATAATAATTGTGAAATCGCTTACAAAAATTCGGTAGCCTAACGGCTACGCAACATGGTTTTAAAAAATATTAAAAAGAGAGGGGACAAGAGTCACCCATCCAGAAATGAATCATAATATAGAGTAGATCAAGATTAGAATAAAATAAGAACATGGTATGGAGACTTGAAAGATATACCACATAAAAGAGAACTTGAATGGAAAAAAGAAAGAAATTGAGGATTTTCTTACCTTGTAGAGTAACCCTTAGAACTTGAATGTTGGGACCTTGGCGGCTTGAGGAAACCTTGGGAGGATTACTATGAAGGTAAGAAGGCCAGAGCTTAGTTGAGGGAGAATTGGGAATGAATTCAATGAAGGGAAGAGTTGGTATTTATAGGAAAAGTGAGGGATTATTTTAATAATTTTCAAGGGACACCTCATGAGTGGTATTTGCAAAACCATGAGATTTCCCATGGTATTTTCCCATGGTATAAGCCACTTGGGACACCTCACGTCTTATTTGACTATACACAAGTCGACCAGATTTATGACATCATTATTATATCATTAATGATGTCATTAACACACTGAAACTACAAACTGTATTTTTTACTATTCACTGAAAAATCATCTGTTTCAGAAAAATTCCCAAAATTCACCCTAACCATTTATCGACGTTTAGATTTCAAAAATGAAGTCCATTTTTGGAAAAGAATTTTCTAAATATTATTAATTTAATTTTTAAATAAAATCATACTTAATTCAAAAATTTACAATTCTAATTCTGTAACTACTTCTATATCACAATGAAAAATTAACCTAGATGTTATTATCTTAAAGCCTTAATTAAATAAAATAATAATAAAATTTACTATTCATTAGGGACATATCACTATTTATACTACTATTTATAAGGGTATGTTACTATTCACCAAAAAATAAGTTGGTTCCAAAAGACTCCAAATAACATACTGAACACAAATGTAGATGACAGTTTCTTGAAATTCAAAACATAGAAGTGGAAAAGTTTTGTTTTAAAGGCTAAAAAATATCTATTTAAAACAAAGTTCCATGCATTTTTATTTATTATTAGAAAAACATGAGGTGTTACATTATCCCCACCTTCTTGAAATTGCATCCTCGCAATTTTATTTACTTATTAAATAACTAAGGGTATTTTTCCCTCATAGCATTTTCAGACTCCCATGTTACTTCTTCAACCATGTGGTTTCTCCAAAAAATCTTTACCTAGTGGATTACCTTATTCTGCAATACCTATTCTCTTCGATCAAGAATCTGAACCAGTTTCTCTTCATAATAAAGGTTTTCTTCCAGCTAAACTACTTCTAGGCTCGATACATGTGATGAATCTAGCACATACTTTCTCAACATCGAAACATGAAAAACATTGTGTACATGAAACAAACATGGAGGAAAAGCTACATGGTATACAACTGTTCCAACTATATCCAAGATTTCAAAAGGACCGATGAACCATGGACTTATTTTTCCTTTCTTACCAAAATGCATCACACTTTTCCAAGGAGAGGCTTTAAGGAAAACATGGTCACCTACCTCGAAAGAGAAATATTTCCTTCTATTATATGCATAACTTTTCTGCCTTCTCTAAGCTATCCTCATGTGCTGCTGAATCATCCTCACTTTCTCAGCCACTTCTTCTACTAATTATTGCCCCCATAAACTTTCTTTCATCGACTTCATCCCAAAACACTAGAGTCTAACACTACTTCCCATACAAGGCCTTAAAAGGTGTCATCTGAATACTGGAATGAAAATTGTTATTATAAGAAAACTAAACTAAAGAAAGATGTTGATCCCAACTTCCCTAATAGTCTATTGAACAAGCTTAAAGCATATCCTCCAAAGTTTGAATCATTCGTTCTGACTGCCCATCTAATTGAGGATGAAAAGTTGTACTGAAATTTTTCTCTATGCCCAACGACTTCTGAAGTCCCTTCTAAAAGTTATAAATGAACTTGGGATCTCGGTCAGACATAGTGGAAAGAGGAACTCTATGTAACCTGATAATCTCCTTGAGGTATAATCGAGAAAGATGATCTAAATACATTGTATCTTGAATAGAAAAAAAATGTGCATATTTTGTCATCCAATCAACAATAACTCAAATTGCATTGTTACCTAGAGAAGTCTTTGGTAGTCCCACCACGAAGTCTATGGTATATTCTCCAATTTTCACTCTGGAATTGGAAAAATTTGAATCATCCCCTTTGGTTACTGTCTCTCTACTTTAACCTGTTGACATGTGAAACATCTCATAGTAAAATCAACAATATCTCTTTTCATTCCATCCCACCAATAATACTCCCGAAGGTCTCTGTACATCTTAGTACTGCCAGGATGAACAGAAAATGGAGAACTATGAGCTTCACACAACAAATCTTTCTTCAACTGAGAATCACTAGTCACACACAATATTTTTCCAAATCTTAAAACACAATCTTTATCAAGATTAAATTCTGACAACTTACCCATTTTAAACAATTCTACCTTTTTCTGTAGCTCACAATCTTCCTTCTACGCTTGCTTAATTCTGTCTGACAATAAAGACTGCATTCAAACTTGAAACAAAATAAAGGTATTCCCTACACCAACAACTTCTAAGCCAAAATTCATCAAATCATTAATCAAGGGATCATGTTCCAAACGTAGCATGATTAATGATGCATGATGCTTCCGACTTAAGGCATCTTCCACTTTGTTTGATTTCCCAAGATGGTAATTGATCATATAGTCATAATCCTTTATCATTTCTAGCTATCTTCTCTGCCTCATGTTTAATTCCTTCTAAGTGAATATATACTTTATAATTTTATGGTCAGTATATATTTGGAATTTGGTTCCGTATAGATGATGCCTCTATATTTTCAAAGCAAAAACCACAGCTGCCAATTCCAAATCATGTGTGGGATAATTTAGCTCATGAGGTTTAAGTTATCTAAAAGAATAGGCAATTACCTGATCATTCTTCTTTAAAACACAACCAAGTCCCTTCAAAGAAGCATCATTGTAGATGAAAAACTCGCCATTTCGGGAAGGTAAGGCCAAAACTAGAGCATTAACCAATCTCTTCTTTAGTTCCTGAAAACAAACATCACATTCTTCTGTCCAAACAAAATTAACCCCTTTCCGTGTTAACTTAGTTATCGGGCTAGATAACCGTGCAAAGTTCTTAATAAACCATCTGTAATAACTTGCTAAGCCCAGAAAACTACGAATATCTGTAACATTGGTGGGTCTTGGACATTCATCAAATACTTTTGTTTTGGTAGGATCATCTGTCATTCCATCCTTATTTACAATGTTCCCAAGAAAATAAATCTGTTGCAACCAAAAATTACACTTGCTGAATTTTCCATATAGTTTCTTTTCTTTTAATGTTTGTAAAACAACCCTTACATGTTTTTCATGCTCCTCTTTATTTTTAGAAAATACCATAATGTCATCAATAAATACAACCACAAACTTATCCAAGAACTCATGAAATACTCTATTCATAAGATTCATGAATACAACAGGTGCATTAGTTAATCCAAATGGCATAACAAAAAATTCATAATGCCCATATCTAGTACGAAAGGTTGTTTTTGGGATGTCATCCTCCTTCACCTTCAGCTGATGGTATCTGGATCTCAAGTCAATCTTGGAAAAGTACTAAGATCCCTGGAGCTAATCAAACAAGTCATCAATATGAGGCAAAGGATACTTGTTTTTAACAGTGATGTTATTCAAAGCTCTATAATCAATGAAAAGTCTCATGGAACCATCTTTCTTTTTAACAAACAAAACAGGGGATCTCCATGGTGAAGTGCTAGGATGAATGAAGCCTTTTTCAAGAAAATCCCGCAACTGATTTTTCAATTCAATAAGGTCTATTGGAGCCATATGATATGGGGGTTTTGAAATTTGCATAGCATCAAGAAATAAGTAAATTGTGAATTCGACTTCTTGATCAGGTATGACACCGGGTAACTCATCAGGAAAACATCATGGTATTCAGTTACCACTGGCACATCATTAAATTGAATAGTTCCCTTGTTTTCAACAATATGAGAAAGATAACTTTCATTTCCATCTTTAAATAGTTCCTTAGCTTCTTGATCTGTTATCAATTGCATGGGTTCATTCTTGTATACAAACTGAAACTCTTTCTGAAAAACAACTTCTTTAGCTCTACAGTCAATCTTAGCATGATAATCAGAAAGCCAGTCCATCCCCAGAATAACATTAAACTCAATTAAGGGTAAAAAAACAAGGTTTTCAAGTAAATTCTTTCCAAATACCACAATAAAAATATTCTTATAATTCTTCTTTTCTATAACATTTCCCCCTGGTGTTTTAACAACAAGTTCGGGTCTCATTTGTTGAGGTGATATTTCCAATTTACCAGAAAAATTCTCAGATATGAAGGAATTTGTAGATCCCGTATCAAAAAAAACTTTAGAAAAATCTGACTGAACAAACAAAGTACCTGATACAACTTCATTGGATGGCCCAACATCTACTGATGTAGTCGCAAAGGATCTCACTACACCTTTATGCTTGTAGTCCGGCTTCTTTTCATCATTCGGATATCTCTTTGGGCAGGCGTTTGCATAGTGACCCATCTCACCACATTTAAAACACTTTACAGTTTTCTTATCAGGATTATTCTTAGGATCATTTTCATTGCAATCTCGGGCCATATGTCCAAACTTACCACATTTAAAACACTTCCCAGTTTTGATAAGACATTCCCCAGGGTGTTTCTTACCACACTTTTCACAAACTAGAAATTGGATTTTCTTACCATCAGATTTCTTTATTTAGTTCTTACCCATTTCTTTCCAACTACACCTCTTCTTATCTTTGTTTCTAAAATGCACGTGATCATAAGAAAACTCCATCTCTACCCTCTCAGCATATTAGACAAGTTTCTTATAAATTTTTAATTCATGAGAGGCTAACGCCCTTTGATACCTTAGCTTTAATCCTGAGTAAAAGTGGTTGATTTTTCTATCAAGATCCAGAATAAGATTTGGAGAATACCTCTCCAGTCGGGTGAAGTTATCTTCATACACAGCCACAGAATCTTCCTCCTTCTATTTCAATTCAAGTAATTTCTTCTCCATTCTTAGTCGCACCACCTTAGGAAAATATTTTTCAAGGAAAAGACTTTTAAATTCATCCCACTCTAAGGCATCAAATTCCTCTCTACCCCTATTATTCCTTACCATTGACCACCACTGATCAGCTTCCCCATCAAAATGATAAATGGAAAGACTTGCCTTTTGATTATCTGAACATTCTATAACATCGAATATCTTTTCAAGGGCTTTGATCCATCCTTCAGCTGTTACTAGGTCAGAAGATCCATTGAATGTAGGAGGATGTTGTCTCATAAAATGTTCCACTACTATCATGTTCCGTTGTGGTACCTCTATTGGTCCTATTGTATGAATTACACCACCATTTATTTGCTTCTTTAGCTAATCCATTACTCTCACAAACTGCTCTGTTCCAATCCCTACCATTTCGAGCTATAGTTCCGGAAGTATGTAATTCTGTCGGTGCCTCTCCTCTTCAACATCCTTGTTCCTTCTGTGGACAACCATTCTGAACAAACATGTCTTAGATAAAGCAACATGTTAATATTTAAATGCTATAACAAATTAAACATATAGTGAAAACCATTTATGGTATTCTATTAACATCACCCTAACCCATAAAGTTATCTAAACCATCCTCTAATACCAACTATAAGCACCCGGCCTTATTACATACATAATCTTGAATTTAGTCAAGAAAAAACTTGCTTTTTCATTGAGTATCTTTTCATGTTTATAGATTTAGAGAATTAGGACAATACATTCATAATATTACACATTATTACAGAGTGGATACCATAAAAAAAGTTTCCATTTTTTTCAAAATAAAAAACATTAAAACTTAAAACAAGACTCCTTGATAATTCTTCAACATTTAACGTGTCTTCCTTCCTTGTATTACACATCCATTAACCTGTGAAAAATCATTTAAAAACTTGTGATGAGAACAAAATCTTAGTAAGGGATGGAGAAGATGGAAAATCACATTAGTCCATGAATACTCATAACATATGAAATCATTTTCAAAAGAAATTCTTGTCACCCATATATACTAATTTGTGTAACATGAGATTTACACAAGATCCACACAAAACATGAGAACATAAATATAATAATGAAGGTATCTTGGGTAATTACTTACATAATATTGTAACCATTCTTGGATACCTTATAATTTGTAACCCTCGTGGCTACCTTACTTTCTGTAACCATCGCAGTTACACTTGGAGTAATCATACGGTCGGCCTCCAAATTACTCATACCCAATGAATTGGAGGGAAATATAGGTCCCACCCTTAATCATAAATAATTCCCAAGAACCAAAACAAAATCATACAACATTAATAATTCCATAAAAACATTACTTTGGAATTTTGTAAAACCAAATTTTAAAAGAGGATTTTTAAAGAAAAACCCCTTATAAATATCATACAATTGAAGAGAGAGTTAATATAGTGGATGGATTATGTATATATACTGTAAATACACATAATAAAACATAATATAAACAGAATCCATCTCACAAACAATTTAAATAGCACATAATGAAGTAGAAGTTTAACCTAAAGAATGGAAATCGGGTTAAGAATTCCCTTACCTCGGGTTTGTCTTACTTCCAACTTGTTTAAAACACCTATATAATGGTTAAAAGAGTGTTATTAATATTTTAAAGAAACTTTTTCATGTTTATAAAATCTTATATTATCATTTTGTAACATCATTTCACCCTTAATTGTTAGTATTTTTCCCCTTGCACTGTTTATGGTTGAATTCTTTACATGATTTCTATGATTGGTTCATGGTGGACATTCTTGTCGATTGGAAGTGAAACTCCAGAATTGGAATGGAGTAGTATTTTTATATACCTAGTAATATAAATTATTCTATTTATCATTTTTAATTCTTACATGAGGATTATTCCAAAGTTATAACACTAATGATGTTCGTTTAGATCATTTTAGTGGTTATTTGATAATAACAACCCCGTTTTGTCTTATAAATTAGAACCATGAGTAAAAAAGAATTCCAGAACCATGGGTGAGTCATAAAAAATATATTATAACATATTTCAACAATATAAATGGTTTAATGACCAGACTTGAAAGAGTTAATGGAAATTGAAATCACATCGTCCATGATGTCGATAATTCGACACAAACGGACAATGTTTTTACTCTTTAAATAAGTGGGAGAGGAGAGGGAGAGTAGAAGAATAATGATGAGTAATTTTCCATAAAAATGATAAAATATAGAATATACAGATTTCTGGAGATTTCGTGCCTCTTGGGTAAGGAAATATGAATAAATAATAAGGAAAGAACTCAAAATAAAAGAATAATTGTGAAATCGCTTACAAAAAATCAGTAGCCTAACGGCTACGCAACATGGTTTTAGAAAATATTAAAAAGATTGGGGACAAGATTCACCCATCCAAAAATGAATCATAATATATAGTAGATTAATAATAAGAAGAAAATAATAACATGGTATGGATACTTAAAAGATATACCACATAAAAGAGAACTTGAATGGAAAAAAGAAAGAAATTGAGAATTTTCTTACCTTGTAGAGTAACCCTTTGAAGGTTGGGACCTTGGGGGCTTGAGGAAACCTTGGGAGGACTACTATGAAGGTAAGGAGTCCATATATTCGTTAAGGGAGAATTGGTAATTAATTAAATGAAGGGAATAGTTGGTATTTATAGGAAAAGTGAGGGATTATTTTAATAATTTTCAAAGGACACCTCATGAGTGATATTTGCAAAATCATGGGCTTGCCCATGGTATTTTCCCATGGTATAATCCACTTGGGGCACCTCATATCTTATTTAACTATAAACAAGTCAACCATATTTATGACATCATTATTATATCATTAATGATGTCATTAACACACCGAAACTACAAACTGTATTTTTTACTATTAACTGAAAAATCAGTTGTTTTAGAAAAATTCCCAAAATTCACCCTAACCATTTATCAACGTGTAGATTTCAAAAATGAAGTCCATTTTTTGAAAATAATTTTATTAATATTATTAATTTAATTTTTAAATAAAAGTATACTTAATTCAAAAATTAACAATTTTAATTATGTAACTACTTCTATATCACAATGAAAAATTAACCCAGATGCTATTATATTAAAGCCTTAATAAAATAAAATAATAAAAAAAAATTACTATTAATTAGGTTCATATCACTATTAATATTACTATAAATAAGGGTATGTTACTATTCACCAAAAAAACAAGTTGGTTCCAAAAGACTCTAAATAACATACTGAACACATATGTAGATGACAGTTTCTTGAAATTCAAAACATAGAAGAAGAAAAGTTTTGTTTTGAAGGCTAAAAAAATATCTATTTAAAAAAAGTTCCATACATTTCTATTTATTTTTAGAAAAACATGGGGTGTTACACCACTAATCCTATCCTCTTGGTGGTATCAAAGGGTCCAACAAAATGAGGTGATAGCCTACTCTACTTTTCAAAACATCTATTCCTTAACTGAGGATTCACTCTAAAGGAATCAGGATATCCCATAGTGAACTCGTTGGGTCTCTGCAAATGGTTGTCATATAATATTCATTTTCTTTGAGAAGTGATCAACCTCTTTATGATCAGATGCATTCTCTTGGTGGCCTCATAAAACAAACTGCACCCATAACCACTGCCTCACCAACCTCATGATAATAAGAGGTTATTGACATGGTTTCTCATAAAGAGACTCATAAGGTTCCATCTAAATTTTGTCATAATAAATGTTATTTAATGAAAACTTAATAAATGGTGGGTGATCATCCCACACTCCACTAAATTCTAGCACGTAGGCTCAATAAATATTTTCTTGTATGCATATAGTCTAATTAGACTGTCTGTCAGTCTAGGTATGGTATCTCATGCTTGGTATTTGTTGAGTCCCAGTGTATTTTTTAAAATACCTTATAAAATAACATTGTAAAATGTGTATCTATATTCAAAATAATGCTTAATGTAACTTCATGAGGTCATACGATCTCTTGATCATAGAGCTTTCGTAGATCCTCCTCTGAGTGAGTCTCTCTGATCGATAAGAAGTGAGTAGACTTTGTTAAACGATCATCAATCACCCAGACCATGTCACAACTCCTCGAGGTCTTAGTTAAACATTTCAAAAAGTTCACCTTGATATCCTCACACTTCTACATAGGTATCAGGACTAGCTGCAACAACCCTCCAAGACATCGGTGCTCATCCTTCACCCTCTAATAGGTAATTCATCGAAATAAAATACAACCAATATCTATCTTCATCCCAGGCCAAAGAACTGATTCCTGAAGACATAACACATATTGGTCACGCAAGGATGTACTACCTATCTAGAGGTATGGTAATCCATAATCATCTCTTGTTTTATGGAATCAGAGACTAGAACTCTTCTATGTACCAAGATCACATTGTCATTGTCCATCAAATATTTGTGTATCAGGTCACCTCTGTCTAACTATTCCCTCATCACAACACACTTTGGGTTTGACTCAAGACCAGTTTTCCCCCGGTCCACAAGTGAGGATGTGATCAATAAATGGTAACAAGTCATAGAACCATGGTCCTCTAAGAATTTGTCCTCTAATCATCCATTAAGATCACCAAGCATCATTTCTCTTCTAAAGTCCTCTTACCAAAATCCTTCTTATCCTATTTCTTATTAATAAGATAATTCACAACAACATTACCCATCAAAGATGAATATTCCATCTTAAAGTCAAATGTCTACAGGTACTCAACCTAGTGCCTATGTCTTAGGGTTAGATTCCCTTATGTGAAGATATAATGAAGGATCTTGTAGTTTGTGTAAACAATAAACATCTCATCGAATAGATAGAGAATCCAACATTTCATAGTGTGGACCATGCCTTTTAGATCTAATTCATGTGTAGGGTAGTTTTTTACATGGGGTCATAGATGAAGATACCCATAAGATACTACCTTCTCTCTTTGCACCAGCACCACTCCCAAACTAATACCTAATGCATTATAGTACACTACATAACCAATATTAGGCTCAGGGAGTGTAAGTATTGGAGCTATCATAAACCTTATTTTTAGCTCAAGGAAAGCCTCTTTACACTGGACTGACCACTGTAACTTCACTCCTGTATTTTTCATTGCTTTCATGGGTGTTGACAGTTACGAGAATACCTGGATAAACTGTAGGTAATATCCTATTAAACCCAAAAAACTCCTAATCTAAAACATGTTTTAGAGAAATTTCCAATAAATGACTTCATGAACCTTATTTGGTTTTACTGATATACCAGTCTTGGACACCCCATGTCCCAATAACTTTACCTCTTTAATACAGAAGTCATATTTTGATATCTTAGCATAAAGATGGCATGATCAAAGTTTACTCAGGACTATCTATAGGTTCCTTGCATGTTTATAAAGTGTCAGAGAAAATATAATGATACAATCAAAAAAACTATAACAAATGAGTCCATGTATGGATGAAAGATCTTGTTTATGAGGTTTGTGAACACTTTTGGTGTGTTCGTTCACCCAAATTTCATCCTCATGTACTCATACAATCCATACCTACTCTAAAACATGGTCTTCGGAATTTCCTCCTCTCTAACTCTAAACTGGTGATAGCCCAATCAAATATCAATATTGGAGAACCTCCAGGTTCTTGGTTAATAATCGAAAAGATCATCAATCCTGAGAAACATATATAAATTATTGTCTGTCACCTGGTTTAGAATATAATAATTAATGCATAGCCAAATATTACCATCCACATTCTTGGAAAACAACATAAGGGAACCCCATGGTGAAGTAATCAGCCTTATGAATCCTTTCCTCTCAAATACATCCAGTAGAACATTGATCTCATTTAGCTCATTTGGAATCATATGATATGGGGTAATGAAATGGACACACTTTCAACATGAGACCAATCTCTGCTTAACTTATTGTTCCTTCATAGTCTCTAATAGGTCAAAGATTCCCAAAAATATTTCAACTCTTTATTCAATATCTTGAGGTCCTTTGGTGCTCTATAAGGATGAAGAATACTTGAGTTGAAAATTATGTCATATTTGACCATAGTTCTGAACTCTTATGCCTAGTTTAAACACTAAGAGAAAGTCTTCTAGTTGAAGTGGCCTTTCTTTATAGACCAAAAATAAAGTATAGAAGAAAGCTCCAATTCATTCTCTTACACATACAGTGGTAATACTGAAACCTCATCCCCTATGGAAGTATTTCATCATTTCTCCCAATTAGTTCCATAAGCTACATCAAATTTAAATCTTCTATAATGTGAAGGAAACACTTTAGAAAAGAAACTGAGTCATTAGGATAAACCTTAATAAGTATATGGGATAACAAAAGTTTTATATTAAACAATTTATGGGGTCAAAAAATGTTTCACTTAACTAGTCTATAGTATCAAACAGGTTTTTCCTAAGAGTTTACCCTTAACCCAAGGTATACCCCACCTAGCACTAACCCTTGTCTTTGTCCCTGCTCATTATTCAAAATCATCATATATATATACTAACGCAATAGCATTCTTTGTTCAACTACTTAATGATAATCAAGATATATCACACAACATGGAAACACAGATATAGCACGCAAAGATAAGTTATCTCGACCAGATAACACAAATCAAGGTATTTAATTAATGAAATATTATACAACATAATAAATGGTATATATGTGGAATGTGAACCGATATTCCTATTCATGATGTAGAAATGCACCCAAAATATCACAAATCACATATCATCATCATTTTCATCACCCAATATGAGTTTAATCAACATTAAGAGAAAAACATATGTTCCCCACCTTATGAAAACTCAGAGTTCCACTATACAATGCTGGCCATGAACTATCACTGCTCCCCTACCTAAATATCAATTGTCCTATCTCATGTATAACTTGTCCCAACCAAAGGAAAATAGAGAAGACATGTTAGTGAATCCTTACCTCTAATACCATTTTGTTACATCCCAACCTGAACCACTGGGTCCAACCTAGATACTATGTAACCTCATGTGTGTATCCCCATATGCAAGAGGATACCAACCAGTAAATAGGATCTGATTCCATCAGTGATGAGACTATACCCTCAGTATCATGTCCTAGAATCAATAATCAACAATAAAAAAATATAATAAATAATCTGAGTAAACATGTGGAAAGATAAAGATTATATACATGTCATATAAAAAATTATCTCCCAAATTAGAAAGAATAACTAGTGTAAATAAAGTAGATAACGAAAAAAATGATAAATTGTAGGTCCTAGTGGTGTATATCCAAGCCCACCACTAGATTTATATTTATCAACTCAGTATTCCACCACATGGACCTTTCCCTTCATTGGATCCCTCATGAAATCTACAGGTGCATCTAAATGCCCAGGTAGGGTTAGAGTACAAGACTCGATAGGACACCACAAATATTTCCTTAACGTGATGTTCTCAAGTATACATGTGTATTCCATAATAATAGTATATTCATAACAATATTAGTAACACAAAATCCAAAACATTGCTATCGTGTGAAAAATTGGCTTCCACAAACCCCTAGTCATACCAACTTCAGCTCTATTCTAGATGGATAATAAATGTCTCAAAAGAATCAAGGATTATTCATGAGGCCAATGAATCATGCTACTCAACACCGTTTGATCGCACAACTAGGTATCACTATGAATCTAGAAGTTTATGATCTTAGCATCACCGAGGCATCGATAGTTACTTGGTATCCCCTAGTCATTGAGTAACATACCCATTGGAATTTATTTTTCATTGAGTTCATCACACAACATCTTCGAAGAATCATCATATCCCTATGATGTGAATAAGTCCCTCATCATCATTGTCATAATTCATACACACTCCCCCTCTAAGGGATAATATTACATGATGGTCCACCTGCATTGGGCTCCTATAAAAGTTCTACAAAAGCATAAATATCATGGCACAATGCATAAGAAAGCATAGAATATCATCAGAAGTAAAGTAACAAACACAATACATGTAATCAACATCGATCATGAATATTAATCTACAAAGTACTCATGGAAACAAGTGTAACGTAATGTTCCCAGAGCTACACACACACCAACCTATAATCCTAATCTAGCACGGTCATCAAAATATGTCTATACATAATCATAATAAAGAAACATGTGTAAACGAGCCCAAAGTGGTAAGGAACTTCTTACCTCAAAAGTTTTCGATGTAAAAAGGAAGGAATAAAATAGTCAAAATCCATCTTCATGGCATTATTATTGTAATCTTTAAGACATAAATTCTCTAGGTTCATCAAGGGTCTCAAAAATCAAAACCAGCTATTTTATTTCAAATAGAAATAAAATATCACATGTGATGATACTTTCTCTCTCTTGGGTAATTTTTAAATTATCATTTAGGTCAATTCATGTACTCTCTATATTCTCCTCAAGAATAATTTTCCTTTGTAATTATATTTTGATAATTCTCATAAATTATCCTTTTATGATTATATTTTGATAATTTCTCATAAATTATCCGTTTTATAATTACATTTTGATATTTTTTCTTCAATTATCATTTTATAATTATATTTTGATAATTTCTTTTAAATCATCCTTTTATAATTTTCTCTTGATAATTTCTGTAAATTATTATTTTATAATTATATTTTGATAATTTATCATAATTTATCGTTTTGTAATTATATTTTCATAATTTCTCATAAATTATCCTTTTATAATTATATGTAGAAAAAATTTATTAAATTTTCCTTTTATAATTATCTTTTGATAATTTATAAAAAAATATACTTTTATAATTATCATTTTATAATTTATCATAATTCATCACCTTTATAATTATATGTTGATAATTTCTCTTAAACTATCATTTTATAATTAGATTTTGATAATTTCACATAAATTATAATTTTATAATAATATTTTGATAATTTCTCATAAATTATTCATTGATAAATCCATGTGATTATCCTTTGATAATATAGAAATTATCATTTGATATATTCTATATTTTTTCCATGTGATAATCACCTTATAATTATCCTTTAATAAATTGAATAATATTATCTTTGATGAACTCTTGTAATTATTCTTTGAAAATTAATTTTAATTATCACTTGATAATTATTCATTATTATCCTTTGATAATTCCATGTAATTATCTTCTAATAATTATAATAACTTATGCTTTGATAATTTTATTTAAAATTATCATTTGATATTTTGATGCAATTATCATTGTTAATTTGATAAAATTATCACTCATTAATTATAATAATCATCCTTTGATAAATTATACAATATTATCCTTGATAATAATAATTTTATAGAAACACATTTGATAATATACTTACAATTATCATCTGATGATTTGTGAAATTATCTTTCTCAAATTGGGTTTTATTATTTTAATAATTAAGTCTTGATAATTCTAGGTTTATCATGTTTTATTATTTTAATAATTTTCTTTTTCTTTCTATACATTGAATTAAGAAAGCAAAAGAAAATGAATAATAATTAATAATTAATTAAATAAATAAATAAAAAATAAACCTTCTTATTCTATGGAAAAGTGCTATAGTGGGTAGAATCAAGTGTCCACCATGCACCGCTTGGTACTCGAAGAAGAGGAATGTCGGAGGGCCCTTCACCGATCACACATAGGGGATGCTCATACTCAACTAGATCCACCATAAACCACAACTGAATGGTTAGGTTATTTGAAACTGTATAGAACCATATGGTCATCAATCCAATAATTAATGCTCATTTTTAATCCTCTATTCAACCTAGAAATCATTGTGGAGTCATTGATTTATCAGTATTAAGGTGTTTCTAATTTTATTCGAGTCAAAAATGTGGTAAATCAAGATTCTATTAAGCTTTCTTCCTCAAAAATATTGTCTAGGTGTTATTGGGAGAATATGAACATTTAAAACCAATTTTTAACAATTAAATTAATAAATTAATTATTTAACACAAATTAAATAACTTAGTTTAACAGGTAACCTCACCAAACACCCATTGCACAACAAATTTATGCCCCACATAGGGTAAAACCCATGTTTCAGGTCAAATGGTGGTCTTAGATTTCTCATAAGATTCACCATTTTAGTTATATTAATTATTTATTATTTAAAATACTTATTTATAAATAATTAAATATAAAAAGGGATTTATCATATGCAATTTTTCCAAACACCTGAAACCCATAAAAGTTATACCCCACCTAGGGTAAACCACATATCCTAGACCTAAATGTGGTCTCAGATTTGTCATATGATGCACTGTTTTAAAGATATTAAATATTAATTATTTAAAAAATGGAATAAATAAATAATTAAATATAAAAGGGTTTTATTATGTGTGTTGTTCTTAAAAACTCGACATGCATAAAATTTATACCACACCTAGGGTAACCCTGCATCTCGAACCTAACTATAGTCTTATATTTCTCATACGACTCTGCTTTTAGGTGATATTCAATTATTTTGAATAAATCACATGTTCATAATATAATATATTTAATATTTTTCATCTGTCAGTGTCAAGGCTTTATAGGCCTCAGAATCTCACACTAACTCAGTACCTGAGTATGAAAATATTTGATAAAATATTCCAAAGTGTTAACATGGATTTTACCCTTAAAAAATCCTTTAAAAAGTTATTAAATTATTTTTATTGATAGTTAAATTTTCACAAAAAACACTTATAAATTATTGAAAAATAGGGTTTTTATTATCTTTATAAATTCAAGATATTACATTTTTTGTAAGAGCTTCTTTGTATTGATTATAAATACTAGATTAATATTTCAAATTATACACCAATTCAATTTTACATGGTGTACTTACAACTCCATAGACATATCTTATCATAATTTATATATGATTTAAAGTATTTACAAGTTCATTTCAGTATCTCTCTTTTATTTAATTTTACTTTATTTGTTACCAATTTTGTAAGGGGTTTTTTACCCAATCTATTTTTCTTGAGTCATAATCATTCTTCTCAAAAAATGTTCTTCTGTGATTGATATATTCTTCCATTATCTTTGTAAAATGGTTTTTTTATTTTCCTCTAGGTAGATTAAATTTTCATATCATGTTCATCTTATTTTATGAATAGTTTGTTTCAAAAAAAATGATGTTTCTAAGAATGATTCTCCATGACATTTTGATGATTTTTCTCCTCTATGTTAATGTTATTACTTATAAAAAATGTTTTATTTTCCTATTTTAGAAGATAAATATGTATTCTCTTTTGAACCATTCATATTTCACATTATCTATATTCAAAAAGAAATTTTATATTTCTTTTATTAATGTATCTTTTCGTAAATCCATTTAAAAGTCATAAATTATATTTATTTCCACTTATATGTATTTATTTTAACTTTTAATCAATATTTATTCTCTTTACTTTTATTTAATTACAAGGTTCCCTTAGTGTTTCTTATTTTAAAAATTATGGCTTTCAAAGTCCTCTTTATCCTCTTGTAATGGATTTTGAAAATGTTTAAATTTATTACTTCACTTTGTAAATCTTCTCTCATTAAGACTGATGAAACGATATAAATTAGAGATTCTGGTAAAAATATAAACTATTTTAAATATTATTTAGCTTATATTTTTATTTTAAAACCATTATTATATAAATTGTAGAATATAATTCTTTATTATATGAAGGAATTATTATGGAATAAAATAGAAAATGTAATGTCCCGGCCTAGCACACTATGAATAGTAATCAGACTGGTGGCACTATGAGACCCCAATAATTCCTCCCTATACACCATTGGCTTTTAAATAGTAGTGGGGTTCTAACTGAGTACCATGTGGAGACTATAGAACCATATTGGAGTGCTTAAATGCATTGAAATAACTAACAATCACACACATCAGATTACATATAATTAATAGATAAATTGAACGTGCTATAATAAAATCAAAATGAAAATACAGGAAGACATACAAAACTGATCACCCACTAGGATGATCATATCTAAAAATCAAAAAAAATCAAAAAAATAATACCAAAGTAAAAAAAATATTGGAGGCTCCACTAAAATATTTGAGTCTTTCCACATCTTGATATCTAAAACCCATTCGATAATCTCTATCTTGATCAAGCAATATCAGGTATCATCCCGTCATATACCTACAACCATGTGAGAATCTATTGGGTACCCTAGTGAAATAGAATCTTGAGTAGTGTGTGAGTATAAAACTTAGTAGGGAACCACCAATTCAATCCCATACATAATGTAAATTCAATGATGTGTTCATGTGATATTCTCTACATAAATAAATAAATACTAAAAAAATAAACCATTGTTGATCATTATTGGGAAAAAATCTCTCAAGGTGTCCTCTCAATATGTTTTGGGGGTGATTATTTCTGTTTACAAATCTAGATGAATGTGAATGAGTGTGGTTGGTGTTTCATGAAGACATGTTTTTAAGGGATTGCGGTTTCCCAGTGTTTTCCAATTTTTTATGGGCCTCAAAACCAAAAGTTTTTTTTGGAAAATGAATTATTTATGCATAAGGGTGAGTGAGATGTGGAAAAGTGAAGGAAATAAACAATGGAATGGGAACAACATATCACGGGACACAAACCGCATATAGGGTATCAAGAACGACAAGCATACCTTGAAGTCCAGTTCACGGATTGCAAAGGATATACATGGAATAGTTTGCAGAAGGTATGCAGTACATGGAAGGATTGATGTATGATAGATGGGTTGTCATTCACATAAATGAGGCAGTGATTTTAGGAGCTAATAAGGGATTTTTTTCTCAAAAATTTGATGGTTATTTAGGACTCTGTGAAGGAGGAATGACAGTACGCGAACCACATAGGGAAGAATAGTTCTTGGGAGAAGCATTACACGGTGAATTCAGTACCACATTGAAGATTTGGTAAATCGCAGATTAGTAAATTTTGTGGATCTATTTTCTATATAAGGATAACTAATCCCATCATTATTTAAGAGAAATTTTCTTAAGAAAACATCTTTTCTTTGGGAATTTGGCTAAGTCCAAAAGATATTTCCATAGAGGATTATGCAAAGGGTGAAATAGTTCATGGAAGAAATTATGTGAAAGGGTGTTTGCAGAGATCTAAATTCCAAAAAGGAAGAAGGCAGTCTACGGAAGAAGTAGTCTATGGAAGAAGTAATTCCACATAATTAGATGTAGTACGGGGATGTGGTACATAGAGGCCGTTCGCAGAGGTAGTTTACGGAGGTGGTTCACAGAGGTGATACTTGAAGGCATAATAAGAGTCAGTCTGTGGAGCATGGGTGGTTCCTAGAAGAGGTGGTCTGCATAGAATACCCAATACTTAGTTCATGGAGGAAGAAAGGTGGAATTCAGAGTATGCTAGGTGGTTCACAGAGGACTCAAGGAAGCTATAAAATCACTAAAATAGTTCACAAAAACAATTTATGCTAACCTAATAGCACTCGGAAAATTGGATTTCATCCATGGGTGAAAAAAGAACTTCAATAGATCATCTACATATAGTTGAGGATGCATACTTTCATGAAAATTACGTGACCTATAAGTCCATAAATTGTTAGTGGATCCCTTCTAAGAGTAGTGAGCGAAGTAAGAGGAAGACAGTGATCCTTCCCACTGATAGTGAGCCAGAGGAAGAGACATAAGGAGTGACCCTTGGGAATCCAGTGAGCCTAGGTATATAAGATCTAGCCCGAACATTGTAATTTGGTAGTGATCTTTAGTGGATTTGGTACATTAGAACATCATTGGTATATGCTCCTTGGACATAACCTAGTGAGGGTGAACCAAGTAAAATTGTTGTGTCCTTTTAATGATTTCATTTCAATTCATATATTTCTATGGGAGTAGAAGTTTGTTTTGTTTAATGGTGAAGAAATATCTGAAGGGGTAGTAATTTTAATCTATCATACCATGATTCCCCCCCCCCCTAGGGTATTTTAACTAGTGTACCTAACAATTGGTATCAAAGGAAAATGTTAAAATTCAATGTTTCTCTCTTGGTATAAGAAATGGAGGTGGTTAATCACAAAGGAATTATGATCCTCGACGGAAACAATTTTCAACTATGGAAGAATTGGATTCACAACTACTTCTGATCATTAGGAATGGATGCATGCATAGTATCTATGTAAGAAATATTAGTTGATATCAATAGTGGTACTTTATCATAAGATAAAAGAAGAGAATTGGATATCAATGCTAAAGAGATCAATGATTTAGTGGGTGCTATCAAATGAAATTTATACAAAAGGGATGTAATGTAAAACATCACATGCTATGTGGGAAAAGATATTGAATATATATGAAAGATATTAAAAGGTTAGAGAGGCAAAGATACTGGTTTTATGGAACAAGTATGAAGATTTGAGAATGAACCCAAATGAATCTATTGAGCATTCTTTGATAGGGTGAATGTTGTAGTGGAAGACATATGTGGTCTTGGATAAGTCATTAAAGATATAAAGATTGTGAAGAATATCTTGAGGAAACACCCACCTCAGTATAATCTGAAAGTTTAAGTATTGGAAGATAAAGATAAAAAGGAACTGACATTGGATAACTTGTATAGTACCCATGTTGCATATGAAATGAGAAATGACGATAATGACGTTGTGGACATTCAAGGCCATGAAGAATCTCACTATTGAAGATAGTCATGAGAAATATTATTTGGGTAATTTCATTTCATTCCTCTCTTAAAAATTTCAAAGATGAAGAGGATATTTCAAAGGTAGACATCCACTTTCATGCTTCCAATGTGGAAATATTAGACAATTTTCAATAAAGTTTCCTAAGAAGTTTGAAAATGACAATGAAGAAAATGATGAAATTCCTCAAAATAAGTAATAATCCAATGTGAAATGTAGAAGAATTTATAAGAGAAAGTTATTTAAAAAGAATAATATTATTTCAATAGAAGACTAAAGTTTAGAATAATATGTGGTAGAAGAGGTGGAGGACTGAAGGATCATGAGGTAGATGCTTTGGAGGAGGTTGTTGGAAATTATGTTTCAAAAGAATAAAGTGACAATGAATAAGGATAAGTTGAAGGAATATTTTACCTTTAGGATGAATTAGAAGCTACTCTTAATGAAATAGATGTTTGGAGAGCCAAAACAAAGAAAGATAATAAAGTGGTTCAAGATGCTAAACTCTATATGCAGCAGTAAGAAGAAGAAAAGTTTGATCTGAAAGAAGAAATTGAAAAACATAATTATTTAATGTTATAAATCTTGGAAAAGGTGGTTGAGTACAAACTTAAAAATGATGAACAAAAAAGAGAGATCGGTAGTTTGACTAAAACTGGAAAAGATTAAATCAAATGTATCGAAGATCATGAATTAGAAGTCATCGATATGTGATGAAGTGGTAAAGATTAAGTAAAATTGTTTACCCTGGGTACAACATTAGGAAAAAAGATCATACATACTACATAGATGATACAAGTTGAGCATAGTGGTCTAGCAGAATAGAAGAAATAGTCAAATCAAAATGGTAAGGCTGACATGGGGATTGATCGAAAACAGAAAGAAATAATGGTTGAATTCAGACCATAAGCAATCACTCCAAGATTGAAGATTGATTGGGTATAAAGAAAAATCAGAAGATTCAAAGAACCCAAGGGATAACCTTTGGTTCAATATTTCCACATAGGAATATACCCTATATAATATGCTATTGTTTTGTCAAGATGGGACATGCACAAAATGATTTTTCCATAGAAAAGTAATACTGGAGTGAACATGACCAACAGAGGTAGTCATATAGAGCTCAGTTTTTTAGGTCATCATTTGATGGTCACTGTTTCAGGTGTGGAGTATTTAGACACATAGAAATATATTTATCATCAACAATACACAAGAATGCACCGAAGTAGACTAAGTTTGGTTATAATCAGCACAGAAATGTATCCTCAAAATATCTGAAAATAAAAAATCAATTTTCAACTCTACCTGATGAAGTTGTTCCATCATATTTAGTGGAATGTCAAGAGTATCAATCCATACCATGTATGAAATTATAAACATGGATCAAAATGAAAATATATGAGCAGGAAGTGGTTGTACAAATTGCATTAAAGGCATCAGATCACACTAGGATATGGATCATTTACAGTGGATACACCTCCCATATGATAGGAAAAAAGGATCTGGTGATGGTAATCAAGTAGATAAAGAAGGTATCATAAGTTTTTTGAATGATGAAGGGTTGAAAATTAATGGCTCTGGGAAAGCAAGGTTTGGGGGGAAATACATTTGGGGGGAAATACATGAGATTTGTAGATGTCTTGGTTTTTGAAGGTCTTAGTCACAACTTTTTAAGTGTAAGTAAATTTTGTGACTAAGGACATGCCATAACCTTTTACAAGAAATTATGTGTCATTAAGGTAAAAGATGGTGTTTTTGTATTGCAAGGAAAGAATGCAAGAGGTAATCTCTACCCCATTAGTGAAGAAGAAGATATGTGTTTTCTGTCCAAGGAAGAATAAAATATGATGTGGCATAAGCGTCTTTCCCACTTGACCAAAATATCCTTAGAAGATCTATTGAAATATGATGATCCTCGAGATCTCCCTATATTATCATGTGATCATACACATACATGTGGTGCCTTCCAATAAGGGAAGATCATTCAAAATAAATATAAGGAAAAAAGAGAAAAGGTCAAAAATATTTCTTGAGTTTGTATATATTGATGTGTGTAGACCAATATCACCAAGGGATCTTGATGGGAGGAGATATTATGTTCTCTTTATTTACGATTATAGCAGAATGGCATAGGAATCAATCATTACCCCCAAGTCTGAGGTGTTCAGTTTCATTGCAAGATATCGATGGGAAGTTGAAAAGATTCTAGGTCAGAAAATTTATAAGATCCAAATAGATAATGGAACAATGTTCACAAATATCCAAGTAGAGTATTATATCAAGAAACATGGGATAAGGAATCAAGTTTCAGGGGTAAGAACTTCACAGCAGAATGGTGTAGTTGAGAGAAGAAATTGGATTATCAATAACATGGATATAAAAATGCTCATTAAGAAAGAAATTCCAAATAAATTTTGTACAGAAGTAGTGATGAAGAAATTCTACACATCAAATAGAGTGTTACTATGTCCAAAAGAAGAAAAAATTTATATGAGTTGTGGTATGGAAAGAATCCATCATTGAAGTACTTTTAAATATTTTAAAGTAAGTGTTTCAATCTCAACAAGGAGAAACACAGGAATTTTGAATCCCGTGGAGATGAAGGGATATTTCATAGTAACTCAAAGAAAAGAAAAGCATACAAATGCCTCAACAAGAGGCTAGGAAAGATTATTTAAAGACATGATTTAACCATAGTGGAGAATGAGTAGAACCTTTAGTAAATACATTATCTGTATCAGGAGGATACTGATGAATAAATAAGTAGATCAAGGGATGATCTAGTTTTAGAGGATGATTTGGAAGAAGACTCAGATGATGAGAAAGATGATCACAATTCAGTATATGCACAAAGATAAAAGATAATAGCTGAAATTGATAAATAGAACATAATTGGTGATTAGAAAAATCCAGTACTTACAAGGATTATAAAGACCCTATAGCAAGCTTCATCCTTATAACATGTAGAGACTAAATTTTTTGATGAAGTGACTGGTGATGAGAATTGGTTTGAGGCTATGAATGAAGAGCTTGACCAAATTGAGAAAATCAGACATGGGAGATTGTTTCAAGGCCAAATGATAAGAATGTCATCAGGACAAAATGGGTCTTTTGTAACAAAATGAATAAAGATTCTGTTTTGATTTGAAACAAAGCATGACTAGTGTGAAAAGTGTACTCCTAGATAGAGGGTATTGATGTTGATGAAACATTTTCTTTTGTTGTAAGGCTAGAGACAATCAGATTATTCTTGGCCATAGTAGTGCAAAGAAAGTTCAAAGTGTTCCAGATGGATTTCAATTCATCATTTCTAAATGGAGTTCTAGAAGAAGAATTTTATATTAAGAATCCAAATGTTTCTCTCATTCATGAATATGAGAACAAAGTTTTTCAGCTGAAGAAAGATTTATATGGTTTGAAACAAACACCAAGAACATAGTATTCAAGGCTAGATTGGTTTTTAAAAAATCTTGGTTTTCAACATGGTAGAGTTGATTAAAATCTATATGTCAACCATGATAGTAATCAAAGGATGATGGTGTTGGTATACGTTGATGACATAATCTTTGGAGGATCAGATGAAGCGCAATGCAGATAGTTTTTCAAATTTATGAAAAGTGAGTTTGAAATGTCAATGATCGGTGAACTGATATTTTTCTTTGGTTTACAGGTTACACAAGGAAAGGATGGAACATTCATTTCTCAATCTTAATATGCCAATTAAGTTTTGAGAAGGTTTGGAATGGAAAATTCCAAGAATATGAAGACTCCGGTTTCTACCCCAATTAAACTATCAAGGGATGATGAAGAAAATGTAGTTAATGTTACAGAATATAGGAGAATCATTAGTAGTATATTGTACTTGATAGTGAAAAGACTTGATATTGTTTTTTACACATTCCAATAAGCATGATATCAATAAAATCCCAAATAAATTCACATTCTTGCTATAAAAATAATACTTTTTTATATCAACTACACTATGGATTTCATTTTGGTGTACAATGAAAAATATCAGCTAGAGCTATTCAGATATACAAATACAGATTGGGTCGGTTCAGCAGATGATAGGAAATTAACATTAGAAGGTTCTTTATATCTTGGTGGATTTTGTATTTCTTGTCTAATCAAGAAACAAGATTTCATTTAATTGATCACCATAGAAGATGAGTATATTGTAGCCACTCAAGCATGCACACAATTATTGTGAATGGAACATCATCTTTAGGATATGGGGTTGAAATGAAGTCATCGATTGAAATTCATTTTGATAATTCAAGTGCTCTAAATCTTAGCAAAAATTCATTCCATCACTCAAGGAAAAAGTACATTGAAATCAAATATCATTTTATAAAGGAGAAGTTTGATTAATGGAACTACACCAAAATTTGTATTTAGCAGCTGCTTTTTTCATTTAGCAGCGGTTTAAACCGCCACTAAATCATTCTATATCGATTTTGGAAAACCGTTGCTAAATCGTGTGTTAGCAAATAATTAGAGGTGGTTTTTTAAAACTATCATAGAACAATTTAGCGGCGGTTTAAACCGTCACAAAATGGTTTTAAAATTTTATTTATTTTTTATTTTTATTTTATTTTTTAATTTAATTTAATTTTATTTCAGTTTATTTTATTTCATATTATTTTATTTTATTTATTTATTTATTTAATTAATTTATTAATTAATTTATTTTCCTAATTTATTTAATTATTTATTTATATTTTTTGTAATTTATTTATTTTTACCATGCTCATTCCCATCTCCATGCACAAGTCCATGTCCATGTACGTGCTCATGCCAGGTATAGAAATTCTGTGTTGGGTGAGATTTGAACCCCTTAACTCTTTCTTATTCTCCAAAGACTTTACCACTCCAGAAGGCTCTTCATGTGGTCAATAAATCGAATTTTATATACTTATATATATATATTAATTGGAAAAACAAATAATACAAAACTAATATATAATATATAAAATATAATCAGTAATATATAATATATAATACATAATATATAATGCATAATATATAATATATATTATATTATATAATACATAATATATAATATATAATGTAGAATACATGATAAATAATATATAATATACAATATATAATATATAATATGTAAAATATAATATGTAATATATAATATGTAAAATATAATATGTAATATATAATATATAATATATAATATATAACATATAATATATAACATATAATATATAAGTAATGTATAAATAATAAATTAATTAAAATATAATTTAATAGATGATAAATAAATAACAAATTAAGAAATAATAAATATTAAATATTAAATATTAAATATTAAATAATTAATAATTAATAATTAATAATTAATAATTAATAATTAATAATTAATAATAACTAATAATTAATAATTGATCATTAAAAATTAATAATTTATAATTTATAATTTATATTTAAAAATTATAAATAATTAATAAATTATTAAGAAATTTTTAATAAATAATTAATGAATATTTATTATTGATTAAATAAATAGTAAATATATTAACGAATAGTAAATGAATAATAAACTAATAATAAATAAATATTTATTAAATTAAAAATGAGTTGATAAATAATAAATTATAAATTATAAATTATAATGAATAAAGAATAAAGAATAGAGAATAAATAATTAATTAATTAAATAATAATAATTAGTAATTAGTAATTAATACTTAATAATTATTAATTATTAATTTATAATAATTGATAATTGATAATTGATAATTGGTAATTATTATTTAATAATTATTAATTAATATTTAAAAATTATTATTCAAAATTTAATATTTAATAAATAATTAATAATTAATAATTAATAATTAATTAATAAATAATGAATAAATAATAAATAAATAACGAATAAATAATGAATAATAAACTAATAATAATTAATTAATTAATAATTAATGTGTACATAATAACTAAATAATAAAAAAATGCATATTAAATATTAAATAAATAAATTTATCAATAAATAAATTGATAAATAAATAAATAATGGATAAATAAATAATAATTAATTAGTTATTTAATAATAATTTAATAAATACATAAATATTAAATAATAAATAAATAAATAACAAATTAATTAATTATATAAATCATAAAACGTTAAGAACCTCTAATACCCTAAAAACACTTAAATGACCATAAATTCTGATCTGGGACTCCTTTTTCTATGCCACAACTTGTCAAATCAATGACCATGAAATGAGCTTCGATATGATATGTGGTACAGGCCGAACGGGCACCAGGATCGAAAGTTATGACTGTTTGAATTTTAAGAAATCGGGGTTTGTAACTAAGACCTCTGTTTTAGAGGCCTTTTGGGCATTTCTGGTTGAATAAAAAAGGGTTACAACACTTAATGAGTTTTTACCAGACCTAAAAGGCATAGAGCTCGTTGCAGGCATGGATTTGATATGTGGTAGAGCCCAAACGGACACCCGGATTAGAAGTTAGGACCGTTTAAAGTTCGAATTCGATTTTCGACTTTTGAAATTTGAATATATTTTTTCCCTTTAATTATAACATGATTAAAATATCACTTGGTTTTAGTTCATTTGATACTATTCGATTTGACTTGTTGTGAAGCTAAAATGGACTCTCAGATCAGTAGTTACGGTCATTTGATGTCGAAGTCTGTTTTTCAACTTTTTGAAGATTTTTTTCTATTTAAAAATATTATTAACTAAAAATTATATTTATTTACTAATTGAAAATTTATAAATAATTAAAATTATAAATAATAAAATATATTTTATTGTAAATAATAAATAATAATTAATAATTAATTAATTAATATTTTTTTAAAAAAACTTCAATTTTTGTAGTGGTTTTGAAAAAATCGCCTCTAAAAAAATATTATTATTTTTTTGAAATTTTTTTTTAAAACATTTATACAAAATATTTTAAAAATATTTAGCAGTGGTTTTGAAAACTACCATGAAAAACTTCCTATAAAACATTTTTTTTCTTGTAGTGGGGCTTGTGAAGTTAGAGTATGTGCTTATAGAACAAGAAGTTATAGATATTCTAACAAATTCCTTATCCAAATAAGAATTTGATAGGCATGGATAGGATTTGGCAGTCTAGTTGACTCCCCTCACTTGAAAAAGTGTGTATGTGGTCTCCCCATCTCCCTGAGGTATGGTGTATTTTTTTCTAATGAACTGGTGTGTGCTCTTTACCCTGTTGTAGAAAATAATGGAGTGGCATTCGGTTTCATTGACAAAGGGTGAGAAATTGTGGCTATTCAAAGGGAGAAAGAAACGAGGAGAAGTTTCTAGGTGGAACAGTGAGATAGGGGGACTTGAAGTTGAGCTGAGCTGAGGCTATTTGGTGGAGCAGTGATGTAGGGGGAGTTTTAAATCTGATGATGCTAGACATGATCAATCAAATGATACATATCATGATAGCTAAGGTTCATGATGAAAGTAGAATAATGGTTTTTTGAATGAAATTAAGTGATCCATTGATGAACTTTACATTATACTATTGTTTCTCACACCAAGCATGGATCATGTGGGCTTAGAGTATGTGTTGATTAAATCTTTAATCATTGTCTTCATCGCAACAAGTGAATGTTGATAGAAGAAGAAAGGATCTTGAACGAGGTATCAATTTGAGAAGAATTTTCAACAAACCCAAAAGGAGATATTGTTGGAAAAAATCCCTCAAGGTGTACTCTTAGTATGTTATGTGTGTTATTGTGTTAGTTGAAAAGGCCAAATGACCAAGAATGAGTGTGGTTGGTATTTTCTAAAGACAGGTTTTTAAGGTAGTGTAGTTTCCCAGTGATTTCCATTTTTTGGCCTCAAAATCAAAAGTTTGTTTTAGGAAAAAGAAGAATTCATGCATAGGAGTGAATGAGATGCGGAATGGAGAATGAAATTGACAAAGTAAGGGAACTGTGTAGCACAAGACACAAAACATGTATGGGGTATTGGGAACAGTATGTTGACCATGAAGTCTAGTTTATAGATTTCAAAGGAGTTATGTTGAACAGTTCATGGAAGGCATATGGTATTCAGAATTTTTGTGGTACTCATGATGGTTTTTCATTCATGTAAAAGAGGAAGTTTTTTTAGGATCCATGAAGGGTGTCATTTTCAAAAACATGATGGCAATTTGGTCCACTGTGAAGAATGAACGACAGTACGTGGACCGCGTAGGGAAGAATGGTTCATGGGAGATGCCGTGAAGGTGGTACCACATTGAAGATTTGGTAAATCTTGGATTAGTGTATTTTCTGGATCAATTATTCTAAATAAGTATCACTAATCGCATAATTACGGTACAGATATTTCCATAATAAAACATATTTTATATGGGAATTCATAAAATTTTGAAAGAGGTTCTTGAGGAGGATTCCGCGAAGGGTGAAGCAGTTCGCAAAATAAATTCTATGAAAGGGTGTTTGTGGAGAACTAAAGTCTGCAAAGGAAGAAGGTATTACATAGAATAAGTAGTCTTCAAAATAAATAATTACTCATAAGCAGAAGTGGTATTCATATATGGTTCGCGGAGGCGATTCGCGGAGGTGGTTTGTGGAGGCGGTACGCGGAGGTGGAAGTGAAGTCTATCCGTAGAGTAGGGGAGGTTCTTGGAAGATGTGTTATGCATAGAATACCTTCTACTTAGTATGAAAAGCAAGGTGGTATGTATAGTAATCTATGTGGTTCGTGGAGGACTTAAGAAAGCTTGAAAATCACTAAAATAGTTCGCGGAAGCAATTCCCTCTAACCTAACTATATGTAGAAAAGTGGATTTCATCCATGGGTGAAAAAGGAACTTCAATGAAGCATCTACCTATAATTGAATATGTGTTATTTCATGAAAATTAAGGGACCTACAAGTCCATAAAGAATGAGGGGATCCCCTCCAAGAGTAGTGATCAATGGAATAGGAAGACGGTGATCCTTCCCACCAGTAGTGAGCAAGAGGAAGAGACATTGGGAGTAACCCTTGGGAGTGCAGTGAGAAGACCCTAAACCTTGTAAAGTAAATGAGCCTGGGCATAAAATATCAAGATCTAAAATTGTAATTTGGTATTAATATTTAGTGTATTTGGTACATCATCACATCGTCATTGTATTCTCCTTGTACATAGCCCAGTGAGGGTGAACCAATTAAAATTGTTGTGTCTTGTGCATGATTTCATTTTTGTTCATATATTTCTATAGGAGAAAGAGAGAAGTGTGTTTTTTTAATGATGAAACAAGACATGAAAGGGCAGTAATTTTAATCTATCATACCCTGATCCACCCCCCCCCCCAGGGTATTTGACCTAGTAGACCTAATAATCCTTAGGTTTGTGACCCTAGTGGACTATACCTACTTCAACCAGTGTTCGAGTGTCTGAGCATATCATGATGACCATGCCAACCATAATAAAAACTCAATGGCTCTTTCACCATATTATACAATGATCATGACCTGAGGGTTACACTCACCCTGATATATAGTACAATTACATGAGAAGTATTCTATGTCAATATCACAAACTATGGAATACTCTATCCTAGTATATAATGGTTCTTGGAAAAAGAGCCCTAGTAGTGCAGGAGACTCGACCACACCCACAAAAGACCCCATAATTCACATAATATGGAACATGGATGGAACTATCCTCTTCCTGAAACCAATATTATCTTGAATCTAAGTACATAATATCCCCACCAATTGTATCACAAACCTCCCATCTTAGGGAGTTTTCTTTAGTATCACAAAACTCCATACTAGGGGAGTTTTCCATTTACAATCAGATGCCATCCCAATGGAATTTTATATAAAAATCACATCATATCTTCCATGAGGCTATATAACATCACAATTTATATAAACATTGACCTAAGGGAATTTTCCTTATCATTAATAAAAATACAAGGAAAATCAGGTTGGTAAAATTCCCAAACTCATATTCACTACCCTTAGACCATTAGTTCACATGAAAGGTATGGGTTCTAGGGTGACAACCTTGATCTCATATATTCATGTCTCACATGTCTACCCAGGGTAAAATAAGAGTTGTGGCACCTACTCGGGTCCTCGAGATAAATAAATAGGTGGAGGCACCAAACTAGGGGTCCTCGATCTCATGTAAGTCTCTTAAGGAATAAACAGTCACACATGGTGTCACATCCCACGTTATAGTAATAATTACAATATTTCCTCATGGCCTCATGGTTCATGCCTCTCTAACAATAGTCTAGAGAAACGTCACATGACCCAACTCATTGTTCAAGGTTATACTAGGTTGGTGCACATACCCCACCATCTCAACAAACCACTCAAGGTCAACTCACTTGAGTAGTCGCATCTTAAGGGTGAGGGAAACTAACCCCATGACCAATTCAATGAGACAAAGGGGATCCAAGGTATCACTAGGGTCATGTACGGCCCATTGTTGAAACTCTTCTATGTAGTTACACCATTTCCAAGAGGTCTTATGGGTTTTATAAATTAGGGAAACTATGTCACACTCGCTCCAATCACACGAGTTCAGATGTCATGGGGAATTATAATAATTATCATGACCTTTTCCATCAGTAGCGGAGGTAAGCATGTTAATCTCAAGGATCCACTATGGGACTTTGTTATTTACTTTTTCTAAGGCATTTATTTGAAATTAGGAAATTTATTATGTTTTAAACAATAATTTATTTTATTAAAAAAAAATCCAACACCATCACTGGTGAGGCCACGTTTCATGTGAACCATAAATAAACTAATAAGAAAATAGGGTGAGTACCAAGGACAAACTACCTCAGTTTTAATATTTTACCTTTAATTCACCAAGTTAATAACTTTTCCTAGGCTCACCATACCTCATCTAAGGTCCCCTCCCCCAAGCTCGAATCATAACTTGAGCTCCTTCCTCGAATCACATTCCATAATTAATTAATTATAAACAATGATAATTAATTATTTAATTTAAAAAACATTTCATAATCACTGAACCACTCACTGAGAACCATCTCATCACTGAAACCATGATCGAACACACCTGGAGGGTCCACAATACCCCTTGTCACCAACCTAAGAAAAATATATAACCACTAAAACCCAATAATTCAAAAAAAAATTAGTTTAACTTAAGTAAAAATATTGTAAAAATCACCAAGGAAACAAACATTATCAAAATGGGAATCATATAAACACAAATGGTATCTCAGGACGCCCTTTAGATAGTCTATATGGAATCTCCTTCTAAAATAGCTAATTTCACTATTATCTAGATAAATATCCATCAAAATCCTAAACCAAAATAATGAAAAACCTATAAAAGGGATTGAGGAAGAGGAATAAAAGAAGGGATGTAGGTCATACCATGAAACATCACTGAAATCATCATTAAATGATTACCAAGTCAAATAATAGGGGGATACCCCATGAGTCGGTTGTCCAAAAAATGATAGGGTAGAGGGGTTGATCACCTATAAAAGTTGGTGGTGTAGAATGGTAATTATTCCAATTAAAAATCCCATTGGACAACTAGTAATCCTAGTTGTGTAACAACACCACTTCCTAATCCTTAAACTCAATGGTGGCTACAGGCTACTACAAACCAGTAGCCCAACCACTTTTTCCTTCCTTTTATGCTCACCTGAACCTCTAGGCTATCTATAAACCTATATTCCTTATCAAAAAACCCCTATTTATAATGTTAAAACTCTAAAAATTCCATTCTGATTCTTGGTTTTAAATTGAACCCCTTCACTAATTGAAAATTCAAATTCCTACTAAAATTTAATGCTCGCATGGATATGGCATCTTAAAACCTACCCACCATCATACTTCTCATCCTTGATAATACCTAGTGGTTATCTAACTATATCACCCAACCTACATTAGTCATCAACTAAAATCCAAATGACCTCATTCCATTCTTGAATTCCAAGCATTCCTCCATACCAAAACTCACACATAAGGTGCTTAAACCACTAAAACATGAGCCACCACTTATATTCTTCTCTAAAAAACTAATAAAATTCTTACTTGAGCATGTGTATCTTGATAAATCCATTTTTATATATCAAATAAACCATTTCTCTTATGGGACTCCCTGCCATATGTCTTAGCTCATGATGGCTAATACTAGGTCACTATGTTCCCCACCATCAAAATATCTTACCAAAACACAACTCCATCATCTATCAATGTACTCATTGTGGGTCCCAACTCACTACACACAAAATATATATAGAAACAACAGTCAAAATCTGGTATATCCCATTTCTCCTAAATTTCAAATCAATTTGGTCAAATCTCATAGCCCATATACAAGGGTCTCAAATATACTAACTTTCCTAAAAAATGCCTAGTCAAATCATAAAACACATCCATCATACCTAACATGATATGTATAATATAATTTATAATAATTCATATCCATTCACATGTGGGAAAGATAGTAAACCCTTTTCTATCTAACTATACCCAAGAATACTCAGATTCCACCGCAAATGCATCACTAGATCACCCAGTTCTCGTGACTATGCGCTCTAAAAAACCTATTATCATATGTCTAATAACATTGAAGTCTATACTAGTATCATAGTTTAAATTCATGGATATATTATGAGCTTGTTAAAATCCATCATCGTGATATACCGTAAGCACAAATGTATTAGTGATCTGAAGAATCCTCAAATCAGCATTACTTCATACCAAGTATGATGGAAACACACACTACTTACAAAAACACATTCAAATTCACACCCGCCATTCACCAAGAAGTCCAAGTAGAATTAAATTTATTGGAACACTAGCATACAGTGTCACCATAATCATCCCCTAACTATTCCATGGATCATTCTCCATCCATCCTCATGCACGATAACTAGATGTGGTCAAACACTCTCTTACCCGAGTGCTAACAAGAAACATAAACCACTACTCATTACCTCTTCACGATGATGTCATCATCAATAATTTTTTAGATTCAATCATAATGATAATCACACCCTCAAACACCTAATGGATAACTCCCTACCATATGTCCTACCTTAAACCACTACATGAGAACAAACTCAAGAAACTCAACCATTAAATGAATGTCACCCCTCTTGAGCTATTATCACTAGATTCCTAGGCTATAAGGCCCATAATAAACTCATATAATTATATAGATCCTCATACCACCCATGAACATAACTGATTTAAAATTAAATATGTCCCACACATGAAGAGTTTACATTACCTGGATCTTAATAAATAACAATGGTTGTATTCCCCCATACCACCTGGTCGTACACCCTGACTCGTGATCCCATGATTCTAATAAATCAATTCCTTGCTCACATGGCAAATCCAATGGCTAAACATTCCACTTTCCTATCGATTTCATCAATCCAAGGTTCCCTCATCATGCCTAATCAAAATTGGCACTTCACTTGTTTCATGATTGAACACATGCCTTTCATTAAAATACATCATTTCATAGATATGAGTGTCTATTCATGTACTTACCGCATACTAAAATGAACCTATAAATGACAGATCCAGGAACATGAATAACCCTTCCCTTTAATCCAACCTCTAAACATAGCTCTAGAACTCAAGGTGTTTATCCCATGGGAACTCAAGGAATCATCACCCTCCCTACACCCAACATACTCAATAGCTTCCACCATGAATCGATATTCAAATAAGAACTTACCCATGGTTTTCATTTTTAAGGGCACTCATATTATTGGGACAACCCCTCTTTCAAGTTACCCATCCATAACACTAGGTGTTGATGATGTGACTCTATTTTTACATAGTTTTGCCACATCTTTTATTTAATTTTTAACAATTTAATTACTTATTTTAACACTTTTTAATAAATAATGGAACTTTTGTATTTTTATCACTTAATTTATTAATTAATCATTTTTTTAGAATTAAATATGTGTTTTTAGTCTTTTAATAGCTAATTTATTCATTATAATTATTCTAATTATATTAACTGACTTTTTAGTTTAATAATCTTAATCTGGTTAACATTTTAATAATTTTAAATGTTTATTATTTAATCAATTGTTCATTTTTATTTGCATTAATATAATTTAGTTTTTAATTTAAACCTTTAATCTTTTAAATTATATTTATTAAAATAAATTAACATTATGTATTAAATTGTTTTATTATTCTGTTTATTAGATAAGTAAAAATCTAGGTTAAAGTTTAATAAAATAATGTGTTTTTAATTTTAAGTTTATGTTTCATCATTTAATTAATTAACTAAGTTGTTAAAAATCTTTAGTTGATTTTAATTATTTTATTTTCATGTTTGTAGTTAATTCTTTTAATGTTTTTCCCATTTTTTAATATATATAATTAATTAATATTAATATTTAAATTCTTAGTTAATAATTAAGAAACTTTTATTTTTTAGTTTGTTTAATAATTAAGTCATTTTTTAATTAAGTTATTTTTATAGTCTTTAATAGCATAATTAATTTTTATTTTGTTTTAATTAATTAATATTTTATTATTTTTATTATCTATTTAAAATTAATTTTTTATTGTTAAAATTTTAATTTGTTCTATCACTGAGTTGACGCACTGATGTCGCGACACACCGATGTCATGACTCACCGATCCCTTGTCACACCGATGTTTTGTTTAACTAGCGGTGAGTCATGACTCACCGATCACTTATAAACACCATCAGTCTTTGATGCACATTGGTTTCGGTCTCTCGTTTTAAACTACTTGTTACTCATTTTTTATTTTAACTATTGATGCCTCATTATTTTCTTCCATCGGTTTCACGCACACATTGATATTCATTTATTTTAACTATCGGTGCCTCATCCCTCTCCCATCCTCATCCTACCACTGATGACATGGGTGCCTCTCCCTCTTACCAATATAACTATCGGTGTCACGTCTTCACACACTAATTGATCACCATGTCTTCTATCGGTCTCACCGATCCTCACCCTCCTAACACCATTCATCTCCTCCTTTAGGTCCCACGACACACTGTTTCTACCAACGGTTTTAGTCGCATTTCATCTCACCGAATCTGTCTGTAGCACAATAGGTCGATTCCCTCAGTGCCACCAAAACTGTTTTTTCCTTCCTCCTCACCATTCCACTAACATCTCTCCTAGGTTCCGTAGTAGTTTTTCCACCATGTGATCTTCCATCTCCATACCCAGCACCTCTTCCACCAAGGCATACAAATTGAACCAAATAACACGATCTAGATCAGATCCAAACCCATGAAAAATCATATAACACAGAGATGAATCCTCCTCATGAATTCAAGAGGTTTTTTATACTTTCTCTGTGATATTGATCTCAAAGCCGCTATTGCACCCTCGCCATAAACAGAAGGCCTTCTTTTCCAGGATTGAGCCTCCTCTATATTTCACTTCCCTAAATAGCTTCTGAATCCACCACCATTTCCAGATTTCAACAGTCCAGTTCAGATCTGATCGTCGTGGTACCTTATGGTCTGAGTTGGTCCATCACCGGTCTTCGTGTGAGTAGAAGAGGTTCTACTCTCCAGTCTCTTTTTGTGTTGCAGCATAGGATACATAACACTTCATCTTATTCCTTAAATCTTTGGCATAGATCAGGGAAAATGAATTTGAACTCCAGCACGAAGAACAAAAAATTGTTCATCGTTACTAGGCAAGCTTGGATCTAAGTTCCTCCTCTTCGCGATGCCAAAGCCCTAAATCTTTTCATCCAATAAAAATCTAGTTTGATCTTTTTTAAAACTCAAATTCCTAGAATAAAAGGGTTGAGCAACCAAAGACCGCCACTGGTATTCGTTTGGAGGAGGACCGACTGAATCAGAACAGAACCTTTGGAGGGAGAGTAGGAGTCATCGCGCGTCGAACTAGTTCGGTGAAGCTGCCACCACCAGACCTGCTTAGGGGAGAAGGAAATAAATTTTTCATTTAAAAAAGAAAGAAACAAAAATTGATTAAAAAAAATTAATCAATTAAACAAATAAATAAATAATAACTATATTATATAACAATTATAATATAAATAAATAAATAAATAAATGTGTTATATGATAAAACATAAGATAAAATAATAAGATTTATTAAGACTAAAATAATAATCTATAAATAGAATTAATTATTAATTAAAGTTAATATATTTAAATTGACACTTCAATTATAACATAACTTCTTTAGTAGAGTAAATAAAATAATCAAATAAATTAATCTAATCCAAGAATATAATTAAGTATTAATAATACTAATATTAATAAAATTACTTAATTAATAATAATAAATTAGTAACTTAATAAATTTTATCTATTTAAAGATTTAATAATAAATTAATAATAAATATAATAATTATCAATTAAGTAAATAATAATTATCAATTAATTATTTATTAATTTACATTAATTAACTTTTTAATTTGTATTATAACGTTGTACTTTAAAAAATAAATATTATTTAAATTTCCTTCATGTTTTTAATTGTGCTGTTTGTTTTTTATTACGCAGGTTTATTCAATAGTCGAAAACACATCCATGTGCTTCCAACTAACTCACCTGATGTTAGTTATAAGGGTAAAGTTAGTGTGATGTGTTAGTCACGAAAAAAGACTCATGTGCGGTGTAACAGTAAAAGACAGGTTTAAGTCGGTGAAGAGTGGCGGTGATGACCAGAAGAAGACATAGGGTACTCAAAAACAGAGCAAGAAGAGGATTTAGGTGGGGTAGGAAAGACACACATTCGAGAAAAGGGCCATTGGATATTTGAGAGCTTCTCTCTCATCAGATCAAAGAGATTTGGTGGGCAGATCACATCATTTGGGAAGTTCTTCTTCCCTTGTTACTGAATATTTTATACTCTATTCTAGTATTTTTCCAGTTACTGTATTGATAATAAATATAATGTTATGATAAATCATTTAGTTTGAGGATAAATTGAAGTTCCACTGGTTATATTTTTATTTTCTTTTTCACTTCATCATTTTGACGTATTCAGTATTGATCGGTGAGATCATTGCTGAGTTCATTCAATAGCATGTACCTATAGAACTTAATTTTAAAATTTCACAGTCAATTAGCGAGATTGATTGTGGAAACAATTTTCAAAAGGTAATAAATTCAAAAGAATTCAAGACTTATGGTGAGTTCGTCCTATTTTCATATTCAAATAATGACGTCCACAGTTGATCTTTTTAGAGTGGCGAGCTCTGTTCATGATCAATATGTCAGACTTAATTCATGGTGAGTGCAGTAAGTCGTTCTATTTAAGGTGGTACTCTTCATTAACTTTTATGTGAATTGAAATACTTTTAAAACCATTATAATGGATATTTTTTCCCAAGTGACTTACTTTGATAGTTCATTTATCAGCATTTTATATCTCTGTTACTTACTGTTTTGAACCTTTTTCTTATTTCATTACAATTTAGGACAAAAACTCAAAAATATTGTGGTGTTTTATTTGTGCCTTATAATAAAAAAAAATAAAAAAAAAATAAAAAGTAAAAAATAGAAATCTACCCCACTTCTGACAACAGTGGGGTCTTTTTTAATGTTTTTAGAAGAATAGTGGTCAAATTTTCCTTCTCTGTGGGTTCGACCCTGCTTGTCACATATACAGTAGTTAGTAGAAATATAAATTTTAAACTTTTATAGACTTCATCAACAGTTCATGTGAAGTTTTTAGCATTGTTTTAGGGGAAGGCACGAGCCATTCTTTTTCTAAAAAAACTAAAAAAAATCACATATATAAAAAAATCTAAAAAATTGAAAAATTGAAAACTATAAAAAACTAATTCATTACTTTCTAAATTGTTACTGTTTTATTTACTGTTGAATATTGTTTGTTGCTATTTTCATGAGAACAATAAATTTTGGTGTTATATTAGAGCCCCTGAACCTTGAATTAGATAGACATTTGACTACTCTAAGAAAGAAAAATAAATTTGAAATGGAAAATATAGATGATAGAGTTCCTACACCTAACAACTTCCAAAATCATGTATAACTCTTAGAAGAAAATTAAAGAACTTGGATGAGGGAGTTCAAACTCCCTCAAGTTTCAAGAAATCCATCTTCTATTACATTATCTCCTAGAGCCCGAAATTATGATCTAAAACAGTAACACATTTCACTGATGTCTGCATTTAATGGACTATCTAATGAGGACTCTTTATCCTTAATTAGATATTTCTATAACACTGTACAACTATTACCACTTCTAGGACTCACAGAAAATAATCTAAGAATGAGAGTATTTCCCTTTTGTCTTAAATGAAATGCTAGGAATTGGTTTTTGAGCCTAGATGAGAACATTTTCGAAAACTAGGATCTAGTGTATAACTCATTTATCATGAAATTTTATCCCCAAATACTAAAAGAAGAAGTTACAAATAAGATAACTAGTTTTTATCAAGAGGATGGAGAAGCTTTTAATGAATCTTGGGATAGATTCAGGGATCTGCTTAGGCAGTGTCCCCATCATCAACTCTCATCTCACCTTCTCATGGATACAATATATAAAGGGCTATCCTCCTTTGGATAGAATCTAGTTGATCAAGCTACTGGGGGTAACTACGCTGAAAATACAAATGAATAATTGAGAAAAATCATTAACAACCTAGCCTTGAAATCTCAACATAAGAATTCAAGAATAATATAGTCAATAGAAATGTTAATTCAAACACTGGTTCAATGAATGAAACTCGAGATCAACTGGCTGAAATCACCAACCAACTTCAATATTTAATGAACCAGAATTCTAAACAAAATGTCAATCAACTTGTCTTTCAAAACACTAATCAATTTTAAGGGAACAGTGTGTCCAGTGTGGTATGTTTGGGCATACTAAAAACTTTTTCCTAACTTTGATATGTCAACCCAACAAAAAGAGAACTCAAACATTCTTAAATATGGTCCTAGGATGCCTCTTAAAAAAATATTGATTTTCAAACAACTACAATCAAGGCTATAGGAACCATCCAAACTTATCATAGAAAGATCAATGCCTAATTAAACAATCCACTGCCCCTAATTACTCTAACCAAACAAGACCAATTTTTCAAAATCAACAAAAGGGTGTGTCTTCAAATGCGTAAGGAAATAAGGATAATAAAATTCCTTCTAAGCTTGATCTAATCTTGAAAAAAAAATTAACTCAAAAGAGGAAAGATACATGACTCAACTAACCAAACATAAAAATCAATATGAGTCAGATAAAATGCAAACTAATGTGAGAATGTAGAACATGGAAACAAAACTTGGCCAACTTGCTAGAGATTTTGAATCTAGGGAAAAAGGTAGACTTTCTAGTTCCACTGAGCATAACCCTAGAGAGAATTCCATGGCACTATTTACTTGAAGTAGGATGAACACTCAAATTGTTGCAGAAAAATACCATGAAAATGGCCAAAATAAAAATCTTCTTGAATCCAGAAATAAAAATATGATTTGTTCACATGATGTAAGTTCACAGAAAACTCTTGAAAATGATCAAAATTTCAATTTATCATTTAAATAACAAACTGAAAATTCATTTAAAAATAAAAAGAATAAAGGAAAAGAAAAGGTTGAGAAAGAGGTGAGGGATATACCTACTATAACACCCCAATCTTCCACGATACACTTCTCTTTGAATAATACAATAGCATGTGTTGTACGCAACACTGAGTTCAAGTACACCATGACATACCAAACTAGCCGTTCAAAAGAGGTTATGAATAGTATTAACTGAATTTTAAATATTATATTATCCTTATAATTTTAATCCATATTATGAGTTTCTAAGACATGATTTATGAACAAATTCATTTTTTCAGATAAAAGAAGTATTTTTCAAAAAATGAAATTTTACCGCCTTTTAATGGCGAATCCTTTTTAAAACCAATATTTGAAGCTTTTATATATTCAATTTGACAAAATGAAATTCTTCTTTAGAATCGGGACATAATAATTTAGTATCAATAATGTTTTGGTGTCTTTTTGATAACTTTCATATTTGTGTAAATAGTGAAAAATACTATATTTTAACTGAAAACAACTTGTTTCATCAAAATAATTTATATTGTTAAATTATACATTTTAATGGTTTGGAAGTATAAATAGATTATATTTTTACTATTTAATCCAACGATGGTCATTTTAAGTAATTTCACTTTGAAATTGGACATAAACAAATGTCAAACTTTTGATAGTTATTATTTCTTAAAAATACGCCTTTTGGTTTCGAAAGCGGGAATGAATTTTAAATTAATAAATGAAACTTTTATGTTTTGAATTTGGTAAAATAGAATTCATTTTTGGATTCGGAATAATGCAATTAGCCTAGGGTGAAATTTTGGTACTTTTCGGATAACTTTTATATTTTGATGAATAGTAAAAATTACTAAATTTTTATTAGAAACAACTTTTTTAATCGAAATAATTAATAGTGATAAATTATGAATTTGAGTGGTTTTAAATTATATTTAAAATATATTTTTACCATGTAATACAATGTAGGTCATTGAACATAATTTCACATTTAAACCAGACATCAACAAGTGCCAATCTTTTGATAGTTATTATTTCTTAAAAACACGCTTTTTGTTTTAACAACAGAAATTAATTTTAAATTAATTTCTACCACTTCTGTGTATTGAATTTGGAAAAATGGATTCCATATTTGGAATCAGGATTTCCAAATTTTGTAAATAGGTAACTTTTATTTTTAGACATTTTGAATAATTACTTTGGTAAATATTTTATTTACCATGGTTAAGGGTAAATCCGGTAAATAAGGGTTAAAAAATAATATTATAATAACACTAAATTACCCTAAAACGTGTCCTAACCTTATTGTTGGATACATTTCCGACCATGGGCATTTTGGGTCGATTTTGGGACTCCATGGATCCACTTGTAAGTGATAGGGACACTTTATTTTAATTAAGTTAAAATGAATACAAAAATGACACAAGCATATATCTTTTAGCAAAACAATTGTTACATAGGGTTATATATGTTTGATTTTAGACTATAAATATTCATTAGAAATATAAAAATATTTCCTACATAATTATATTTTATTTATAATTTTTATACATTAAATAATTTATTTTATTTATGACACAATGGTGATGCAGTAATTACCATAATAGTGAACAATTAGAATAATTGATATTATAAATACCCAAATAAATATAATTTGAGACTTTTTATGAATTAAACTAATTTTATAGGTTAATATGACATGTTAGGATTGATTTAATTAACTTTTTTCTAAGTAATAATTCTGTTATGATTTTTACAAAAATAAATTTTTGAATAGTGTCAAAATTGACATAAAAGAGTTTTTAAAAAAAATATTATATTATTAATTGATATTAAATTTATAAAAATCTAAGGTTCGGCCAAGAGACTTATATCATGATAGGTGTATAATTAATGGACCACTTGGGGGTCGATTGGATGTATATAGCAATTTTATTAACTATATAATATAAAAATACAAAGTGACATGGTAAATGTCAAACTAATTAACTAAGAGTTAAAACTAAAATATAAGGTTAATATAATGACCCAAACCTGTATAAATTCTATTGTTTGAATGGATTTAGACCTATCCCCACCTTAACCTTTAAATAATCAACTTTGGATCCATTAGAAACTGAATAAGAATTTATTATAAATTAATATTTCTAGCTCTTCCAAAGGTGCCCCTCACCCCTCTTATAAAAGGGAACTCCTTCTCATTTCTTCACACCTTCAAAGCCTTTTTGTTCAGCCAAACCCTGCCCAAATACTCTCTATACTTCCCTCAAAACTACCTAGAGGCCTTATTTTGACCAGAAATCCAACCTAAGGATCCCTTTTGATCAAATCAAAAGGAAGAACCCGAAGAAGAGGTAATGTTTTCACCACCCCTTTTCAAGTTCCTTTCTTCTTCCACTTCTTCTATCTTTGTTATTTATATTCTAAAATAATGAATCCAGTATCTCCTATATACTGTAATATTATTATAAATATGGTACAACCATATTCAGTATTCTACCCACCCTTTGAATAACATGTCACCATACGTGCGTACGTACGGCTTACCGTCTCAACGTCGTGGTGTAATTGTTATTCAATAAATTATTATTTGGATGGGAATAATAATGATGTTTAATTCATGTAAATAATAAATATAACATGATAATTATTCTGTATATATGATATACCATCCAATTATATATTATTTTAATATCAAAAGAATGATATTGTCGCTCGTGCGTACGTACGGACTACCGTCTCCACGAACGTGATGAGATTCATTCTCCATCATATCTATTCAAGTATAATTCTCATTTGATGATTAAAAATAATGTTTAAGGACTTGATATCATTCTGGATATGAATAATATACATCCCATTAATAACAAATATGGCTCACATAACCAAGAATATAAAGTAAAATGAACCCGTTAACACCCGAAATGACGATAATTCTAGGATATTATTAACAAATCAATGTTAAAAGATCATATATGATATCATATTAATGTAAATTATTATTGTATAATTAAATAACAATTATTTCACCATTATACAGGAGGTTAACCTACCGTCGACCAAGGAAAAAGTACAAAGTAAGGGGTTTCTTATCTCACTTTTAATTTCATGAGAATTCCATTATTCACCACTTATTTATTGCATGTGGTGTACGTGTACTACCCATAATTGTATTCATTGTGTATTATACTTTAATTTATGGGTATTTACATAATCATTTTATGATCCTTCTTTCATGGGTGTATTTTTTATAAGTTACCAAATCGATAAGGGAATTTGAAATTTCAATTTCTATTTATTCGGCTTTATGCAAACTCCATTGATTATTTTACTCCGAGATTATGTGTGGAATAACTATTCATTTGCTTATGTAATAATTTCTACTCCCCTTTTCTGTGGATATACTTTTGATACACATAATAACTCCATTTATAATTTCTCAAGTCATCGATATGAATTTCATAAGAGTAATTTTAACTCATTCTCCATTTGTTGAGTTAAAGATCCAATTCATTGGTGTTGTTCTTACAAGATTATGTGTGAATGTACTTTGATTGTTTTACACTGAATATCCAATCATATTTAGTGTATTTATATTTGTCACACATAACTATGTCGTTGATTTATCCTTAACCTAAGGGTACGGCCTTTATGAGAGATTTCATCTCAATTTACATTCCATTGAGACTTCTTTGTTGATATACACCAAATCACTTTTGTGTGGTGTATATAATGTACTTTGACATAGTATATAATGAATCCCTTTATTCTTATGATATTACAATGTTTTTATTACCTCAATTATTTGTATTCAAGTGTCTCTCTTTTGGTTAGAAACTCTAACTAAAATACCATTTTTAAATGTTTTAAAGACTTATTCTTCTAAATCTTGCTCATTAATGTCCATGTTTTAAAAAAATGGTTTTAAGGATTTATTTATATGGAAATTAAAGTTTTAAAATTAAAACTCCTTTTAAAAGTTTCAAAGTGGTATGGGACACTTTGATTCAAAAAACTATTTTTAAATAGCTTATTGACAAATAGTGTGACTTTAAATGATTTTAAGAAAAAGGGGAATATTTCTCTCAAATAGTTCTGATGATTATTTTCATCTATGTCAATATCCTTAATTATTCTCGATTGAGGTGAATATGATACAATACAGTCTTTCATATTGTATCAAATGAGTTATGTTTGATTGTGGATGTGCTATTTTTATACCATTCATGGTTTGTGGATAAAGTATTGACATTTCATATGCTAGTTTTAATATGAATGTTTATGTTATGTTTAAACCTGTTCATATGAGGAATGAATTGGACTTAGTAAGTGACGGGTAGAGCCCGCTATAGCTCCTCGATGCATCCGTAGGTCTCATGAGACAAACTAGTGTCTTGGCACAAGGCCTTGGAAAAATCATATTTATAGTCTTGGCACGAGGCCTTGGCTATGTGGTTATGATAGTCTAGCATTATGCATTCCATCATTATGAAAGTGGTTATTGATATTGAATGTGATTATTCGATTAGTAGAATATCCATGTGAATAATTAAATGGAATTATTTCATTTTATTTTTTCCATACTATGTTGAAGTTCAATTTTAAAAGGCTTTTGTTTTAATTATAAACTGCCTTAAGTGTTTATGCTTATCTATGAAAGCTACTGCTATAATGTTATCCTTACTGAGCATCTGAGCTCACCCCTTTCAATGTTTTATTTTTCCCAGGATTATGAAGAAGTAATTTATGAATGACCTACAGGGATAGTATGAGGGGATATGAAGACAAGATGTTTTTTTATGATGTAATGTAAAACTTTATGATTATATCTAGTGTTTCCAATACTACTAAACTAATCGGACTTTTGAGACTCGATATTTCTTGTGATCATGCCAATGTTATGTAATAATGCACCGACTCTGGGTAACTCGGGTCAGGGTGTTACAGTTGGTATCATAGGAAGTTTAGTACAAACCTTGGGAGCTAGATTTAGATAAACTCTGATTAGAGCACATAGACCTAAGATGAACATTGAGGATTAGTATAGAAGAACTTCCTAGAATTTTAGTATTGTAGAGATTTTTTGAGTTTTCCGAGCAATACATCCCTGTCTGGATACGAGCAGGTAGAGGCGGATCTGGCACAGATGTACCTAGGGGTAAAACATGAAAACACCGCTTTGAGCTTGACTCGAACGGGAAATGGTGCACGACAACGGGCCTTGCTGCACTCTTGGTTATGACACTCCCGGGGGATATGATTAGGATAATTTATATTTTCTTTACAAACTGATTTGAAGTATTATATATATAAGATGAGAGTAAATGACCTTGGTTAATCTTAATGTGTTTCAAATTGAGAATATGGTGAAATGTTAATCTCTAAATGATTTTATGACTACTATTACACACACAATGTTTTCTGGTTTTAGTCAATGGCTGGATTCCAAGGAAGTCATAGTGACTTTGAGAATGATGTACAAGGTGGGAACGGTGGTGGAAATGAGCCACAAAATGGAATGTTTATAGGTGTAAAAGATATCGTCTTTATGCCAAATCAGTTTTCCAAAAATATGATCAACAACATATATATTAACCAACTCCCAGACTCAACAAGGCAGAGAAAGGTGATGAATGATAAGAGCTCCAGCAGTGGAGAACATGGAGAAAGGAATCCTCAATTTCCATCATGCAGGAAATGTGGAAGGTGACACCCAGGAAAGTGTCTCAATGGGACAAAGAAATTCTTTACATGCGGGAAGGAAGGACATAAAGTGAAGAATTTCCGAAGAAAAATGAATAGTACTATGAAAGAAGATAAAAATGGTCCCAAGAGTCCATTTATAGTCATTTGTCTTAAATGTAGGGGACCTGGCCATTACCCGAGTGAATTCCCTATTATATAGGATATTTTCTTCGTCAAAGAAGAAGATATGTGGAAATAAATGGTTGGAGAAATGTTTAAAAAGTATTAGTGCTCCTTGTTGATGGGTTTACTTTGGAATAATTTTCTCTTGTATTTGTAACCCCACAGTTTTCCATGTGAGAATGATATTTGAGGAAGAATTATCTCTTCCCTTGTGGATATAGGTATAAATAGCCATTTGGTTTTATATGATCATTGGGGTTTGATAGAATTATAAGTTATTATAATTTGGGATGAAAATACAAGGTATGATACAACATTTTTGGTTAAATTATGTTATGGTATTTTGAGGAATTTATCTCATTTTGGTAATATTATAAAATATAGTTTTTGAAAAAGGACAACACATAGACTGTGTGACAACCCGTCGCGTCGGACAAACCTGTGAGAATCGAACCCACAACCAAAGTGTGAATGGGATTTATCGCCTACCACTGGACTACGTGAAGTCCCTGGATAGTGTGACTAATTATTTTTAGTTAAATATTGATCAATAATAAGTTGATTTGGGTTCTTATTTCTTATTAAATGAATACCCTTGGTATAGGAAAATGATTTGGTGATTAAGTGATAGATGTTATTTTGGAAGTTCTTCGCTTTGTTGTGAACACTATATGCCCAAGGAAAATAGAATAGTATGGGATTTCATTTGAGGAGTAATGGTGGATTTTTATCTATGTTTTTATTATGGATTTATAGTGATTTGGGTTGTTTATGGAAATGATTAGGTTAATTGCTTTTAAGTATGTGACATTAAGAGTATTTGATGTCATTTGGAGATACAATTTAACGTGGAAGACTACATTCTTATAAGTTTTGAGTTTTAATATTAGTTTGGATTATATTGAAGGATTTTAAGGACAATTGATTATTGAATGGTATTTATTTAACTTTGGGGTATTGTTGGTTTAATTTTAGAAATTAATATTAGTGTTTATTTCTCTCAAGGAATATCCTTTTGGGGGATCATTAGATCTTGTACTAACCATTTTGGTTTTGATTAATCTCTAAATACAATGTAAATATATAGTTCATCCTGCATGGATCATGTGATTCTATAGAAGTTTATTCTAGCTCTTCTAGTGTGACCAAGTCTTCTTGAATACTCATCGTTTAAAAAAATGAGTTAGTGGTGTAAATTTATTAAAGAATGAAACTCTACTTAAAATGTAAGTATATATCTTTTTATTTTTAGTCAATATCATAAATGAATTCCTCATCCTTATGTAATTTAACTTAAAACAAAAAAAATGTTGTTCGTTTACTTTCCTACTAGGAGACTAATGGTCGTTTTTCCCAACACAAGTGTGTGGTTTTCTTACTGTTAACTTTCTCTTGATCATGATTTTTATCCCTCTCCATCAGAACTTGACACTTAGTTTATCATCTATATCTATGTTTTCCTACATGAAATCCGAGTATGGGTTATCATGGTTGACCTTTATACCTCTCTTTCTTTCTTTTAAAGTGATAGTTTTATTGACTCTTTTTCCGATGTGGAACTTTCCATTATATTCTCAGGCCCAATTTTTTAAAATTGCGAGGACGCAATTTATTGAAGGAGGGGTGAATGTAACACCCCAATCTTCCACGGTACACTTCTCTTTGAATAATACAATAGCGTGTGTTGTACGGAACACTGAGTTCAAGTACACCATGACTTACCAAACTAGCCGTTCAAAAGAGGTTATGAATAGTATTAACTGAATTTTAAATATTATATTATCCTTATAATTTTAATCCATATTATGAGTTTCTAAGACATGATTTATGAACAAATTAATTTTTTCAGATAAAAGAAGTATTTTTCAAAAAATGAAATTTTACCGCCTTTTAATGGTGAAGCCTTTTTAAAACCAATATTTCAAACTTTTATATATTAAATTTGACAAAATTAAATTCTTCCTTATAATCGGGACATAAGAATTTAGTATCAATAATGTTTTGGTGTCTTTTTGATAACTTTCATATTTGTGTGAATAGTGAAAAATACTATATTTTAACTGAAAACAAATTTTCTAATCAAAATAATTTATATTGTTAAATTATACATTTTAATGGTTTTGAAGTATAAATAGATTATATTTTTACTATTTAATCCAATGATGGTCATTTTAAGTAATTTCACTTTGAAATTGGATATAAACAAATGTCAAACTTTTGATAGTTATTATTTCTTAAAAATACGCTTTTTGGTTTCGAAAGTGGGAATTAATTTTAAATTAATAAATGCAAATTTTATGTTTTGAATTTTGTAAAATAGAATTAATTTTTGGATTCGGAATAACGAAATTATCCTAGGGTGAAATTTTGGTACTTTTCGGATAACTTTTATATTTTGATGAATAGTAAAAATTACTAAATTTTAATTAGAAACAACTTTTTTAATCGAAATAATTAATAGTGATAAATTATGAATTTGAGTGGTTTTAAATTATATTTAAAATATATTTTTACCATGTAATACAATGTGGGTCATTGAACATAATTTCACATTTAAAACAGACATAAACAAGTGCCAATCTTTTGATAGTTATTATTTCTTAAAAACACGCTTTTTGTTTTAACAACGGGAATTAATTTTAAATTAATTTCTGCCACTTCTGTGTATTGAATTTGTAAAAATGGATTCCATATTTATAATCAGAATGTCCAAATTGTGTAAATAGATAACTTTTATTTTTAGACATTTTGAATAATTACTTCGGTAAATATTTTATTTACCATGGTTAAGCGTAAATCCGGTAAATAAGGGTTAAAAAATAATATTATAATAATACTAAATTACCCTAAAACTTGTCCTAACCTTATTGGTGGATACATTGCCGACCATGGGCATCTTTGGGTCGATTTTGGGACCCCATGGATCCACTTGTAAGTGATAGGGACACTTTATTTTAATTAAGTTAAAATGAATATAAAAATGACACAAGCATATATCTTTTAGAAAAACAATTGTTACATAGGGTTATATATGTTTTATTTTATACTATAAATATTCATTAGAAATCTAAAATTATTTCCTACATAATTATATTTTAATTATAATTTTTGAACATTAAATAATATAATTTATTTATGACACAATGGTGATGCAGTAATTACCATAATAATGAAAAATTAGAATAATTGATATTATAAATACCCAAATAAATATAATTTGAGACTTTTTATGAATTAAACTAATTTTATAGGTTAATATGACATGTTAGGATTTATTTAATTAACTTTTTTTTAAGTAATCATTCTTTTATGATTTTTAAAAAAATCAATTTTTGAATAGTGTCAAAATTGACATAAAAGAGTTTTTAAAACAAATATTATATTATTAATTGATATTAAATTCCTAAATATATAAGGTTCGGCCAAGAGACTTATATAATGATATTTGTATCATTAATGGACCACTTGGAGGTCTCTTGGATGTATATAGTAAGTTTATTAACTATATAATATAAAAATACAAAGTGACATGGTAAATGTCAAACTAATTAACTAGGAGTTAAAACTAAAAGATAAGGTTAATATAATGACCCAAACCTATCTAAATTCTATTGGTTGAATGGATTTAGACCTATCCTTACCTTAATCTTTAAATAATCAACTTTGGAGCCATTAGAAACCAAATAATAATTTATTATAAATTAATATTTCTAGCTTTTCCAAAGGTGTCCCTCACCCCTCTTATAAAAGGGCACTCCTCCTTCTCATTTCTTCACACCTTCAAAGCCTTTTGGTTCGGCCAACCCCTGCCCAAATACTCTATCAAATTCCCTAAAAACAACCTAGAGGCCTTAGTTTGATCATAAATCCAACCTAAGGAGCCCTTTTGATCAAATCAAAAGGAAGAACCCGAAGAAGAGGTAATGTTTTCACCACCCCTTTTCAAGTTCCTTTCTTCTTCCACTTATTCTTTCTTTGTTATTTATATTCTAAAATAATTAATCCATTATATCCTATATAATGTAATATTATTATAAATATGGTACAACGATATTCAGTATTTTATCCACCCTTTGAATAATATGTCACCATACGTGCGTACGTACGGCTTACCGTCTCCACGTCGTGGTGTAATTGTTATTCAATAAATTATTATTTGGATGGGTATAATAATGATGTGTAATTCATATAAATAATAAATATAACATGATAATTATTCTGTACATATGATATAACATCCAATTATATATTATTTTAATATCAAAAGAATGATATTGTCGCTCGTACGTACGTACGGACTACCGTCTCCATGAACGTGATGAGATTCATTCTCCGTCGTATCTATTCTACTATAATTCTCATTTTATGATTAAAAATAATTTTTAAGGACTTGATATAATTATTTATATGAATAATATACATCCCATTAATAACAAATATGGCTCACATAACATATAATATAAAGTAAAATGAACCCGTTAACACCCGAAATGACGATAATTCTAAGATATTATTAACAAATCAATATTAAAAGATAATATATGATATCATATTAATGTAAATTATTCTTGTATAATTAAATAACAATTATTTTACCATTATAAAGGAGGTTAAACTACCTTCGACCAAGGAAAAAGTACAAAGTAAGGGGTTTCTTATCTCACTTTTAATTTCGTGAGAATTCCATTGTTCACCACTTATTTATTGCATGTGGTGTATGTGTACTACCCATAATTGTATGCATTGTGTATTATACTTTAATTTATGGGTATTTACATCATCATTGTATGATCCTTCTTTCATGGGTGTATGTTTCATAAGTTACCAAATCGATAAGGGAATTTGAAATTTCAATTTCCATTTATTCGGCTTTACGCAAACTCCATTGATTATTTTACTCAGAGATTATGGTGGAATCACTATTCATTTGCTTATGTAATAATTTCCACCCCCCTTTTATGTGGATATACTTTGGATACACATAATCACTCAATTGATAATTTCTCAATTCATTGATATGAATTTGATAAGAGTAATTTTAACTCATTCTCCATTTGTTGAGTTAAACATCCAATTCATTGGTGTTGTTTTTACAAGATTATGTGTGAATGTCCTTTGATTTTTTTACACTGAATATCCAATCATATTTAGTGTATTTATATTTTTCACACATAACTATGTCGTTGATTTATACTTAACCTAAGGGTACGGCCTTTATGAGAGATTTCATCTCAATTTACATTCCATTGAGACTTCTTTGTTGATATACACCAAATCACTTTTATGTGGTGTATATAATGTACTTTGACATAGTATATCATGAATCCCTTTATTCTCATGATATTACAATGTTTTGATTACCTCAATTATTTGTATTCAAGTGTCTCTCTTTTTGTTAGAAACTCTAACTAAAATACCATTTTTAAATGTTTTAAAGACTTATTATTCTAAATCTTGCTCATTAATGTCCATGTTTTAAAAAAAAGGTTTTATGGATTTATTTATATGTACATTAAAGTTTTAAAATTAAAACTCTTTTTAAAATTTTCAAATTAGTATGGGACACTTTGATTCAAAAATCTATTTTTAAATAGCTTCTTGACAAATAGTGTGACTTTAAATGATTTCAAGAAAAAGGGGGATATTTCTCTCAAATAGTTTTGATGATTATTTTCATCTATGTCAATATCCTTCATTATTCTCTGTTGAGGTGAATATGATACAATACAATCTTCCATATTGTATCAAATGAGTTATGTTTGACTATGGATGTGCTATTTTTATACCATTCATGTTTTGTAGATAAAGTATTGCATTTTGTATGCTATTTTTAATACGAATGTTTATGTTATGTTTAAACCTGTTCATATGAGGAATTAATTGGACTTAGTAAGCAATGGGTGGAGCCCTCTATAGCTCCTCGATGCATCGGTAGGTCTCATGAGACAAACTAGTGTCTTGGCACAAGGCCTTGGAAAAATCTTATTTGTATTCTTGGCACGAGGCCTTGGTTATGTGGTTATGATAGTCTGGAATTATGCATTACATCATTATGAAAGTGGTTATTGATAGTGCATGTGATTATTCGATTAGTAGAATATCCATGTGAATAAGTAAATGTAATTATTTCATTTTTTTTGCCATACTATGTTGAAGTTCAATTTTAAAAGGCTTTTATTTTAATTATAAACTGCCTAAAGTTTTTATGCTTATCTATGAAAGCTTCTGCTATAATGTCATCCTTACTGAGCATCTGAGCTCACCCCTTTCAATGTTTTATTTTTCCCAGGATTATGAAGAAGTAATTTATGAATGACCTGCAGGGATAGTATGAGGGGATATGAAGACAAGATGTTTTTTAATGATGTAATGTAAAACTTTATGATTGTATCTAGTGTTTCCAAGACTACTAAACTAATCGGTCTTTCGAGACTTGATCTTTCTTATGATCATGCCAATGTTATGTAATAATGAACCGACTCTGGGTAACTGGGGTCGGGGCGTTACAGTTGGTTTCAGAGGAAGTTTAGTACAACCATTGGGAGCTAGATTTAGATAAACTCTGATTAGAGCACATAGACCTAAGATGAACTTTGATGATTAGTATAGAAGAAATTCCTAGAATTTTGGTATTGTAGAGATTTTATGAGTTTTCCGAGCAATAAATCCCTGTCTGGATACGAGTAGGTAGAGGAGGCTCTGGCACAGATGTACCTAGGGCTAAAACCCGAAAACACCGCTTTGAGCTAGACTCGAACGGGAACTAGTGCAGGACAACGGGCCTTATTGCACTCTTGGTTACGACACTCCTGGGGGATATGCTTAAGATAATTTATATTTTGTTTACAAACTGATTTGAAGTATTATATATATAAGATGAGAGTAAATGACCTTAGTTAATCCTAATGTGTTTCAAATTGAGAATATGGTGACATGTTAATCTCTAAATGATTTTATGACTATTGTTACTCACACAATGATTTCTGGTTTTAGTCAATGGTTGGATTCCAAAGAAGTCATAGTGACTTTGAGAATAATTTACAAGGTGGGAACGATGGTGGCTATGAGCAACAAAATGGAATGTTGATAAGCGTAAAAGATATCATCTTTATGCCAAATCAGTTTTCCAAATATATGATCAACAACATATATATTAACCAACTCCCAGACTCAACAAGGAAGAGAAAGGTGATGAATGATAAGAGCTCCAGCAGTGGAGACCATAGAGAAAGGAATCCTCAATTTCCATCATGCAGGAAATGTAGAAGGAGACACCCAGGAAAGTGTCTCAATGGGACAAAAAAATGCTTTACATGCGGGAAGGAAGGACATAAAGTGAAGAATTGCTGAAAAAAAATGAAGAGTACTATGGAAGAAGATAAAAATGGTCCCAAGAGTCCATTTACGGTCATTTTCCGTAAATGTAGGGGACCTAGCCATTACCCGATTGAATTCCCTATTCTATAGGATATTTTCACGGTCAAAGAAGAAGCTATGTGGAAATAAATGGTTGGAGAAATGTTTAAAAAGTATTAGTGATCCTTGTTAATGGGTTTACTTTGGAATAATTTTCTCTTGTATTTGTAACCCCGCAGTTTTCCATTTGAGAATGATATTTGAGGAAGAATTATCTCTTCTCTTCTGGATATAGGTATAAATAGCCATTTGGTTTTATATGATCATTGGGGTTTGAGAGAATTATAAGTTATTATAATTTGGGATGAAAATCCAAGGTATGATACAACATTTGTGGTTAAATTATGTTATGGTATTTTGAGGAATTTATCTCATTTTGGTAATATTATAAAATATAGTTTTTGAAAAAGGACAACACATAGACTGTGTGACAACCCGTCGCGTTGGACAAAGCTGTGAGAATCGAACCCACAACCAAAGTGCGAATGAGATTTATCACCTACCACTGGACTACGTGAAGTCCCTGGATAGTGTGACTAATCATTTTTAGTTAAATATTGATCAATAATAAGTTTATTTGGGTTCTTATGTCTTATTAAATGAATACCCTTGGTATAGAAAAATGATTTGGTGATTAAGTGATAGATGTTATTTTGGAAGTTGTTCTCTTTGTTGTGAACACTATATGCCCAAGGAAAATAGAATAGTATGGGATTTCATTTTAGGAGTAATGGTGGATTTTTATCTATGTTTTTATTACGGATTTATAGTTATTTGGGTTTCTTATGTAAATGATTAGGTTAATTACTTTTAAGTATGTGACTTTAAGAGTATTTGATGTCATTTGGAGATACAATTTGACGTGGAATACTGCATTATTATAAGTTTTGAGTTTTAATATTAGTTTGGATTATATTTAAGGATTTTAAGGACAATTGATTATTGAATGGTATTTATTTAACTTTGGGGTATTGTTGGTTTAATTTTAGAAATTAAGATTAGTGTTTATTTCTCTCAAGGAATATCCTTTTGGGGTATCATTAGATCTTGTACTAACCATTTCTGTTTTGATTAATCTCTGAAGACAATGTAAATATATAGTTCATCCTGCATGGATCATGTGATTCTATAGAAGTTTATTCTAGCTCTTCTAGTGTGACAAATTCTTCTTGAATACTCATCGTTTAAAAAAATGAGTTAGTGGTGGAAATTTATTAAAGAATGAAACTCTACTTAAAATGTAAGTATATAGCTTTATATTCTTAGTCAATATCATAAATGAATTCCTCATCCTTATGTAATGTAACTTAAAACAAAAAAAAATGTTGTCCGTTTACTTTCCTACTAGGAGACTAATGGTCGTTTGTCCCAACACAAGTGTGTGGTTTTCTTATTGTTAACTTTCTCCTGATCATGATTTCTATCCCTCTTCATCAGAACTTGACACTTATGTTATCATCCATATCCATGTTTTCCTACATGAAATCCGAGTATGGGTTATCATGGTTGACCTTTATACCTCTCTTTCATTCTTTTAAAGTGATAGTTTTATTGAGTCTTTTTCCAATGTGGGACTTTCCATTATATTCTCAGGCCCAATTTTTTAAAATTGCGAGGACGCAATTTATTGAAGGAGGGGTGAATTTAACACCTCAATCTTCCACGGTACACTTCTCTTTGAATAATACAATAGCGTGTGTTGTACGCAACACTGAGTTCAAGTACACCACGACTTACCAAACTAGCCGTTCAAAAGAGGTTATGAATAGTATTAACTGAATTTTAAATATTATATTATCCTTATAATTTTAATCCATATTATGAGTTTCTAAGAAATGATTTATGAACAAATTCATTTTTTGAGATAAAAGAAGTATTTTTCAAAAAATGAAATTTTACCGCCTTTTAATGGCGAAGCCTTTTTAAAACCAACCTTTGAAACTTTTATATATTCAATTTGACAAAATGAAATTCTTCTTTAGAATCGAGACATAATAATTTAGTATCAATAATGTTTTGGTGTCTTTCTGATAACTTTCATATTTGTGTGAATAGTGAAAAATACTATATTTTAACCGAAAACAACTTTTTTAATCAAAATAATTTATATTGTTAAATTATACATTTTAATGGTTTGGAAGTATAAATATATTATATTTTTAGTATTTAATCCAATGATGGTCATTTTAAGTAATTTAACTTTGAAATTGGACATAAACAAATGTCAAACTTTTGATAGTTATTATTTCTTAAAAATACGCCTTTTGGTTTCGAAAGCGGGAATCCATTTTAAATTAATAAATGCAACTTTTATGTTTTTAATTTGGTAAAATAGACTTCATTTTTGGATTCGGAATAACAAAATTAGCCTAGGGTGAAATTTTGGTACTTTTCGGATAACTTTTATATTTTGATGAATAGTAAAAATTACTAAATATTAATTAAAAACAACTTTTTTAATCGAAATAATTAATAGTGATAAATTATGAATTTGAGTGGTTTTAAATTATATTTAAAATATATTTTTACCATGTAATACAATGTGGGTCATTTAACATAATTTCAAATTTAAACCAGACATAAAAAATTGTCAATCTTTTGATAGTTATTATTTTTTTAAAACACGCTTTTTGTTTTAACAACGGGAATTAATTTTAAATTAATTTCTGCCAATTCTGTGTATTGAATTTTGAAAAATGGATTCCATATTTGGAATCAGGATGTCCAAATTTTGTAAATAGGTACCTTTTATTTTTAGAAATTTTGAATAATTACTTCGGTAAATATTTTATTTACCATGGTTAAGGGTAAATCCGGTAAATAAGGGTTAAAAAATAATATTATAATAATACTAAATTACTCTAAAACGTGTCCTAACCTTATTTGTGGATACATGTTCGACCATGGGAATATTTGGGTCGATTTTGGGACCCCATGGATCCACTTGTAAGTGATAGGGACACTTTATTTTAATTAAGTTAAAATGAATACAAAAATGACACAAGCATATATCTTTTAGCAACATAATTGTTACATGGGGTTATATATGTTGTATTTTAGACTATAAATATTCATTAGAAATCTAAAAGGATTTCCTATATAATGATACTTTATTTATAATTTTTAGACATTAAATAATTTAATTTATTTATGACACAATGGTGATGCAATAATTACCATAATAGTGAAAAATTAGAATAATTGATATTATAAATACCCAAATAAATATAATTTGAGACTTTTTATGAATTACACTAATTTTATAGGTTATTATGACATGTTAGGATTTATTTAATTAACCTTTTTTGAAGTAATAATTCTGTTATGATTTTTATAAAAAACAATTTTTGAATAGTGTCAAAATTTACATAAAAGAGTTTTTAAAAAAAATATTATATTATTAATTGATATTAAATTCCTAAAAATCTAAGGTTCTAAAAAGAGACTTATATAATGATAGTTGTATCATTAATGGACCACTTGGGGGTCACTTGGATGTATATAATAAGTTTGTTAACTATATAATATAAAAATACTAAGTGACATGGTAAATGTCAAACTAATTAACTAAGAGTTAAAACTAAAAGATAAGGTTAATATAATGACCCAAACCTGTCTAAATTATATTGGTTGAATGTATTTAGACCTATCCCCACCTTAACCTTTAAATAATCAACTTTTGATCCATTAGAAACCGAATAAGAATTTATTATAAATTAATATTTCTAGCTTTTTAAAGGTGCCCCTCACCCCTCTTATAAAATGGCACTCCTCCTTATCATTTTTTCACACCTTAAAAGCCTTTTGGTTCGGCCAACACCTACCCAAATACTCTCTCAAATTCCCTCACAACAACCTAGAGGCCTTAGTTTGATCCTAAAGCCAACCTATGGAGCCCTTTTGATCAAATAAAAAGGAAGAACCCGAAGAAGAGGTAATGTTTTCAGTACCCCTTTTCAAGTTCCTTTCTTCTTCCACTTCTTATTTATTTGTTATTTATATTCTAAAATAATTAATCCAGTATCTCCTATATACTGTAATATTATTATAAATATGGTACAACCATATTCAGTATTTTATCCACCCTTTGAATAACATGTCACCATACGTGCGTACGTACGGCTTACCGCCTCCACGTTGTGGTGTAATTGTTATTCAATATTTATTATTTGGATGGGTATAATAATGATGTGTAATTCATGTAAATAATAAATATAACATGATAATTATTCTGTATATATGATATACCATCCAATTATATATTATTTTAATATCAAAAGAATGATATTGTCGCTCGTGCGTACGTACGGACTACCGTCTCCACGAACGTGATGAGATTCATTCTCCATCGTATCTATTCAAGTATAATTATCATTTGATGATTACAAATAATGTTTAAGGACTTGATATAATTCTGGATATGAATAATATACATCCCATTAATAACAAATATGGCTCACATAACAAAGAATATAAAGTAAAATGAACCCGTTAACACCTGAAATGACGATAATTCTAAGATATTATTAACAAATCAATGTTAAAAGATAATATATGATATCATATTAATGTAAATTATTATTGTATAATTAAATAAAAATTATTTCACCATTATAAAGGAGGTTAACCTACCGTCGACCAAGGAAAAATTACAAAGTAAGGGGTTTCTTATCTCACTTTTAATTTCGTGACAATTCCATTGTTCACCACTTATTTATTGCATGTGGTGTATGTGTACTACCCATAATTGTATTCATTGTGTATTATACTTTAATTTATGGGTATTTACATCATCATTGTATGATCCTTATTTCATGGGTGTATGTTTCATAAGTTACCAAATCGATAAGGGAATTTGAAATTTCAATTTCCATTTATTCGGCTTTACGCAAACTCCATTGATTATTTTACTCTGAGATTATGTGTGGAATCACTATTCATTTTCTTATGTCATAATTTCCACTCCCATTTTCTGTGGATATAATTTTGATACACATAATCACTCCATTGATAATTTCTCAAGTCGTCGATATGAATTTGATAAGAGTAATTTTAACTCATTCTCCATTTGTTGAGTTAAACATCCAATTCATTGGTGTTGTTTTTACAAGATTATGTGTGAATGTCCTTTGATTGTTTTACACTGAATATCCAATAATATTTAGTGTATTTATATTTGTCACACATAACTATGTCGTTGATTTATCATTAACCTAAGGGTACGACCTTTATGAGAGATTTCATCTCAATTTACATTCCATTGAGACTTCTTTGTTGATATACACCAAATCACTTTTATGTGGTGTATATAATATACTTTGACATAGTATATCATGAATCCCTTTATTCTCATGATATTACAATGTTTTGATTACCTCAATTATTTGTATTCAAGTGTCTCTCTTTTGGTTAGAAACTCTAACTAAAATACCATTTTTAAATGTTTTAAAGACTTATTCTTCTAAATCTTGCTCATTAATGTCCATGTTTTAAAAAAATGGTTTTAAGGATTTATTTATATGGACATTAAATTTTTAAAATTAAAACTCCTTTTAAAAGTTTCAAAGTGGTATGGGACACTTTGATTCAAAAATCTATTTTTAAATAGCTTCTTGAAAAATAGTTTGACTTTAAATGATTTCAAGAAAAAGGGGGATATTTATCTCAAATAGTTATAATGATTATTTTCATCTATGTCAATATCCTTCATTATTCTCGATTGAGGTGAATATGATACAATACAATCTTCAATATTGTATCAAATGAGTTATGTTTGACTGTGGATGTGTTATTTTTATACCATTCATGGTTTGTGGATAAATTATTGACATTTCGTATGCTAGTTTTAATATGAATGTTTATGTTATGTTTAAACCTATTCATACGAGGAATGCATTGGACTTAGTAAGTGACGGGTGGAGCCCGCTACAGCTCCTCGATGCATCGGTAGGTCTCATGAGACAAACTAGTGTCTTGGCACAAGGCCTTGGCAAAATCTTATTTGTAGTCTTGGCTCGAGGCCTTGGCTATGTGGTTATGATAGTCTGGAATTATGCATTCCATCATTATGAAAGTGGTTATTGATATTGCATGTGATTATTCGATTAGTAGAATATCCATGTGAATAAGTAAATAGCATTATTTCATTTTATTTTTTCCATACTATGTTGAATTTCAATTTTAAAAGGCTTTTGTTTTAATTATAAACTTCCTTAAGTGTTTATGCTTATCTATGAAAGATTCTGCTATAATGTTATCCTTACTGAGCATCTGAGATCACCCCTTTCAATGTTTTATTTTTCCCAGGATTATGAAGAAGTAATTTATGAATGACCTGCAGGGATAGTATGAGGGAATATGATGACAAGATGTTTTTTTATGATGTAATGTAAAACTTTATGATTGTATCTATTGTTTCCAAGACTACTAAACTAATCGGTCTTTCGAGACTTGATCTTTCTTGTGATCATGCCAATGTTATGTAATAATCCACCGACTCTGGGTAACTGGGGTCGGGGCGTTACACCTACTGTCCTTAAAAATTTTCCCCACCCATCCCTTTCCCTGAGAAGCTGAAACCTCAAAGTAACACCAAGGATGAACTTCCTCAGTTTCTTGGTCTCCTTTATAAACATCAAGTAAACATTCTATTCATTCAAGCCTTAATTCAAATCTCGTATTATTAGAAATCTCTTCAAAAATTATTTCTAACAAAAATACCCTGGAAGAATTCGCTACATAGAGCCTCACTAAAGAGTGCAGTGTTGTACTCCAAAAGAAAATTCCACCCAAACCGAAAGACCTAGGTAGTTTTGTTATCCAATGTACCTTAGGGAATTCTGATCATCTTAACTGTTTTTTTATTTAGGATCTAGTTTTAATATCCTCGCATAATCATTGTTTCTACGGTTGAGGTTGGGTGACCTTCAACCCACCACAATTATACTGCATTTAGCTAATAGATCTTTCACTCATCATGTGGGTCGGGTAGATGATTTTCTAGTGGGGGTAGGGAAGCTGTTTTTGCCTGCAAACATTTTAGTCTTGGACATGGAGTGTGATCAAGAGGTGCCCATCATCTTGGGTAGGCATTTCTTGGCTACATATGGTGCTGTTATTGATGTGTCTAAGGGTCAGTTAATATTTAAAATTGGAGAACAACAATAAGAGTTCAATGTGTTTAAAAATGTTAAAGGAACAACTTTTTCTGAAAAATGCTTAATGGTAGAGTCTTTAGAAGATGAGAACTCAATTAAAGACTCTAATAAATCTGAAAATCGATCCCCTTGTGAAGAAAATAATTTAGAATCTGAAAATCCTATTGAATATGTCTTAGACATTGAAAATTCTGGTCAAACACCAAATCTGGAAAATTTTCCAGAACTGGACAACTGTCCAGTTTCTGCTTTATAAGAGTCCTCTGTTTCTGAACATAGGAGATTTTTGAGTGAGTTTGAGGGTGTTTCTGTTAATACCAACCTTTATTAACAATTTGATGATGTAGAGTGATAACTTATAAGACAAATTGATGATTCTTCTTTGATTAACTTTTTAAATTCTTATCTAGAAAGTCTGGACAGTATGCTACCCACTTTGGAAAGCAGTACTATTATTTCTGAATCTGAACATGAAATTGAGAATCTTTCATCATTGAATAATTCTTACAAGAGATATGTTAAAAATATTTGACCTCCTAGGCCTAAGATTCTTCCTTCTAGTTTAGAACCACTAACTCTTGAACTTAAACCAATCCTTGCTCATTTGAAATATCCATTCCTAGGTGAGAATTCCACTTTTCATGTCATAATTTTTTCTGAGCTTAATGAAAACCAAGAGGAAAGATTTTTAAGTGTTTTAAAGAAGTTTAAATCTTCTATAGGTTGGACAATAGTTGATATCAAAGGTATTAGTCCCTCATTATGCATGCATAAAATACCTATGGATCCTGACCATAAGCCTAGGGTAGAGTGTCAAAGATGATTGAATTTATACATGAAAGAAGTAATAAGAGAGGAATTGATCAAAATGCTGGACACTGAAATGATATATCCAATTTATGATAGTTCTTGGGTCATCCCTATCCAGGTTGTCCCCAATAAAGGAGGTTACACTATAGTAAATAATGAAAAAAATGAAGAAATCCATGTTAGGAAAGCCAAAAAAATGGAGAGTCTATATAGATTATAGAAGGTTGAATGCAGCCACTAGGAAAGATCATTTTCCAATTCCCTTCTTAGATCAAATACTTGAGAGGATTGATAGAAATGAATTTTTCTATTTTCTGGATGGGTATTGTAGTTACTACCAGATTCATGTTTCTCTAGAGGATCAGGAAAAGACCACTTTCACATACCCCTTTGGGAAATTTGCTTACAGGCGAATGCCCTTTGGGTTGTGTGGAGCTCCATCCACCTTTCAAAAGTGTATGATGGCTATCTTTTCGGATATGATTGAGATAATCATTGAAGTTTTCTTGTATGACATTTCCATTATGGGGAGTACTTTCGATACTTGCCTTTGAAATCTTGACTTAGTTTTATAAAGATGCATTGAAACCAACCTTGTTATTAATTGGGAGAAGTGTCAATTCATGGTCATAGAAGGTATAGTTCTTGGTCATAAAGTTTCAAATAGAGGGTTGGAAGTTGATACTGTTAATATAGTAGACGTTCAATAATTTTCACCTCCTGAAAATGTAAAAGGTATTAAAAGTTTATTAGGGCATGTCAGTTTCTACCGGAGATTCATAAAAGACTTTTCCAAAATAACTAATCCCTTGTGTTCTTTGTTGGTCAAGGATGAACCATTCAATTTTGATGAAAAATATTTAAAATCATTTAATCTACTTAAATAGAAACTCACTACATCACCCATTATCATTGCACCTAATTGGAAACTACGTTTTGAACTTATGTGTGATGCTAGTGATATGGTTGTAGGTACTGTCCATGGATAGAGAAAATACAAGAAATTTCATGTGGTATATTATGCTATTAGACTTCTAGATGATGCCCAAAATAATTACACCACTACTGAAAAATAATTTTTAGATATTGTTTTTGCTCTAGAAAAGTTTAGACAGTATTTTTTAGGCTCCAAAGTCATTATTTTCACATATCAGTATGCCTTAAAGTACTTGATGTCTAAGAAAGAAACTAAACCCATGCTGATTATATGGATTTTTTTGGCTATAAGAGTTTTATTTAGAGATTAGGGATAAGTAGGGAGCTGAAAATTTTGTTCCTGACCATCATTCTAGGCTTCCTCTAACTCATTTTGGAAATCCTAGGGAAATAAACTCTTCCTTTCCTGATGAGAAGATACTTACTATGTCAATCAATCAATCTTCTTGGTTTGCAGATTTTTCCAACTTCTTGGCAGCATGTATCTTTTCCAAAAATCTATCAAATAACCAAAGGAAGAAATTCATTTCTGAACTTAAATACTATCTTTGGGATGATCCCCTATTGTTTAGGAGATGTGATGATGGTATCCTTATGAGATGTGTGCCTAAGGAAGATATGTTGCCTATCTTAGAGAGTTGTCACTCCTCACCTTGGGTAGGTCACCATGGTAGTGAAAGGAATGCTCAAAAAGTTTTACAATTTGGTTTCTATTGGCCACTCTTTTTAAGGATGTTAGGAGCTATGTGGTTGGTTGTGATAGGTGTTAGAGGCTAGGAAATGTAGGTAGGAAGCATGAGTTACCTCAAAAAAGAATTCTAGAAGTTGAAATTTTTGATGTTTGGGATTTATATTTCATGGGTTCATTCCCATTATCTCATGGGAATAAGTACATACTTGTTGCTATTGATTATGTATCGAAGTGGGTTGAGGAAGTTGCACTGCCCAACAATCTAGCCAACTTTGTAATTAAAATTGTCAAAAAGAACATCTTTACAAGATTTGGAGTTCCCAAATCCTTTATCAATGATAATGGAACACACTTTAAGAACTATAAGTTTAAATATTTGATGGAAAAGTATGTTTGTGTTCAAAAAACAGGTACTTTTTATCATCCACGGTCTAGTAGACAAGTGGAAATTTCAAACAGATAACTTAAACAAATACTTGAGAAAACTGTGTAAAATTCTAGGAAAGTGTGGTCTCTTAAATTGGATGAAGATTTATGGGCATATAGAACTACTTTCAATACCCCAATAGGTATGTCCCATTATAGGCTGTTTTCTGGGAAATGTTTTCATTTACCTGTGGAGTTTCAACATAAGTCTTATTGGGCAGTTAAGGCTCTAAACTTTGACTTTAAGAGTGCTGGTGAGAGGATATTACTTGAGCTGAGTAAGTTGTATGAGATTAGGAGATAGAGTTATGATGACTCAAGGATTTATAAATATAGGAATAAAATATTTCATGATTATATCATTCAAACCCAAGAATTCAAACCTGGATAGAAGGTTCTTCTCTTTAACTCTAGACTTAAACTCTTTCCTAGAAAGTTGAATTCCAAGTGGTTTGTAACATTTACTATAGTAAGAGTGCTTAATAATGGAGCTATTGAAATTATTGGTGAAGAAAACAAACCCATGTTGGTTAATGGGAAGAGGGTGAATTTGTATTTTGAGGGACAGCTGAAGGGCTTGGCTACCTTCACAGTTCTTGAAAATTGATCTTTAATAAGGTCTGGTTGAAGACTTCAAAACCTAGAGATGCATGGGAGGAAACCCATGGTTATTTTTGTCTTTACTTTGTTTCTTTTTAACCTTGAATAATGTGCTACTTATGTTCTTTGTTTTTTTGAAATTCATGTTATTGGTTGTTCTTGGTTTTGTTTTTCTAGTTCAGAGTTATCAAGAAACTGGTGTAGTGGTCATTTATGAAGTGGAATTCATATGTTGAAGAGTAATTCAGAAACATATACAGGGAAGTTCTTTCAGTTAACTTTTTCACTTATTTATGCTCATTTTTTCTTTAAAAAAATCTTTTTGTACTATAAAAAACCTGCTACTTGTCTTGCTTGCCCGGAAAATTTTGGATGTTTCAAAAAATTCAGCTACATGTGTACTAAAAATTATGTTGCATGTCTTGCTACTGAAATAAAAAAATTCTACATATGTTTAAAATTATTTTCATATTGGAATGAAAGTATTTTTTATGTCACTATATAAATAAAAATTCTTCTTGTACTTCACTATTGAAAACTAAATTTCACTGTTATTTAAATCATGCACTGCATGAACTTAAGTGTGGGGGGTACATGTAGGCAAAGAAATTTTGTATTGAAACCGCTTTGAGTTTGGGTGTTTTAGTATTCATCCTTATTCCCTATTGAATATATTATTGAACTCAATTTATTAAAATGCTTACACCTAGTACATTGTCCACTTATAAGTTTCATTCAATGTTTTTACTTTAGTGAAAATCTATGTCATTGGACTTAATTGTTATTGCATGTACTTTTTTTCAACCTGATGAAAGTTAATTTTTGTGGCAAACAATTCTTTTTAAACTTCCAAGAGACCCTTTAATACATTTTATCTATCTACTAAATTGAATATCTGTTTTGAACTTAAACTATAAACTTTTCTTTTCCACTTTATAAGTCAACTTTGGGGACAAAGTTGGGTTTTAAGTGTGGGGGAGGGGGTCAATTCTTGACTATGCTAAACTATGCTTAAGTGAAATCTCATCAATTCCCACTGGAACTTAAAACTTTTTATCAAAAAATGGGTAAAATTTTTCAAAAGTCTTTCACAATTTTAGGCTTTACATCTTACTCAAATGGGTCTTGCCTATGGATAGTATTTCTTTGGTAGTTAAGTTGTGCATTGATTCTGAAATTAATGATAATGGATGATTGTTGAGTGATATTTACATAGTGATTGAATGTATATCTTAGTTTAGGGACTATCTTTGAAAGTTATTTGGGTTACATGTTTGTGGAGTTATGATCATAACTGTTAGAACTAGAAGTTTGACTCTAGTTTAGGGTTTATATCTTCTTCTTTTCTTTTAATTATTTAAGTCATCACATTAATGAGCCAATTTAAATAATTTTTGTTATAAATATTTTGAATCATTTAGGTTGTATTATTAAGGTGATTAACAAAAAAAAATTATATATTTTATAGTTGGAACCTAGGTGATAAGTGAAACTATAAAGTTCCTACAGTTGTGTTTTGAATTCCACATTAATTTTACCTCTTTCACTCTTGGACTTAGAACTTGAGCTTGGGTTGAAATGTGTCATTAAGTTTTATCACATATGAGGCATGACATCTTCATTTCTCGATGATTTATAGCTTTCTCGATTACCCTTTGTGTATTTCTTCAAGGCAATACTTGATTTGAACATATTTTTCAAAATGCCTGTTTTATTGTTTTCGACCTCTATTTTTAAGTGCTGAACATGTTACAGTTTGGGTTGAATCATAAACACTTTTGTTTTTCAAAGATAACAAAACATGGGATTGTTTAAGGATAAACAATGCTTAAGTGTGAGGAAATTTGATGTCGCTCTATTTTTACATATTTTTTCGACATATTTTATTTAACTTTTAACAATTTAATTACTTATTTTAGAAAATTTTAATAAATAATGGAACTTTTGTATTTTTATCACTTAATTTATTAATTAATGATTTTTTTATAATTAAATATGGGTTTTTAGTCTTTTAATAGCTAATTTAGTCGTTCTAATTATTCTAATTATATTTACTTACTTTTTAGTTTAATAATCTTAATCTGGTTAACATTTAAAATATGGGTTTTTAGTCTTTTAATAGCTATTTTTATCACCGGTCGTCGTGTGAGTAGAGGAGGTTCTACTCTCCAGCCTCTTTTTGAGTTGCGGCGTATGATACAGAACACTTCAACTTCTTCCTTCAATCTTTAGTATAGATCGGGGAAAACAAACTTGAACTCCAGCACGAAGAACAACAAATTTTTCATCGTTACCAGACAAGCTTGGATCCGAGTTACTCCTCTTCGCAATGCCAAAGCCCTAAATCTTTTCATCCAATCCAAATCTAGTTTGATCATTTTTAAAACTCATCCGCCTGGAATAAGAGGGATGAGCCACCTAAGGCCACCCCTATAGTTCGTCTAGAGGAGGACCGACTGAATCAGAACAGAACCATCGGAGGGAGAAGCAGGAGTCGTCACACGCCGGACTGGTTCGGTGAAGCTGCCCCCGCCGGACCTGCTTAGGGGAGAAGGAAATAAATTTTTCCTTAAAAAAGGAAAGAAACAAAAAGTGATTAAAAAAATTAAATTAACACTTTAATTATAACATAACTTCTCTAATAGAATAAATAAAATAATCAAATAAATTAATCTAATTCAAGAATATAATTAAGTAATAATAACACTAATATTAATAAAATTACTTAATTAATAATAATAAATTAAAAACTTAATAAATTTAATCTAATTAAAGATTTAATAATAAATTAATAATCAATATAATAATATTCAATTAAGTAAATAATAATTATCAATTAATTATTTATTAATTAATAGTAATTAACTTTTTAATAAGTACTATAACGTTAGACTTTAAAAAATAGCTATTATTTAAATTTCCTTCATGTTTATAATTGTGTTTGTTTTTACTTATGCAGGTTCGTTCAAGAGTTGAAAACACGTCCAAGTGCTTCCAACAAACTCACCCGAAGTTAGTTACAAGGGTAAAGTTAGCGCGACATGTCAGCCACGAAAAAACACACGTTTGTAGTGAAACAGTAAAAGACAAGTTTAAGTCAGTGAAGAGTGGCAGTGATGAGCAGTAGAAGACAGAGAGTACTCAAAAATAGAGCAAGCAACAGATTTAGGTGGGGGAGGATAGACACGCATTCAAGAAAAGGGTCATTGGAGATTCGAGAGCTTCTCTGTCATCAGATCAGAGAGATCTGGTGGGCAGATCACATCATTTGGGAAGTTGTTCTTCCCTCGTTAATGAATATTTGTTACTTTGTTCTAGTATGTTTCTAGTTTCTGTATTGATAATAGAGATAATGTTAGGCTAAATCATTTAGTTCGAGGATAAATTAAAGCTTCACTGGTTATCTTTTTATTTTCTTTTTCACTTCATCATTTCGTCATATTCAGTATTGATCGATGAGATCATTGCTGAGTTCATTCAATTTCTTGTACCTCTACAACACAATTTCAAAATTTCATAGTCAATTGAAGAGATTTATTGTGGAAACACTTTTCAAAAGATAATAAATTCAAAAGACTTCATGACTTATGGTGAGTTCGTCTTGTTGTCATATTCAAATAATGACGTTCACAATTGATCTTTTTAGAGTGACGAACTCTGTTCTTGATCAATCTGTCAGACTTAATTCCTGGTGAGGGAGTTAAGTTATTCTCTTTAAGTTGGTACTCTGTATTAACTTTTATGTGAATTGAAATACTTTTAAAACCAGAAGAATGGAGATTTTTCCCCTAGTGACTTACTTTGATAGTTTATTTATCAGCATTTTATATCTCTGTTACTTACTATTTTGAACCTGTTTCTTGTTTCATTACAATTTAGGACAAAAACTCAAAAATATTGTGGTGTTTCATTTGTGCCTTATAATAAAAAAATTAAAAAAAAAATAAAAATTAAAAAAATAGAAATCTACTCCACTGCTGACAACAATGGGGTCTTTTTGAAAGTTTTTAGAAGAATAATGGTCAATTTTTCCATCTCTGTGGGTTCAACCCTGCTTTCCACATATATAGTAGTTAGTAGGAACATAACTTTTAAACTTTGACCGACTTCAAGGATGGTTCAGGTCAGATGACTCTCAAACTCTAGAATCATACCCCAAGGTTCACTAGGGTCTCTCATCTAGCTCATAAACTAGGATGAAATAAATTTCAAATCCCATGGAAAAACAATATATCCCATTTCAAATAAGTACATGGCACCATACGTGCCAAAATCACCACCCACTACTTGGGTACTCACTCTCTCTGAGTATCTTTACTAGAATACTGCTCACTAGAGGATCTGTCACATCAATAGGAATACACTTACAACTGGCATCTCCTTATTAAGATCTATATCAAGATAAATATGGTCACTAGTTTGGTTAAGAATAATCTCATTATAAACCTTATTGTAAAATTCCACATAGGTTGTTACTGAAACTTTAAATAATATAACCTATAGAAAAATCATCCCCAAGTGTCTAGCACTAGGGAATATAATTATTAGGCAACCTACTAGAGCCACCATGCCTCCTGTGTTCAAGGGGATGCATCATCATCATCAATGAGCATCTCACCATTGATCTACATGATCTATCGTCTGAGGAAATATATACATGCGGTTCAGTTGAGTAGAATGAAACTAAGAACTTGTACGTAAAAATATCATATGAGTTATTATTTACACTTTAAATATTTGATCCTCTATCATTAGTGATATAATCACGCATTAGTAGGCCTAAATGTCATGTGAATCCTAAGTGCCTAATCATGTTGCATGATATACCACTTACCTCTATGAGACAAGAATAAAAATCATAGTAAAATCACATATCCAACACCGTGTGCATAAAAAAAAATTAAACATAATATAAATGTGAAAAAATACTAAGAATAGTAATCATGAGTCCCCGATAACCTATAATTCCTACCATAGAAGGTGTTTATGGCGCACTATCGAAATATCCATCATAGGCTCCAACAAATTCCTACATCGTCTGGCTACCCTATCTCAAATAATAAGACAAATAAAGAATAAACCTCTAATACCACTTTATAACATCTCAAACTAGATCACTATGAAAAGTAACCAAACCGATGGTGATACATGACCTAAATAATGACTACCCTTATGCTAGAGGTTGTCGACTAGAAGAGAGGGTATAAGGTAGTTCCATGGGGAGACTATACACCCATATCAGAGTGTGAAAGTACAATGAAATAACCAAGAATCACACAATCATAGTATGAAGAAGTAATAAATAAATTGAACATGATATAATAAAATGATAATGATTATACTATAAATCATACAATACTGATCATTCACTGAGCTGGTCATATCTACAAATCAACAACGTAATAAATAAAGATCAATGTAAAATCATCAAAGGATCCACTATAATCTATGAGCCTCACCTTATCACAATCTCCAAAACCCATCTGAGATACTTCATCTTGATCAAGTAATACTAGGACTCAGTCCAACATATACTTGAAACCAAGTGAGAATCTACATAGATATCCTAGTGTAATGGTGTCCCAAGCAGGGTGTGAGTACAAAACTCAATAGGGAACCACAAATGTGGTCCTATGAATACCAAAAATGCAGTTATATATACATGTGGAATTATTTGGATAAATAACTAACTAATGAAAAAATAAAACAAATAAACCATTGTTGATCCTAAAATTCATTAACCTGGTTGGCCATGCAAAATTCATCCAGTATTGAAGTATCTTTGACTCATCTTGATGACCGTTTCAACCATAATAATGATTTGAGGGGTATTTCACCCTATTATATAATAATTACGACTCTTTGGGATACACTCACCCTAGTATATAGTATAATGACCTGGGTAATGATCTTTCTCATCATCCCAACCTTGGGAATGCTCTATCCCAGAATAAAATGGTTCCTAGAAGCTGAGCCCCAATTGTGTGGGATACTCAACTATAAATGTCAAAGAACCCACAAGACCCAATATCTAGCATAATGTTGGAACTATACTATATAAAAATCCAATATAATCTCATCTCCAAATTCATGGTATCCCCACCAATAATACCACATACCTCCCTACTTGAGGATTTTTCCTCAGTATCATAGACCTCCCTATTAGCGGTGATTTCCATTTACAATCAAATGTCACCCTAAGGGATTTTTATACATAATTCACATCACAACTCCCATAATGGTTTATACCATCAAAATTAATATAAACATCACCCCACATTATTTTTCCATATAAAAAAACAAGGAAATAAGGATTGGACAAATTCCCAAACTCATCATCACTAACCTTAGCCCATCATCTCACATGAAAGGGGCATATTATAGGGTGACATCTGTAATGTCATGACCTAACCCTACCGGTCTCGAGCCGCAACTACCCCAAGACCGCCTCCATAGTCCAGGGGCTAGCGAAAAGCACCGAAGGCATAACAATCTCGGGGACGCCTTTACCTAAGTACCTGTACACACAGCCCACTCAATGCAGCAGTGCAGAGTAAGAAGAAAACCAAAGAATGAATAGCTAAAACCTAACCACAGTCATGCATTGACTTCTAAATAGAAAGAAAAAAAAGTAAAGTGTTGAAAAGTACTAACAAGACACTGAACAGAAAAAGGAAAAAACACGCGCCCCACCCAAAAGGTGCCACAACCCGGCAATAGGTAAATAAAAGTAAACATCTAGTGGGTCTCACACCTGAAATTCCTACTACGACCACTAAACGCAGCCCAAGCTCCTGTGTCCTCTACGCTCCTCCGTAGTCTTGATCGACCTGTCTGTTGTTTTCAAGGGCACACCAAGTGTTGGAAAAGACCAAGAAGGGGTGAGTATAAAGATACTCAGTAGGATGACACAAAATCTCGAGGGAGTAACAAAGGAGGTACTAAAACGGTGAGCAATAGACATAATAGAGAATGGTGAAAGAGAATAGTAAATAGAGTGCAACTCAACCCAACAAGAGAAAGGAATAAGGCTCGTCCGACCAAGAGAAGCTAGACATAGAATGCACATGGCATACCCCGCGTGTATTCACCCCTCCTAGAAGGATAGTAACTGAACCCAAGGAGAGGGAATTAAAGTAGGGTGTATATATATATGCTTAACAAGAAACCCAAACGAGTCTATAAGGGGATCTCTATCTCCAAGCTCTACCCAGGAAAAGTCACCAACAGTTCTAAGGATATCCATCACTAATTACCATCAGTCCCGCATGTCAAAGCTGTCTCATCACTGAATTTCACAACCAAGGATCCCGCTCTGGCAACCATAGAGAAAAGTCACTGACCAGCCTCATAGGAAGGACTGAGTCTGAGAGAATTCATCGGGTAACCCACTACCCAGCCCAGTTGGAGGGTAAACCCTAAAAGGTCGTCGGGTGACCCACTGCCCAGTCTTACTAGAGGTTAATCCCTAAAGTCAATGAGTAACCCACTGCCCAGACCCACTAGAGGGTAAACCCTAAGGTCAATGGGTAACCCACTTCTCAGCCTTACTGGAGGGTAAACCCTAATACGCCGGTGGGTGACCCACTGCCCAGCCCCGCTGGAGGATAAACCCAGAACTGGTCCGATAACTCCGCGCTGCCCGTGCTATCACTGGGGGTCACTAACATCGCTACCGTGCATTGGTTTGGAGTGTGTCAAGGGAACCTACGACCAATGACCTTTCATATTTCCACATTTAATGAGATATCAAAAGAGGCTCTATACTCCCAAAGAGATTACACCGTTGTAATCCTCGCGCAAAAACACGCGAGATAGACTACTTACTCGCTGGAAACAGACTCCTGAAGAAAAAGTTATTCAACACCGCCTTATGCCCATACGACGTTTCGTGGGGCCCACACCACGGTCCCTATAGAGGTCGGACGAATTACACCATCGCGATGATCTTGGAAAAACAAGACAAAATGGCTACTCATTCGCCCCGAACGGATGTCTGATGAAAAAGTCGCAAAACACTGCTCACAACTTAAAAGACGGACCGTGGGGCCCACCCCTCAACTCAGGCTTCAACGCCTGAAACTACCCATGAGAACTTCGTCTCGACTCTAGGGGAATAATGCTGCTGATGGCACTTTAAATGGACTCAGGATGTGTTCGCGCCATCCGAAAGAAGAATCATGACGCGGTACTTAACAAGCATGTCGCACCACTGAGCCCCCGTCTTGGGAATTAAAAATCCCCAAGACTATCTCAAAATCTTCGTCTCGATTCTAGGATTGTGCTTCCATAGACATCACGCAAAACGGACACCCATAGCGAAAGTTACGGGTATCCGAATACAAGAGGACTACCCCCCTTAGGGCTGGACCGGTCGGGTCCAGCCGGTCCACCCGACCTGGCTCGCAGCACTGGCCCGCAACCCAGACACTAACCCACGGTCCACCCGGCCAATCAGTCCTCATGGTCGGTCGCTGTCCCGCGCGGAGAACCTCCTTCGGTGGGTCTCATTCTCCTGCACGGGGTCACGCACCACGACCCCCATCGCACCCCACACCGGCGACCTGGGAGCCTGCTGCCGCCGCTTGGGAGCCCGCCCCCGCCGCCGGGAGCCCTCCACCGCCGTCGGGGACCGCCGCCTCCTGGGACCGCAGCCGCATGGGACCACCCCCTCTTGGGACAACCGCCACCTGGAAACTGCTAGACCGCCGCGCCAACCGCCGGACAAACCTGGAACCGGCGGAAAACCCAAGGTTTGGCCGGAAAACTTCCTGGGGCCACCCCGGGTGCCCCGGGACTCGGATTTTTGATCCAAGAAGAGCGTTAGAAAGTTTGGATCGAATCCTACGTAACTATGGGATTTTCTTGACAATAAAATATCATTTCGATGCAATAAATTTTATTCAAGGAAGATGCAAAAATAAAAAAAATGAAAACGCAACCTCCTACCTCGCTGGGCGTAGCCCGTCGCTTTACAAGGGATCCGCTGGACCGCCGCACCGGCTTAGAGAGATGGAGGAGAGGATATTGATGGGAGGTTTCTTCCTTTGTTTATAGATCTTCCACCAGCGATAAATGAAGGGGAATAAGGGGAAGGGGTGGAGGTGTTTATGTAGGGATTTAATTAAATTTTAATAATTTCTTTAAACACCTACCAGTAGGCCCCGAACATGAACTTTTGGTGGGTTCAGGGTTAAGCCACCTCTAGGGTAAAATCCATGTTCTAATCGCAATGGCGGTCTTGGAATTTTAATCCAAGCCTCCGTTCAGAAGTTGTAAAGTTCACGCCTGAGGCCGCTAAATTATGAAAACGCCCCTGGTGGCGTTTTCCACAGAAGGGTCGCGCCCGTGAAAGTTACACCCCTAATAGGGTAAAGGGCATGCTCCGGACTCAATGGTTCCCTTGGTTTTCTCATCCAAACAACCGTTTAGGATTTATTCTATTTATTTGGCATGTCCAGGGTGAACGCACTTAAAATTTAATTCCGGCCACACCGGGGCTCAGAATCACACGTCGTCTGAATGCCCTACTCTGTAATAACATCAAGAAACTTTGAAAGTATTATAGTCTCAAAACCCAAGTTATTACATCATTCACTCCTTCAAGTATTTCATCCCTGAAAAACAAAACTACAAAAACAACTCGGGATACTGAGTCCGCATCTGGCTCTCCCATTCCCAGGTTCTCTCTTGCACTGTCTCGTGCTGCCACATCACACGAACCAAAAGAATGGTTGTCCACGCAGTGTCTGCTTATTCCGGTCCTCAATCGCCACCAGGTGCTCCGAAAATGTGGCTCCATCCTCGATGCCCAGCTCTCCCCAGTTGATGACGTGTGTGGGGTCATGCACGTATTTCCTCAGCTGTTACACGTGGAAGACGTCATGCACCCTCTCCAGTAGTGGGGGTAGAGCAAGACGGTAAGCAACCTCACCAACCTTGCACACAATCTCAAAGGGTCCAATGAACCTCAGGGATAGATTTCCACCCAAGATGAACCTCCATGTACCATGCCGCAGAGAGACTCTCAAAAAGACATGGTCCCCCTGCTCGAACTCCAAAGGCCTACGACAACGATCTGCGTAGGACTTCTGTCTACTCTGAGACATTCTCATCTTCTCACAAATGACATGAACCTTCTCTGTCGTCGCCTGAACCAATACTGGGCCCATGAGGGAGGTCTCCCCAACCTCCTTCTAGCACAATGGTGACCTGTAGGGTCTCCCGTAGAGGGCCTCAAAGGGTGTCATGCCGATAGTAGAGTGGTAACTGTTGTTGTACGTGAACTCCACCAAGGGTAGGTGATCCTCCCAGCTTAGGCCAAAGTCTAACATGCACGCCCTGAGCATATCCTCCAACATCTAGACAGTTCACTCGGTCTACCCATCCGTCTAGGGGTGAAAAGTTGTACTCATCCGCAACTGAGTCCTGAATACCTCCTACAGGCCTCACCACAATCACGTCGTAAACCACGCGTCACGATCAGAGACGATCATCTAGGGTACTCCATGAAGGCGGACGATCTCCCGAATGTACAACTTCCCTAGACTCTCCACCGAACTCTGCTCCCTAATGGTAAGGAAGTGCGCCGACTTCATGAGTCAGTCCACTATCACCCAAATGGAGTCATGGACCTTCTCTATGCATGGAAGCCCTATGATGAAGTCCATAGATATGTCATCCCACTTATACTCCGGGATATCAAGGGGCTGCAACAACCCTGCCGGAACCGGATGCTCTGCCTTCACCTGCTGACAGGTAAGACACTGAGAAACAAACTCAGCTATGCTCTGCTTCATGCCCGATGAACTCAGCAACGCTCCGCTTCATGCTCGACCACCAAAACTTCCGATGAGGGTCTCTGTACATTTTCACCACACCGGGATGTACATCCAAGGGAGAAGAATGGAACTCCCACATCACCTCCTCTCGCATCTCCACCGGCACTATAACTCACCCCTGGAACAGGATCTCATTATTCCCTCCTTCATAATACCCATCGGGTGTGTCACCCATGGATATATAATCACGCATTACCTCATTGTCAACATCCCCCAGCTGTGACTCTCTCACATGCTCAAGGAGTGAAGGAGTCAACACCATTGACTACAGGAATTTCGTACCCTCTTGATCCACCAAGGTTATCCGCAAGGAAGCCAACTGCTCTGAAGCTTCCCGCACTAGATGATCCTGGGACTTCCTGCTAAGAGAATCTGCTACTATATTGCCCTTCCATGGAGTGTAGACTATCTCGAAATCACAGTCCTGCAGAAACTCCAGCCAGCATCTCTGCCTCAGATTCAAATCCCTCTGAGTGAAGATGTACTTGAGGCTCGGGGGTCTGAGTAGACCACAAAACGCTCACCCAGAAGGTAATGTATCCATAACCTCAAGGATAAAACCATGGCTTCCAGCTCCAAATCGTGGGTCGCATAATTCTTCTCATGGGGCCTCAACTTCCTCGACCCATATGCAATCACTTCCCACTGCTGTATCAACACGCACCCGAGCCCATCTCTTAAAGCATCGCAGTATACCATGAACCCAACGCCCTTATCTGTCAGCCTCAACACTGAAGCACTAGTCATCCACTGTCTCAACTCCTCGAAGGCCTTTTGGCACTAATCAGTCCAGGTAAATGGTCATCCCTTCCACGTCAACGCGGTCAAAGGGGAATCAATCCTGGATAAATCTTCCACTAACCTCCTGTAGTACCCTACCAAACCAAGGAATCTCCGCAACTCTGATGCATTCTTGGGTGGCTCCCAAGCAAGCACTGACTCTATATTTGCGGGATTTATGACCAACCCCTTCTCCCTAATGACATGCCCTAGAAAGTGAACCTCATGAATCCATAATTGACACTTTGAGAGCTTCCCACACAACTAATTCTCCCAGAGTAAGTTTAGGACCATCCTCAAATGCTCCGCGTGCTCCTCCTCTATCGCAAAGTAGATAAGTATGTCATTAATAAAGATAACCAAAAACCGGTCCAAGTACAGCTGGAATATCTGGTTCATCAAATCCATGAAAATGGTGGGGGCATTCGTCACGCCAAAGGGAATTACCAGAAACTCGTAATTCTCATATCGACAATGGAAAGACAACTTCGGAATGTCATCCTCACAAACCCGCAACTGGTGGTAGTCAGATCGAAGATCAATATTGGAGAACCACTTCCCACCTCTCAACTGGTTGAAGAGGTCGTCAATCCTCAGAAAAGGGTACTTTTTCTTTATCGCGGCCTAATTCAAGCGGCGATAATCCACAAAAAGTCACAGACTCCCATATGCCTTTTTCACAAATAAAACCAGAGCTACCCATGGGGACACACTAGGCATGATGAATCCCTTCTCACGAAGGTCTTCCAGTTGAAGTTGTAGCTCCTGAAGCTCTGTGGGTGCCATCTGATAAGTTGCACATGATATTGGGGCAGTCTCCGGCTATAAGTCAATACAGAACTCCATCTCTCGCCTTGGAGGTAGTCCCGAGACATCCTCAGTAAAGACGTCCATGTAGTCCTCTACAACGGTAGGGATCCAGGTGCTTGTAGCGTCTGCTGTTCCTAGATCCATTCTCGCCAACTGATGAGAAATAGGTCGTGGTCTCCTGCTCAGAGTACCCGTATGCTCTTCCATGAGGTCTCGTTCACCAAGGATGGTGAACCTCATCCCATCAGAAAACACGCCTCTGACCTGTTTGTGATGATAGTTGATCTGGGCGTGAACCATAGAAAGCAAATCCATTCCCATTATGACATTGTAAGGTTCCATCATGATTACGAGTAGGTCCCATGTGAAACTCCCTCATTAGAATGACAGTTCGCACTATCTGCAGATAAAGGTCACCAACGAGGCACTTCCTGTAGGAACCTCGAGGCTAAGTGCAGGCGTCAGTGCCTCTACTGGAAACTCCAACTCCCATACCAAAAGCATCAATATAAAGGACTGGATGGAGCCTATGTCTACTAGTACCAAAGAAAGCATAGAGTAAACACAAAGTGTACCGCAGACCATCTCATGTGTTGGGGGTTCACAAACACCCATAGCCTGAACTTGCCTGAGGCCCCTACCACAAGCTCCCTAAGCCTGACGTGGGCCGCCCAGTGGTGGAAGTGGGAGGACCCTGAAACGTCGTCCCCCAACTCCAGGTCCTGTCGCTTTGCCTGCGTCGCCTCCTTGAGGGCCACCATGTTCTCGCCTGGGGGATCCCTAGTCACGACACTACCTCTGCTGCTGCGGTGCACCCACTGCCTGCCACGGCTGCTCGGTATGCCTGGTCAGGAAATCCCGTGCTAGGTGACCCCGTCCATCATAGGAATAACATCGATTCTCTCCTGAATACCTTGGTGCTCTATGACTCCACTGCGGTGTACGACCCTACCCCTGAGTCTGCTCACGGAAGGGTATCCTCGATTGAGGCTCTGCTCTCTACCGCCTGCCTTCTACCGAAGACTCTGCTCTGAAGAAGCCATTGCTAGGACCTACCAGCTGGCATCCCTCAGCCAAGAATCTCTTTATCACGAGCACCTGCCCTAGAAACTCGGAATATGTAGGGATGCACAGGGGTACTACACTAGCAAAAATCTCCCTACGAAGACCCTGCTCAAACTTCTGCACCCGGAAGTAACTATCGTAGACCATATCCTACGAGTATCATGTTAGATCAGTAAACCGGGCTGAGTACTGTGCCACGGTCATCCCCCTTCTTCAGCTCCAAAAGATCCCGAATCTGAACAGAGATGAAACTAGAGGGGGAGTACTCCTCCTGAAAGAGCTGCTGGAAGCTATCCCACATGAGAGGTAACTTGTTGTGGGTCTGCGTAACCGACCCCCACAAATGCCCGACCATCCTGAGGAAAAGGCTGGAAGGTAGGGCTACCATCTAGTCTGCTGGTGTCCATACTAGCCTGAAAATTTAGTCCACGTACTCTAGCCAGTCTTCCGCTGCCTGGGGATCCGGGTCCCCGCGGAACTTCTGCGGCCGCTGACACTGGAAGTCTCGGAGTTCACTCAGCCTGTCCTCAACCTCGGCTTGTGTTGTAGGTACTAACTGTCGCTATCCAAGTGAAGGGGATACTGCTGAAGCACTTGGTGGAAGGGGATCACGTGAGGGTCCCTGAACTGATGCCTCATCACTCGGCAGGTCGTCGTCACGAACTAGAGAGAGTAACCTAGCTGGCTACTGTCATGGGGGCATCCTGAAAATTATCAAGGATTACCATGATCAGATAAGCATATATATATATATATATAACAGTAATCACAAAGGGGTGGCTGACTCAAAAAGTACAGTCAAAGACTCAACCCTACCGGATGCATGTTCCAATGTTCCCTGCAACACATGTCTTAGCATGCCGAGTCAACAAGTGGGTTATCAAGGTCCTGGTGAACGGATACGTCGGCCGCCCATACCATCACTGGACTCCCTAGCCTGAGATCCACTATTGAGACACGTCGACACTATTTCCCTAAATCCCAAACAATTCCTTTTTAGGGACGTTCGAACAACGCCCCAAGGAACGAACCACCTCTGATACCACTTTGTCGTGACCCGACCCGACCCTACCGATCTCGACTAGAAACTACCCCAAGCTCACCTCCATAGGTCAGGGGATGGCGACAAGCGTCAAAGGCATAACTGTAACATCCCCAAATGATAAAGGGTTAAATTACTAAATGATATGACTCATGTCAACAAGGTGAACCTTCCGTTTCGGGAGCCTACCTGGTTAGAACTCCACAGTTAAGCGTGCTTGGTCTGGAGTAGTGATCATGATGGGTGACCTTCTGGGAAGTTTCCCAGGGTGTGTGTGAGTGAGGACAAAACACACTGGAAAGGACAAGTGTTGGCCTGTGGGGACTGTCATTAGTCAGATAACCGGTTCAGGCATGTGGGTGGACCCTGGGGTGGGCCCCATGTGTCTTCAGGGCAACTGGGGGTACCTGGTAGGCCAGGACCCGACGACCATGTTAAGGCGGGGTGTCTGTGCTGTCACCGAGACCCGGTTGTCACATTTGGTATCAGAGGAGGAACCCAGCCTTAAGTGCGGTGCACTGCCTGTGTTGAGATGTAGGGCCCACAACGAGGGCGTTGTGCTCTAAAGGGGGGGGGGGGGGGTGATTGTAACATTCCCAAATGATAAAGGGTTAAATGACTAAATGATATGACTCATGTCAACAAGGTGCACCTTCCTTTTCAGGAGCCTACCTGGTTAGAACTCCACAGTTAATAATGCTTGGCCTGGAGTAGTGATCAGGATGGGTGACCTTCTGGGAAGTTTCCTAGGGTGTGTGTGAGTGAGGAAAAAACACACTAGAAAGGACAAGTGTTGGCTTGTGGGGACTTTCATTAGTCAGATAACCCGTTCAGGCATGTGGGTGGACCCTGGGGTGGGACCCACGTGTTTGCGGAGCAGGCGAGGTGTCTGTGCTATCACCGGGACCCGGTTGTCAGAGTAACAATTTTGGGGAGACCTTTGCCTAAGTACCTGTACACACAGCCCAATCAATGAAAAAGTGCAGAGTAAAAAGAAAACCAAAGAATGAACAGGCGAGGTGGTTCCTTTGCGGAGCAGGCGAGGTGTCTGTGCTGTCACCGGGACCCGGTTGTCAGAGTAACAATCTTGGGGAGGCCTTTGCCTAAGTACCTGTACACACAGCCCACTCAATGAAAAAGTGCAGAGTGAAAAGAAAACCAAAGAATGAACAGCTAAAACCCAACCACAGTCATTCACCGACTTCTAAATAGAAAGAGAAAAAGTAGTGCTGAAAAGTACTAACAAGATACTAAATAGAAAAAGGAAAAAGCACACGCCCAACCCGAAAGGTGCCACAACCCGACAATAGGTAAAAAAAAGTAAACACCTAGTGAGTCACACACCTGAAAGTTCTACTAAGACCACTGAATGTAGCCCAAGATCCTATGTCCTCTACGCTCCTCCGTAGTCTCAATCAACCTGTCTGTTGTCTGCAAGGGCACACCAAGTGCGGGCAAAGCCCAAGCAGGGGTGAGTATAAATATACCCAGTAGGATTCCCCAAAATCTCAAGGGAGAAACAAAGAAGGTAATAAAACAGTGAGCAGTAGGTAGAATAGAGAACAAAGAAAGAGTACATTAAATAGAGTACAGCTCAACCCAACAAGAGAAGGGAAGAAGGCTCATCCGACCAAGAGGAGCTATACATGGAAAACATGTATCATACCCTGCGTGTCTTCTCCCCTCCTAGAAGGAGAGTAACTAAACCCAAGGAGAGGGAAAAAAATTAGGGTGTATATATATATATATATACAGTAAACAAGAAACCTAAACGAGTGTGTAAGGGGATCTCTATCTCCAAGCTCCACCCAGGAAAAGTCTCCAACAGTTCTAAGGATATCCATCACTAATGCCCATCAGTCCCGCATGTCAAAGTTGTCTCATTGATGGATCATGCAACCAAGGATCCCGCTCTGGAAACCATGGAGAAAAGTCACTGACCAGCCTCATAGGAAGGAAGAAGTCTGAGAGAATTCATCAGGAAACCCACTGCCCAACCCAGCTGGAGGGTAAACCCTAAAAGGTCGTCGGGTGACCCACTGCCCAGTCCTACTGGAGGGTAAACCCTAAAGTCAATGGGTAACCCACTACCTAGCCCCACTGGAGGGTAAACCCTAAGGTCAACGAGTAACCCACTGCCCAACCTCGCTAGTGGGTAAACCCTGATACGCCGGTGGGTAACCCACTACCCAACCCCACTAGAGGGTAAACCCAGAACTGGTCTGATAACTCCGCATTGCTCGTTCCATCATTGGGTGTCACTAACATCACTATCATGCGTTGGTTCGGAGTGCATCAAGGGAACCTCCCACTAATGCCCTTTCATGTTTCCACATTTATTGAGATCTTGAAAGAGGCTCTTCATTCCCAAACATATTACACCGTTGTAATCCTTGTGAAAAAACACGCGAGATAGACTACTTACTCACTGGAAACGGACTCCCAATGAAAAAGTTATTCAACACCGCTTTATGACCATACGACATCTCATGGGGCCCACAACTTGGTCTCAAAAGAGGCTGGGAAAACTGCTCCATCGTGATGCTCTTTGAAAAACACTCCAAAATGACTACTCATTCGCCCCGAACAGACGTCTGATGAAAAAGTCACAAAACACTGCTCACAGCATAAAAGACGACCATGGGGCACATGCCTAAACTCCAGATTCAACACCCGAAACTACCCTGAAAAACTTCTTCTCGACGCTAGGGTCACAATGCCACTGACGACGTCTTAAACGGACTCCGGATATGTTCACGCTATCCGAAAGAAGAATCCCAATGTGGTACTTAACGAGCGTGTTGCGCCACCGAGCCCCCATCTTAGGAATTAAAAATCCCCGAGACCATCTCAAAATCTCAGTCTCAAGACGAGGATTGTGCTTTTGTAGACATAATGAAAAATGGAAACCCGTAGTGAAAGTTACGGGTGTCCGAAGGTAAGGGGACTACCCCCCTTAGTGTTGGACCGGCCCAGTCCAGCCGGTCCCCCCGGCCTGGGCCGGCCCGCAACACCAGCCTGTGGCCCTTCTGTGCGGTCCGGCCGCTGACCTGCGGTCCACTCGGCCGACCTATCCTCATGGACAATCGCTGTCCTACGTAGAGACCTTCCTTCAACGGGTCTCGGTCTCCTGCATGGGGTCGCGCGCCGCGACCTCCGTTGCGCCCCGCACCAGTGACCTGAGAGCCCGCCGCCACCGCCTGGGAGTCTGCTGCCACCGCCTGGGACCGCCGCCGTTTGGGACCACCACCGCCTAGGACTACCACCGCTTGGGACTGCCGCCGCCTAGGACCTCCACCTCCTGGGACCGTCGGACCACCGTGCCAACCGCCGGAAAGCCCTATAACCGCTGAAAAACCCAAGGTTTGGCAAGAAAACTTCCCGGGGCCACCTCGGGCGCCCCATGACTCGAATTTTCAGTCTGAGAAGAGAGTTAGAAAGCTCGGATCGAATCCTACTCACCTATGGGATTCGATATATAGGAAAGAAACATTTAGATGCAATATATTTGATTCAAGGAAGATGCGGAAATAGAAAAATGAAAACGCAATCTCCTACCTCGATGGGCGTAGCCTGTCGCTTCACAAGGGATCCGTCGGACCGCCACGCCACCCTGGATGGATGGAGGAGAGGATCTTGAAGATAGGTTTCTCCCTTTGTTGAGAGAGATTCCTCAAGGGAGAAATTAAGGGGAAGAAAGGGAAGGGGTGGAGGTGTTTAAGTAGGGATTTAATTAAATTTTAATTAATTCTTTAAACACCAACCAGTAGGCCTCGAACCCAAACTTTTGGTGGGTTCGGGGTTAAGCCACCTCTAGGGTAAAATCCACGTTCTGAGCACAACAGAGGTATCTTAATTTTAATCCGATCCTCCGTTCAGAAGTTGTAAAGTTCACGCCCGAGGCCTCTAAATTACAAAAACACCCCAGATGGCGTTTTCCACAGAAGGGTCGTGCCCGCGAAAGTTACACCCCTCCTAGGGTAAACGGAATGCTCCAGACTCAATGGTGCCCTTGGGTTTCTCATCCGAGCAACCGTTTAGGAGTTATTCTGTTTATTTGGCGTGTCCAGTGTGAGCGCACTTAAAATTTAATTCCGGCCACACCCGGGCTCAGAATCACACGCCTTCTGAACGCCCTACTTTGGAATAACATCAAGAGACATTCAAAGTCTTATAGGCTTAAAACCCAGGTTCTTACCTGTAACAACCTCTACCCATGTCTTACACGCCCACCCAGGGTTAGATAATAGAGGGGAATGTACTCAGGTCCCCTAGATAAATAAATATGTGGAGTAAACCTAATAGGTTTCTTCGATCTCAACCAAGTCTATTAGGGAATAACCCCTCCTGCGGGGTTTCAAATCCCTCAACAAGGCCACAATTACAACCTAGCCTCATGATTCAAGCCTCACTAGAAATAGTCTATAGAAAAGGATCATTAGCCATATCAGTGTTTAGAGTTAAACTAGGTCAATCCACACACCCCCACTATCTCAAAAAACTTCCCAATGTATACTTATAATAGTATTCCCATCTCTAGGGGGTACAATTTACCCATGATTAATTAAAAAATTCAAACGTGTTCTAAGGTATCAATAGGGCCATGAATGACCCATGGTAAAAACTCTTCTAAGTCAATAAACCTCTTCAAAGTTGTTTCTAGGGTCTCTTAAATAATGGTCACTAAGTCACACTCACTCTAATCACACCCCTAAAGGAGATAAAATGTCATGTTTCATTATAATAACAGTCGTGTCCTTATCCATCGGCAGCTGAGACAAGAAATCTACTACATATGGATCTATAATGGCCACTTTCACTTTAGCTGTTCCAAGGTATTTATTTTAAATTTGGAAATTTATCATATTTTTAAACAAAAATTTATTTAATTAATACATTCCAAATCCCTCAGTTGAAATTCCACACATCACATGCACTATCATGAAAAGAATATGACCATATGGTGAGTACCAAGGACCACCTACCTCATTTTAAAGATTTCCCTTTTAATTCACTAATCTGATGGATTTTAATAGGATTTACATGAATTGTCTTTAAATATCCTAAAAATGGTATCCTAGATCCAATGGTTACTTTATTACTTTGGAACTATATACAAGTAATCACATCCCAAATGACCAAATAGTTTATTAGTCTTCGAGTACAAGATACAAACATAATTCCCCTATTACATTATAAATATGAAATAAATAGTATAAAATCATACCTTCGTCCTCATTTTCATTCATAATACCATTATTTATATCCTAAGAAGATGAAAACAAATAAAAGGGAGATCTCATATGCTTAGTAAGGGCATGTGTACTACAGAAGCTAATAAGGAATGAATAATATGACAAGAATAAATGGTAGTAACTATAATTCCATATAAATAATCACATAAATTAGAAACTAGTGCATGGATGTCCTAAAAAATACATCAATAGAATGGAAATTAATAACTGATTTTAAAACTATGGAATTCATGTAGTTGGCCATCTGAAACTTACTTTTGTGGCCATGGCCAAGACATCTAAAAAGAAAAGTTAAAGGCCTCAGCCAAAACACAATCTAGTTTGTCATAGGAGATCTACCAATTCATATAGGTGACATATCTGGCTCAACCCATAACTTACCAAGTCCAATGCATTCCTCATATGAATAAATAATACAAATTAATCAATAAGCCTTAAAAATCAATAATTCTCTATATTGGAAGAACTAACATATAGAATATCAATACTTTTTCTAATAAAGATGATCATAAACCATCCAAAGAATTATTTTTTATGGTATCACTAGAGTACATACTCAACATAAGATTAAAAAAATTATGTTGACATATTTTAAAATACTTTAAAGATATTACTAGAATATTTCTTGAGGAAAATACCATTTTCACTTTGAAAATCATTTTTTAATCTAAAAATTTAACAAAAGTTGAAGAAATAAATGAATTTTAAAATAAAATTTTAAAATTATAAAGGAATCATAAAATAATTGAGATTTAATTATGTTGGGAAATTAATTCCATGTCTTATAAGTTATACAAACATTATTTTTTTAGTTTCGGTAAAAGTAAAAAAGAACCTCATTCAAAAAACGACCAAAAGATTCCGTTAAAAATTATTTTTAAAGGAATAATAAACATATATGAATATTTTAATAAAAAATAATTGAAGGATTTTAAAAATATTAGTTAAGTTTTTTTGAGAAACTATGAATATGGGAGGAAAGACTCCCCCAATAAAGACAATCTCGAATAGTGATGGGATTCAGAAATGAATCATTACCTCATGTTCAATTTACTTCATATGCATATGAACCTCATTTATAATAAATATAGATTTATTATACATATATTCCAAAAAAAATCATATATATCATACCTTATATTATTTACTTATAACCTTTTATCATCTTTTTATTGACAATTCCTTATTAAAATCATTGTTCCATGTGGTAACTACTTCGTTTTTCATGTATGTTTTGGTTCAATAGTTTTAGTACTTGTACTTTAATCATGGTGAAATAATATATAGAATGTGAATAATTATATAAATATCACATATATTATTTATATAAATATTTATAGTCATTTATAAAAGTTATAGATATAAAAATTAATTACATTGTTCCTGGAGATGGTAGGCCATATATATACATGAACGTTGTTTTAATTTTTCGAAGAATGGAATGAAAGAGAGGTAGATAATTATTATAATTTCTAGATTCATTAATCTATCATATAAATCATATATATTCATTAAATCTATCCTTATTACTATCTAATTAAAATGAAAAAACAACAAATCACATCGCTTTGTAGAGGTGGTAGTCCACACGTACTCACGAGCGATGTTATTGCATTCCAACAGATTGAAAGGTAATAATATTGATGTGGTATTATAATTATAGGGGTATAATTATTTAATAATTATAGTATATAAATATTAAATCCATCATAATAAACATACATGAAATATGGTGGTGGAAAATGAATTGTATCGCAATGTGGAGACGGTAAGTCATACATGCACACGAGCAATAACTTCACTGCCCTTTTGATGGGAAAGATAGTGGATAGTGGTTATTTAATAATCATAATAATTTTTTTTATAATTATTATACATAATTTATTCTTTTATGATAAATAACATAAATTTATGTGAGGTATATAAGAATTATAAAATAAAGAGATCGGTTAAGGTGATTACCTATCCTTTAAAATAACTCTTTTAAATATCTTCCTAAAGGTCCCAGGGTTGGTATTTTGGAAAGAATATAACCTGTATAATATTGATAAATAAGTTTAGAATGGATTTTTTTCTATTTTTGGTCTAGATATATGATTAATGTGGTGTAAAGAAGTGAGGGAGGATGTGCCCTTTTATAATTGAGATGAGGGTAACTTTTGGAATTTCATAAATAATTAAATTATAATAAAGTAATTATCAAGAAAAATTCATCAAAATGGCCAGGAATTAGGACCTATGGTATTATATTGGTGAAATATCATTAACTAATAAAATTTTGATAGGATTATTTGGTTTTTCAAACCATATATTTTGGTTTAACCACTTAATTAACCAATTTTAACATTAACTGTGGTAACATATTTTTCACTCTTAAAAGGATAGAATTTTAATTGTAAGGTAACTATTGACTACTAAATATATAATTTAGGAAATTTGGGACCTTATATTTTCTAATTTAACCTATTTAAAGTTTTTTATTATTTTTAAATAATTTAATAATTTTTTTTTGATAAATTGTCATTCATGTCAATTTTGACACTATTCATTTAATTTTACTTCAAATGCATAAATAAAAAGTTGGATTTAGAATATAATTCATTTAAACATTAATTGTTATTCATATTTATCTAAAAATATATGTAATACTATAAATCACTCATATTATATCACTTTTAATATTTTTAATATCATTTATTTTATTTTTCTACTAATTGAATAAATATTGTATTAGCATTGCGCAAACATTTAAGGTAATTATATAATCACTAAAAATGATAAATAAATTATCATCATGAATATAATTTCATTATACACAAAATTAAAATTCATATTCCTTTATAAATTTCTTTTTTTCTTATGTGGACACATAATCGATATTTAAAATTAAGAGAGTGACATTTCGTAACTTTCATTGATTTAAATTTTATATTGGTCATTTTCAAGGAAAAGTGTCCATTAAACATATTTATGATTTGGATAAGGTGATTTTTTTTAATTTTATTAATCCAATAATAATTAAGATGAAATTTTAGGAACTTATAACTTAGTTTTAACCTTGATTATCGTGATTTTCTCTATATCGAGGTGATAAATTTTACCATAGATACTATTCATATTGAAAAAAAATAAAAGGGACCTATTTTCAAAATGTGAACTTCATGATTACAAATATGGAATAAATTTTTCATGTTTCAATTAATATAATCTAGAGAAATTAATTTTTAAATAATTGTGCAAAATGGGATGAAAACTACTTTTTAGAAAAATACACTTTTTGAAGCATAAAATTAGATTTATTATTATTAAATGCCTAGTAAAAAGTCTAGACGAATGCTAAAAAATATTAATTATATAATATAATTTTTTTAATAAAATAATTCACTAGTATTAATAATTTCAATTTATTATGATAAAGGCACATTGTGCACACATCATAACAGTTTTTCAGAAAAAAAAATTTCCTTTATATTCAAATAAATTTTATTATTATTGACAACCAATGAATTTATTTTATAATTTTGTAAACTTTTTACTTTTAACAATTTATTTATTCATATTAATACCCTCCAATTTTAGAATCTAGGTTATAATGGTCATATAATAATATTTTTGTAATAGATCATAGTATTTTAAACTCTATATTGCCTGTAATATAAGTTATCAAAGAGATTACATTTATTTAAAATGAGACATACCATAAAATATAAGGGTAATATATCATCCAAGGTCCACCCCATACCCAAATCATCAAACAAGATCCTGCCTAAAATCACATACCACAAATAGTTAATTATAATTAATTATAATTAATTATTTAATATAAACTGACACGTCATAATCACTAAAAACTCATCGAGCATCACTGAGTCACTAGAACCTTGACCTAACATTCCCAAAGGGTCCGTAGCACACCCCCATTACCAAAACAATAAAAATACCTTACCAATGAAACTTGTTCATTCACCAAAATTAATTTAATTTAAGAAAAAGGCTTAGAAAAACCAAAATGGAAACATACCACATCAAAACAGAAAGTAGAAGAATGCCAAAGACATCTCGGGACACTCTCTAGCTAAGATTCAAAAATTCCCCTTTAAAAATAGGAGATTGCACTATTATTCAAAGAAATATATATTAAAAACCTAAACAAAAACAACACTAAATCAACATGGTGGATTGAGAAATAAGAATAAAATAAGTTTTCAGAGTTCATAAATTTATTCCTCACTAAAATTTCCATCAAATGACACCCAAATCGGAGAAGAACCAAGGGTAAGAGAGGGGGATATCCCAAGTTTCAACTAGTCAAAATAATAGGGGAGAGTGGATGTCCCATATTAAACATGTGGGGGATGGAAATTATCCCCCTTAAAAAATAAAAACTAGCTAATTGGTGATCCCTATAGTGGCGCTAATCCATTGCCTAGGCCACTAACTCACCATTGGATGCAAGATATTGCATACTGGAAAATCACACACTCAGACCTTCGTCTGATGGTCACCTGAGCCTCTCAAAAACCTACCAAACCATATACCTCATCCAAAAAACAAGTATGCGGTGTTCAAACTATTATAATTCCATTTTAAACCTCCATTTAAGGTCTATTATAACATACTAACCCAGGTACCACACACTGGTGCCCTAATCTATTCAGTCACATGACCTCAGGCATGCCTCTTTGTACAACACAGGCAGCCTACTATCAACAAGGAACTAATATAGATCATGGGGAGACTATACCCTCTTATTAAAATTATCACAATAGTATAAATAAATAAGAATAACCAAAATATATAATCAGTAAAAAAACCAAGATAGTATCAATAGATAACCAAAATAGGAAATACATTATCCATACTAAACAGTAGATATGTCATGCCAAGTATGTTCCATGTTTAAATATGAAACAACCAAAATAAAGACATTGAAAACTACAAAGTGGGTCCTAACACCAGGTCTGGTTCCCTCATCCATGATCAATCCCATATCTTTCATTTAACATAGGGAATTTTCCCTTTTCCTGTCCAATAAACATGAAGTCTATTCGGGTACCGATCAGTCAACCCGAGTAGGGTGTGAGTACAACTCAATAGGCCACCACCAACGGCGTATAAAACAAAATCCAATCATTAAAAATTTATTCAGTTGTATAAATAATAAATGAAATAAATTAATTAAACATTTTAGATTTATTCAATTTCTCTTTACTTAACTACATTACTTTTGAGTTCCTGAGGATACCAAAACTCTCATACCTTCTTTCGATCATGAAGGAGTATAAACCATATCACATATTCAATTTAAAATTTATTATAACCCATGGGATTTCATTATCAATTTCATTTCAATTAATATCAAAACTAATTGGAACCATAGTCCAATGACAAAATTTTGGGCCCAGATTGCTATGCCTAGGACCTCATGGGTTTTTGAAGAAGCAGTTCGTGACCCGAAACTCATTTATCAAAAAATAACACAAGTGGGATTTTGAAGTAGAAATATGCATCCCAAACTCATATATTACTATGTGTTTTTGATAAAGTAAACCATGTCCCACACATGAATATCAGTCTATCAGTATGGGCTTTTGAAGTAGCAGTCCATTTCCCACACACATATATCACAAAATCAGTTGTATCATAACGTCACATGTATCACAATATCACATCAATAACTGATAATAAACTTAATCCTCTTAAAAAATTTCATAATCACAACATTCCATTAATTAATTCACTAATTAATTAATCCAATTCAATCAATTCCCTAATAAAAATAATCTATTAATTAATTTGAAAATTTATTAATCCAATTCAATAAATTACACAATCACAAAAATCTATTAGTTAATTAAATAATTAATTAATCCAATTCAATCAATTCCACAATCACAAAAATATATTAACTAATTAAACAATTGATTTATCCAATTTAATCAATTCCATGATCACAAAAATCTATTAATTAATTCAAAAAATTATTAATCCAATTAAATCAATTCCACAATCATAACAATCTATTAATTAATTCAATAATTAATTAATATAATTCAATCAATTCCAAAATCATAAAAATTGTCCAATTAATCAATTATAATTTCCATAAAATTTATAATCCCCATGTTTCATTTACCCAATTAATTAATCTCATACCACACATTGACCAATTATCAAGTTCAATTAATTGACCAATCCCATAATCCCAATAATCAACCATCCACAATCCCTTAATTAACTAATTAATCAAATTAATTAATTCTATTTAAGGAATTCAATTGTTAAACATTCAATAGAAATTTTATAATTAAATACATGTAATTTTAATCAAGACTTTGGGATTTTAATAATAGACCACCTACCTCAAAACATTGACGAGTGATCGCCCAATGGAAATTACCCAAATTGAGAAAGAAAGGTCAAACCCATGATGAAGAAAAGATCTTGAATAAAATCCTTTGAAAAATATCAAATGTATCATCAACTATAAAATACTAGATCCAAAACCTTTAAAATAGAAGATTAAACAATCCCTTTTATCTAGAAAAAGGAGTGGGAGAGAAGAAAACCTAATCAGGAAGAAACCACATACCCAAAGAGGTGAGATCCATCAATTTGGCCTTAAATTCATCAAGAACAGTGTTCTATCCCTAGGGATTCGTTCTAAAGACTCTAAAAAAGAGAGGAACAAGTTTAGGCTGATCCGAGTTGATTTCAGGTGAATTTTGGGGGTTTAAATATTTTTAAAACCAATTTTTAGGTTAATTAATTTTGCGCACATGGTTTACTTTATAGGTAATATGGTTTCCCCTAACTGTGTGCCCTAACCATGATCCTCACCTAGTGGTTTCACATGGTTAATCCTAATAGGGTTCACCATTTGATAAAGCATGTACCAGCAATGAAAACACTTTATATCTGGGTTCACATCATTTTCTGGGTTGGGCGCATGGTTTGGGTTGATCATACGCCAACACTACACTTACCCACTTCCTTTAAAAATTCACTAAATTTCACCAAAATGAACCCAAAAAAACCCTAACATGATATACTCAAAATAAGTTAAAATAATACTTGTAATTGATCTCAAGACATCTCCAGACATGGTCGGCATCTTACAATCTCCCCACCTTATAACATCTCAACCTCGATTTGTACTCCCAAGTATTTATAAGATTTTGAGTCAAAATGATTAGGCCACTAATCTTGCATATCTTATTATCTTTCCCAAGTTTCCACCTACACACATCCTTGATTCCACAATACATGAACTATCAGTATGGTCTTTCCTAGTAACACTTTCTCACTATGATCCAACACACATATCAGATGCTCCTCAAAGGATGCATCGATATAAAGCTCAACATCATCCACATCGATCATATGAGAAGGTTAGGGGTGATACCACTGAAGTTATCACACATAAATAATTTAATTCATATATATATACCTATGTGGAAGAGCTAATTGTTATGCAACCTGCCAGATTCTCTTCGCAACATCAAACAGTCTGAAAAACCTGGGTACCAAATTTCTCTATCTTTGTATCCTACGGTGACCCAATCTAGTTGACACCTAAAAGAATACATGATCACCCTCTATAAACTCTAGGGATATTCATAAACTATCTGTATACAACTTATTCCTACTTTGAACTATATCCATATATTTTCAAAATTGTTAAACCTACTCTGACGTCTCCTATGTGAGACTCGATCCCAATAACTTCAACTCACCTACCTCCATCCAACATAGAGGTGATTAGAATTTGCTACCATAAAGTTCCTTATATAGTTCCATCTGAATATTTTCCTAATAACTATTTTTATAGTAGAAATCCAAACAATATAGGTGCTTCTCTCAAGACCCACTGAAGTCTAGGACACATGCCTGAAGCATATCCTCGATCACCTGTATAGTACGTTCCAAGTTCCCATATATATGTGGGTTGAATGTTGTACTCAGTAAAACCTATGTATCGAGCACCTTCTATCATATCTGTGATTATATTTTTAGTTATTCATTTGTTCATTTTTGTTCTAGTATTTATCTATTGGGTTCCACATGATTTTATGGAGAGAATGGATTTTTTTGGGCTCAGTGGAATGTGACGTATGATTGGCGCATGGTAAGGGAAAACTGTGTTCCACTCTCTAGGAAATTGCGCAGCCACATTCCTCTTAGATAGTGAGGAATTCATGGTTTCTGCCCAGTTTGGAAAAAATTTCAGGCTAACCACGCAGCATGTCCCTCTTAGATAGTAAGGGATGCATGGTTTCCATACAGTTTAGAAAACTATATGGGATAACCGTGTGACCTGTCCAGGTCATTAAAAATTATAAAATTACTCTTTTTCTCTCTTATAATTTTACCCTAAATCACCCTAATATGAACCCTATGGGATTTTCATCCATGGTATCTTCCTCTAAACCTTCTTAGATCCTTTTAGCACCAATCATTGGGTGGTTTGGGTGTGTATATTTCAATGAATCATCAAGTAAGTCCCTTTTCCTTCAGTTTATACCTTATTCTAGGGGTTTTATTCTATCATTATTGTATTATCCTATTATAGTGGGGTGTTTGACCTAATTATGGTTGATATTGAGTTTTGGGGTGAAATCTTGATGTTTTAGTTTGATCTTTCCTTTATAGGGTCTCTTGGTAGTGTAGTTGTGGTTTTATGCCGGTTTCCAAAAGATTCCAAACTTGAGGTAGGTGGTTCCATGATTTTACATTATTATATGATTTTGGATTGCTTCTTTGGTTGTTTAAATATATTCTATGGAATATTTGTGTGGTGTAAAATATTTTTAATTTTTTTTGAGATGTATATGTGTTTTAAATTTTTTTTGAAAATAAATTGGTTGTATTTATTTTGAGATTCATTTTGGTGCCTCTTGAATGTGTTTTATGCCTTGTGTGAAAGGTTAGAAATGTGTTGTTAAAGTAATTTGAGGTGTTTATGTATTGAAATTTGGTTTTCCAAAGGAAATGGATTTTGTTTAATGTTGGATTATTTGTTTTTCACCTTAAATGGGTTTCACAAATTGTTCAAGTGGTGTGAAATATATTTCAAAATGGTTTTGGTGTGCATATGAAATGGAAATTGGTTTTTTATGGGAAATGGTGGTTTCCATGTGAGTTTTTGTCATTGAATCAATTTGAATTGTGAAAATGGTTATTTCCTTGTATTATAATGATACTTGGCATGCGTACATGAAAGTGATGATTTATATGGCATGTTAATTGTAATTTGACCACAAAGGGAATCCTTAGTAACTAGGTGGGTGAACTAGAACAAGTAAATTAGTTGTTTCAGAAGTGGATGACACCCAAATTCTTCTAGAAGTATTGGAACTACAACACTAACTAATCATGCGATATGATTGAAGACCACTAGACCTTGGTATGGGATCTCCTCCAGTGGCTCATGAAAGGTAATGTTGTTGGTTTTGGCTTATGATATGGAGACCACTTGACCTTGGGATGAATTCTCATATAGTGGCTCATGTACAAGGAAATTGTTGGTTTTGGTTTGAGGATTTTGATCACTGAGGTATGAGGTTCATAGGTTCCCACTTGTTCTAGATACATATATGGATTTCCTACAGTGATATCTTATGAAATTATGCTTATGTGATGTCATACTAATAATTGGTTTATAGTGTACCTTGTGGACGTTTAATTTCAAAGAAATATTCTTTTGTGAAATGGTTTTCCTTAAGGGTGTTTTCCTAAAAAAAATCCATGAAATATTGCTTGAAAATGTTTTCAAAGCTCTTAAAAAAATGTTCATGCTGATTTATCTTTTAATTTTATGGTATGGAATATTTATTTCGGGTGGAATCCTACAAGGATTTGTCCCAAACCCTAAATACACATTTTGGTGTATGTAGACTTTTTTATGTATGAACTAAGTAAAGGCAAAATGTATCATGGTGGTAATAGTAGATATAGTTGCTAGTGTTCCCATTCTTGTAGGTGGTGGTGGTGGATTGGGGGTTATGGCCCTCTTATTACGTAGAGATTTTTGGGATAGTTTTTGAGTTCCCTTTCTATCGTGGTATTTTTTGTCTAAATTTAAAAAACTTTGAATCTGAAAATTATTGTATCTCATTTGGTTATGATTATCATTTATGTAATGTTTTATTATTATGGGTTGTTTATTATTATATTCATGGGTGAAATCATTCCCAAAGTATATTTTTGATACTCGGGAACTAGTTTCTAACCCATGGGGATTGGAAATGCCTTTTGGGCCTTACCACATGCTGGTTCAGGTGTCACCCTGGCTTGGTTCATGACACCTTCTACAAGCCCTTCTAGAGGCACGAAGTAAAATGTGAGTCAGGTTCTGAAACTATACTATGTGGCACCCTGGGTAGAAAAATATCTTTTGAACATACAAGTTACCCAACTGATCTACCTGAGAAAATATACCATATGGGTAAGAAATGGGAAACCCTTTTCAAAAGGTCCACAATCATCCAACTAGAATCATTCTTATGAGGTGTCCTTGGGAGACCCACTTCAAAGTCCATAGTAACATCATACCACTTCCTATCCATATTGGGAAATGGATTTAGTAAACTTCTAGGTCAGTGAGGCTCAACCTTCACCTGTTGACATGTGTAGCATCGTGTTAGGAACCCTGTTATCTCTTTTTTGATGCCACACCACCAAAACTTTCATCATTGGTCATGGTATATTTTGGTCACACCTGGATGCACTACCCACTTTTAGGCATGAAATTCATACATCATATCCTCCATCATACTCTTAGGAACAATAACATAATTCTTAACATAGATGATATCATCCTCATCTACTGTCCAATCTGAAGGTGACTTTCCACCTTCATGGATTTATTTCAAGGACCAACATTCCAAATCCTCATATTTATTATCTCTAATAAATCTCAAAAAGAATATACTTTACTAAAAATAATAAGTGATTTATCTACCCATGATCCTCCTAAACCATAACATGAATCTCATCCAGTAAAGTCAACATCTACCACTCAACACTAGAATCCTAAATTTCTTGAGTTTTATTTTTCTTACTTAAAGAATCTGTAACATTATTTCCCTTCTTGAAACATATATTCTAGATCAAAATCAAATGACTGGATATACCCAACCCACCTCCACTTTCAAAGATTCAAATATAACTATGAAAAGATATACTTTAAGATCTTGTGATTAGTATACATAGTAAACTTCTCACCCAACAGATAATGTCATCAACACTACAAATCATAAACCACTACAGCTAACTCAAGGCTGTGAATAGGGTAGGTCTGTTCATGTTTCCTCAAATTCCATGACCCGTGTACCACAACTCAATCTCTTTACATCAACACTGTTCCAATTACAATTCTAGAAGTACCATAAAACACCATTTACTCCTCACCGAGCTCAAGTATGATCAATATCGGTGACGATGTCAAGTGCTTATTTAACTCCTGGAAGGAATTCTAACATGATCTTGATCATTCAAACTTTACTCCCTTCTTGGTCAAGCCTAAAAGTAGTGCTTCCAATCGAGAAAAGTCCTAGATGAATCTTTGATAATATCCTAATAACCCGATGAATCTATGAATATCGAAAACATTATTAGGATTCTCCTAAGAAACCATAGCCTGCACATTCTCTGGGTCCACTAACACACCTTCCTATGAGATTATGTGACTCAAGAAATGTACTTGATGAATCTAGAGTTGAAACATAGATTCCTTAGAGTATGTCCAATGCTCTATCAGTGTACTTAGGATGATGTTAATATATTGGTCATGATCATCCTGATTCTTGGAGTAGACTAATATTTCATACAAAAATATAACAAAAAACTGGTCCAAGTAAGGATGAAATATTATGTTCATCAATTCCATAAACATTGTTGGATCATTCTTCAACCCAAAAGTCATTATAAAGAACTCATAATGTCCATATCTTCTTCTGAAATTATCCCTCGTTATATTATAAGGAATAACTATCAAATTATGATACCCTAATATCAATTTGAACTTGGATAAAACAAAAGATCACCTAAATTATTCAAATAGATCATCAATACACTAAAGAGGATATTGGTTCTTCATATTTATCTGGTTTAACTTCCAGTAGTTGAAACATGAGCATAGGTTCCCATAATCCATCCTTCCAAGAAATACTAATGAACCCCAAGGAGACATACTCATATGGATAAATTCATTATCCATAAACTCTTTTAGACGATACTTGATATCTTTAATCTCTATTGGTGTTATTCTATATGGTGAAATAGAAACTAGATCATCCCCCAAAATGAGCTCAATAGAAAAATTTCACATCTCTCTTAGGTGGAAGACCTGAGAAGTATCCAAGATAAATATCATGAAACCTATCCACTAAGGGTGGAAATACATCATGCTTTTCACCTCCATCATCCCATAACATACTAGAAACTTGGGCAGTGAGATCCCCCAGTTGTTGGTGAACTATTCTTACATGGCCTTCTTGGATATCCCACTCCCCATGATGAATATAATTTCCACCCTTTGGAGATGTAAAATTCACTCTCCTGTAGTAACAATATATGTGGGATCTGTATTAAACTAATACCGAAAATTAGGTCCAAGCCTAACATATCCAAAATGTAAAGATCCTAGAGAAAATGATATTCTCAAACCTTGAGAGAGAACCCTTTTCATATAAATATGTCTCTCGACCGTACACCCAAAGGTGTATCTATCATCATGAACCCAGTCAAAAAATCCACCACCAGGATTAAAACATTCGTAATTTGTGAAGATTTAAAATAATTATAGGAACTATTATAAAATAATGAACTACCTAGTGTTGAATCTACAAGAATAATACCTCCAACAGTTGATGGTCCAACCTCATTATCCATCGATGTCGGCTGAATGGAATCCAACTATCATTCCCCTCTTCCTTGTGATGCAGTTTGAGTCCCCTGAGATGCACCACTATATTAATACAAGTTCTCTAGTCCAAAAGCACCATGTCCATTTCCTCTACCTCCATGTCCAGTAGAACTCTAGCTTCAAGACCATTATGGTGTAAAAGAACCTCTTCCCATACTATGATTCTTCCAAGTTTCTCCATAACCACCCATCTATTATGCGTTACTATAAAACCTTTGTAGATGACCCATCCTACCAAAGGCTCAACACTCTCTCGGTGGTTAGGGGAACTGTTCACGAAAGTGTACCGACCTACCACACTGGTGACAGATCACTTGACTATGGTCTTGTGTAAACGATCCTTTTGTCTGGTCACTCTGTTTTCCATTACCCTAGCTAATATTCTTTTAATGATGCTTCTTGATCTCAGAATTCATACCTCCTGACCATCCAATAGAATCCATCAGTCCCCCACTAGAATCCAAATTTAGGTTCCCATGATATTTGAGAGCCTGATTCACCACCTTTGAAAACTAATTCATATTGAAGATATTCACATGGGACTTAATTTCACATTTAAGACCATCCTAAAATAATTTTTCCTTAGTAGACTCATCTCTTTCCAATGTTGGAGAAAATAGATACAAATCTATAAAGTTCCCATCATAGTTCTTCATGAATATGCTTCTTGTAGTCAACCTCATAAACTCAATTACTCTCTCCTACCTAAGTGTCTTAGGGTAAAAGTGATCCAAGAACTTCTCCAAAAATTCCTTCCACTCCATATTCTCCAGCTTTTAATCCTAATTCTAGATGTCCCACCATCACTTCACTTGACCACATAACATGTAAGAATCCAATTTGACTCTCTGCTCAGTAGGAGTATCCAAGTAGTCTAGTATTGTCTAGATAGATTTAATACAAAACTCAACTGCCTCAATTTCCTCCATCTCCGGTAAACATCGAAGTTTGCTGTAATTGGAACTCTCACATTAGATAATACAATCTTTTCACAACCCATCCTAGGTCAATTTCTATAAATTTCATGAATTGAGAAAATTTCTCTTGTAACATCCCTATGACTACCTCACCTGGCACAATCGATGCCTCAGGTTCCACAATTGGAGGATCATTTCCATCCATAACCTCTTATCATCTTCTCAATAAGAGTCTTCATGGAGTAATATATCTACAATTCAAAACTCATGTATCAGGAAACATAAGACAAATTTAACACATTTACTTAAGATGGATTTATAATAATACACAATAATTCATTCCCCCAAACCTTTCCACGTTGTCAAAACTGAGGTGCTTTCACTACACTAAACTATCCTACATTTAGGTCATGGTTAATGAGGGTAAACACATTCTAATTTTCAAGTTTCTTTGTAGACATGCATTTATTCACACTTTTTATCATTTTACAACTTTGAATTTTACATTAGGAACCTCTTTTTGTTTTCAAATTTACACAACAAAGAATAACACTTTCACTTAATAACTCATTTCAAAACATTATTTTTTCCAATGAATTCCTAAAATGATAAAGGTCACATAATAATCCTAAGTTACTAGAATCATATATGCATACTCAACTCTAACTCCATACTGGTCCATGAGTTAGATCTCATAAAAATTCATAAGAAATATTCACAGCACACAAAAATTTCATCACTCAAGGTGAAATAACATCCAACTATGACAACACACATGAATAACAACAATCCCACCAAGGGTAATTGGATTTTACCTTTGTACATGGGTTAGCTACTCCCATGCATGATATCTTTACTACATACCAACTCATCCAATTATCCTTTCTACCTTTACAAAATATTAATACAAAAGAAAATAAAAGAAACCGCCTCTAATACTACTTTTGTGACATCTCGACCCAAGTGATACACATTGGTTCCCCAAGCTAGTCGATCACATGACCTCAGGCGTGCCTCCCCATATGCTAGAGGCTACTAACTAGTAGTGAGGATCTATTATTGATCATGGGGAGACTATACCATATTTATCAAAGTAGAACAATAGTGTAAATAAATAAGAATAACCAAAAGATGTAATCAATAACCAAACCAATACCATATCACATGATAACCAAAATAAGAAATACATTATTCAAACTAAATAGTAGATATTTCTTTCTAAGTATGTGTTAAGTGTAAATATTAAAAACTCAAAATAAAGACACTGATAACTCCCAATTGGGTCCTAACATCAGGTTTGGTTCCCTAATTCATAATCAATCCCATATCAACCATATAACATAGGGAATTTTCCATTATCTTTTCCTATAAACATGAATTCTATTTGGTTACTGATCAGGTAGCCTTAATAGGGTGTGAGTACAACTTAGTAAGCCACCACCAATAGTATCTAAAACAACATCCAGTCAATAACTATGTATGTATTTGTATAAAGAATAAATACAATAAATAAAGTAAATAATTAAATTTATTCAATTACTATTTATTTAACCACATAAATTCTAGGTTCTCAAGAACACCCAAACTCTAAATACTTGATTTCTCCCATGCCGGTGTCTGAACCATATCCCATATTCAATTCACAATTTTTAATAAATCATGGTATTTAATTATCCATTTTTTTAAATTCATATCAAGACTAATTGGAACAATAGTCTAATGCCAACATTTTGGGCCTAGATCTCCATTCCTAGGATCCTATGGGTATTTGAAGTAGTAGTACATGACCCACAACTCATTTATCAAGAAATCACACAAGTGGGATTTTGAAGCAGAAATATGTGTCCCACAATCATTTATAACTTTGTGATTTTGATGTAGGATACCAAGTCCCACACAGAAATATTAGTTTATCACTATGGGATTTTGAAGCAATGATCCATGTCCAAAACACATATATCACAAAATCACATCTATCACAATATCTCATGTATCACAATATCACATCAATAAAAGTTAATCAGCATTAACCCTCTTATCCCATTTCAAAATCACAATATTCCATTAATTAATTCACCAATTAACTAATCCAATTCAATGAATTCCATAATCACAAAAATCTTTTAATTAATTTAATAATTAATTAATCCAATTCAATCAATTCTACAATCACAACAATCTATTGATTAATTCAACAATTAATTAATTGAATTCGATCAATTCCACAATCATAAAAATATATTAATTAGTTCAATAATTAATTAGTCAAATTCAATCAATTCCACAATCAAAAAAATCTATTAATTAATTAAAAAATTAATTAATCAAATTAAATCAATTCCATAATCGCAATAATCTATTAATTAGTTTAAAAATTAATTAATCCAATCCAATCAATTCCATAATCACAACAATTGACCAGTTCCTCAATCCCAATTTCCATAAATTTCACATTACCTTAGTTTCATTAATTAATTGCCCAATTAATTAGTCTCAAACCACATATTGACCAGTTATCACTTTCAATTAATTTACAAATCCCACAACCCCCATAATAAACCAATCTGCAATCCACTAGTTAAATAATTTATCAAATTAATTAATTTGGGTTAAGGAATTCAATTACTAAAAATTCAATAGAAATTATAAAATTTCATAAAACAAAAAAAAATCAAAACTTTGGGATTTGAATAATATACCACCTACTTCAAAATGTTGATGAGCGATCTCCCAAAAAAATTCCCCAAATTGATATGGAATAGTCAAAACCCTGATAAAGAATGGGATACTGAATAAAATATGATTAAAAAGATCAAACTGATCATCAACCATAAAATACTAGATCCGAACCCTTTATAATGGAATATAAAACAATCCCATTTATCCAGAAAAGGAGAAAGAGAGAAGGAAACCTAATCAGGAAGAAACCACATACCTGTAGATGTAAAGATATATCAATCTGACCATCAATTCATCAGGAACAATGTTTGATATCCCTATGGATTCATCTAGAAGCCTCCAAAAATTAAATTATTAAGTTAGGTCTGAGATGGGTTTATTTTGGGTGAATTCTGGGGGTTTGGGTATTTCTGAAACCAATTTTCAGGTTAATTAATTTTGCACGAATGGTTTCCTATACGGGGTGCACCGTTTCTTCTAACTATGCACCCTAACCATGAACCTCACCTAGGGGTGTTACATGATTACTCTTAAGAGGGTTCATGTTTAGAAAAACTATGTTCCAGTAATGTGAATCCCCTCTATCTAGGTTCATAGAGTTAGTTTATTCAGGCACACGGTTTGGGAAAACTGTGCGCCAACCATGCACTTACCGAGTTTCTTTTAAAATTATCCAAATTCCATCCTAACAGTACCAAAAAACACTTACATGATATAATAAAAATAAGGAAAAAATATTAACTATAAATAATCTCGAAACATCTCTATAAAAGGTTGGTATCTTACATCCATCCCCTCCATCAATTAAAAATTAAAATTACCCCTAAAATTTAATGCTCATGAAGACACAGGGACATACATCAGATTCTAGTTAAAATTTTAAGGATTTATATAATTTAAGAGTATAAAGTATTTATCTTTTTTACTTTTATTTTTATAAAGAAAAAATTACATGGTTGAAATTTCTTTTTTTAGGGGGGTGTGACAAACCATGTTTTTTAATAATATATCTATTTTAATTTTTATTAATATTCATGATTTTGAATTTATATATTTACATTAAACATATAAAGATATATATATATATATATATTTATATCAAAAATTATATTATATAATAAAATTATATACTCATTATTAATTTAAAATTATTATGTTTACTTTATGATAGAGAATATGTTTTATTTAAGGGTTAAATATGATTTCATAAAATGATATCTTATGTTTAATTTATGATAGAGAATATGTTTTATTATGAACTATTTTTATTTATATTTTTATTTATTGTTATGATAATCATATACATATTTTTATCAATTTTTGTAATAAGAATATATGATTTTTCATTTGGGAAAATTTTGGTTTAAATTCTAAATAATTTTTTCCCATGTATAATATGGTTTTAATTAAAAGATAAATTTTTAAATTTTAGAATTTTAATTTCATAAAATATAATTCATTTTTGGTATCATCATATATAAATTATCTTAGGGTTATTTTTTTTATTTTTCTAATCATGTTGATTTTTTTGTGAATAATAAAAAATTGTTTTTAAGAGTATTTTATATTCTATAACATCATCATGATAATAATATGAACTAAAAATTTAGTTTACAAAAAATATATTACATGATAATATACTCCAAATATAAAGTAAATATTATTCAATTAAAATAAATTAATCTTTGTATCATGATAAATATGAAAAAAATTGTTGGTGTTGATGGAGTGCCCACATCGCATTAGAATAGTAAAAATCAGTGTTTTTGAGATAGTTTTAAAGAAGATATAAGGATGTGATATAATTTAAAGAAAAATATGATTACTGATAAATAATTTTGATATATATTTGTAAATTTTAAATTTTTATAACAAGATAATTATCCAAATATTTACCGTGTGCTTGTGCAAGGTAAGAAAATTTATAATTCTTATCTTAAAAATGTTGTCTCGATAAAAATGGGAATAAATAATATTATGAATTGTTTTAGATAATTTTATTGATAAATAATAAAATACATTTGTGCTATTAATTTATTTTTAATATTAAATAATAGGATAATTATCTAAAATGCTAATGTAGCATCGATGTAGTGCTTGTTAAAGTAGGAGAAATAAAAGATTCTAGACTTTGTGGAGGTATGTTCTTGATTAAATTTTGGTTCCAATATCTATTTTTTTGTAAATTAAATTCTTATTGAGGGAATGAGGTGCCTTAAGGGTGTTCTATGGGTTCATTTCATGAAAGGAAGGAAAACTGGGCCAACATGTGCAAGGCGCACGATTTGTGCACAGTTAAGTAAACCATGTGGCCTTGTTAGGAAAACCGTGTAACCTTATACAATGTCATATCTCACATTTGGTGAATACTTTGAAAAACTTTGTGGCCTACCTAAGTAACCATGCAACAAAACTCCCCATGTAGTCATTTTCTCATGGTTTGGAAAACTGTGCAGGTAAACCATGTGCCCCTTTAAAAGTTATAAAAATTACAATTTTTTCACCTCCGTATTTTTAATTTCCACTCAATTTTATCTATATTTATCCTACCTACATCCTTAGTGAAGATATATAACCCTATATAGATTCCAATGGTTGATCTCTCTCATTTCATGGCTTTTTAGAGCACCATCGGTTGTGGATCGAAGCTCCGTGTAAGTTTAATATCCCTCTTTCTTCTCTTTTCTGGATTAGGGATTTTATCTTGGGAAATATTTTTCTCAAGCCCTAATATCTTCTTCCTCTTTTGGTTTCTAGGTTGATTCTTAAATGGGTGTTTTAATCCATATCTAATTCCATGATTAGGAGTGCGTTCGTCAATGGATTCAAGGTATGTGGTCTATAAGTTATATCCCATAGTTTTGTTGTAGATTTGTGCATTTTTGGTTTTTTTCTTGGTCATTCCTTGTTTTTATTTCGATTAATTTGGTGAGATTTGGTAATTTGGGCATCTAAATAACGAATTTAACACATCATGGTCCTTGTGAGATGAATTAAGGATTATTTGACCAATTTAGGGCCACCCATAGGGTGTGCTAACATTCTTGGACCTAGGAATTGGTAAAGTGAAAGGTCAATGTGTGATAATGTAGAGCCCTTGTTGAACAAGTTGATATGTTTAGTTTAATTGAAAATTAAATATTGGTAGTGTTCGTAGATTTGATAATGGCTTAAGGGGTTGTTTGGCATGGCACTAAAATGGGTTAATTGGGTTAATTAAGATTGTGTCTAGTGGATTAGGAATTATATTATAAATACCTAATAGAGTTAGTGTATATGAAATGATGAATATGTTAAATTGGTAATTTAATGTGAAATTAGAAATATGTAAAATGTTTTTTCATAAGGGAATTTATGAATATGTGAAATGGGTTGATAAAATGGAATTATTGAATATTCTTAGTGATATAGACATGAGAATGGGAATTGGTCTAAATTGGCAATGTAATGTAAATAGAAAATGCGTTAATGGGTTTTGGAACAATATTAATTCCCTTGTTGATTATTATGGATTATGATTAATATATGTAATGTTTGTGTTTGGTTTTGATATGGTCTGTGTTTGGTGAATGGATAAATAAGAATATACTCATCGATTTGTAATGTGGGGTATTGATTTAGGTTCTATGCCCATGGGATGATTTATAATGATTCTATAAACTCCACCCCACAATGCACAAGTTAGGTAAGGGGATGTAGCTCTATTCCCCTAACGGTTTCATTCCTCCTAGACTGAGGCTTCAAGGTGAGTACAATTTGTTTATTGTGATGTGTTTTCCCTAGTGATATAGGGACTTGAAGTATTTCCTTATGCATAGTGATGAATGCCTTAAAACCTTGTCTAAATGATGTAAATTCCTAAACCATGGAACATATGTTGATAATTAATTAAGTAATAAAGAAGATGAAAATAATTAATTCAGTACTAAGGTTAATAATATTTGAAGTAAAGGTCGTTAACTAATGGCACCAAAAATATCATTTATTTACTTGTCATTTATTTAGTACTTGAATGAACTATCTGTTTAGACTGAATATTTTTTATAAACCGTTGGTTGTGGCTTATTGGGTTGTACTCACACCTTGCTCGGGCCGTTGTTGGGTACCCGAGCAGATTTTATGCTTTCATATCATGATAAGGGAAAAGGCCCCGTGCTTGGGAGTTGATTTGGGCTTGGGATGTACTTGGATGAGGTTATAGACTTGGATTCAAGACCATTTTAGGGATTTATCTACTTTTCTTTAGTTTAGGTTTTTTAACTTGGTATTGTTAGTAGGACATGAAATAATTACCATTGGCTGTGGTTTGTACCCAATTTTGGGAGATAGTTTTTATGTGTGTTCATTGGTTATTACATGTTGTTTCCATTATTCTCTTTATTTTCTATTTTACATTACTCTAGTAAGAGGGTATAGTCTCCCAACATAACATTTTAGACCCTCGTGGTTAGTCAAAAATCTCTGGCATATGGGAAGGCTCTCTTGGGGTCATGTGACAACCCAAATTGGGGAACCAGATTAGTGGATCCCGAGTCGGGGATGTTACAAAGTGTTATTAGAGGAGGTATTTTATATGAATTAATATTTGGGGATGATATATAATAGGTTAGAAAGTTTTTGGGACTTGGTAATGAGCTCATTCTTGGGAGTATCTAACCCATGTATAAGGGAAAACCCAAGTCACCCAGGGTGGGAATGTTGTTCTTCTAGTGTGTTGTTATATTTGATGATATTTTACCATTGGGTGATGCATATGTTGTGTGATGTCACAGTTTTATGATATTTTTATCATGCATGGAATGGAATGAGGTTGTGAATTCATGAATCATTTTGGGAACCTAAATATATAAGTGACCTGTATCATTATAGACACACACACGAGACAAGTGTGTGGGACATAAAGGGTATAATGAATTTTATTTTCTTAAAATTGATAAAAATGGTGTCTGATGATATGATGAAAATGGATAAAAAGGGAAATAAAATGTTAGTAATGGTTAATGAATTATTATTAAAGGAGGTTATATATAGGTCAAAATGATATTTGTAGCAAGTTTCAAAATGGGAAATGTGTTTAGGAGGAAATATTCTCATAGTGAGTATGGAAATAGTTTTAAAATGGTGTCCAATTTAATATTTGTAACTATTTGAGTTGGTTTACCCATGTTATCCGTGGACCTCGGTAGGTATGGTTGAGGGTAGTGTTTGGGATACCAAGATGAATTTTTGGATAGTGTATGCAATGGGTTGTTTATGACCAGTAGAGAGCCTTATTTTATATGAACTAAAGAATATTTATGTCATTAATTTTGAAGCTCGTATTTAGAAATATAGAGAAATGAAACCATGAATATGTGTGTTGGTAGGTCATAAAGAGGATGTTTCCAAGAATTATCCTCTAATTATAGAGCAAGATGACCTGGTGATTCAGGGAAATAGAGAAGAGAAGATTCATGATAACTTTTCTCATTTCATGTTGATGATGGAATAGGACCTAGGGATGGTTTTATCAAGTATGTTTGAGCTGACTAGGGAGTTTCAGTTGTAGTACCCTCTTACCTTTACCATAGAGTGTTTTCTAGAGGTATCCACATTCTGGATAGAGTCCATCCAGGTGATTCTCAATCATTTGGAGATTCCTTCCAAGAATCGAGTCAAGTTTGCGGCATATATGTTACAAGATTAGGCAAAGCATTGGTGGGACATCATGGTTTTGAGTAAGAAGGCCAGAGGAATTATATGGAAATATTTTTAGTAATAGTTTATAGAACCATTCTACCCAAAGTCATTGAGGCAGGAAATGGCTATGGATTTTATGAGTTTGACCCTGGGGGGTTACGTTAGTGATGGATTATGCTAGTCGTTTCACTAAATTGCACCACTTCATCCTGATGTTTGTAGGAGATGAGGTGACTATAAAGAAATTTTTATAGGATTGGATTAGACATGATATCAATTACCAAGTGAATATCTTATATTTTAAGAGTTTTTTAGAGGTAGTGGACCAAACCCTTATCTCATAAGGGAACCTGAAGGGATATTTAGTTGATGGACTTGTGGTACCAGTTGAGTGGGAAAGTGGTATAGATTCTGAGGGAAAGAATCCCCATTTTGGTAATTTTCATAACAGTGAAAGTGAAAAAAGTAGTATGAAGAGAGGGATAGTCTCTCAGGGTGGTGATGAGTTTTTATGTTACTAGTGTGGTAGGCTGGGGAACATGCATGACCAGTTTCCTCGACCGCTTGTCAAGTGTCGGTCATGTGGTAGGTTGGGACATAAATAGATGTTTTTTAGGAACCCTTGATGGCTTGTCATAGATGGAGGGCATAGTTAAATGTTGAGTGTAGGAATGGGTTCAGTTACCTCATATCAAGAAGGTAGTTGGAGCTCCATAGTTCGTACCGGTAGGGGTGGTTGATGGGGAACTATGGGCAGAGATTGTTCGTGCCAGTAGGGTAGTACAATGCAAGGTACTCAAGATAGATTCCAAGTTATAGGGGAAGGTCATATTTATGCAGTTCATTCTACACCTGGAGGTAGTGACGTTGGACCATATATTGTTTGAGGTATTATTCATGTAGCTTCAATGATTTCTAGTGCTTTATTTGACACAGGTGCAACACATTCTTTAATTTATGCACATTTTGTAGTTGTGTTGGACCTAGTCTTAGAATGTGCATGTGGGGTTATGTTAATTTGTACTCCATTGGGGGTGTGAGACAACGATATCAGACAATGTAAATGTTGTTCTTTGGAGGTTGGTGGGTGCCATTTTTTTGGGAATTGTTCATCCTCGAAATTTTAGGTTTTGATCTAATTTTGGGCTTGGATTGGTTGGTGTTGTACTAGGCCCATATCAATTGTTACTGACATTAGGTAGCATTCAAATCTCCCAATAGATACATATATTCCCTTCTCGGTGAGTGGGATGTTCGAGAAGGTCGTGTAGGGCTAATTTTTCATAAATTAGGAGAACTCATGTCCCAAGTGGGTTGTCTTATGTTAGATGAAGTAGAAATGGAGAAACTATTATTTCTTCCCATTACTTATTAATTTATGGATGTGTTTCCTAAGGGATTCTTGGGGATACCACCTAATATAGATGATGAGTTTAAAATAAGTTTTATACTAGGGGTAGAACTAGTATTCATTCCTCCATATTGAATGGAAATTATAGAACTCCATGAATTTAAGGTTCATTTGGAATAGTTAGAGTATATAGAGTTCATCCACCCTAATACATTTCCTTGGGGATATCCTATTTTGTTTTCCAAGAAGGCTAGAGGATCATTGAGTTTGTGTGTCAACTATAGGAAGGTGAATCAGATGAAGGTTAATAACTGATACATGCTTCCAAGAATTTATGACATGTTTGACCAACTAAGGGGTGATTCATTGTTCTATAAGATCGATTTGATATCAGGATACCATCATTTGAGGGTGAGACCTTCTAACGTACTGTAGAAATCTTTCAGGAGCAAGTAGAGGTTGTATGATTTTGTGGGGTTGTTGTTTAGGTTTACGAATGCACCATATATATTCATTGATTTAATGAACTGAATATTTCACCCATACCTATATCATTTAGTGGTTCTCTTCTTTGATGACATCTTGGTGTACTCAAGAACTCATGATTATCATGCGAAACATCTTGACATTTTCCTGAGTATAATAAGAGATCATAGGCTTTACACCAATATATCAAAATATCATTTCTAGATTAATAAATTTAGGTAGGTGTGTCGGTGGATTTATAGAAATTTTAGGTTGTGGTGTCTTGAGAGTATCCCAAGAATGATTCATATGTTTACAGTTTTCAGGGATTGGATGGTTATTACCAAAGTTTCACTAAATATTTATCCCCATTGGTAGCTCCACTATTAGGATCAACCAAGAAGGGAGTTATGTTTGAGTGGTATGAGTCATGAAATAATGCTTTCCAAGAGTTAAATAAGTGGTTGACAACTGCACTAATCTTGATCTTACCCAAACCAGGTAATAGGTACATATTGTTCTGTGATGCATCTGATGTTGGACTTGGGGCAGTGTTAATGTAGGATGACCGAGTGGTAGCATATGGGTCAAGACATTTGAGGCCTCATGAAATAAATTACCCTACTCATGATCTTGAGTTGGTTATTATGGTTTATACCTTAAAGTGTTGGAGGCTTTACATGTTGGGAGAGTGGTTCATGGTGTTTACCAATCATAAAAGTCTTAAGTACATATTCTCCCAACATGATTTGAATCTTCAGAAGAAAATATGAGTTGAATAATTGTAGTATTTTCACTTTGAGTTGCTTTACACACTAGGAAAATGGATCAGTGTTGTGGAAGCTTTGAGTTGGAAGACTCGTAATCATGTGGTTCAGGAATACAACTCTGAGTGGAGAATTATGTCCTTGTTTACTGAGATTCACCTAGAGGTATAGGATGGGAACGAGAAGATTTCCCTTGTGTCTATAGCAGTTTAGTTCGCTCTTTTTATCCGGGTTAATGAGATTCAGCTTGACGATCTAGAGTGTTTATATATGAAGGAAAGTCTTAAAGGTATGGAGTCACCTTTTAGTTGGGTTGTTGGTGATGATGAGATTTTTAGTATGTGTGGTCATGTGGTTATGTCAGTGTGTATGTGGAAGGAGTTTATACATGAATTCCATGTATAGAAGTGGGTAGTGAATCCTAGTTTAACTAAGATTTATTGTGATCTTCGTAGGTAGTATTGGTGGCCGGGAATAGAGAAAGTGGTTATGGGTTTTGTGATGTGATTCCTTACCTATCAGTATGTAAAGGTAGAACATCAGTGCCTACGTGATTTTTTACAGCCATTTCCCATTCCAAAGTGGAAGTGGGATGAAGTAATGATGGGATTCGTAGTGTGTATTTTCAGGATTCATCAAAATAATGATGAAGTTTGGGTATTTTTAGATTGGTTAACTAAGGTGGCCCATTTATTTCCTTTTCAGGAGACTTTAATTATTAATCTGTTGGTGAGTTATATATTCAGGAGATAGTGTGGTTTCATGGTGTGATGAGAACTATAGTTCCAAATCATGATCTTCATCTCACATCTCACTTAAGGCATGGATTAATGAAGGCTATTGGTAACCACATGTTTTTGAGTACAAATTATCACCCATAGACAGATGGGAAGTCAGAGCATACAATTAATGGGTTAGAGGACATGTTGGGGGCTTGTGTTGAAGATTTCAGTGGTTCATGGGGAAAACACTTATCGCATGTTTAGTATTCCAACAACAATAGTTTTTAGGCAATGATTTAGATGGAACCTTTTGAGGAAATCTATGGGAGTCCATGTAGATCTTTCTTTTGTTGGTTATAATTTTGGGAGTTTGAGTTTTTGGGATTGAGTCTCATGCAGGAGACATCAGAAAAGGTTTGATTGATTCAGAAACGCATGAAAATGGATTGGAGTAGATATAGGTCATATGAATATTGGTTTCATCGACCTCTTGAGTTTATGGTGGTTGATAGTGTGTTTCTTCTAGTGTCTCTAAGATTAGGGAATCTTTAGATTCACAAATAGGTAAAGTGTGTGCCCAGGTAAATGGGGCCATTTTAGATTATTTTGAGGGTTAGACCAGTGGTTTACTGATTGTCTCTTCCAAAAAAGTATAGTGGAATGAACAATGTTTTTCATGTTTCATATATTTGATAGTATCACCTTGATCTATATAATGTGATTAATGTTCTAGATGAAGAGCTTGAGGCATATGTGTCCTTTGAGAAGCATCTGATTTGTATCATGGATTGTAGTGAGAAAGTCTTGTGAGGTAATATTGTGCCCTTAGATGAAGTTTTTTTTGGAAAAATGGAAATATTCAGGAAGAAATGGGGGAAAGGGAGTCAGATATGTAGGACTATTGGCCCAATCCTTTTTCTTCAAAAACTCAATGACTCTTGGGAGTGCGACTCGAGGACGAGCCATTATAAGGTGGGAGGTTGTAAGATTAAAAACATTTTGGAGGTATTTCATTATTTAAATTTTGGTTTAAATATCTTTTTTTTGTTAATTATATGATTCTTGGGTGTATGAGGGGTCTTAAGGGGGTTTCGGAGGTTTGGGGCATGAAATTAAGTAAAATCGGTCCAACATGTGTAAGGCACACGGTTTTCACATGGTTAAGTAAATCGTTCAACCTTCCTAGGAAAACCATGAATCCTTAAATAGTATTGTATCACATGGTTTTAAAAACTGTGTGCCCTGCCTAGGTAACCGTGGGACCCCACTCTCAATGTAATGTGGTTTTCACACGGTTTGGAAACCGCACGGGTAAACTAAACACCCCTGTAATAGTTGAAAAAATTACTATTTTTCAACCTCATGATTTTTAAGTTCCACATGATTTTACAGCATGTTCTCCTACCTCAAACCCTATTTATGAGTTATAACCCTCAAGATCTTACAAGGCTTGATCTTCCTCATTTATTTTCCTTTTAGAGCGTCATCAGTTGCGAATCGAAGATCAGGGTAAGTCTAATATCCCTATTGATTCTCTTTTCCAAATTAGGGCTTATATCTTGGGAAATATTCTTCTGAAGCCCAAAAACCATCTCCCACTAGTGTTTTATAGGTTAATTATTAAAGGGGTATTTTAATATAGATCTAAGGACTTTATTAGGAGTGTGTTCATTAATGGATTCAAGGTAGATGGTCTAAAAGTTATATCCTATAGTTTTGTTGTAGATTTGTGCTTATTTGGTTATGTTCTTGGTTATTGATTGTTGTGATTTTGATTACTTTGGTGATATTTAGTAAAGTGGGAATATAAATAATTAATTGAACCCCTCATGGTCCCCTTGGAACTCAATGAGGATGATTTGACCGAATTAGGTCCACCCATGGGGTGCACCGACATTCCTGGACCTAAGAATTGGAAAAGTAAATGCAAGGTTGATGTGTGATAATGTAGATCCCTTGCTAAAAATATTGATATGTTTAGTTTAATTGAAAATGGAATATTGGTAGTGTGACTATATTTTTTAATGGATTAAGGGTTTTTTTGGAATGGCACGAAAATGGGTTAGTTGGGGTAATTAAGATCATGTAAGTGGATTATGAATTATGTTAGAAATGCCTAAGAGAGTTAGTTTATATGAAATGATGAATATGTAAATTTATAATTTCGTGTGAAATGAGAAATATATTAAATGGTTTTTCATATGGTAATTGATGAATATGTGAAATGGGTTGACATAACGAAATTATTGAATATTCTTAGTGATATAGGCATGATGATGTGAATTGGGCTAAATGGGCTATGTAATGTAAATGGAAAATGTGTTAATGGGTTATGGAATAATATTAATTCCCATGTTGATTGTTATGGATTATGATTTCTATATTTATATCTTGTTTTTGGTTGGGATATGGTTTATGTGTGGTGAATGGATAAATAGGCATGTGCACATGGCTTGGTACTATGGAGTATTGACTGAGGTTCTATGCCCATGGGTCGAGTTAGACTAATGCACTAAAATCCCCCCCACAATGCATGGATTAGGGAAGTAGACAAAGCTCTATTCCGCTAATTTTTTCATTCCACTTAGATTGAGTCTTTGAGGAGAGGACAATGTGTTTGTTGTGATGTGTTTTCCCTAGTGATATAGGGACTTGACTTATTCCCTTATGCATAGTGATGAATTCCTTGAACCCTTGTGTGAATGATGTAAATTCCTAAAACATGGAACACATGTTGATAATGAATTAAGTAATGAACAAGATGAAAATAATGAATTTGGTACTAAGGTTCATAATATTTGAAGTAAATGTTGTTACCTAATGGTACCTGAATTTCCTTTTATTTACATGTAATTTATTTAGTAATTTCATGAAATATATATTTAGATTGGATATTTTTTAGACACTGTTGGTGGTGTCCTACTGAGTTGTGTTGACACCCTGATCGGTTCATCGTTGGGTACCTAAAAATATTTCATGCTTGCAGGTCAGGATAAGGTAAATGGCCTAGTGCTTGGGAGTTGAGTTGGGCTTGGGATGTACTTGGATGAGGTTCTGAGCTTTGATTCAAGACTAATTTGGGTATTTTTCTATTTTTATTTATTTTGGGTTTATTTTCACTTGGAAGTATTAGTAGGACATGACATAATTACTGTTGTCTATGGTTTGTTTCCAATTTTGGGAGATAGCTGTTTATGCATGTTCATTGGTTATTTCATGTTTTTTCAACAATTATGTTTATTTTATGATGTGGTTTACTCTGGTAAGAGGGTATAGTCTCCCCATGTGACCTTTTAGACCCTTTATTATAGTTTTTAACCTCTATTGTATGGGAAGGCATGCTTAAGGTCATGTGGTGACATGGCTCGGGGCATTAGTTTAGTGGCTCCCTGGTCGAGGACGTTACAAGAAAAGTCAAAGATGGTAGTTTTAAAATATTTAAATAGTATTTCATAGTTTTTTAGGATGAAAATTATAGCTAAGAAATTATTTAAATTTTTAAATCTGAATTTCATATATATCTAAAAATATTTCAAGTCAGATTACAAGAATAACCCTAAAAATGACTTTAAAGTGTATTTAATGTTAAAAATAATTGATAAATTGATAAAAAAATCATAAAAAAATTTCCTAGGTAATGTGTGGATTTTAAATTGTCTATAATATAATATATTTTCCATTTATCAGCCACTTTTTATTTTAAAATTACATTTTTTACCCTTAATGATTGAATATTTATGAAAATAATATGAAATGTTGCCTGTAAAAGGGGACACATTATAACCATTCCAAAACACATATCAAGTTAATTTTTATCTCTATATTCTACAAAAATACTATTATAAATATACCTATCCAAATCCATAAGGATCTATTCTTACCAAAATTCATTTCTATAAAGGATTTAGGCTCAATCAAATAAGTGGTTCATGGAGTAGAGAAAGGGTTTTAATGCCCCTTCCTCCTTTCTTATTTTTGATTCTTTGTCTTAAAAATATTTATATCCTTCTATTATTTTGATGAAATTATTTCATTATCATAGTATAATAATCTTTTTGATCCATAAAATATTATATATTATCTTTTACCTCTCACTAAACTCTTTTTTATAACCCATTACTAGGTCAAAATATGGGGTTTTCCAAAACAATATCTTTTCATTTCAACTCTCCTCTTACCATTTTTAATAACATAAGTTGTAACATCCCAGGTAAATAAAGAATATGAAATTTTCAAATTTATTAATATTTTTTAATAAAATATCAATATTACTTTAAAGGGGATTCTATGTTCGATGGTGTACCTAACATGCAACAACGAGTTTCTTTGAAATCATACGTTGCACACTAATAATATAATAATATTATTTTAAATGGTAGTTAACGCCTAGCCATTGTAATGGTGGGAATGAAAAGAACTAACTAAAAAATGATTATATATGTTTTTCAAATATTTTTACATTTATCCAATAAATGTTAGAGGCTTAAAATGCGAATGAATCCAATTTTAAGCATAAATCTTCTAATATTCTTTAAAAGGTTGATTAACCACCTTTTGATGGCGAACCCTTTTTAGATATAATTTTTGATAATTTTATATATTATATTTGATAAAATAAAATCCTTATTTATAATCAATACATCAAAATTTACTTTGTGTAAATTTTTGTTATTTTTCCGATAAAGATCATTTTTAGTGAAAATGCTGTATTTTAATTCAAAACCTCCTTTTAATATAATTTATTTATATTGTTAGATTACATTTTTAATTGGTTTTAAAGTTTAATTAAAATATATTTTTACCATTTAATCCAATGTTTGTCATTTGAGTTAATTTCACTTTGAAATTGGGCATAAACAAGTGTCAATCTTTTAAAAGATATTGTTTCTTAAAAACACACTATTTGTTTTGAAAGCGGGAATTGATTATAAAATTAATTAATGAAACTTATAAATTTTTAATTTGGTAAAATTGATATCATTTTTGAATTTGTAATATCAAATATATATTAGGGAGAATGTTTGGTATTTTTCTGAAAAATGTTCATTTTCAATGAATAGTGAAAAATACTGCATTTTAATTCAAAACTGCCTTTTCATCCAATTTATTTATATAGATAGATTTTCATTTTAATTGTTTTTAAGGTGTAATTTAATTATTTTTTTATCATTTAATACAATTTTTTTCATTTTATGTAATTTAATTTTTAAATTGGATGTAAAAACAAATCAATCTTTTGATAGATTTTACTTCTTAAAAACCCGTCTTTGGTTTTGACAATGAGAATTATTTAAAATTAATTACTGCAATTTATATGTTTGGAATTTGATAAAATGGATTCCATATTTTTAATCATAAGGTCCAAATTATGTAATTAATACTCTTTTGTTTTTGGAAATTATGAATAGTAACGACGGTAATTATCTTTAATTGTCGTGTTTAATTAGTAATCAGGTAGTTAAGTGTAATAAAATAATATCATAAAAATAGAAAATGACCCCAAAATGTGTCCTAATGCTATTGGTGGTGTCATGGACGACTATGGGATGCCTTGTGCCAACCTTGGGACCCATGGAATCACTTTAGTGTGATAGTGACCTTTTAACATATTTTTTTTAAAGAAAGTAAAATGTAACCAAAGTATGTATCACCTAAGTAAAACAATTTTAATTTTGTTTAAATAAATGATATATTTGACTAAAAACATTCATCAGAAATATAAAAATATTTCCTATATGATGGTAATTTTTTTATAATTTTTAGACATTAAATAAATAAATTTATTTATGACACCGTGATGATGCAATGATTACCTCATTAATGAATGATTTAAATAAAATGAAAAGATAAGGTAAAATATAAGACTTACACTTGTCAAAAACCTATTGGATGGGTGGATTTATAACCCTTAACACCTTATCCTAGAAATATATAATTTTGGGACCTTTAATATCTGAAAATCATTTTATAATAATGTAACTTTTCAAGACTTTCCAAGAGTGGCCCTCCTCCCTCTTATAAAAGGCCCCACCTATACCCCCTTACCCACACCTCTAAAGCCTTTGGATCGACCAAACTCTTCTCATTTTATCTCTACAAATCCCTCTCTTCATCGTAGAATCCTTACCTTAGGCAGAATTTTATTCAAGAAACTCTTTTGGTTGAAACCAAAGGGAGTTACCCAATTTAAAGGCAATGTCTTCTCTTATGTTATTTTGTTTTATTTTGCTTATCCAACCCCTTAAACTCTTTTTATTCCTTTATTTTGTAACAAAAAAAGTATATTAAATATACTAGTATGTTTTTATGAGAAGGATTAGAGCTAAAATTACACACACCTCCGTCTAATGGTTAAAGAACATACTGTTTCCGTGGATGGCGAATTACTGCCTCACGAAACGATGATTATTCTATCTTCTCCTACCACAACTCATGGTGGCCATTATGATGGAACTATATTAATTTATGATATATATTATATTTATTTTCTCTCTATGCTTCTGTATTTTACATTTAAAACATACCTTTATGCTTTGCATGTTGTGCAAATGCGATAATTTCATTTGAGGAAGTGTGGACTACCGCCCCCTCAAGTGATGTGACTCGTTCATGCAATACATGGAATTTATAAAGAATAAAATTAATGAACTTATGTGAAATATATCACATATATAGTATAATGGAATTATAATGTATATATATATCTCATTTAGTTTTAATTCTATTAATGTGACAAAGAAATGAAAGTAGCGTTCATGCGTACATACGGCCTACCGTCTCCATGAATGGTGCATTTCATTTTCTTATCTCTAAATGTTATGGAATAGTATAAAAATAATATATAATGGATATATATGATATTTAAATCATTAATAATATTATTTATATTGTTTAATTATAACTACATGGACAATTCTTTTCGAACAAGTTCATTTTTGACTCATGTACCGAACATCAACAAAAACGTCTGATATGAACTCACACAATTAAGTAATTATTATAAAATCATAATATGTTATATGAATTGAATAATAAAATTTAAATTATTTCCTTAAGAAATTATTAATTGACCAAATTTTATTATTCAGGAATATAAAGAAACGAACAAGACAAGTCAGACTTGAGGTAAGAGATCCAACCTCTCTCTTTCTTTTTAAGTACTCTATTTTATGTCACTTCTTTTAATATACTCTTTCTTATGTTGGGGGATGTTCTACTATATTCCTATTACTGTAATTTTTATGTTCATATGATGAGAGACCCTAATTGATATCTTCAATCCATTTTTAGAATTTTTAAGTGGTGTCGTTAGGCTGCCGAATTTTCAAAAGGGGATATCTTACCTCACTTTTAATTCCTTGAGATCTCCATTGTTCGCCACTTATTTATTTCATGTGGTGTATTGTGTTCTCCCATATGATATATATTATCATGATTATATTCATGGTATTATGTGATTTATATTGTTTTTATTATCTTTTGTTCATATGACTCGATTGATTACAATGAGGTATGGGGTGTTTATCTCACTTTTTGTTCCCGTGAGATTCATGCTAAATTTTCCACTATTTCCTTTCGTGAGGTGTATTTACTGACTATGATTATATTATTTGTGTAATATAATTTAATTTATGGGTATTTACATCTTCACTGTATGACCCTTATTTCATGGGGTGTACATTTCGAAAGTTACCCAAATCGGTAAGGGAACCTTTCACCCTCCTCTTTTTAAAAGATTTCTTTTTGTTAGGTCTTTTAATTTACATATTCTTATGTTGGGATATGTTCTTATATATCCTTATTATTGTAAATGATTTGTCCAAGTGATTATATACCCTTTTTATCTCTCATTGCCACATTTTCTGAATTTTAAAATGACGCTGTTAGGATGTCGAATTTCTGTAAGGGAACTTCTTAACCCAATTTCAATTCTTTGGGTCAAACCTCTACTTCTTGATTATGTCATACTATGAATATGTGTGGATGAACTTTGATTGTTTTACACTTAATATCCTCTTATGTTAGATGTATTTATATTTTCCACACATAATCATGTAATTGATTTATCCTTAATCTAAGGATACCAACTTTGTAAGGGACTTCATCTCAATCTCCTTTCATTGAGGCATATTTTGTTTTATACACAACTTTATTTTTTACGGTGTATAAACCCCTTTGACTTTTACTTTTTTTTAAAAGGAATATTTTTTTACGAAGCATTTTACTTAATGACAAAAGGAATGTTTTGTCCTATGTATGCGGCGACAACGACTTCTCTACCGCCATGACCATTATTTGAGTTTCGGCTTCCTCTACAAGACATAACTTTTTTTAAATGAAAAATAAATATCATGTTTTAATTTTCTTTTATTTTGGTATTGAAAATGGTTTTCATAATGTTTTTATTATATCAATGTTTTGTATTGATATCTTATTATTGAAATGTGGAAATTTTATGTTTCATTTATGCATATTTTATGTGATACGATTATGTTATGGTTCTTGGGCATTGTTTATGAAGATGGGTGGTTCCGTGATAAAATAAGGGTGGGTGATCCCGTGATATATCTCCAATGCATTGGTTAACGTGAAGGAGTTAAACTCTAAGGTTTATTAGAAGATATTTAAGGAATATACTTTGATGGGTATTCTAAATGTAACCAAGAGGGTTTCTCCCTACGTAAGAATGTTATGAATGCCTCAAGTTACCTTTATGTCTTATGATTTCTATGAGTTATTCATAAATATTATGATTCCATGATGTATGTTAAATTGCTTATGTTTTATGAGTAAAGAATGGATTCATTGATTTTTATATATACATGGACTAATGTTTTCTTCCCATATTTTTATATCCCTTACTGAGATTTTTATGCTCATCCCAAGTTTTTGAAATTTTTTCCACAAGACTTAAAGATAAATAGGGTCAAGGATGGGATCAAGGAAAAACATGCTATCTAAAACATGGAACTAGACATGTTTCTTTTTATGACTTTTTGTTTTATGAAAAAAATGGAAACTGAGTAGAAGTGACTACTTTTTAACCTTTTGAGATGCAATAGTTATGACCTAATTCTCTAAAACACTAAACCTAAAAAGATCCTCTATGTGAATTATTCATTTAATTCAATATTATGTAATGTTTTAAGGTTGGGTCCTTATATTTGGTATAAAAGGGAGGTTTAGATAACTTTAGAGGTTATAATATTGTTTAAGAATATGTGAAAAGTTGTGTATAACCACAATGGTTAGTATTTTAGATGGAGTCATTGTTATTTTTGAAAGTTGTAATGAGTTTGTGATAACTTGGATAAGTATATCTTAGTTTTTATCTTACTCATTAGTACATGATGATTTTTTTGATATAATCACACAAACATTTTTTGTTTTTTTAAATGGATAGATCTAGTAGGCACCAAAGTGACAATGGGTATGAAGGAAACTGTGGTGGTTCTCTGATCAAGAGACTAGATGAAATGGGGGATTCAATGAGTAATCTCATGGTTGTTGTAAAACAACTATCAAGGAGTCATGATTAATCACTTTAACCTTAGTGAGTTCTCCAATGCATCATGTATGAGAGAACCAACTCAATGTGAAAGTTCAGGTAATAATTATAATGGTAACCATTAGGGTTTATATGATCCTTACTTTTGTGGTAATTATGGGTTACTATATGATGGAAAATGAAAGTAATGAGATAAAATTGATGTTAAATTATGTTATGGTTATTTTTGAAGATTTTATCTCTTTTTTATGAATGTTATAAAATTATATAGTTTTGGAAAAAGGACAACACGCAGACCGTGTGACAACCCGTCACGTCAGACGAAGCTGTGAGAATCTAACTCACAATAAAAGTGCGACTGGTATTTATCACCTACCACTGGACTACATGAAGTCCCTGGTTAGTATGACAAATTATTTTTAGTTAGATGATTTATGAATCAAGAATAAGTTTATTTTGGGTTATCTAAGAAATTATTAACCTATCATGGATGATATATGATTAGGTTAATTAATTTTCAATATGAGACTTTAAGAGCAACTGATGTTATTTGGAGATAAATGTTAATATTTACCTTGGAAGACTATGTGATTAAATCCTTCAAAGATTTGGGTTTAAATCTTAGTTTGGTTTACTTTAAAGAATTTTATGGACAATTGTTTATAGAATGGTCTTTGTTGAACTTTGGGTTTTGTTGGACAAATTTTAGAGATTAAGAATATATTTTCTTTTTATATAGGATTATCCTTTTTGCGTATTATCTGATCTCATACTAACAATTTTGGTTTTGGTTTTGGTCTAAAGACATGGGAAATATATAGTTCTCTTTTGTGAATTAGGTGATTCTCTAGAAGTTTATTATAGCACTCTTAATGTGAAGAAGTCATCCAAAATACTCGTCTTTTGAAGAAAATATGAGTTTGTGTAAGAAATCCAGTAAGAGATGAAAGTCTAGATGACAAGTAAGTATGTTTCCTTATGATTTAGTTAAGCTCATAAATAAATTACTCAATGAAAAGTAACTTAAAACAAAAAATTTTGTTTGTTAACTTTTCCTACTGGGGAATCAAATACCGTTTAACCCATCACAAGTTTGTGATTTTCTTGGGGTTAACTTTCTCCTAATCATGTTTTCTATCACTCTCCATCAGAAAATGACCCTTTGTTTTTTCTTCCATATCCATGTTTTCCTACATAGAATACTTGTATGGTTTAAATCAGGTGACCTTTGTACTTATGTTTATTTTAAAGTGATAGTTTTACTGACTCTTATTCCGATGTTGGACTTTCAATGAAGTTTCTGAGCCCAATTTTAAAATTGTGAGGATGCAATTCCCAAAAGGGGGGAAGGATGTAACATCCCAGGTAAATAAAGAATATGAAAATTTCAAATTTATTAATATTTTTGAATAAAATATCAATATTACTTTAAATGGGATGCTATGTTCGATGGATTACCCAACACACAACAACGATTTTCTTTGAAATCATACGTTGCACACTAATAATATAATAATATTATTTTAAATGGTAGTTAATTCCTAGAAATTGTAATGGTGGAAATGAAAAAAACTAACTAAAAAATGATTATATATTTTTGTCAAATATTTTTACATTTATCCAATAAATGTTAGAGGCTTAAAATGCGAATGAATCCAATTTTAAGCATAAATCTTCTAATATTCTTTAAAAGGTTGATTAACCGTCTTTTGATGGAGAACCCTTTTTAGATATAATTTTTGAGAATTTTATATGTTATATTTGACAAAATAAAATATTTCTTTATAATCAAGACATCAAAATTTACTTTGTGTAATTTTTTTTATTTTTCCGATAAAGATCATTTTTATTGAAAAATGTTGTATTTTAATTCAAAACCTCCCTTTAATACAATTTATTTATATTGTTAGATTATATTTTTAATTGGTTTTAAAGTTTAATTAAAATATATTTTTACCATTTAATACAATGGTGGTTATTTGAGTTAATTTGACTTTGAAATTGGACATAAACAAGTGTCAATCTTTTAATAGATATCGTTTCTTAAAAACACGATGTTTGTTTTGACAACGAGAATTGATTACAAAATTAATTAATGCAAATTATAAGTTTTTAATTTGGTAAAATTGATATCATTTTTGAATTTGGAATATCAAATATATATTAGGGTGAATTTTTGGTATTTTTCTGACAAATGTTCATTTTCAATGAATAATGAAAAATACTGCATTTTAATTCAAAACTACCTTTTCATCCAATTTATTAATATAGATATATTGTCATTTTAATTGGTTTTAAGGTGTAATTTAATTATGTTTTTATCATTTAATACAATTTTGGTCATTTTATGTAATTTCACTTTTAAATTGGATGTAAAAACAAATCAATCTTTTGATATATTTTACTTCTTAAAAACCCGTCTTTGGTTTTGACAACGAGAATTATTTTAAATTAATTACTGAAATTTCTATGTTTTGAATTTGATAAAGTGGATTCTATATTTGGAATCATAAGGTCCAAATTATGTAATTAAGACTCTTGTTTTTGGACATTATGAATAGTAACGACAGTAATTATATTTAATTATCGTGTTTCATTAGTAATCGGGTAGTTAAGGGTAATAAAATAATATCATAAAAATATAAAATGATCCCAACATGTGTCCTAATGATATTTTTGGTGTCATTTCCGACCAGGGGATGCCTTGTTCCAACCTTGGTACCCCATATAATCACATTAGTGTGATAGTGACATTTTATCATATTTTTTTTAAAGAAAAGAAAATGTAACCAAAGTATGTATCACCTAAGTAAAACAATTTTAATTTTGTTTAAATAAATGATATCTTTGACTATAAAAATTTATTGTAAATATAAAAATATTTCCTATATGATGGTAATTGTTTTATAATTTTTAGACATTAAATAAATAAATTTATTTATGACACCGTGATGATGCAATGATTACATCATTAATGAACGATTTAAATAAAATGAAACGATAAGGTAAAATCTAAGACATAAACTTGTCAAAAACCTATTGTATGGGTTTATTTAGAACCCTTAACACCTTATCCTAGAAATATATAATTTTGGGACCTTTAATATCTGAAAATCATTTTATAATAATGTAACTTTTCAAGACTTTCCAAGAGTGCCCCTCCTCCCTCTTATAAAAGGCCCCCACCTCTACCCCCTTACCCACACCTCTCAAGCCTTTGGATCGACCAAAATCTGCTCATTTTATCTCTCCAAATCCCTCTCTTCATCCTAGAATCATTACCTTAGGCAGAATTCTCTTCAAGAAACCCTTTTGGTTGAAACCAAAGGAAGTTACCCGATTTAAAGGTAATGGCTTCTCTTATGTTCTTTTGTTTTCTTTTTCTTATACAACCCCTTAAACTCTTTTTATTCATTTATTTTGTAACAACACCAGTATATTTAATATACTAGGATTTTTTATGATAAGTATTAGAGCCACACTTACACACACCTCTATCTAATGGTTAAAGAACATACTGTTTCCGTGGATAGCGAATTACTGTCTCACGAAGTGATGATTATTCTATCTTCTCCTACCACCTCTCATGGTGGCCATTATGATGGAAATGTATTTATTTTTGATATATATTATATTTATTTCCTCTCTATTCTTATGTATTTTACATTTAAAACATACCTTTATTCTTTTCATGTTGTGCAAATGCGATAATTTCATTTGAGGAAGTGTGGACTACCGCCCCCTCAAGTGATGTGACTCGTTCATGCAATAAATGGAATGTATAAAGATTGAAATTAATGAACTTATGTGACCTATATAACAGATGTAGTATAATGGAATTATAATTTATATAGATATCTCATTAGTTTTAATTCCATTAGTGTGACAAAGAAATAAAAGTAGCGTTCATGCGTACGTATGGTCTACCGTCTCCATGAACGGTGCATTTCATTTTCTTATCTCCAAATGTTATGGAATAGTATAAAATGAATATATAATATATATATAAGATATTTAAATCATTAATAATATTCTTTATAAGGTGTAATTATAACTACATGGACAATTCTTTTCAAACAAGTTCATTTTTGACTCATGTACTGAACATCGACAAAAACGTCTGATATGAACTCACATAATTAACTAATTATTATAACATTATAATATGTGATATGAATTAAATAATAAACTTTAAAGGGGGTAATTAAGAAATTATTAATTGACCAAAGTTTATTATTCAGGAATATAAAGAAACAAACAAGACAAGTCGGACTTGAGGTAAGGGATCCAACCTCTCTCTTTCTTTTTAAGTACTCTTTTTTTGTCACTTCTTTTAATCTCCTCTTTATTATGATAGGGGATGTTCTACTATATTCCTATTACTATAATTTTTATTTTCATATTATGAGTGACCCTAATTGATATCTTCAATCAATTTTTGTAATTTTTAAGTGGCGCCGTTAGGCTGCCGAATTTTCATAAGGGGATATCTTACCTCACTTTTAATTCCTTCAGATCTGCATTGTTTGCCACTTATTTATTGCATGTGGTGTATTTTGTTCTACCATATGATATATATTCATGGTATTTTGTGATTCATATTGTGTTTATTATCTTTTTTTCATATGACTCGATTGATTACAATGAGGTATGGGGTTTTTATCTCACTTTTTGTTCCCCTGAGATTCATGCTACATTTGCCACTATTTCCTTTTGTGTGGTGCATGTACTACCCATGATTATATTATTTGTGTAATATAATTTAATTTATGGGTATTTAAATCTTCATTATATGACCCTTATTTCATGGCGTGTACATTTCGAAAGTTACCCAAATCGGTAAGGGAACCTTTCACCCTCCTCTTTTTAAAAGACTTCTTTTTGTTAGGTCTTTTAATTTTCATATTATTATGTTGGGATATGTTCTTATATATCCTTATTACTGTAAATGATTTGTCCAAGTGATGAGATACCCTTTTTATCTCTCATCATCACATTTTCTGTATTTTAAAATGACGCCATTAGGTTGTCGAATTTCTATAAGGGAACTTCTTAACCCAATTTCAATTCTTTAGGTCAAACCTCTACTTATTGATTATGTCGTACTATGAATATGTGTGGATGAACTCCGATTGTTTTGTACTTAATATCCTCTTATGTTAGGTGTATTTATATTTTCCACACAAAATCATGTAATCGATTTATCTTTAATCTAAGGATACCGACTTTTTAAGGGACTTCGTCTCAATCTCCTTTCATTGAGGTATATTTTGTTTTATACACAACTTTCTTTTTTATGGTGTATAAACCCCTTTGAATTTTACTTTTATTCAAAATTAATCTTTTTTGTATGAAGCGTTTTACTAAATGACAAAAGGAATGTTTTGTCTTATGTATGCGGTGACAATGACTTCTCCGCCGCCGTGACCATTATTTGAGTTTCGGCTTCCTCTACAAGCCATAACTTTTTTTAAATGAAAAATAAATACCATGTTTTAATTTTATTTTATTTTGGTATTGAAAATGGTTTTGATAATTTTTTTATTATATCAATGTGTTTTATTGATATCATGTTATTGAAATGTGGAAATGTTATGTTTCCTTTATGCATGTTGTATGTGATACGATTATGTTATGGTTCTTGGGCATTGTTTATGAAGATGGGTGAATCCGTGATAAACTAAGGGCATGTGAGCCCATGATAGATCTCCAATGCATTGGGAAACGTAAAGGATTTAAACTCTAAGGTTTCTCTAAATAGATTTAGGGAATATACTTTGATGGGTATTCCAAATGTAACCAAGAGGGTTAATCCCTATGTAAGAATGTTATGAATGCCTCAAGTTACCTTTAAGTCTTATGATTTCTATTAGTTATTCATAAATCTTATGATTCCATGAATTATGTTAAAGTGATTATGTTTTATGTGTAAAGAATGGTTTCATTGATTTTTATGTATACATGGACTAATGTTTTCTTCCCATATTTTTATATCCCTTCACTACTGGAATCCCGACCTTTCCCAACGCTTCTATACCAACGATTTTAAAAACCATTAGTACAGTCCCCCTTTCCCAAAAGTTTGTCCAAACCGTTGGGAAAGCCCACTAATGGTATGGATTTCCCAATGGTTTGGCCAAACCGTTGGTAAAAATCCTTTTATGGCCACTTTTCCCAATGGTTTGGCCAATCCATTGGGAAAAGTCCCTTGGGTATGGCTTTCCCAACAGTTTGGCCAAACCGTTGGGAAAAGTCCAGGCTTTCCCAACGGTTTGGCCAAACTATTGGGAAAAGTCCCTTGGGTATGGCTTTTCTAACGGTTTGGGAAAACCGTTGGGAAAAGTCCACCACTTTTCCCAACAGTTTGGCCAAACCATTGGGAAAGGGTGGTCACCTATCTTTCCCAACAGTTTTGAGAACCGTTGGGATAGGTTTTATGAGTAAATTGGTCGAATATCATCAAATACATCAATATATAAATTACATATATATATATATATATATATATCCTAATATATTTACAAAGGATACTCTAGGATAGTGGTAAAATCATTGACTTATAACGTGGAGGTTGTGGGTTCAAACCTCCGCAGGAACTCATTTTTATATATTTACCTTTCCCAACAGTTTGAACCATTGGGAAAGACCTAGGGAATTTTTTTTCCAACGGTTCAAGGAGAAACGTTGGTAAAACTTATGCCAACGGTTGGCCAAACCATTGGCGTAGGTTAATTTTACTAACCTATACCAACGGTTCTTTGTAAACCGTTGGGATAACTTTTCCCAACGGCTTACTTCCCTATGATTTACAGAACCATTGGTATAACATATACCAACGGTTCTGCAGGCTTTCCCAATGGTTCAGAACCGTTGGGAAAGACTCCATTTCCAATAGTGCTTATTGAGCTTTTTCTGCTCATCCCAAGTTTTTGAAATGTTTTCCACAGGACTTAAAGATGAATAGGGTCAAGGATGGGATCAAGGAAAGACATGCTATTTAAAATATAGAACTAGACATGTTTCTTTTTATGAGTTTTTGTTTTATGAAAAAAATGGAAACTAAGTAAAAGTGTATACTTTGTAATCTTTTGAGATGTAATAGTCATGTCCTAATTCTCTAAAACTCTAAACCTGAAAAGATCCTCAATGTGAATTATTCATTTAATTAAATATTATGTAATGTTTTAAGGCTGGGTCCTTATATAAGTATTATTAAAAAATATACCTAATAAATTAGTTTTACTATTATATAATTTTGTTTGTAAGATGGAAATATTTATTTGGTTTTCACTACTTTTAAACTCTTTTGAAAAATATCACTCACTAAGGTGGTTTTATGCTAATTAAGTTAATATTGATGTTTTCATAAACTTACTTATTTCTTGGGTATTCTTAAAAATTGAGATCATGATTAATATAACATTAATATTCAATTGATTTCATTATTATTATTTTTAATGGTATAATATCCATCATAACAATGAAATTAAAAGTAAACAATCATATTCATTTTTTACCTTTAAAACAGGTTTATCAAGGATTATTCTTTGAATGATAACTATTTCATTCCCTACTAAACTCCTTTTATTCTAGAATTATATGTATAGAATAAATTGAAAGTTATGGATCTTATAGAACCATTTTACTAAGAACCTTTTTTATTACCATTATACAATAGTAGTTTTAAAGATTTAGAACTAAACGACCTCAAAATGACTGATGTGAACAATACCAATTTTGTAAATGAATGAAACCTGATAATAAAATAAATTAGTATAGTAATAACATGTAAATAACATAAAAAATAGGAACTAAATTATTAATATTATTTTCTTATTTTGGATGTTAGAGGATGTATTAGGTGAGTCAGGACTTGAGGTAAAGTTATTCTTAACTAAATTTCCTTTCATTTAGTTATATCCTTTCTTCATTAACTATGTTATTATATGATTATATGAATTAAAAAAAATAATTATTTTATATTTTATTTCCACTTGTTTTATGTTGATTTTAATTTCTTTCCCATAATATCTTCCAAGATATATTCTTACTTTACATGTTATTATCTTTGCAAGGGTTTCTTTTTCAATCCCACATTAAATTAATATTTTTAATATCTAACTCTCTATCTTAGAAGATTGTATGTTCTTTCTCTCTAAAAACACATCTATTTTATTCTCTTTAATTTCCATATTATTTATTTTCTAGAGGTTTGTTTCTATAATACTATTATTTATTAAGGTCATTCTATATTGTATTTGACTTTACTTATAAAAGTATAAAAGGAATATCCTTTCTAATTTCTTTTTCATGATCACATTTTTTGTTATCCTCTTTATATTTATTTAAAAATATTTTTATAAAATTTTTTATGGTTCTATAAATTAATTTTTATTATCATTATTTTATAAATTATTTCATTTTAAATAAAGTTTATTAAAAATATAATGGATTTGTTTTCCTACAAACCTTCTATTTTTAGATTTAAATTATTTTCCACCTCACTCTTTCAAGTATATTATATTAATTTCTATTCTCTATGATCTTAACTAATGTAACATGTGTTATTTTAAATTTAAACTTCATTTATAGGTTGGTATAAAGTTTTTTGTTTATAAGATTAAATAATAAGTTTCATGAGTTTTATGATAAAAATTATAATATTATGGAAGTATTTTTTCAAATCCTGGTACCTAGGAATTATATATGATGATGGATGATATATGGATATATTTATGTAATGCATTTTATAATGATATATTCTCTAGATAAATGATGTTGGAATTAACTGGTGAAGTTAGTCCATTATGGGTTATTTAAAATAGTTGGGTATGTTATTCTATTGAAAGGGTGATTGATATAATCTATCAACAATCCTTGATGGTACTTTTATGATTAATTATGGGTTTTAAATGGAAATCATTGTATTTTATGAAATAAAACATTGATTAGATGAGAAAAGTAAAGATTTTTATCGTTTCAAAGGTAATGGTTTGCATTTAAAGTAAAAGTCATTCTGTTTTAAAGATTGAAAATTTTCAGAAGTTTTAATGTTTTCTCAAGGTACTTTAAAAATAATTTTATTTTCATATGATTTATTATGAGTTTTCTTTGTGAAACCGATTTGATAAAATAAACTACTTATATTTTTAAAAGTAAGTTTTATACGATATCAAAGTTTTATGTTTAAATTTTATATTTTTGAAATGTTTTTATGAATTTAAATGGATTAATAGGTTTTCTATTTCTTTTATAACCCTTACTATGATTTATGTTCTCATACCACATTTTCAAATGAGTTTTATAGAGAATAAGGCTGATTAGGAATAATTATAAAGTTAAAGTTACAGTTATGGGGTTTTATCCTTTAATGAACTAGGTGTATCATTTAAAGTGTATAAATTAGTGGAAAATTTCTAGTTAGTATAAAAATTATGGTTTTTGTTATGTAAGGTATTTTCCTAATTCTCTAAAACTCTAAACCTAAAATGTTATAGGAATTTAAATAAAAAAAACATTTTCCTATAAATCATATAATTATAGGAAGATTATTTTTTGGGAATTACATAAGAAACATCAAGGAATATACTTTAATAAAACTTTTCACTAGTTACTATGATGAAATACATAAGAATTATATTTTCTATTATACATTTACATGATTATAATATTTTGAAAATGTATTTCAAAACAATTTTCCTTAATTAGTACATTGTGGAAGATGTCTATTTGACAAAACCAGAAGGGTTTGAACATCCAAAGGATACCAATAAGGTATCAATATTCTAAAGATATATTTATGGGTTAAAGCAATAATCCAGATAATGAAACATTTTTTTAATATAGAATACAATTTGGTTTCATAAAGAATGAATCTAAGCCCCATTTTATAAAAGGTTTTTGTGGGAGTGAAATTTTTTTTCTAATAGTATACGTTGATGATATATTACTTATGGGAAACAAGATACTAGTCTTCTAGTATTTTAAAACATGGTTAAATAAATTATTATATATGAAATACTTAGGTGAATAAGCCTATATTCTAGGGACCAGGATCATTCATGATATATCTAAGAGGCTACATGAAATAATTCAGAGTACATATATTGAAAAAATACTGAAGAGATTCAGTATGAAATAGTATAAAATTTGATAGTTGATAATGTTACATGGTATACATCTCTCTAAGAAATTTTTTCCTTTGACCCAAGATAAGAGAGATAGGTTATGTGAAATATTTCTTACATGTTATTGATAATATATATCATATATTTTTTTCTATATACCAAACATGAAATTTCATACACCATAACTATGTGAGGAATATATCAAGTGGGCCTAGAATAATAATATTGGATTGTTAAGACTATCTTACATTATATAAGGTGTACTTAGGATATGTTACTAGCCAAGTATCAAAGTTTAAAGCAGTGGATGAAGCATATATTTTAGATGTATCACCTCTTTGGGTATGTTTCTCAAAGGTTTTTTCTCACAGTAAGAGAAGTTTCCATGTAAGAGAACATGGAATACCTATTAAATAAATCATTATCTCGATAAAAGAATGTATATCATGTGATTGTTGGAATAATAAAATACATTAATAGTTATTTCTAATGCAGGTAGAATTCTATTGGAGTGGGATCCCCATAACCAAATAACTTTTTACTTTTTATTATTTGTATATTCAAATTTGTAAATATTAATAAATATCTTATCACATGATTAGTGTTCTTTTTTATAACAATAATGTGATAATTTACTTAGAATATTTTTTATTTTTCTTGATGAAAACCCCAATGGATTTTATGCCCTTGAATATTTTGAGTCATCCTGGACCTACTTTCTAAATTCAAGTAGTCGTGGGGACTTTACCAATGATATCTTAGAATGTGCATTGGTCGAGAGGATGAGAGTTTGGGCACGTCACACCCTTTAGGGAGGATTACTTCCTAATTTAGGTCTCTCTTGAATATTTAATATTTTTTTATGAGTCCGTCCCAAATCCTAATGCAGTGCTGATTACAACCATCTCAATTATTGGTAAAAAAATATTTGTCAGTGTGAACATATGTATATATCAGAGATTCTCTATCTTTATCTTATTAATTAGTCATGTTGGAGTTTATAGCCATCATGTTGACCACTCTAAAATTTATAAACATATAGGGATATGGTAGGTGTTTTGTATTTAGAATTGGGGCCATGAAATAGGATTCATAAGCATCTATATGAAGGGAATAAAAGCTCTCATAGTTTTGTGCCACTTAACAGGACAAATCGTATCTTTTAGGTTCACATGACAAGGACCATCATGGTGTATTTTATGGTTATGAAACTAAAACCAATGAGATATTGGTATTAAACCTCATAAAATCATCCTACATATCCTATTTATAAGAATAAAAACCCATATAGTTTGAATTTCATAGTTTATGTTCATGTGATAAGATCAGTTCATATAGTTTAACAATATGCAGTAAGGACATTTGTGTCGTGAATGGGGTGATAACATGATATTGAGTGGGTAATATGCATTGGTATTCCATAATAACTCATATTATCAGTTGGTAACTAGGAAATATAAGATATAATAGGGGCTTATGCCAAGTAGGATGATCATATAGGGAGCATGTTCCATACAATATTGGAAAATAGAAGACTGAGTGGGGATTATTCATTGGGTTCCCCTAATGGATCATCATGTATGTTGGTAACTAGGTTGGAGATGATATCGTTGTGGATTAAACCTAGTATGAGGCCCATGTAGGCAACCTATGTAATAAAATGGGAAAAAATATGTGATTGAGTGGATTTTATACAATGGGCTACCCTAATGAACCATCTTATCTATTAGTAACTAGGAAATAAATGATATAATTAGGGATTACACCCAATAGGAGGACCATGTATGATACTTGTTCCATAAAATAGGTCACAACAATATAATGATTGGTGGTTATGCATTAGGATTCCCTAATGGCCCATCATTTATATTTGTAACTATAAAGAATAGGATATGGTTAGGGTTTACATTTGGTAAGAGGCCCAAAAAGTAAGCTTCTGATGTGAAAGGGGAGAAAATATGAGAGTTACTGCGTCTTATATATTGAACTACTCTGAGGTGTCTAACCTGTTCGGTTACATAGGTGAAGGTAGAAAGGTTTGGGTCTTACACTTATTAGGTGTCCCATGGTGGTTTAATCTAGTACTCATGATAGGTGGAGGTATTTTTAGGTCCAAATAGTTTATCTCAACTTGAGGTATTTTGGAGAACCAAGAGGATTATATCGACTCAATGTGGGGTAATGGGTATTGTGATCCAAATATTATTTAATATATCCCAAAAATTCACATGGTGAATATATAGATTTTTCATAAGAATTAATAATAGAAGTGGATGGATCGGCTAGAAGGCCCAAGACTGTAACACATTACTGATATTAACAAGGGATCTGGGGGTGGATACACCATGATATGAACCATCATGGTTGGTTTTGGAACCTAATATAGAGAACTAGGTGAATTTTAACCTTATTTATGATTTTATGAAGAAGTGTCACATAGGTAGAAGGCATGGGTGAAGGATAGTTCTAGTATAGGGGATGGGGTAAAGGCTCTACCTAGTAGGTTACCTTGGTAAATTCATTCTCTAGTGGGGTAAAAGGTAATGTGGCACTCTTATAGGAGACTTGGGAGAATTAAGACACAAGTATGAGACCTATGATAAGTTGTTCTTAGGTAGTAAACTTGGGTAAATTTAAACTCAAGTAAGAATCTCTGAGGATGACTAGGGTGTATGGAACCACAGTATATGATCCTTGAGATGAATAGGGCGCATGGCATCCTAGTAAGATGTATCCATACTAACTAGAATGAATAGATCTCATACCTTGTTTCTTATTCAATAAGGTTTCAAAAATCAGATGGAGGGGGTCTATTTATAGATCACATGGTAATAGGGGTATTGACTCACATGAGGGACCTAGGCACATGGACCTCGGTATAAAGATCTAGGTAAGTAAGACTTGGGTGTGTTGGTCGGGGAAGCTATATGATTGAAAGAAAACTTGGTTGAATAGACCTAAGCATATAAAACTAGGTGCTCAAAGATTAGAAAGATAAAATAATATATAAAAACTCCATCCAACTTTAAATGACAATAACATTTCATCTAATTGTCCTTTTAAGCACCATGAGCAGTCAAATCAAATCCTACATAGTGAATTGTTCCCTTTTCTGTTGGTTTTTCATGTTGCAAGTGTTTTCTAAGGCCAAAAAGTTCCTTGAAGACCCTATAAAATGAGTTGTATAGTTTTGATTCCCCATTTAATCATCAATAGGTAAAATATATAACATATTACCAGTGAGAGGTTCTCAAAACCAAGTCACTAGGCCGAGAAATGTTTTTGAGGAATCTTTAACCCTCAGTGTGTGAGAAATCATGTGACATATGGAGCTCTCATTTTCTTCTTCTTTTCCTATAGAGATAATTTTCCCTTTAAACTATACCTTTCTCATCTAAATGAGGAAAATATCATGTCTTCCATAGAAAATTGTGTGGCATATTTTTTCTAGTGAAAATAGTCATATAGTAAGGTTATAGAAGTTCCCCTTTATGATGAAAAATTGGGAATTCCATGAAAGCATTCTAAAAACTAGGTCTTATGGTCTAAATGAAATCTTCTAACTAGACACTTATGATGTTTTGACTATCAATTGTGGGATTCTAATAAGTTTATGAGGCTTATTATCATTAATTTTCACACATAGTAATCTCCAAGACATGTGGTTATAAGTACATAACCACTAATTATAATTGCACATATTATATATTTCATTGGATATTCCTATCTCTGGGTGTGTGTATAGGTCCTTGGACTTGAGATTATTATTAATCTATATCATGAATAATTTACTTTGATTCCTTTTTTAAAATCATGATAACATATTCTCATAGATAAGTAGGATACATTGGGTGCATCATAAGCGATATGACATTAATTGAATAAATTAAGAAAGGATTTTTCCCTTCTAAGACTAGAAAATGATATCTCAGGCCATTTTATAATACAATAATGCACCTTTATTGATTAGATATTAAGATAAATGTATTATATTTCACAGTGATTGTTTGTATGTGGTTGTTTTTATTGAGACATTAACTCTATGGGTTCCTTGATGTGTTACTGGATGCTAATTAAGTTCATTAGGTAAGACAACCCAATGCACTGAGAAAGAGTCCTAGAGGGTTTCACATTAATTGTATCCGTAATCTCATTGAGTTATATTTGAATGTAATATTAGAATAAATATTATTATATATAATTATGAATAATAATTATCTAGGTTATATCAATTTCATAAAATTCAATGACTAGTTTTTTCAGTTTGGAATATATGTAAGTTGAATATTAAATAAATATGTATTTATCTTTTATAGAATTTAATATTAATTTATTAGTTTTTTAATGAGTAACACAATGATATTTATTTAGAATAAATATTTATTTTCAATGTTTGATAAATTTCAAAGAGGATTGATGGGCTACTTAAGGGCCTAGATGAAAATGATATATTTTATATAATATCATTTAAACAAATATTGATTTATTTAAAAAAGAAATGATATTTAAATATCCTCAAGTTAGTTCATGTCATAAAAATAATGATAATAATAATAAATTATGATTATTAGATGTAGGGTTTACATAGAATAAAGAAATCAGTTAAGGGAATTCGTGAAATAACTAATTATCTAACCATATGTACATAACCTGACTTATATCATTTTCTAGTTTAAGTGATTTTTTGTGAAAAATATATTCTCTCTAGATAATTCTCTCAATACTGAAGAAAACCGTATCCAGAACACTCTCAAGAATTATATATTATCATCATTCTCCCCCACTTAATACTTAGAGAAGTAGGAGTAATTTTTTAAGGTAAAATGAATTTTTATTGTGATCAATAGTGAATAATAAAAGATGATCAGTACCTTTATGTTATCACCTGATACTCTATCAGTGATTTTCTAAGATTCATGGAGCACATATGGAAGTAACTAGAGGAATTCTACTTTTTATTCTTCATTGCAACAATGGTATGACCATAAGGACAATTGATATCATCAATACAGATATAATTATTAGTTGAGGTAATTATTATTTAAAAATTAATTATAATTTATATGTGAAATATCCTCTCTATGAATATTTTGGGGTTGCATTTTCTATTTCTAGGGATTTACCTTATGATATTGATGAAAAAAATTATTGGGTATAGGGTCAACCACTTTTACTGCACCTCTAAACCTTCAACTACCACCACCTAGAACCAATAAGATCTTTCAACACCATATCCTCCATAGTTTTAATCAAACTATCCATTTTATGCATAAGATATAAAATGTGTGGGTGAAGATTCCCATATATGGGTGATTATATATATACCTAGTAGGATGGCCTTAAAACTAAAAAGGAAATAATAATAAAAACAACAATAACAACAACAACAACAGCCTTCTCAAAGTCACTAGGCCACACTAAAGGACTATCCCATTAAAGAAAATATCCAAAATATATGTTAAGGGATATAACTTTAGATATAGTAAAGAGTACCACTTTTCACAGAAATCTATAGGATAAAGAAGCACATGTCCTTAATAATTAAAACTAACCAAGTCAAGAAACCCACATCACCTCTTTATAATTGCAAAGAGAGAACTATAAATTTTCAAGTAGAATATAGAAGATGAGGGTAGCACACAGTATATGAGAGTAATATATAGTAGATGAGATTAGAACACAATAGATGAAAAGATCACATAGAAGATGATAGATTAGTAATCAGCCCCAAAATTATTTGATCACCATGTTGGATCCCTATTATCATCCATATATAGATAAATCCTAAAACTACTTATCTCACCTTATATAGGGACTTATATGACCAAAAAAACCACACCATCATGATTTATGTGGAAAAATATTAATGATAGGATATTTTTTTTTCTGAAACTAAAACAATGTGAAATTTTAATTAAAACCTCCTCGAACATATGAAAGTGGTCCACATGGAAACCCTCGGGCACACAACATGGTGTGTTGGGATGGAAACATCATGATCTACACACAAATAAGTGTTCAATAGAATGTTTAACATTTATGGTCTCTCTTTAGGTTAAGTTGGTTGAACCCAACCTCATGGCCAATTGGTATTACATTTCTAAGTCAGCATGCTTAGGCCACACATGCCTAGGTAATATTAGAAGATAATCCCACATTACACACATCCTAATGAGAAAAATCCTACTTGAATTTCTGGTTGTGTAACTACCTTCTATTTCATTGTTGAGAGGTCATCTGATCCCAAATGATCAGATAGCTAAGGTAGTGACCTAGCTACCCCCGCATTCTTTTATCGTATAATGAAACATCTTTTTTTCGTTCTATCTCCCACACCAACAACCTTCAAACTAGCTGAACTATACTGCTACACTAGGGTCACTACCCATTTTAAATAGCATTGTTGTATCAAAACACCCAACCTTAAAAATACCACATCATAATGTCTTCCCACCCTTTATCCACCCACATTTCTATCAAGACATACATGGATTACCTAATATTCCATTATCCTACTAGGGTTTATGTGAGAAGTGATATGAGAAATTGTGATAATGGGTGATCATCCCTTTGAACACTATAGAATACACCACTTGCCTTAGTCGGTGGCTCTATATCATGCTAAGGGAGGAGATTGATCTGGGTGTTAGTGGAAATGTGGGGGTTGATGAACCCTCATTTTTCAATCCACTATCAAAACATGTATCACCCTTAGACACCTTGAGAGGGGAGGGTTGAATCGGGGTGTCATTTTTTCTTTTTAATTAATTTATCATTTCCCCATGTTTATAGGAACGTGTTAAACTTATCTAATAAATATGGACATTCAAAAATAATAAATAAAGGAATTAAACACATAACACAATAAATTTTACTTGGTTCACCACAAAGGGATACATCTAAGGAGAACATACTGATGATGTGTTAGTGTTCCAAAATACACTATGATTCACTAGTTTTTGAGCATTATAGATTTTAACCATGTTCACTCTATGCCTGGTGCGCTGGTTTTACAAGGATTGGGTTTGGTCACTCATAACCCAAGGGTCACTCCCACTTCATCACCTCTGTGCACTACTTTGGTTGAATGAAACATTCAATTTATAGACCTAAGGGTCTTATTTAATAGATATAAAACATTAATATTTTTCTTTGATCGTCATGATAAAATATTAGTTTAGTTTATTGAATATGAATTTTTAATAATCATTCTTTCACCAATAATTGGGAAATTGAGTATTTGTTGTTCCCAAGAATGTTCTGAGAAATTAAACTAAAAAACTCCTAATGAAAAAATTTAGTTATATATCCCTAGGAATATAACTCTTCTACATGACTACTGGTACATAACCCTAGTCATGAGATCCTATGAACATGACCCTAAGTGTGGTTTCACCTCATAATATCAATCACATAATCCTTCAGTGTTTCTTCGATAATGTAATTGAGTCACATAAAAGCTTTTAAACACTTTTAGGTCTAGTTATCCCCTTAATCCTCTAGTTGATCTATTAATAATGTGATTTATGGGTATTTGTAAAATTTTTCCCACTAATTTAACTTTGAAAATCCTACTCAATCAACCATTTAATTGACCTAGGGATATGAAATTAACCCAATTGGTCTACCTTATGTGTGTGTGAAAGATTATAACTCAAGTGTTTGATAATACTCAGGCTCTGATCGCATGATCCTTTTAATATTACATTCTTTCAAAAATCTCCTAAAGATACATGTCTCATGATACCTCTTCATATAGATAGCATTACTCTTATTTTGTGATTCACATGATAACATTTCCTGATCCATTTGAAATAATTTAGTCATGTGATCTAATGGGACTAACATAATCATGTGGTCCTTTCATGAGCATGTGGTTCACCTTAACTGTGTAACTCTTACCACAAAATATAACTATAATTTATGGTGTATCATCATTAATGATATTCTCATGAACATTATTTGTGATTACTTCATCTATATGTGATCACATGATACTTTTAAACATTCACACTTTGCTTAATCCTTAAAAATTTTAGTGACTATGTGACCCTTAAGGGTTTACATGAAACAACTTCTCAACCTAGATTTTAAGCCCTAAATAAATGGAGAACACATGGAAATTACACCATATTTACTAAAATTCTTCACGTTTACATTTTTCCTTCTTCTTTAAAAACATCATCCATAGACATCATTCAAGGTGATCAGACAATAACCATATTTTCACCAAACACAGCTCCAAAAATAAATAAAATATCACATAACCCCATGATCACATGCCTTCTGTACCTATCACACACATTAAACACATTTTCCATGGATTTTATCTCCCCCTAACTTCAACACCATAAAATATTTTGGAATAATGGAGTTATTGGAACTCACTCATAGATAGTTCAAAACAAGAATTATTTAATGTCACCAAAAAAATTATCCCCCCCTTACAATAAACCCAAGAATATAAAACACAACAACCATAAATTAATAGTTAATGTGATATATATAATGGGGAGAGGGGATAACTATTCCTAATCAAGTATAGAGAGGTGTTTGAACACTCAGATTCAACTAATTCTTCTCAAACATAGTAGTGATAAACTACTTAGTCAAGATATCTTCAATTTTATGATCATTTCTAATATACACCATATAAATCATGCCTCTATAAACTTTATCCATGATATTATGATACTTGAGTTCAATATTCGTAGTAAGAGAGTGTTACACAAGATTATTAGTGAGTTTAATAACACTCTTGTTATCATTTAAAATCACCATTTTATGCTTCACATTCTCATCAATATCCTCCAATTATTTCTTCATTCATAGATGTTTTGTGCATTCCTTTATAACTAAAGTATATTTTTCTTCTACTATGATGATATTTGTTCTCTCTTATTTCTTAATCATCCACCCAACACATTTTTCACCAATTAATAATGAACCTCCAATATGGACTTTCAGTCATCTATATTTTCATAAAAAATTTCTTTCTAAAAAAGATAACATATCATGATTATTTTCCACTATATAGATCAATCCATATTCCATATTACCTAAATTATACCTCATTATTCGTTTGATTTTTTCATATGTTGTTCTATTGGAGCACTCTAAAAATGGGCATCCAAACATGTTACATAGACAATATCCTTCTAATAAGAAGTTAAATACAACATACTCACAATTATTATTATGTATAAGGTGGGATCCATAGATTTCCCATCCCCATGTTTTTTTAGCTTCATTAAAACTTTAATTGGTGTTGACATTAGTTTTGAGTCTTTCATGTTAGAATTATTTAGAAATTCTCTAGAAAACTTAGTCTAAGAAATGAGTGTTTATCCGACATTATTAATTACTTATAGACCTAGAAAATATATCAGTTCACTAATCATGTACATTAAAAACTATTTTCTCATGATATTTGAAAAATATTCCACTAATTTCTTCTTGTTTCCACCAAAGAAGATGCCATCTACATACACAACCACCATGAACTATTATTCCTTGGATTTTTTCACATATATATTATAATCAAAACCGCCTATTTTGAATTCCAATTTCTAAAAATATGAATCCTTCCATGAATCATGCATGTGGTTCCTATTTAATTTTATATAAGGCCTCCTTCAACCTACAAACCTTTGTTTCATCATCTCTAATCATAAATCCCACAAGTTTTTCAATATAGATTTCTTCATTAATAACACCATTTGGTAATTTTGTTTTGATGTCTATTTGATAGAATTTTTATCCATTTTTGGATGGCCATATCCATGAATAATAGATTGCCTATAGTTGATCCACTGGTGAAAAATTTTCTTTTTCATAAAATACTTTAATTTGAATATATTCTTTACACATCATGGGATCCCTGTTTCTAATAAAAATTTTATGATAATAATTTTTTTCCTTGAATATCCACTTTTTTTAATGAAGTTGTGATGTTGTGGCCTATCAAAAAGCTATAAAGTCTTGTTTTTTTTTAATTTGATCAAATTATTCATTAATTAATTTAACCTATAAATCACCTTTTTTCTTATTTTAATGATGTTGGTTCAACTAAATTTATTAGAAATATGTTTTCATCATTTCTCATTCCCCTTGTATGTGTTAGTATAGATCTATCTCCTATTATTTTGGAAGGATCAACTTCTACTCTTATGTTTCTCCTTTAAGGTGAAGTATATTCTTCGTCATCTATTATTTAATCTTATGATTATGTATCAATATCTTGATCATTCATGTAATATTTCATAATATCTAAATTTCTACCATTTATGATTTCTTCTTATTCATATTCATAGTAAATATCAGTGTTTGAGATTCCAGTATTCTTCAATTGTTTTTCTTCAATCACTTTCACATCACTACATTCCCCAATTTTACCCATAATTTTTTTAAATAATTTTTAGGACTTACTCTTTGATGAGTATCCTATGAACATTCTGTCATCAATTTCATCACTATACTTGCCTTGATTTCCCTCTTTATTTCGGATATAGAATCTACTCCCAAATATTAAAAAGTTTTTTATGTAAGGTCATCCTTCCATACCACATCTCGTATGGTGTTCCCTATTTATTAGGGTTAATAAAATCATAATTATATGTGTACAACACAACTTTAACTTCCTCTTTACAAAAGTGGTGAGAGATTTCACCTTTTATAAGCATGTTTTTTCTCATATTATTCACTCTCTAATTTATCCTCTCAACAACTCCATTTCTCTATAATATTTTTACTAAAGATAATTCATGTTTGATTTCATACTTTTATAGGTAATTATAAAATTCAATGGATATATATTTAGTTCCATATCACATTGAAATGTTTTCATAGTGTGATTGTTCTCCTTCTCAAATATTCTTAGATACCTCTTCGTGCATGTCATTATTTCTCTCTTTCTTTGTATAAACATATAATTGACCATATTTTTGTAGTTATCAATGAAAATAATGAAATATATTTCCCAAATATTTATAGGAATATTCATTAGATAACAAACATCAGTTTGGACCAAGTAAATTAAATTTGGTTCCCTTTTTTTCTTCAACTAATTTGGGTTTTGAACATTTTCCCCATGAATAAATACATTAGATGAATTTTATAAATCTCTATTATGAATCAAGATATCAAACATGGATATGAGTTTAGATAAATTCTCCATACTCTGGTGATATATGTGTCATAATATCTGATTTCAAAGGTTATTTACTTATATAATAGTAATAATATATGTATTCTCAAAACTATCCACCTAGTAGATATTTTCTTTCATTATTTTCCCTATCACAAGTGAGTTCCAAACTTTAATGTTGATCAAGGATCCCTTTTAATCAAATTAAACCTCAAGACCAAAGTTACACAGTTTACTCACACTTAGAAATTTTTTTCACATTCCATCCACATAGATCACTTTACTTTTTTTGAGCACACCATTTGTAAGTCAGTTATTTTCACTTAATTTTATTTTTAACACCTCATTATTTAAAAAATGTATGGTACCTTCAACCCTTATATTCATATTTTTAGAATATTTTCATTTTTAATTATATGGGATGATAATCCACTATACTGTATCTAGGTACTGTTGTTATTTATTGATTTTAGAGAAATTTCAACTGAATTATTTTTCTTTGTCTTCTTATTTTAATTCCAAGAGATTCCCTGTTGTATTGAGGCATAAGAGGGCCTCGTTTCTTCCTCATATATATAGTTAGAGAAATCAAATTTATAATCTTCTTCATATAGTGAATACTTAATTCCCAAAGATATTTGGTTGGGTTGTTGTGCATTCATGACCCTCTGACCTACATGATGATAACTTTGGTATGTTTTTAAATGATTATTTTCATCCCTCTTTTCCTATAGTAAATGGGTTTATGAGTAATGTTATAAAATTGATAATAGTATAAATAAAACTAATTTCTTCTTTGAGAATTAGAATAAAATATCATTATTATCTACTATATTCTAAGATCATATCCTCTTTAATAACTTATAGAAACATCACAATAGGAAATGTTGTGGCCCAAATATCCATAAAACTGACACATCATTTTGGTAAATATATTATCTCAATAATTTATCCATATGTATCCTTCCTTTGAGAACCCCCTTTGTTGTTTATTGTTATATAATGGTTGATCATTATTTATAATAATTTATTTCTCTTTGTTTAGACCAGTATTAGATGACACTCTTTCCAACTCAGAGTTGACACTAACTTCTTCAACCTTCTAATTTCCTTTATTCTAGTCAGTCACTACTCTATCCATTTACATCTCACCATCATGGTTCACTCTACTTTTATAGAATAATTTTGGACTTTGTGTTGAATTTAGTTCCCTAGATACAAATTATAAGTACTTGATGATTACATGTATTCACTATATTGAATATTAATGAAGTTTCTTATCACATCATGATTGTTCCTATGTATGACATAGTATATGATAATGTTCTAAGAATATATGTTATTCTGAAAGGTTTTACTAGTTCTTTACTATGATGAGAACCTGGAGGTGCCACAATAGTATTATTTTTTCTAAAGTTAGGGTAAATGCACCATTTTTAATAAGGAAATAGAACCCTCTTTTTAAGTGGGTTTAGAGATAACCCTTATATGACTTGAAGTCTTAATTTAATAAAGGCCCATTATAATTTTGATATCCCGAAGTCCGTATGGCTTGAAAGCTAAAGGTGATGACTCGAAGGCCCAATATGAGAATCCATGATTCATATCATGATCCCAATATTCTCATTGTGACACCCCCTACCATCAACTATTGCATTGCACTGTCTAATGTGAATTCATCGTAGAGCTCCCATATTTTACAAATGTTTGGTTAGAGGGATAGATGATAGGTTCCAATGCACCCAGATCTTTTTTGAGTTGACCAACCAACAATTCCTACATGTCTCTATGAAACTCGATTTGCTAAGATGCATCTATTTTCCTATATAGTCATCATTATTCACATATTGTGTCACCCCCTATGCTAAGAACCATAAATTTGTCATGAACTTTACAATTTCATGGAAGATAACCCTTATGTCCCAACTGTTTAGAGGGCCAATTAAGAGGTTCCAATGCACTAATCTCTCTTTCGAGATACCCACCGAAAGATACATCCTAAGGACAAGCTACACTAATTAACTAATTCACTTTGTTGATCATCTAGTAAATATGTATCAACTTTTACTCTTTGGTTTCATGAGGGCCTTGTGGCCAGAAGGCCTTTGGTGGCCCAAAATTCCTATGGCCTGAAGGCCCAAATTTGTGGCCCAAAGGCAAAAAACGAGTGAATAGTTCCACTACAATAGAAACTACTATAGTACCCTCTATAGTAACTACTATAGTAATACTACATTAACTTGGATATTACAACCCCAAATGGAATTGTACCAAGGTCTTTTGTATGCTAATAAGAAGACTTTACCACTCAGTTATAGGATTCTTATCAAAAATTGTGTATGGGTTATGCTCAACTCTCAGTAGGGCACCCCAACCAAGCCCAGAGTGTGATACACATTCCCCAACAAGGAAATGTATTTGAATCTCATTGTACATAATACACATAGTTTTTGAGTTTGATAGGGCTCAATCTTGTGTGATTTTTCATGGGGAGTGAGGGGTAAAACCAGTGGGTACCACATGACTAACACCCCATGGGAAGCCATAATAGTACTCCTGAATATATATTATATAGACGAATGATATAATTTTATGGTAAACAAATGATATAAGCTATCATGGGTGGATAATCTTATAACTTTAAGTCACCCTCTCATGGCGTTCACCCTTGGTAATTTCTATAGTAATAAATTTTGAGAACGAGACCCACCAGTAGGCAATATATAATTATATATGTCATTGGATGTTCCTATTTATAGATGTGTGTGTTGATCCTTAGAATTTAATATTATCATTATTGAATGATATAAGTAATGTATTTTCATGTATTGATGAAAACTATGATGACATAAAATCATGGCGAAGTTAGATGATTTTGGTTCATTATAAGTGATATTACATTAATGGATAATGTGAGAAAATATTTCTCCCTCTGTCCCTTGACATAAGTTGATATCATAGGAACTTTAATGAGAATTAAACTTCCAAGATTAATCAATGTAAATTGAGTTTTGTATAAATTTTATTTTCTAGAAAGTAAAATAAAGTGACATCGAGTACATAGGCCGATGACACCAGTATTGAACGTTCTTGATTAAAAATATCACAATAAAGGGATTATACTACACAGTGAGCATTTATAGTACGTTCTATGTTATTGTGACATTAACTTATTCCTTTATGGGTTCTTTAGTGTGTTTCTAGTTTCTAACCTTAGTCTTTAGGTGTCTCCACCTATTTCCATTGAGAAATAGACCTAGAGGGTCACACACTAAGTGTATCAAAATTCTCAATTGAATTCAATGTTGAATTTAACTTGTTAAAATAAATATTATTCATTTTTTATGGTATAAAAATCATTGAGGTTTGGTTAAACATCAATCTTTAATCATAATTTATTTGAAAGATTATGTGATCTAAATAAAAATAAATATTTTTTTCAAGGTTTGGATAATATAATATTTATAATCTTTATCAATGAAAAATGAAGTGATATTTCTTTATTAAATAAGTATCCATTATTAAAGGTTTCATAAATATCTAATAGGATAAGTGGAATAAGATTAATAGTCATATTATAAATAATATAAATGATATTTTTTCATTTTTAGTTGATTAACATGTGTAGTGAATAATAATTATATTTTTATTAATACATGTGTTTCACTAATAATTAAGGAAATTCTAAGGAGACTTATATATAAATAGGAAACCCTAAACTTTTCTTAATATATATCTTGTTATATGTCACGACCCGTCCTCGGGGCCCGTGCTGTGACTACCCCAAGCCCGCCTTCCATAGGCCAGGGGCTGGCGACTAGCACCAAAGGCGTAAATCCCGATAACTGGGAAGGCATTGCCTTTATAAAAGTAAACAAAACACCACAGAGTACAAGAGGAAGTAAAACACTAAGTACAAAGAGAAAGTGCTGAAAAGTAAATGGGCCAAAATACAAACCTAACTGAAAGTACAACTACTACTGAACGAATTACAACAGAAAAAGACAAACAGATGGAAGAGAGGAAGAAGCTCCTGGGTCGTCCTCCTTAGATCCTACCTGAAGGGTAGGTACAGATGGCGCAGCTCCTAGATCATCCACCACGGATCCTACCTGAAGGGTAGGTACAGATATCTTCCACAACGCTCTCGCCCGTCAACCTCCTCTGAGTGTCGTCTCGCCGTGAAGTCCACCTCTGGGTACTGACTCGTCGTGTAGTCCACCTCTGGGTACCGTCCAGTCCTTGAACACTCGGCCTCTGTCAGCACTGCCTTTCTCCTGCAACCAACACAACGAGGTGCGGGCATAGCCCGTGCATGGGTGAGTATAACGATACTCAGTAGGGACCCCGAGACCCTCAAGGTCTCACTAAAACCAAAAAGTTTAACCAAAATGAAGATCTCAACAGATAACCTCTTCTTAGATATATGCTCATGCATATACCTAAGTTATCAAGTAACCCATCTCAATCATGAGGAAAACACCAAGATCATGAAATCAACGGATAACCACTACCCAGGTATATGCCCATACATATAACTAAGTTATCAAGTGACCCATCTCAATCATGAGGTAAACAAAAAGTTCAAAAGTCTCAGCTCAAACCAGGATTTTCATTATCGAAATTGTAACTGCTGAAGAGCTCCCTCTCTAGAGTGTACAGTGGTCCTGTCATGACTCCGAGGCACTGCTCACTAACCTAAGACTGCTGAGGTAATCCTCCTGTCGAGTACCGCGGGTCAGCCACCCAAACACAGTAGTGCTTCCTGCCGGGGTATGTCACCCAAACACAGTAGTGCACACCCCCTAGTAGCCTGCTGAGGTACTCTCCGGACGAGTACCGCGGGTCTGCACTGTCACACGGGTAGTGCTCCGTCCGCCATGGGTCTGCACCTCACAAAGTATTGCTCCGTCCACTGGGCTAGTCGACTCACTCCTAGTCGAGTCGGTCAAGCAGTCGTCAGGTCTCAGTCGGCTACACGGTCTCCGTACTCCGTACGCTCGTCTCTGGGAGGGTCCGCTTCACGAGCTACAGGTCGATACTCCAAGTATCTCAAGGTCCCATGAAGAAGTAACTCAAAGTACCACCTTGTCATAGGGGTCTCAAAGCAACAGACGGTGCGTCAATCAGACGCCCAGTCTGTGAGTTATTAGCCTTTTCGTCCCCGGGGCCCTGTTGGTTTCGTGTGCGAACCAATCTGGCCGTATCTCAACTGTACCCCAAACTCTCATAGGGTATACCCATAGGGACCGATTCTCAACGTGATCACCAACGCCGCTGACGGTTCGTCAAACGGACGTCCGGTCTGAAAGATATCAGCTTTTCCGTTCCAGGGGCCCGGTTGGATTTCGGGTGCAATCCAACCCGGCCACTACCCAACTGAATCCAAAACTCGGGCGAAGTAAGAAAAAAGATCCGTCTCACTTATAGGAATCCATCAAAGTCGACGGCACGTCAATCGGACGTCTGGAGCTCAAGATATAAGCGTTTCCGCTCCGAGGGCCCGGTTGGTTTCGTATCCGAACCAACCCGGATGAACACAAAGTATTTAGAAACCTTGAGTGTGATATACCGAAACGACCGTCTCGATCCAAGGATCGCATCGCCGCTAATGGTGCGTCATTCGTAGGCCCGTAGCTTAAGATACGAGCAAAAGACAGAAAAACGGTCCGAAAACGGGGGGTCTGGGCCTGGCCCGACCCCCCTGGGTCGGCCCGACCCGGGTCCGTGTCGGACCCGGTTGGGTGCGACCCGACCGGCGGGTCGGCTCAGCCCGGCTTGGCTCGGCCAAGCGAGCGGAGTCTGGGGGCGGGGGTGCGCTGCCCCGTGTGTGAACACCCAACCCCCCCCCCCCCCCCCCCCCCCCGCGGGGGCCGCCCTTGGTCAGCGGACGCGACATTGCCGCGTCCCGTGTGCGCCGGACCCGCGCGGTCGCGGGTCCGCTGGTGCCGCCTCCACCGCGGCGCGCCGGGGCGCCACTGCCTCCGGCCGCCGGAGCCGCCGGTGGTTTCCGCGGGCCACCGGAGTTTCCCCAGTGGTCCGATTCCACTCCCGTCTGCGCCGTAGCTCCTCCCGGGTCCCGTTCTTCATTGCGGAATCAACGAATCACCCCTGTGGAAAGTTTTGTCATCGCCCTCCAATCCACACATCAACAAAGAACTGCGGAGGGTTGTCGGGCCGTGTTTGTTTGGCCCGCACCCTCCGCGTTAGGTGATAACAATCGGGAAGAAAATAATCCACACATGGAAAACAAACAAAATACAATTTTAATAAATTAAAATTGATCTTGATCCAGGTTCTTTGTTTTTAGGAGGAAACAACCACGGAAATAAATTCATTTCACAAACAAAACCCCTACCTTAACTTCGTCGTCGGACGCAAGATCGACCGTCGCGGAAGAATGGGTCGCCGCGTCGCGGAAGGGCGTCGATGTCGTGCGGTACTCGGCGTCGCATCGACGAACTCTGAGGATCGAGAACATACAGATTTAATTATAATAATTAAATCCATGTTGATTTTATAAACCAAAATAATTAAAAAGGAGCTCTACCCCTACCTTTTCGTTGTCGATCGAAGGTTGTCATGGGGTTGGATCGTCGTGGAAGAAGCATCGCGAAGGGAGAATCACGGGAGAAGCGTCGTTGACATTGCGGTACACGGCGTCGCGTCGTCGATCTTCGAGGGTTTGGCGTTCTTCGTCGGAGGTCGGAGCGTTCCTCACGTTCTTCGCGTTCTTCGCGTTCTTCGTCGAAGAAGAAAGCTTTCCTCCCAAATTCTCTCCACGCCACAAGTCAAACTAAATAAAATAAGTTCAACCCTTATTTTATTATTGACCTAAGCTTTTGAAATTCAAAAGATAAGAAACGAACAATTAATTCGTTGAATTAATTGTAACGATTTAACTACCCAATTAATTGGGGCGTTTCTTAACCAGAAAAACGCAAGGTTGACTTTCATTAATGAGGAGGTTTCCCGGGTGCGTTACTTAGAGGAAAAGAAACGGTGAGGCTCGTGCGGGCCCCACCTCACAAATATCCTACCAAGGGGGTAAGATATTTTGGATTGCACCCTATCTGCTTCAACTCAGATTAAGTAGCTTTAAGTGGCTTTAAGTGGCTTTAAGTGAAATAAAATAAAGTTGTCACACCACTTTATTTTATTTTCTTCACTTAACCCCCAAAAATTAAAAACCACACCCGAGCAAACGCAACTCAGGAAAAGGCGTTTCTAAGAAAAATCTGGCGCTGCGATTCCATCGGTGCCCTCGAAATTTGATTCTGAGCACTGGTTCAGAAGTTATAAAAACCCGCTCGTTCGTTCACTGAACGTACCTGAGATAAACTTCGGAAATTGATTCTGGGCACACCGGGCCTCAGAATCAGGTGCTGTCAGAAACTGCGTTCTTGTAAAATTCCAAAGAAAATTAAGAAAAAAAATTTCCTTGAAATTTCCCGGTCTTTACATTACTCTCACCTAAGGGATTTATGTCCTCGTAAAGCTTTAACACAAATTAGGGTCACAAAAGCGGTACAGAGCACGCATCTGAGCCTTCCGCTCCCATGTGCTCACCCAGAGGTTCCCATACTGCCAGAGAAAGTGCACCCAAGGAATCGATCGTCCTCATAAGATCTGATCCTGTCGATCCTCGATCCCCACTGGAACCTCCGTGAAAGACACTCCATCGCCATCGTCCAGCTCCTCATGGTCGATGATATGCGAAGAGTCGAGCACGTATCTCCTTAGTTGAGATACGTGGAAGTCGTCGTGCACCTGGTGCAACTGAGGTGGATGGGTCAAGGGTAAACTACCCCGCCTACCGAACTAAGGACCTAGAAAGGTCCGTTGAACCTCGGAGATAACTTGCCGCCTTGGCCATATCTCCGTAACCTCGTCAAGGTGAGACCCGTATAAGGACATGATCATCATTCTCGAACTCAGAGGTCTCCAACTCCTGTTTAGAACAGAAACTTAAAACGACTGCTACCACGAGGGTGAGGTTGACCGACTCAAGAATGATAGGCCGCACCCTCCTATGCATGAGTTATCCTGTGCTTCCGAGGGTTTCCTTTTCGCCGACCAAGGAAAACCCATTCCGACGTCATAGTTAAACCACAACCTTTTTTGCCTAATACCGTCAATTTGTGTATGAACTGCGATTGCCCAGTCCATACTCAAACCAACGTCGCAAGACCTCGATGCTTCCACCAAGAGATCCCAACCGAAACTCTCGCCTCGAGGGTCTGACCACACCATCGGCGTAAGTGTGATTATCGAGTCTCCTCCCAAGGTATCTCCAGATGTGAGGGTCAAGTCCACGGCTTACTGGAAACTCTAGGTCTGGAACAAGATTTGTGAAAGTGAGGAATGATTCATATCGACGTCTGTTACTACAGCAGCTAGTAGTGGACATAGACTGTCCCTTGAATCATTTTTAGAGCCATTGGGTCACACTCCTTGAATGCATGCAGCCACACTATTCCTCCGACCTCCATCTCCCTGAGCCTGGAGGGGATAACTAAGGCGGGTGATTGTATCATGTTAAGATGTACACCACCTCATGCTGCTCTCCTAGCTCTGCCTCCACGTCTGCCGCTTCGCAGACTCATCTCTCGTTAAAGCTTCCTCTTCTGGAAACATTTAACATGCCCAAGTCTCTAAGACTGACACCAGTTTCCTGTTTCTTACTGTATTGTGCAGTCTTCATCCGCTCCTGGATGATTTGCACCTTCTTTTCCTATGATCTAGAAGAGCTTCTAAAATTTCTCCTTTGCCGAAAAAGAGAAACTCGGTCTCATCCCCTGGATGAACCATGCTCATTGCCTAATACAATCAATCCTGACATGAAGGGTGCACTCATGCCATGGATGACGTCGTAAGGCCTCGACGTAACTACTAAGAGATCCAACTGTCACTCTCGCCTCCAAGGGTCGAGTCACACTGTCGGCATCAGTGTGAGGTCACTAGGTCTCCTCTAGTAGAAATCTCGAAAGTGAGGGTCAAGTCAACAGTTTTAACCGGGACCAATCAGTATCAACCAAACAAAAGGACATGAATGCAATCAAAGATAAGTGTCTTTTTATTATTTCAGCTCATAGTACAAAGACACGAATACAACAACAACATGGAACTAGAAGTACAAGGGACGTATCCACTAGTTCCTCTCCTGTCCACCTGCTCCCAGAGCTCTACTGCCTTGTACACTGCTCGACTGTTGCTCAAGCACCCGCCGCTGCTTCTGCCTCGGTGGCTCCTCCAAAGCCTGTGGATCAACTGTACGAGGAGTTGGACAGTCACGTGCCAGGTGAACCTTCCCACCGCATGAGTAACACTATCTGTTTCTGGCACACCTGGCTCTGAACCCACCCCGGGTGCCCCACACCACCGGTCCTAGAACCCGAGATTGTCCAACTGCTGGTCTGGTCCTCCTGGACCTCTGCATCATCTGTCTACTGCCCATAGATGACTCGGCTACTGATCGAAAAACATGCGGAAAAGGCAGAAGCTTCTATACACGCTCGGGGTGTAGAGCTACTGGCACAAATTCCACCCTGAAGAAGGTCTCGAAGTCTTCCCATGCAAAGGTCATCCCATCGCAAAACTGGAAGAAGTGGCTCCATCACCTACCTGCTGCTGCCTGAAGGAGGCTGGCAGCAAAGATCACCATGAAGTCTGCCGGTGTCCCCACTAGCCTGAAGACTCTCACCACAGCCTCCAGCCAATCCTCATCCGCCTGCGGGTCCGTCTCTCCCCGGAACCTGGGTGGCCTCTGGCGCTGGAACTCGTGCAGCGCACTCAAGTGGCGTGCATCGCCTACTACTGGGGCTGGTGGCATCAGTGGCCCAACGTATGGTAGTACCGCTGGTGCCTCCGCTGGTGCCTCAACTTCAAGAGGGCCCTGTACCAAAGCCTCGTCGCTTGACAGGCTGTCAGTACGCACATCCCTCTGGGTTGTAGCTGGTCGTCCGAGAAAAGGCATCCTGAAAGAAACAACGTGACACGGTCAGACAATTATACCTGGTGAGCTGACCTGGTTTGAGCTGATATTTAAATAAAACTTCTGGAAACACACACGCAATCAGTGTTTTTGTGCACAAAGTCGGAAATCAGTTGTCAGGGTCCTGGTGTATGGATATGTTGGCCTCCCGCACCAACACTGGACTCCCTGAACTGAAAACCACACTCGGTACTCTTAACATTATTGCTTCATAGAAAGAAAATATTAGAGTTATAAGTTCTGCGGTAGAACCGACTCCTCTAATACCAATTTGTCACGACCCGTCCTCGGGGCTTGTGCTGTGACTACCCCAAGCCCGCCTTCCATAGGCCAGGGGCTGGCGACTAGCACCAAAGGCGTAAATCCCGATAACTGGGAAGGCATTGCCTTTATAAAAGTAAACAAAACACCACAGAGTACAAGCGGAAGTAAACCACTAAGTACAAAGAGAAAGTGCTGAAAAGTAAATAGGCCAGAATACAAACCCAACTGAAAGTACAACTACTACTGAACGAAGTACAACAGAAAAAGACAAACAGCTGGAAGAGAGGAAGCAACTCCTAGGTCGTCCTTCTCGGATCCTACCTGAAGGGTAGGTACAGATGGCGCAACTCCTAGATCGTCCACCACGGATCCTACCTGAAGGGTAGGTACAGATAGCTTCCACAACGCTCTCGCCCGTCAACCTCCTCCGAGTGTTGTCTCGCCGTGAAGTCCACCTCCGGGTACTGACTCGTCGTGTAGTCCACCTCCGGGTACCGTCCAGTCCTCGAACACTCGGCCTCCGTCAGCACTGCCTGTCGTCTGCAACCAACACAACGAGGTGCGGGCATAGCCCATGCAGGGGTGAGTATAACGATACTCAGTAGGGACCCCGAGACCCTCAAGGTCTCACTAAAACCAACAAGGTTAACCAAAATGAAGATCTCAACAGATAACCTCTTCTTAGATATATGCTCATGCATATACCTAAGTTATCAAGTAAACCATCTCATTCATGAGGAAAACACCAAGATCATGAAATCAACGGATAACCACTACCCAGTTATATGCCCATACATATACTTAAGTTATCAAGTGACCCATCTCAATCATGAGGTAAACACAAAGGTCAAAAGTCTCATCTCAAACCAAGATTTTCATTATCGAAACCGTAACTGCTGAAGAGCTCCATCTCTGGAGTGTACAGTGGTCATGTCACGACTCCGAGGCACTGCTCACTAACCTAAGACTGTTGAGGTACTCCTCCTGTCGAGTACCGCGGGTCAGCCACCCAAACACAGTAGTGCTTCCCGCCGGGGTATGTCACCCAAACACAGTAGTGCACACCCCCTAGTAGCCTGCTGAGGTACTCTCCGGACGAGTACCGTGGGTCTGCACTGTCACACAGGTAGTGCTTCGTCTGCCATGGGTCTGCACCTCACAAAGTAGTGCTCCGTCCACTGGGCTAGTCGACTCACTCCTAGTCGAGTCGGTCAAGCAGTCGTCAGGTCTCAGTCGGCTACACAGTCTCCGTACTCCGCACGCTCGTCTCTGGGAGGGTCCGCTCCATGAGCTACAGGTCGATAGTCCATGTATCTCAAGGTCCCACGAAGAAGTAACTCAAAGGACCACCTCTTCATAGGGGTCTCAACGCAACAGACGACGCGTCAATCGGACGCCCGATCTATGAGTTATTAGCCTTTTCATCCCCGGGGCCCGGTTGGTTTCATGTGCGAACCAATCCGGCCGTATCTCAACTGTACCCCGAACTCTCATAGGGTATACCCATAGGGACCTATTCTCAACGTGATCACCAACGCCGCTGACAGTTCGTCAAACGGACGTCTGGTCTGAAAGATATCAGCTTTTCCGTTCTAGGGGCCCGGTTGGATTTCGGGTGCAATCCAACCCGTCCACTACCCAACTGCATCCAAAACTCGGGCGAAGTAAGCCAAAAGATCCGTCTCACTTAGAGGAATCCATCAAAGTCGACGGCACGTCAATCGGACGTCCGGAGCTCAAGATATAAGTGTTTCCGCTCCGAGGGCCCGGTTGGATTCGTATCCGAACCAACCCGGCCAAACACAAAGTATTTAGAAACCTTGAGTGTGATATACCAAAACGACCGTCTCGATCCAAGGATCGCATCGCTGCTGACGGTGCGTCGTTCGGAGGCCCGTAGCTCAAGATACAGGAAAAAGAACAAAAAACGGTCCGAAGACGGGGGGTCTGGGCCCGGACCAACCCGGCCCGACCCCCCTGGGTCGGCCCGACCCGGGTCCGGGTCGGACCCGGTTGGGAGCAACCCGGCCGGCGGGTCGGCTCGGCCTGGCTCGGCTTGGCCGAGCAGCCGAGCGAGCGGAGTCCGGGGGCGGGGGCGCGCTGCCCGCGTGTGAACACCCCCCCCCCCCCCGCGAGGGCCGCCCTTGGTCAGCGGACGCGACATTGCCGCGTCCCATGTGCACCGGACCCGCGCGGCCGCGGGTCTGCTGACGTCACCGCCGCGGCGGCTCTGTCTGGCGGCGCGCCGGGGCGCTGCCGCCTCCGGCGACCCGCGCCGCCAGTGGTTTCCGCGGGCCACCGAAGTTGCTCTGGTGGTTTCCGCGGGCCACCGGAGTTGCTCCGGTGGTCCGATTCCACTCCTGTCTGCGTCGTAGCTCTTCCCGGGTCCCGTTCTTCACTGCGGAATCAACGAATCACCCCTGCGACAAGTTTTGTCGTCACCCACCAATCTGCACATCAACGAAGAACTGCGGAGGGTTGTCGGGCCGTGTTTGTTTGGCCCGCCCCCTCCGCGTTAGGTGATATCAATCGGGAAGAAAATAATCCACACATGGAAAACAAACAAAATACAATTTTAATAAATTAAAATTACTCTTGATTCAGGTTCTTTGTTTTTAGGAGGAAACAACCACGGAAATAAATTCATTTCACAAACAAAACCCCTACCTTAACTTCGTCATCGGACGCGAGATCGACCATCGCGGAAGAAAGGGTCACCGCGTCGCGGAAGGGCGTCGCTGTCATGCGGTACTCGGTGTCATGTAGACGAACTCCGAGGATCGAGAACATACAGATTTAATTATAATAATTAAATCCATGTTGATGTTATAAACCAAAAGAATTAAAAAGGAGCGCTACCCCCTACCTTGTCGTTGTCGATCGAAGGTTGTCGTGGGGTTGGATCGTCGTGGAAGAAGTGTCGTGGAGGGAGAATCTCGGAAGAAGCGTCTTTGACGTCGTGGTACATGGCGTCGCGTCGTCGATCTTCGAGGGTTTGGCATTCTTCGTCGGAGGTCGGAGCGTTCCTCACGTTCTTCGCGTTCTTCGCGTTCTTCGTCGAAGAAGAACGCTTTCCCCCCAAATTCTCTCCACGCCACAAGTCCAACTAAATAAAATAAGTTCAACCCTTATTTTATTATTGACCTAAGCTTTTGAAATTCAAAAGATAAGAAACGAACAATTAATTCATTGAATTAATTGTAACGATTTGACTGCCCAATTAATTAGGGCATTTCTTAACCAGAAAAACGCACGGTTGACTTTCATTAATGAGGAGGTTTCCCGGGTGCGTTACTTAGAGGAAAAGAAACGGTGAGGCTCGTGCGGGCCCCACCTCAAAAATATCCTACCAAGGGGGTAGGATATTTTGGATTGCACCCTATCTGCTTCAACTCAGCTTAAGTAGCTTTAAGTGGCTTTAAGTGTCTTTAAGTGAAATAAAATAAAGTTGTCACACCACTTTATTTTATTTTCTTCACTTAACCCCCAAATATTAAAAACCACACCTGAGAAAACGCAACTCCGGAAAAGGCATTTCTAAGCAAAAACTGGCGCTGCGATTCCATCGGTGCCCTCGAAATTTGATTCTGAGCACCAGTTTAGAAGTTAGAAAAACCCGCTCGTTTGTTCACTGAACGTACCTGAGCTAAACTTTGGAAATTGATTCCGGGCACACTGGGCCTCAGAATCAGGCGCCGTCAGAAACTGCGTTCTTGTAAAATTCCAAAGAAAATTAAGAAAAAAAATTTCCTTGAAATTTCCAGGTCTTTACATTACTCCCACCTCATGGATTTATGTCCTCGTAAATCTTTAACACAAACTAGGGTCACAAAAGCGGTACAGAGCAGGCATCTGAGCCTTCTGCTCCCATGTGCTCACCCAGAGGTTCCCATACTTCCAAAGAAAGTGCACCCAAGGAATCGATCATCCTCGTAGGATCTGATCCTGTTGATCCTCGATCCACACTGGAACCTCCGTGAAAGACACTCCATCGCCATCGTCCAGCTCCTCATGGTCGATGATATGCGAAGAATCGAGCACGTATCTCCTCAGTTGAGATACGTGGAAGTCATCGTGCACCTGGTGAAACTGATTTGGATGGGTCAAGCGGTAAACCACCCCGCCTACCGAACTAAGGACCTAGAAAGGTCCATTGAACCTCGGAGATAACTTGCCGCCTTGGCCATATCTCCGTAACCTCATCGAGGTGAGACCCGTATAAGGACGTGATCATCATTCTCGAACTCAGAGGTCTCCAAATCCTGTTTAGAACAGAAACTTAAAATGACTGCTACCACGAGGGTGAGGTTGACCGACTCAAGAATGATCGGCCGCACCCTCCTATGCATGAGTTATCCTGTGCTGCCAAGGGTTTCCTTTTTGCCGACCAAGGAAAACCCATTCCGACGTCGTAGTTAAACCACAACCTTTTTTGCCTAATACCGTCAATTTGTGTATGAACTGCGATTGCCGAGTCCATGCTCAAACCAACGTCGTAAGGCCTCGACACTGCCACTAAGAGATCCCAACCGAAACTCTCGCCTCGAGGGTCTGACCACACCATCGACGTAAGTGTGACTATCGAGTCTCCTCCCAAGGTATCTATAGACGTGAGGGTCAAGTCCACGGCTTACCGGAAACTCTAGGTCTGGAACAAGATTTGTGAAAGTGAGGAATGATTCATATCGACGTCTGTTACTACAGCAGCTAGTAGTGGACACAGACTGTCCCTTGAATCATTTTTAGAGCCATTGGGTCACACTCCTTGACCGCATGCAGTCACACTCTTCCTCCGACCTCCAGCTCCCTGAGCCTGGCGGGGATAACTAAGGCGGGTGGTTGTAGCATGTTAAGATGTACACCACCTCATGCTACTCTCCTAGCTCTGCCTCCACGTATGCCGCTTCGCAGACTCATCTCTCGTTAAAGCTTCCTCTTGTGGAAACATTTAACATGCCCAAGTCTCTAAGACTGGCACCAGTTTTCTATTTCTTACTACACTGTGCAGTATTCATCCGCTCCTGGATGATTTTCACCTTCTTTGCCTACGATCTGGAAGAGCTACTAAAATTTCTCCTTTGCCGAAAAAGAGAAACTTGGTCTCATCCCCTGGATGAACCATGATCATTGCCTAATACAATCAATCCTGACATGAAGGGTGCACTCATGCCATGGATGACGTCGTAAGGCCTCGACGTAACTACTAAGAGATCCAACTGTCACTCTCGCCTCCAAGGGTCAAGTCACACTGTCGGCATCAGTGTGAGGTCACTGGGTCTCCTCCAGTAGAATTCTCGAAAGTGAGGGTCAAGTCAACAGTTTTAACCGGGACCACTCAGTATCAACCAAACAAAAGGACAGGAAAGTAATCAAAGATAAGTGTCTTTTTATTATTGCAGCCCATAGTACAAAGACACGAATACAACAACAACATGGAACTAGAAGTACAAGGGACGTATCCACTAGTTCCTCTCCTGTCCACCTGCTCCCAGAGCTCTACTACCTTGTACACTGCTCGACTGTTGCTCAAGCACCCGCCGCTGCTTCTGCCTCGGTGGCTCCTCCAAAGCCTACGGATCAACTGTACGAGGAGTCAGACAGTCACGTGCCAGGTGACCCTTCCCGCCGTATGAGTAACACTGTCTGTTTGTGGCACGCCTGGCTCTGACCCCACCCCGGGTGCCCCGCACCACCGGTCCTAAAACCCGAGATCGTCCAACTGCTGGTCTGGTCCTCCTGGACCTCTGCATCATCTGTCTACTGCCCACAGATGACTCGGCTACTGATTGAAAAACACGTGGAAAAGGAAGAATCTCCTATACACGCTCGGGGTATAGAGCTACTGGCACAAAATCCACCCTGAAGAAGGTCCCGAATTCTTCCCATGCAAAGGTCATCCCATCGTAAAACTAGAACAAGTGGCTCCATCACCTGCCTGCTGCTGCCTGAAGGAGGCTGGCAGCAAAGATCACCATGAAGTCTGCCGGTGTCCCCACTATCCTAAAGACTCTCACCGCAGCCTCCATCCAATCCTCATCCGCCTGCGGGTCCATCTCTCCTCGGACCCTGGGTGGCCTCTGGCACTGGAACTCGTGTAGCGCACTCAAGTGGTGTGCATCGCCTACTGCTGGGGCTGGTGGCATCGGTGGCCCAACGTATGGTAGTACCGCTGGTGCCTCCGCTACCCCCTACCTTGTCGTTGTCGATCGAAGGTTGTCGTGGGGATGGATCGTCGTGGAAGAAGCGTCACAGAGGGAGAATCACGGAAGAAGCATCGTTGACGTTGCGGTACACGGTGTCGCGTCGTCGATCTTCGAGGGTTTGACGTTCTTCGTCAGTGGTCGGAGCGTTCCTCACGTTCTTCACGTTATTCGCGTTCTTCGTCGAAGAAGAACGCTTTCCTCCCAAATTCTCTCCATGCCACAAGTCCAACTAAATAAAATAAGTTCAACCCTTATTTTATTATTGACCTAAGCTTTTTAAATTCAAAAGATAAGAAACGAATAATTAATTCGTTGAATTAATTGTAACGATTTAACTGCCCAATTAATTGGGGCGTTTCTTAACCAGAAAAACACACGGTTGACTTTCATTAATGAGGAGGTTTCGCGGGTGCGTTACTTAGAGGAAAAGAAACGGTGAGGCTCGTTCGGGCCCCACCTCACAAATATCCTACCAAGATGGTAGGATATTTTGGATTGCACCATATCCGATTCAACTCAGCTTAAGTAGCTTTAAGTGGCTTTAAGTGGATTTAAGTGGCTTTAAGTGAAATAAAATAAAGTTGTCGCACCACTTTATTTTTTTTCTTCACTTAACCCCCAAAAATTAAAAACCACACCCGAGCAAACGCAACTCCGGAAAAGGAGTTTCTAAGCAAAAATCGGCGCTGCGATTCCATCAGTGCCCTCAGAATTTGATTCCGAGCACCAATTCAGAAGTTAGAAAAACTCACTCGTTCGTTCATTGAACGTACCCGAGCTAAACTTCAGAAATTGGTTCTGGGCACACCGGTCCTTGGAATCAGGCGCCGTCAGAAACTGTGTTCTTGTAAAATTCCAAATAAAATTAAGAAAAAAAATTTCCTTGAAATTTCCAGGTCTTTACATTATAACTATATCCTAAGAGAGGTTTTTTGTGCACAATGGATAGATATAAGCTATCCTAAAACATATAGAGATTTTTATAGATGTAAATCATGCACTCTCCTCCTCTCTCAAGACATAAAGAGATCACCAAGATTTATTTACCCTCAAATAATATTCTATTGTGATTAAACACGTACGACGCAAGTGATTAGAATCGACTGTTCTAGCACCCGGTGATTCTACAGTGATGTTAAAAGATTTTGGTGCACATGTGGATCACCAATAGAGAGATTATTCTATTAGATCCTATGATGAAATGATAGTATGATGAGATCGAGTCAACTTTTTCATCAATGAAGAAATAATTACAACATTAGGTAATTCTAAGTCTTCTTATAAATTAATTATAAATTACATGTGTGATCCTTATCTTCTGGTTTGGGCATTTAAAAAATTCATGTAATCTAAGATTTAAATACATTATTGATGACATAATTCATCATGCACAACTTAGGTTATTCATAATTTAATACTAAAGTTGAGTTGGTCATGCCCAATAGGTTCTTCTATTGTCCTTGGAACCTATAAGTGGAATTAGAGTTGTCATATGGTTAATCTATAATTATTTATTTATTTTTGATTGAATGGAATTCATTTTCCATTTCATTTAATTTTGATTTATTTTTTATTAAAATCTAAAAATCGTTTGTTTCTTCCCTTTCATCATTATCACTCACATAACAAATAAACGGTTTAAATCAAAATGAAGAAACATCTAAAAACACCATCTGGAGATGCCGAGCATTTTGGTAAGATAACATAAGACTACACACTTTAAAATATTATGTTACTGGTTTTCAAGTACTCCTCAACCCAATTTTTATCTCCTTTTGGTTGGGTCATGTTTAGGGGTGCTTCAGGTGGAATATGGAAATTTTTTGTGGATCTTTAGGTTGTACATGGTTGGAATATGGTTTTCCCAAACTGTGCACTACCCCAGTGAAAACCATACAAACCTTTACAATGGGGTTTTTCATGGTTTGAACATGGTTTGAAAATGTTTACCACCAATATAGGGGCACATGGTTAGGGAAAACAGTTTTTCTAACCATGTATCCCTTCCTAGCTAACCATGTGTGCGGGAATTTTTTATTCTTTAAAATTATTAAAAATTTCTCAAACCCCCATTCAAGTCACTAATCGACCCTCACTTGACCTAATTTGATTTAAAGGGTTTAGAAGAGTCTAAATAAGAAGTTTTGTCCTCTCAAACCCCTTTAATTTGTGTATTAAATCTTGATTTATCATGTTCAATCTCCTTCAGGTATTTGAATATTCTCTCCTTAGTTTCTCCCAATCTCTCCTTCCTTCTAACTTTGAGTTTTATAGATCATCATGTATTGGATGGATTTAAACTCTTTTTAAATTGATCTTGATTCCAAGTTTGGTTTCTTGATCTTTGTTTCCATTTTTATTCATTGGTGTTCCCCATTGCGGGTGTAGATTGTTGGTTTGTGATCCTTTCATTAAAGGTAGGTGGTTCAATTTGAGATTTCCCATGTAATTAAATCCTTGAACTTTTTTATTTTTTTGAAATTTATTTCAATTGATTTATGAAAAACTAATTTTATATGATTTAGAATTGGAATTGAATATGGAATGGGTTTTGAGGAAAACCCCTAATTCCAATGGAATTGGAATTTAGGGAATATTTTGAAATTGATGGAATTGATGAATTGTTTTGAGAATTGATTTAATAAAAATGGGTTAAATTGAATTGATAAAAAATATGATTGGTTTTTTATTTAAAAGGAATAAATTAATGAATAACCTATGTTTGGTTTTGAAACTAAATTAGATTATTGAAACTGATATTTGGTCAATGAAATTCTAAATTATGTTTTATTTGAAATGATATTATTCTCCATTTTTCTATTGATTTATTTATCATATGTGAGATTGGGTAGTTAGGTGGTTATTTGGGACAATCACACAAGGATTATAATTCCCTAGAAATGGATTGATATTGAAATCTCAAACAATAACCTATTTAAGAAGATATTATCCTTGATGGGATGTTGATGAATTCTATTCAGCCTAATCCTGATGGATGTATGTACAGATATTTCCATGATCACTGATATAAGATGTATAAGAATACAATAAATAGAAACTATCGTACGACATGGAAGATGACCATGATTCTTATTGTGATTATTTTTATAAATATTTCATTGATTATAGAACTTTTTTTCTCATGGTAATTGATTTATATAAATTGTTTTAAATAAAAAAATTATTTGAGCCATATTTGAAATGTTTTACATCATTTTGAATTAAAATAATGTTTTGTTTTAAAAATGAAATTGAATTTCCATGCCCTATTTTATTTAAATTTAAAGAATGATTTGGTTTATTGTTATGGAATATTTTTATAGAACACTTGGTGAGACCATACTAGAATTTATAGCTCACATCCTACCTTTTACTCCTGGAGTTTGTAAATTTCCATCTTCTAGGTATGAGAAAAGGCAAAGAACTACTTAGATGTGGGGGATATTCTTAATACTTTGGTTATGGAGTGATATTTACTTTGGGATGTTTGTATTTCTACTGATTAATTTGATGATGTAATAGTTTGGTTTTTTATATACCTGTTTAGTTTCTAGTACTTTCTCCTTTTGGATTGCTGAGCATACTAACTTGTATCTTTTGTCTTCCATTGTTCTTGTGGAAAATTCATTCCATATTTTATCTTATATGATTCGAAGTGCTAGTCACCAACTCGTGGAGATCAAGAACTCCCTTCAGTACATGTCAGTTCCATCTCAAGTATCAAGTTATTAGGGTATTCGGGTAGGTTCATGATAAATAGGCATTAAGCATGCAGGTTAAGCATCTTTCCTTGATTTGAATATATAGTTTGGTGTATCTTTTCAGGACATATGAGGTAGTTATGGGAAATTTCATGTCCAACTCTCAATGTAACTATCCTTAAGTCACCATGGGTGGTTTTCAAAAAGTGTATTGAGGAATAATTTGATATAATTCTAGTATTTCCCATAATTTTTATTTGGATAAGTTTAAATCCAAATATTGATATCTTATCTAATGGGTTTGATTCTCCCATTTATCTTGTTTTATTTTTTGTTTTGAGTAACCTTTTGAGGCCTTTAATGTGATTTTATAATATTGGGTAAAATCATTACTCTAAGAAGATGTGTGGATAGGCCTCAAAAGGAAGCTGCTAGTTAACCAAAGAAATCGGATCCTCCCATGGATTAGAATCTTGTTGAGATTATTATATATGATTTCAAAGATCTAGGAATGGAATCTGAACTTATTTCCACACAATTTATAGTTGTTTAACCTCAAAGGGATGAATCTCTAAATTGTGATCATGAGTTCCTTTACCAAAATCCATAATATTTAAATGTCTCAAATGGTCCCCAAGAGGCTGAGGATTGGTTGACAATGGCAGATAATATGTTTAAATTCTTAGAAATGCCTAAATTGATGAAGGTGAAATGTTTCACCTTCAATATTGAGGGACCTAGTAAGAGATTGTGGTACAATATAGTTTTGGTGAAGAATCATGAGGTTTTATAGTGGAAGAACGTTAAAGTTATTTTTGTTGATAAGTTATATATATAGTCTATAGTGATGTCTATGGCTATGGAGTTTTTCAAACTCAAGTAGGCTGATAGGACTAAGACTGAGTATACACACCACTTTTCTGATCTTGTACATTTTTCACCAAATATTTCATTGAATAATAAAATTAAGACTCAATGTTCATAGATGGGTCTTCAATACCAATATTCATTCTTAGGTTTTCTTGTTAAATCTCTCTTCTTATTCTTAAATACTGGATAGGGCGCTGATAGTTAAGCCTGACCTGGATGGTAATTTAAAGTTTTGGGAGTTCATTTTTCTCCTAGTGGTAGTTTTATGAGTTATTTAAAGGGAAAGAGGAAGCGTGATGACTCTCATGGTGGTTCTCAATAATAGGGTTCTTCTAGACCTCCTGCAGTTCTTGGAAGAGGCACATTGACTTGCTTCCAGTGTAGAAATACTGGGCATTCTAAATGGATTTTTACTAAGGAACCCAAGATATATAGTTCATACAGATGATTGGGTCACTTGTAGAAGTTCTGTTATATATTTCATGCTCCAAATAGTGGCACAAGATCCTCAGCACCTAACATTATTTTGGTTCAATCAGATGCTTCACAAACAAAAGGGTTCTAGCCACAATCATCTGGAATGAATATTTTTCACATAGCGAAAGAGTCTTCAGAGAAATATGATATAGGTCTAGTGACTTTGAGAAGCACCATCACTATAAATTCATCTTTAGTGGCTACTATATTTGATATTGGTTAATCTCACTTGTTTATATCAACTCATATTATGAACCTACTAAATAATCCTATAGAGCTTTTTTATTATGTGATGGATATTAATACACCCCTTAGAATGAAGAGAGATTAGAGACTTCATTTTCCTTCTTGTGTATTCTCTTTATCAGATATTGAGATTACCTAGGATTTTTTTGTTCTAAAAATTAAACCACTTGATTTCATTTTTGGAATGGATTGGTTCATTGTTAATAAGGCTTGAATTTAATGTTATCTTTGATGGGTATTTTCTAACATACCTGATGGGGTGTGTCATATCATTCAGGTAGAATGGGACCCAAGTTTGAGTAGATCTAAACCTTCTTATCTAAAGTTAGTGAAAGTAATATCAGTATTTTATTTTGACATGGATCCAGAATCTTTGGTTGATGATCTCCTTACATTTTTCATTGAGTTCCTGACATGTTTCCTTATGACTTCAATAGTTTTACCCTGGTAAGATAGGTTGAGTTCTCTATTGATTTAGTGTCTCATACTCTGTTAGTATCTATGCCTTTTTACTGCATGGAACTAGCTGAAATAAAATATTTTAAGACTTAATTGGATGATCTTATAGAAAAAGTATTTATACACCCGAGTGTTTCACCTTGGAAAATGCTTATTCTATTTATTAGGAAAGCCAATGGAACACTTCACCTATGCATTGATGATTGGAAACTCAACTAAGTTACGGTAAAGAAAAAGTATCCATTTCCATGAATTGATTATCTATTTGACTAGTTGAAAGGGGAGAAGTGGTTCTCAAAATTTTATCATTAGTCTGGTTATCACCATTTGAGAATAAAAGAATCTAAAATTTATAAAACTACCTTATGGAGTATGTATGGCCATTATGATTATCTTTTCATGCCATTTTTTCTAACCAATTCTCTTGTAGTCTTCATGGATTTGATGAATATGATCTTCCATGAGTATCTTGATATGTTTGTGGTGGTCATTATGGATGACATCCTAGTTTACTATCAGTCCAAGAAGGATCATGTGCATCATCTGAGAGTAGTTTTATAATTTTTGATAAATCATAGACTTCATGATAAGCTATCAAAATGTGATTTTTTATTATGAACGTTATTTTCATAGGATAGGTGGTCTTGAAACATGGTATCTCATTTAATCCTAAGAAGTTGAAAGCTTTTATAACATGGGAGAAACCAGATAATGTTTTCTAGATTCATAGTTTCTTGGGTTTAGAAAGGTATTATCTCTAATTCATAAATGATTTCTTGAAGTTTCCATCTCTGATGAATTCAGTCACTCTGAATGGGGTAAGGTTTTCTTAGCATAAGAAATTTATAAATTATTTTGTTGAGATGAAATGTCTATGGACTTTTACATCGGTGTTGAATCTTCTAGAGGCCGACCAGGGCTATGTGGTCTTCTGTGACACATCAGATTTGGGTTTGGGTCGTGTTCTTATGTAGGGCGACCATGTGGTATCATATGGCTCTCGAAATCTTAGGCCACACAAGAAGAATTATCCAACCCAGGACCTTTGAACTCACAGATATGATGCATGTGCTTAAGAGTTGGTAGAATTTACTTTTTGAAGAAATGTTTTCCATGTTTTTTGACCACAAGAGCCTGATTTATACCTTTTATCAAAAGACTTTAATCTCAATTAGAGATTTTGGTTATAGTAATTATAATATTTTTATTTCAAAATTACCTATACCCTAGGGAAAGATAATGTCATTGTTGTTGTTTTGAGAAGGAAACATCTGACCCAATCCATGAAAGAATCATTAGAAAAATGAAACTTGATGGATATTTTTGGATAGTTGCATTTAGGAGTTTGGTAAAAAGAGGATAAGGTTGTCATGGAATGTTTTTAGTTGACTTATTCTCTCCATGAGATGATTATTTAGGAACGGTAGCATGGTCATGAACTTTGTAGCATAAGGAACTCTCTTTATTTTGGGGATACCATCATTGAGTGTTCGTTCTCCATAGAGGGTATCATATGTTTCTAGAACCGGTACATTGTACCTTTTACAATGAGAAAAGTTTTGATGTGGTATTCCCATAATTACCAGTTTTTTCTGAACCTAGGATCTACAAAGATGTTTTATGACATGTGCCATTGATTCTAGTGTCCAAGTATGAGGTAGGACATTTCTGATTTTGTCTCTCATTTTCATACTTGCCAACAGGTCAAGACCGAACACCATAGATCATTGGGTTTGATCCAACCACTTCCAGTGCTGACTTAGAAGTGGAAAAAGATATCTATGGACTCTTTGGTTGGGTTTCCACATTCCCCATACAATAAGAATGTGATATGGGTTATGATTTATAGGATGACCAAATCATCCCACTTTATACCCATTCAGGATACAACCAAGGTTGAGGAGTTGGGAACTATCTATGTGAAATATATTGTTTGTTTATATGGAGTTCCATATACTATAGTCTCTGATAGAGATCCCCATTTTACTGTCACTTTTAGAGAGGCCTTCAGGGGTAATGGGATCTTAGGTTCATTTGATTATGACATACCATCTGTAGAAGGATGAATAGGTAGATAGATCTATAATGATTATTGAGGATATGATTTGTGCCATCATCATTGAATTTGTTGGAGCTTGGTTTGATCATTTGGGACTGGTTGAGTTTTCATATAAAAATATTTACCAGTCGAAGATTATAATGTCTCTTTTTGAGGCCTTGTATGGGAGGCCATGTAAATCTCTATTGTGTTGGTCTAATATTGGTGAAAGTTCTGTGGTTGTACTGATCTTGGTTCAAGAGATGAAAGCAAAGATTTAGTTGATTAATTATATAATGTTGACAATGTAGATCCAATACAAATAATATTCATATCATCTTCATAGATCGTTGGAGTTTTTCATTGGTTACCATGTGTTCTTTAATGTTTCACCATGTTTGGGTCATTGAATACTTGGGAGTAAAGGGAAGATCGATCCTCATTTTGTGGGACTTTTTGAGGTTGTCAACATAGTGGGAAAAGTGGATTAATTTCTATCCCTTCCACTTTAGTTGACATCAATACATAATTTTTTCCATGTATCACAACTTTAGATTATCTTTTTAACCCATATAATGTCTTGAGTTAGAAGGATCTTGATGTTGAGCCTGATTTATCTATGACTGAGCATCTAGTCAGGAATGTTGATTCTAAGACAAAGTTAATTTTTAAGAGTATGATACCTTTTCCTCATGTTAAATGGAATCATGGTTCTAATTTTAATTTGAAATGGGATTGTAAGGCACTAATGATAGAGAGGTGGCCTCATCTCATTGATATGGGAACTTTTTAATAGGATTTCTATGGACAGAAAGTTTCTATATTGGGGATGTTGTAACATCTTGTTACTTGTTTTCAGATACACCTCAACCTTGGTTTGATCTCCTTTTGGTTGGATCATGTTTAGGGGTTATTTGTTTGTAATTTTTTAATTTTTATAGGCTCTTTGGGTGGTGCATGTGTAGTACCCCAGGTTTGAGGTATGTGGAATTTTTATGCATTTCTATGTGTTTAAAGTGCATGGGATGAGTTGGGAAGAGGTTGGGAGAGTTTGGATTGGTTTTGGATGTGTTTGGATGCTTTTAAAGGGGTGCACGGTTTGATCATGGTTAGTGGAAACCGTGTGGATTCTCCAAGAAACCGTGCAAGGGAGATAATAGGCTTCGCACAGCCTGCGCACGGTTTTCCAAACCGTGTGAGGAAACCATGCAGACCCTAGCTCTCGAGGCAGTAGTGTGCACACGGTTAGCGCACAATTTTCCAAACCGAGTGGCCTAACTGTGCGACCACTTAAAATAGGTTTTTAAAACCCAGGCTCACTCGGGCTTGCCTCATTCCACTCCAATATTCCTCCCACTCAAGCCTCACTCGGGATTTTTGGTTCTCAAGGGTTGGAGGGGCTCTCCCACTCGGTTTGGAAGCGTTTTGAAGGGGTTTCTTGGCGGTTTGAAGGTGGTTTCTCCCAGGTAAGTCTCTCATCTTGGTTTCCTTGTGTTCTCCTATTGATCTACATCCCTCTCTTTCTTGGTTTTCTATATCTACACTTGTTTTTTGTAGATCTAGGGTTTTGGTTGCCTTGGATATTAATATTATGTCTTTTGGATGTTAGTTAAATGTATTTAGAGTGGTTTCGGTGGTGCGTTCACTGGATTTGAGGCGCGGTTTTCGTGGGTCGATTTCTCGGGAACCCTAAAGGTAGGTGGATTCTATCTTGACTCCACTTGGCTAGATATAATGGTTTTGGTTACAATTAATTTGTTGTGCTTGAAATTAATTTTGTTTTTATGTGAAAAATTGGTTAGAAATCCCTTGGGTGATGTTTTGGGGATTTTTGGGAAAAAGAGGGTTTTGTGGTGAAATGCTATTGTTGTGGATTTTAAAATGGATATTTTAAAATGGGATGATATGGTTGATTTTTGAAAATGATTGATGGAAATGGTTTTCAATAAAAGGGTTGTTTTATTGAAATGTTTTTTGGTATGGAAATGGTTTTCAATAAATGGGTGATTTACTGAAGTGGATTGATATGCAACGAAATTGGTTGATTGCATGTGGTTGTGACCTTGGTGGGTTATATGTTTGGAATTGGATTTTTTTGAATGTTGTGTGGAAGTGGCAAGAAGTACCACTATAAAAAGGGGATGGATAGTGGACGGAAGGGCCACCATCAATGCTAAGTGGACAGGAAGTGCCCCTAAAGTGTGAATGGGTGAACGGGTTGGAAGAAAGCTCCACCGTTTGGTTGTTTGGTTGTTTTTTTGTGCATTTATTGTCAAGATAGAATTTGTGCTGCTATTGCGAAATGATTAAATTACTTGTGGCTTGTTTGGTTGGATTTCCTTTGGTTTCTTAGTTTGGGTGTGATGGCTTGGTAAGGGCGTGTTTGGATTTTGAAAATGGTTTCACTTGTGATTTAATTTATATAAACTGTTTTATATAAATGTGCTAATGTTTTTATCCTAGTGGCATGTGTAGGGAAGTTATTTGGGGAAATCCTACTGAGTTTTAGTACTCACCCCTTGCTTTGGCATGTTTGTGTCTTTGCAGATGTTGTATATCATGACGTGGGAAAAGGTAAGGCATCACCCTCCATTAGTGGAGCATTGTGATATCTTGGTGGAGCTTGGAGCTTGGAGCTTTGTTTGGAGTTGTGGTGGTGTCATGGCTCGTGGTTTTTGTTGTTTAGTTTCCGCTTTCTACTCTGATGTTGGTGGACATGTCTAGTTGTATTGGTTTTGGGTTGTATTGTGGAACAACTTGGTTGTATTTGGGAATACATGTTTGGGTGTTTTATTGACATGCATCATATAGTGGTTGGTTTTAACTTAAGGGAAAATCATTCCCCAACTTGTTCTAAAATCCATTGAAATTTATTTCTAGCCTTTGATGCCTTGGGAACTTCGCTTAAGGCCAAGTAACCCTCACCGCATCCTCAAGACACTGAGGTAGGGATGAGGTGTTACAAGTGGTATCAGTTTGTTTGGTCCTTTGGAGATGATTCTCAGATTTGGTGTTGACATTCGTTGGGGTGCATTCCTTGAGTCGGGATGGTAGAAAGGTGTAGGAAAGTCAGAACATGGAATGTATAGCATAAAAGGACATAGCCATCCCTTTTATGCTGAAATTCAAGTTACCAGGGAGTTGGGTGCATAAGTGTTTTGGAGACACTTATAGGCATTGTAAATCTCATTATCATGGGTGTAGCCAATGAGATGAGCATGGCATGCATGGTAGAAATGACTTTCCACTAGGATGCATATTTCATTGAGGTATAATGATTTATGATGTGATATGAATGTGTGAAATTGTATTGTGAATAAATTAGTATTTTGAAAATGGTTTGGTTTTCAAAATGGTGAAGCATGGAACATGTGGAAAAGGTGGAAAGCCTTGTTGTGATAGAGTTGTGTAATGTGATTTTAAATGGGATTTCGTGATGTCTATGGAAGTGAGAATCATGGTTTTTTGTTTTCTGTTTATAGAAATGGCACCGGGTAGGCGTCGTAGAGACCAACCAGAGGAGGCTGCTGAGAATGTGGTAGCACCTGAGCCTCAGGTGAACCAGCAGCTAGTGCAAAGCATAGTGCAAGCTTTGCAATCTGTGGAAAATGGAAATAAAATTGATGAACCAAGGAATGTGGATCATGCGGTTCAGTTTCAAAAGAAGAATCTACTCATCTTCAAAGGTTATTCAGATCTAGAGAGGGAAGAAGCATGGTTGAATAGAATGAAAAAGATCTTTGAGTTCTTGGGAACACCGGTAGAGTTAAAAGTGAAGTTGGTCATTTATATGTTGGAATATATTTCCCTTCAATGGTGGGAGTTGGCAGTACAAGCAGGGATGGACCAGGTTATGATGTGGGAAGGATTTGGGGAATTGTTTAATAAACAATTTTACCCACATACGTTCAGAATTCAGCATATGGATGATTTCTTCAGTTTGAAGCAAAAGAATATGTTGGTGACAGAGTATGAAGCTAAGTTTATGAACTTAGTGAGGTTTGCACCAGAGGTGACGGGTAGCACATCATTGAAGGCAAGAATCTTTGAAGTAGGGTTAAGGTAATAAATCCATTCAAAGATAGAGGTACTGTGTATAGATGATTACACAGAGATGATGAATAGAGCCTCGGTGGCTGAACGATATCTGTTGGGCGCTCTGGGTAGAGGAAGCATGGTGGTACCCATGGGGAATAGTGGGAACTCTAACGCTGGGTTCAAGCGAAGGAGGGACACTTATTACCAGAGTGGGAATATAGCATATAATCTGATGGTAGGATCGGTGAATCTCCCTCCGAATACCCAGAGCAAGTCGGGAAGTTTTCAGTGTGGTTCAACGAGCCACATCAAGCGTGATTGTATGGAATAACCTCGAGCATGTTATAATTGTAAGCAGATGGGGAATCTATAGCATTATTGTCAGAATGCTCCAAGGTTGGGTGCGCATGAAATTCCTCAGGGATCACAGACATCGTATGCTTTAACTGGGTGGGGATAGTAGCACACCCCTCGTCATTAGAGTAAAGTGGGTCATGGTGATTCTCTGAATACCACGACGCCTCAATAGGGAAATAAAGAGCAGAGTCTGGCAAGCAAACATGTGTTTGGAGCTGAGCAGGTTGTGGTGGATGATCAGTCGGGACCATCCATGGTACGAGGTACTATTCTTTTAAATTCTACCTTGATGGAAGTGCTTCTTGATATGGGTGCTTCACACTCTTTTATTGCTACACCTGTGGTTTATTTACTGGGTTTAAGTGTAGAAATGATGCCCTCGATTTTAAAACTTCAAACTCCTCTGGGTCGAAGAGAGTGTCGAGCCTTCTTGTGTAGAGAATGTTGTATCATTGTCGGTGAGGTGGAGCTAGTGTGGAATTTCTCAATGCTTGAGATGGATGGGTATGATGTAATCCTGGGAATGGATTGGCTGGTGGCGTTTAAGGTTCACATTGATTGTGATGCGCGGACAGTGGATTTTATGACACACAATGGTGTTAGACATCTCTTTAGAGGAGAGAGGCATGAAAGGCATGGTGAAAAGGGTTTGTGGGCACTAGTAGTGGGTATGTTATCATATCAGTTCGCTGTGTTGTCATTGGAATTGGTAGACGGTGTTGAGCATAATGTTCTTCCAGCAGTGGTGGATCAATTCATGGATGTTTTTCCTAAATAATTATCTGGGTTACCTCCTGTAAGAGCGGTGGAGTTTACAATTTATCTCCTTCCAGGGACCAGTCCTATCTCACTTCTGTCTTATCAGATGGAACCAGCTGAATTGTTGGAATTGAAAGTCCAGTTGGAAGAGTTAGAAAACAAAGGGTTTATCCAGACTAGCATGTCTTAGTGGGCATCGCCGGTGTTGTTCATGAAAAAGGAGGATGGAACTTTGAGACTCTGTGTTGATTATCGTAGACTTAACCAAGTTACTATAAAGAATAGATATCCACTCCCATGAATTGATGATTTCTTCAACCAGTTGAGGGGATCCCAATGGTTCTCCAAGATCGACTTGAGGTCAGGATATCATCAATTGTGGATGAGGAAGGACAATATTCCTAAAACATATTTTATAAGTAGATATGGCCATTATGAATATGTGGTTATGACCTTTGGTCTAACAAATGTGCTAGTGGTGTTTATGGCATTGATTAATCAGATATTTTAGAGATATCTGGATTCATTTGTGGCGGTCTTTATAGATGATATTCTGGTGTATTCAAATACAAGGTTGGAGCATGACAAGCACTTGGAGACAGTTTTAGGGATCTTGAGGAATCATCGATTGTATTCCAAATTGTCAAAGTGTGACTTTTGGATACAAGAAGTTTGTTTTCTTGGCCATGTGATTTCTGAAAGAAGTGTTTCAATGGATCCGGAAAATATAGAGGTTGTTATCTCGTGGAAACCTCCAAATAATGTGTTCGAGATACGGAGTTTCCTTGGTCTGGCTGGGTATTATCGGCGTTTTGTTCGTGATTTTTCATGTTTGGCTTTGCCGATGATAGCTTTGACAAGGAATAATGTTCCATTCCAGTGGAATGAGCTATGTCAGCAGTGTTTCGAAGAGATAAATGGTCATCTTACATCAGCACCAATATTGGTTTTTACAGAACCATGAAAAGGGTACGTGGTGTATTGTGATGCATCAGGATCAGGGTTGGGGTGCGTTCTCATGAAAGGGAATCATGTGGTTGCATATGGCTCATGGCAGTTGAGAGTGCATGAGAAGAACTACCCAACTCATGATTTAGAGTTGGCAGTAGTGGCCCATGCGTTGAAAGTGTGGAAGAATTATCTCTTCGGTGAGAAATTCATGGTATACATAGATCATAAGAGCTTGAATCACATTTTCTCACAAAGGGATTTGAACCTGAGGAAAAGGAGATGGATGAAATATCTCTAGATGTTTGATTTTGACTTAATGTACACACTAGGTAAGGGAAATTCGTTGGTGGATGAATTAAGTAGAAAATCATATGATCAGGTGGTAAAACAAGCATCATACTAGTGGTAGTTGATGTCGTTTATAGCCAATATACATTTGGAATGTGAGGACCAGTGTGATAGAGCGGTCTTATTTCCAGTTTTGTTGATTCCTGACTTGGTTTTCCTGGTTAAAGAGGCATAGATATATGATTCTAAGTGTGTGACCTTGGGGTAGAGACTCAATGGTGGGGAAACCATTGAGGGTTTTCAACTGAATGAAGATTTATTTTTGTGTTTTCAGAATCAGATGGTTGTACCGGTTTCTTGTCAGGAGGATCTTCTCAGGGAATATCATTATTCCTGGTGGGCTGTTCATCCTAGAATTTAGAAAATGTATAAACCGTTGAAATCATAGTTCTGGTGGAGGGGTATGAAAAGAAGTGTGGTTAAGTTTTTTTTGAGATGCTTGAATTGTCAGAAGGTCAAGGAAGAGTACCAGAGGCTAGCAGGAATGTTGCAGTCTTTACCAATCCCTGTTTGGAAGTAGGAGCAGATAGTGATGGATTTTGTCACAGGTCTCCCAAGAACGGTCAGGAAGAACGATGCCATTTGGGTGATAGTGGATCAGCTATCGAAGTGGGACCATTTCATCCCGATTCGTGAATCCCATACGGTGGAGGATCTGTCCAAAATCAATATATGAGAGGTGGTAAAGAGGCATGGTGTTCCAATTTCAATTATATCAGACAGATATCCGAGGTTTACATCTCATTTCTGGAAATCCTTACAGCAATCCCTTGGAACTAAGTTGACCATGAGTACGGCGTATCACCCTCAGACGGATGGTCAATCCTACAGGACGATACAAACTCTAGAGGATATTTTGTGGGCTTGTGTCATGAATTTTGGTGGCTCATGATAGGAACACTTATCATTGGTTGAGTTTTCGTACAATAACAGTTATCAGGAATCCATACAGATGGCTCCGTTTGAAGCATTGTATGGGCGGCCATGTCGTTCTCCACTATATTGGGTGGAAACGGGTGAGTCCTCTATGGTTGGACCAAGTCTTGTCCAAGAGACTACAGAGAAGATCAAGTTGATCTGGAAGAGAATAGAGATGACTCAGAGTCGTCAGAAATCGTATGCGGATCATCATCAGTGGTCGTTGTCGTTCAAGGTGAGTGATCATGTTTTCTTGAAAATATCTCCTAGGTTGGGACATCGTCGGTTTGGGAAGCAGGGTAAGTTATCTCCAAGGTATTTTGGACCTTTTGAGATTCTTGAGCGGGTTGGTGAGGTGGCTTATCATTTTTCTTTGCCACCTAGGTTCAGTGTGGTGCACAATGTGTTTCATGTGTCGCAATTGAAAAAGTATCAGCCGGATCGTGACTATGTGATACGATAGGATCATGTTGAGATAGAACTGGATGCTTCGTTGGTGCACATGCCAGTGAGGGTTGTGGATAGGAAAGAGAAAGTATTGCATGGTAAAAGCATCGGTTTAGTTCATGTTTTGTGGCAACATGGTCAGATTCAAGAGGAGACTTGGGAGCGGGAGAAAGAGATGGTCAAGTAGTGGCCCGAGCTCTTTCGGCAAAGGGTGGGTTCACTACTTTCCAAGGATGAAAAGTCTAATGGTGGGGAGAATTTAGTACCCCTAGTTTGAGGTATGTGGCCTTTGTTTATGCATTTTTATGTGTTTAAAGTGTATGTGATGAGTTGGGAAGAGTTTGGGAGAGTTTGGAATGGTTTTGGATGTGTTGGGAGGGTTTTAAAGGGGTGCACGGTTTGAGCACGATTAGTAGAAACCGTGAGGATTCTCCAGGAAACCATGCAAGGGAGACAGTAGGCTTCACATGGGATGCACATGGTTTTCCAAACCATGCGAGGAAACTGTGAAGACCCTAGATCTCGAGGCAGTAGCATGCACACGGTTAGCGCACAATTTTCCAAATTGTGCGACCACTTAAAAATAGGTTTTTAACACCTGGGCTCACTCGGTCTTGCCTCATTCCACTCCAATCATCCTCCCACTCGAGCCTCATTTGGGATTTTCAGTTATCAAGGGTTGGAGGGGCTCTCTCACTCGGTTTGGAAGCGTTTTGAAGGGGTTTCTTGGCGGTTTGAAGGTGGTTTCTCCTGGGTAAGTCTCTCCTCTTGGTTTCCTTGTGTTTTCCTCTAGATCTACATCCATCTCTTTCTTGGTTTTCTTGATCTACACTTGTTTTGTGTAGATCTAGGGTTTTGGTTGCCTTGGATGTTAATATTAAGGCTTGTGGATGTTAGGGAAAGGGATATAGAGAGGTTTCGGTGGTGCGTTCACCGAATTTGAGGCGCGGTTGTTCGTGGTTCGATTTCTCGGGAACCCTAAAGGTAGGTGGATTATCTCTCGACTCCACTTGGTTAGAGATAATGGTTTTGGTTTCAATTAATTTTTTGTGCTTGAAATTAATTGTGTTTTGATAAGCGAAATTGGTTAGAAATCCCTTGGGTGATGTTTTGGGGATTTTTGGGAAAAAGAGTGTTTTGTGGTGAAATTCTATTGTTGTGGATTTTAAAATGGATATTTTAAAATGGGATGATATGGTTGATTTGTAAAAATGATTGATGTAAATGGTTTTGAATAAAAGGTTTGTTTTATTGAAATGTTGTTTGGCATAGAAAATGGTTTTCAATAAATGGGTGATTTATTGAAGTGGATTGATATGCAATGGAATTGGTTGATTGCATGTGGTTGTGACCTTGGTGGGTTATATTCTTGGCATTGGCTTGTTTTGAATGTTTTGTGGAAGTGGCGAGAAGTACCACTATAAAAAGGGGATGGATAGTAGATGGAAGGGCCACCATTAATGGTAAGTAGACGGGAAGTGCCACTAAAGTGTGAACGGGTGAACGGGTTGGACAGAAGCTTCATTGTTTGGTTTTTTGGTTGTTTTGTTGTGCATTGCTTGGCAAAATGGAATTTGTGGTGCTATTGTGAAATGATTAAATGACTTGTGGCATGTTTGGTTGGCTTTCCCTTGGTTGCTTGGTTTGGGTGTGATGGCTTGGTAAGGGCATGTTTGGCTTATGAAAATGGTTTCACTTGTGATTTATTTTATATAAACTATTTTATATAAATTTGCTAATAGTTTTATCCTAGTGGTGTGTGTATGGAAGTTATTTGGGGAAATCCTGCTGAGTTTTAGTACTCACCCCCTGATTTGGAACATTGTGTCTTTGCAGATGTTGTATATCGTGACGTGGGCAAAGGTAAGGCATCACCCTCCTTTAGTGGAGCATTGTGATCTCTTGGTGGAGCTTAGATCTTGGATCTTGGTGTGGAGCTGTGGTGGTGTCATGGCTTGTGGTGTTTTTTGTTTATTTTTCGCTTTGTACTCTGATGTTAGTGGACATGTCTAGTTGTATTGGTTTTTGGTTGTATTGTGGAACAACTTGGTTGTCTTTGGGAATACATTTTGGGTATTTTATTAACATACATCATATAGTGGTTGGTTTTATCTTAAGATAAAATCATTCCCCAACTTGTTCTAGAATCCCTCGGCATTTATTGCCAGCCTTTGGCGCCTTGGTAATGTCTCTTAAGGCCAAGTAACCCTCACCGCCTCCTCAAGACAATGAGGAAAGTACAAGGTGTTATAGCATGATTGGAACAGAGTTTTCCCAAACCGTATGTCACCCTAGTGAAAAGCATGCAACCTAGGATAGTGGGGGGTTTCTTGGTTGGCACATAGTTATAAAACCATATTTCTTCCTAGTATAAAATATGAACCTCGGTGTTAGGGAACATTATTAGGGGGCATGGTTTGTCTATCTGTGCAGCCCTTCCCAGCTAATTGTGAATGTTGGACTTTTTTATTTTGAAAAATTATTAAAAAATTCAAAAACCACATTTCAGTCCTCTCTTGACTCTCACTCAACCTAATTTTATTTTCATGGTTGAGAAGGCTCTCATGAATCAGTTTTGGAACCTCAAAACTCTTCTCTTTATGGATCTTATCTTGATTGATCATGTTCAATCTCTTCTGGGTATGTGAATATTCTCTCCTTGGTTTCTCTTGATCTTTCCTTCTTTCCACCTTCAATTTTTATATATAATCACATATTTGATGGATATAAACTCTTTTAAATGGATCTTGATTCTAGGTTTGGTTTCTAGATCTCCATTGATGTCATTCCTTTTTTAGAATTCCCTATTGCGGGTGTTGATTATTGATTTGTGATCCTTTTATTAAAGGTAGGTAGTTCTGTTTGAGATTTTTTATATAATTAAATCCTTTATTTTCTTGAATTTTTTGAAATTAATTTCAATTGATTTATGAAAACCAAATTTTATATGATTTTTAATTGGAATTGAATATAGAATAGATTTTTGAAAAAACCCTCAATTCCAATGGAATAGAAATTTGGGTGTATTTTGAAATTGATGGAATTGATGAATTTTTTAAGAATTTATTTTTGAACAATGAATTAAACTTAATTGATAAAAACCTATGATTAGTTTTGTATTGAAAGGAATGAATTTATAAAAACCTATGTTTTGGTTTTGAAATTGAATTTTTATATTAAAATTAAAATCTATGAAATTAAATTGTAAATGATGTATAATTTGAAATGAGATGATTTTACCTTTTGTAATGATTGATTAAGCACATGACATCATGGGTAGTTAGTAGTTTTTTTGGAAAAATCATGCTAGGATAATAATTCCCTAGAAATGGATTGACATTGAAAACTCTAATAAAAACCTAATTAGGTATATCTTATCCTCTATGGGATGTTGATGAGTCATATTCAGCCTAATCTTGAGGGATGTGTGTAAACATATTTCCATGATCACTGATATGAGATGTGTGACAATACTATAACTAGAAATTATCATACCACAGGGTAAATGACCATGGTGATTGTTGTGATTGTTTTTATATATATACCATTTATTATAAATTTTTTTACTCATGTCTATTGATTTATATAAATTATTTTATATAAAATGTTTATTTGAGCCATGTTTGAAATGATTTACATCATTTTGAAATGAAAACATGTTTTTTTAATATTCAAGTGAATTTCCATGCCCTATATTATTTAAATTGAAAGAAAAATTTGTTTTATTATTTTGGTATATTTTTATAGAACACTTAGTGATACCCTACTCAGTTATATAGATCACACCCTACCCTTACCTTCAAGCATTTGTAGATTTCCTTCTTCTAGGTCCAATCAAAGGGAATGTGCCACTTGTAGGTGGTGGATGTTCTTGATACTTTGGGATTGTAGTGATTTTTCCTTTGGGATTATTTTCTTTGTGTTGAGTACTTTTATGACATATTATTTTTGGTTTTTCATATATGTCTTTCGTTTCTGGTACTTTATCTTTTAGAGTATTGAGAAAACTAAATTTTATCTTTTTTCTACCACTATTCTTGTAGAAAATTCATTCCCTCTTTTATCCTTTATGATTCTAGGTGCTAGTAATAAACCCACGGGGTTTGGGAATTCCATTTGGGTGATGTCTATTCTGGATTGGGTATCAGGGTCTTAGGGTATCCGGGATGGTTCATGACATATCATGTACTAAACTAAATTCCATATAACATTGTAATTGATGTGTATATCATATAGTTATTAGATCAGTCTGATGATATCTGTTTAGATGTGGTAAAATCAAATCTATGCAGATTTAGACCAAAAGGCATGCATTTTTATAAACTACCCACCATTTAACTCATATACATGATGTATAGTCATTATATTCGTGGAGTGGATAACATGGGGGGTCCAAGCATGTATAGTATCTACTACATGACATGGGGACCGACAAACCATGAATCGTTAAGGCCACACATTGTGTAGGAATACTACATGTTGTGTACCTAATACACATCTATAGTATGGGAATATTCCCAGTCTCTAGGAATATATTGTGGACATGGGTGAAAGGGATTACATGTTGTGTAACCCAGTACATAATGTGTAGTCTGCTACATCCAGTATGCTTAATTTAATATAAAGAGAATAATTAATTATATAATTAAACGTATTCTCATGTGTTCCATGTTCCATTTATTTTATATTACACATCATGTCATATGATTGTTGGTTATATTTTAAATTAATATCCATATTAAATTCTAAATCTATAAGTTATGTATGGTCATTTCTTATAGTGTACTCCACATGCATCAAGAATGTCACAAGTAGTATAATTCACATGTATTTTGTGTGTCATTTTTTTGATAGTACATTCCATGTAATTACCTACCACAAATTTATGTTGTATTCCAAGGCAATGTAAAAAGAATAAGGATCATGCAGGTAGTCTGGATGAGTACATGTTGCAATCTCCTAGTACACTTGTGTACTTTACTGATTTTAAATAAAATAAAATTATTTAAATTATTTAAAATTATAGACTATGGAATTTCAAGGATGATTGGGTGTAATTAATATAAATTGAATTAATTGTATTAATTCATGGTGTTTTATATTAGTTAAAGAATGAATAAAATTAATTGATAACTATATTTCAAATTTGTATTTTTTTGCTATGTATATGATCAGGAGATTAGTCCACTCCAATTTATGTGAGTGGTTTCTTTTTAGTTTATTATTATTAAATTAAAATTATGGATTGTTATTCATATCCTACCCTTATTAAGTAAGTTTATGTGTGCATGTGGTTTCTTTTATGTAAAACCCCTCTTATCCAATCCACCAGATCCCCTTACCCATGTGTGAGTAAAATCTTATGTAATGATGAAGCTCCTAGGTGAGAGGAGGCTGTCTAAGTCCCGAAGTCAAGGAAAAACCAATTGAGGTGACACAAAGGATATGAGGTGGAATAATGTATCATGGAAAAATCTATGGTTCAAGATGTATTCCCATTGTTTCAAGCTTTATTTTATCATCCACTAGATAAAATAACCATTAGAGAATATCATGATCATGTCACTTATATTTTTTATGTTAGTTTCATGGTTGATTATTTATGTTTGTGGATACTATGTGATCAATTAGTAAATGAATTAACAAGAATGAAAGATAAAATAAAATAGAATTGAATTACACATAAATTTTATCAGACATGGTTAATCACTTAAAACATCACTTAATATTTACAAGGCATGTGATAATATAAAATGGGGATTTTATGTATAAGGATAAGAAACCATCAACTAAAATATTAAGTTGGTATATCATTCCACTACTTAATTTATAATCAAATCCATATTTAAAAGTGTGTGATTGGCCCAAGTTGGGGTGCTTTTGATTATTGGGGAACATTTAGCATGAATTTTTAGGGTGAATTAACTTGGTTCAAATCAAGGATTTATTTACCAAGTATGAATTAGTGTAACTAATAGGTAAGGGTTGAGAAATTATTTATCTATGATTTCATGATTGGGGAGTCCACTCAACGGATCAAGGAACTGTGAATTAATGCATTTGGTGAGTTATGCCTATATAAAACCCTTTAATTAACTTTCCAGGCCCATGTCTATGTTATTAGAAGAGAAATATGGGTTATTAAGACTAAAATATCTATAAAAAATGATATTATTAAACTAATGGTGTGTGATATTAGGTTTTTTTAAAATAGCGGGAGATTAATAATATTTCATGAAATTTAATTTTATTAATCTGATTTGGTAATCAAGAATGTACTAATTATCTACTATTAATTTTTTAGAAATGAAAAATCATATGAATTAAACCAGATCTTTGAAATCCATACTTGGGAAGTATAACCTTATCTCCATCATGAATTAATAGAAATGTTATAAGCACTTATGCATTATTCAACACCATGAATGGAAAATATATATTCTGGAAACTTCACTTATTGAGTTTCTTGTTAAAGAGGCTAGTGAGGAAGAATTATATCTCTACCTAAAACATGTGAAAGATTAAATGGATGTATAATGCTTCATATTACCCTCCATGTCTAGTGATCTTATAAAAAACATAATGATATGGATTCATATAGTATAATTTATTTCCTTTATGATCTTTATTAGGAGAATGTGAGGCAAGAGAGATATGAGATCTCTAATGAACTATTCATGTGCTAGCTTGGAGATTCGGTTCTAGTTGGGACTCATGAAATAAAGATGACTGAATACATAGAATTATTAGACAACTTGGGGTTGAAGATCCTTAATGAGTTTCACATAGATCTCGTTCATTCTTCACTACCTAAAACCTTGTTCTATTTCATTCTAAATTACAATATAAAAAATAGTGAGAAGACTCATTTGAAACATCATACTATTATTCTACAAGTAAATAAGGAAATGAGGTATGAAAAAATCATTTTACTTATGGTGAATAATAAATGGAAGAATAAAGAAAAGGTTATGAAGACTCATTCCATTCCCAAGGATCTAGTGCACTGTCTCTCCAAAAATAAGAAGATACAGTAGTAAGAAAAGGATAAGAATGAAGTGTGTTTCACATGTGTAAATAAACTCCACTATAATAGTAATTTCACCCAACCAAATAAAAAAGGTAAATATTCATGTGACTTTATTATCAAGTTTTATCTTTCCATATCTAGAATTTGTGTATTTGATACCACATGTGGTGCTCACGTCTGTATCCAAATATAGTATCCAAGTAGATTTTGGAAGGTTTCTAGAGATGAAGTGGTTCTATAGGTTTCCAATTAAGTGATGTTGGATTCTCTAGCCATTGGAGACTACCACCTCTAGTTTCCAACATGAATTGTGTTGGTTTTAAATAACTCTTATTATGCTCCTAATGTTACTATGAACATCACCTTAGTTTCTTGTTTAGACATGGATGTATTTATTTTCAATTCAGTAAATAACAGTTGATACTTTTATAAAGATACCATATGTTATAGTATAGAATATCTTAATAAAAGACTTTATGTATTAAATTATAAAAAAATATTAACAATTGACTGTGCGACTCATTTAACACCTAGTTGTAGCATCACCATCTTGATCAAATAAATGAGAAGCATTTAATGAAGCTCTATCATGATGAATACCAAGAATTTTTTGATCTTAAACCAATTGAAATATGGTAGGATTTTTTATAATCCTATAGGACCAAACTTTCATTTGGTGATAAAGGTGAAGGGGATATAAAGCTTCTAGAATTGGTACATATAGATAAGTGAAAACCTTTTCAAGTAGAATATAAAGGAGTATTCTCATGATTTATGAATTTTATCAAATAAATGAGTAGGTATTATTAATTATACTTAATGTGGTATAAGTATGAATCTTTTGATAAGTTTAAGGAGTTCAAAATTTAAGTTGATAATTAGCTTGGTAAGAATATAAAGTAACTTTGATCAAATCAAGGTGGTGAAAATCTTAACCAAGATTTTATCAACATTATATGAGATAATAGTATTTTATCTCAGCTCACTCTTTCTTATATTTCATAATTTAATGGTGTTAGTTAAAAGAGGAACCATACCTTACTAGATATTGTAAGTTTGATAATGAGTCATACAAGCCTCAAATTATCCTTTTAGATATATGAATTGCACACAGAAGTATACATGTTAAACTAAGTACCAACTAAAGTAGAAAACAATATTTCATTTTGAGTTATAGAGTTAAAATAAACCACTTATGTCACATATTTTTAAATGTAGGTGTGAAGTGATTGTTATGGCTAGATTAAGAAAAAAATAACACCCCACGACACGAAGTGTGTCTTTATAAGTTACCCCAAGGAAACAATGTGATAATAATTTTATGATGCCTCAAATAAAATGTTTGTAGTTATTAGGAAAGCTATATTCATTGATATGGAAAACATAATCAAGAAGGATAGTGGGATAAAGATAAATGTCTAGTAATTTTATTCTCATAATACATAAGATTTGGTATAGGAACTAACTCTACATGTCATTTTGGAATATGTAGTTCCTAAAACAAAAGTACTTAATATGATCACTAGAGATGTTTCATAACCAACAAAATATGGTTTTCTAGTCATAGAAGATGTTGAATCGCTATTGGTTGAGAATAATGACCTGATATCCTACATGGAGGATGTAGGGAGCTCAAAAGATGAAAATTTTCATTAATCTGTGAACTTTGAGGTGGATTCCTTGTACTAAAACCATGTATGGGTTTTGGTCGATACACTAGAAAATGTAAATAATGTTGGGTTTAAATGGATATTCAATAGAAATATGGACATGGAAGTTAAATTTAGTACTTATATAGCATGTCTAATAGATAAATGGTTTTGATAATGTTAGTTAATAGGCTATGATAAAACCTTTTCTTCAGTTTCCAAGATTAAATCCATTATAATGATACTTTCCATATAGCTTTCCATGACTATCAGATTTGTAAAATATATGTAAAAATTGTTTTCCTTAGTGGTAAAATTTAGGAATATGTGTATATAATACAACAATAAGGGTTTTTGACTCTATGGAATTACATAAAGGTTTGAAAATTTTAAATATTAATTTATTGATTAAAGCATCTAGGTCATGGAACATTCAGTTTGATGTAGCAATAAAATAATTTTGTTTAATTATGAATGAATGTGATCTATGTTTTTACAAGTGGTTTAATGGGAGTACATTTATTTTCGTAGTATTATATGTTTATGACATATTACTAATTTGAAATGAGATACCATCTTTACAAAGGGTTATGGCATGATTGATCATGTTTTTATCAGTAAAGGACGTAGGTGAAGTAGCATACATTCTAGGGATCCAGATAATATGTGATAGATCAAAGATACTTCTTAGACTAAGTCAAAGTATATAAATTAAGCAAACAATGAAGAGGTTCAGTATGGAATATTCCAAGAAGGGACTAGTTCCTGTGTCACATGGTATACATATTTCCAAGAATACTTATCCTTAGACAAATAAAAGAAATGATCGAATGAGTAAAACCCCATAATCTTCTATGAGAGGATCTATCATGTATGTTATATTATGTACAAGGATTGATGTTTCCTATTCTTTTATAATGCTTATGAGATATCAAGATGATCTGGGTGAAAATCATTGGAAAGTGGTTAAGGTTATCCTTAAGTATCTAAGGTGACTAAAGATATGTTACTAATATATAAATGAGATGAATAACTAGTCACAAAGGGTTATATAGATTATATATTTCAAACAAATCACAATGAACAACTATTCATGGTTTGGCCACACGGTTTAGACAAACTGCGCGTCACCCGTGCGGCTTCCCTTTTTTCCCCAAAACTCATTCCAAGTTCTCCCGAATCTCCCATTCATCACCCTTAACTTTAAAAACACTAAAAGCATCAAGAAAGGGTTACATAACAGAAATCAGGGGCAATACATTCTCCCCACCATTGGTCTTTCCGTCCCCAGAAAGTAGAAAACCTTTATCCAACTGAAAGAGTTCCGACCACTGCTCCTTCATTTCCTTTTCATGTTCCCAAGTCTCTTCCTGAATCTGGCCATGCTGCCATAAAACCCGCACTAGACTGATTCTTTTTCCACGCAAGACTTTATCTTTCCTATACACAATCCATACTGGGATATGTATCAATGAATCATCCAGCTCTAGGTCAACGTGATCCCATCTGATCACATGGTCAGGATCAGGATGATACTTTTTCAACTGAGATACATGGAACACATTATGCACCAAACTGAACTGTGGTGGTAATGTCAACCGATATGCCACCTCTCCAACCCATTCCAGTATCTCAAAAGGGCCAATGTATCTAGGATATAGCTTTCCCTGCTTCCCGAAATGACAATGTCCAAGTCTTGGAGAGATCCTCAAGAAGACATGATCACCCACAACGAACGACAACGGTCTTCGATGGTGATCTGCATAATATTTCTGAATACTTTGAGCTGTCTCCATCATCTTTCTAATCAACTAGATCTTTTATGTTTTCTCTTGGACAAGTATTGGCCTGACTAGTGAAGTTTCACCCATTTCCACCCAGTATAGTGGAGAAGGACAAGGACGCCCATACAATGCTTCAAACGGAGCCATGTGTATCGAGGCTTGATAGCTATTATTGTATGAGAACTCCACTAAGGGTATATTCTCCTCCCATGAACCACAAAAATCCATTACACAAACCCACAACATGTATTCCAACATTTTTATCATCCGCTCGGATTTCCCATCCTTCTGAGGATGGTACACCATGCTCATAGTCAACTGAGTCCCAAGGGCTTGTTGTAATGATTTCCTGAAATGAGATGTGAACCTCGGATCTCTATCTGAGACTATAGACACTGGTACACCATGCCTCTTTACCACTTCTTGGATATATATTTTTGAGAGATCTTCCACCACATGAGTTTCACAAATAGGGATGAAATGGTCCGATTTGGTTAGACGATCCACTATGACCCAAATTCCATCATGTTTCTAGACCATTCTTGGAAGACCTGTAACAAAATTCATTGCTATATGATCCCATTTCCACATTGGAATAGGTAAATATTATAACATACCAGCTGGTCTCTGATTCTCTTCTTTAACCTGGTGACAAGTTAAGCACCACGAGACGAACTCGTCCACCTTCCTTTTCATGCTGCTCCACCAAAACTGCACCTTCAATGCCTTATACATCTTCTATGTACTTGGGTGTACGTTTCATCTTGAATTGTGGTAAGCATGAAGGAGTTGTTCCTGAAAACCATAGGTACAACCATCCGATCTCTGAAATACAAAACTGAACACCCATCAATTTTCCAACCATCAATGTTCTCCCCCCCATTGAGTTTTGAACTTAAAACCTGACATTATGCATCAGATGTTTGTGCTTATTTTATCATCCTTACCAAATCAGGAACAAGCGTAGATGAATAGAAAACTGCAATATCACCTCGGTTGTCATATTCCACATGCATATCGGCTAAGACCAACATCAACTGCTATTCATCTGAAGCTACTTTTGCTAGCTGAGCTTATGAATTTCTACTTAATGCATCTGCCACCGAATTCCCTTTTCTGGGCATATACATAAAGTCAAAAGTCAAATATTTGTAGATACTACATCCACCTCCTTTGCCTCAAATTTAAATCTCTCTATGAGAAAATGTGTTTCAAGATTTTGTAATCCATAAACACAGTAAATTTCTCACCAAAGAGATAATGTCTCCATGTTTTCAAAGCATGGATGACGGCAGTCAACTCCAAATCATGTGTTGGGTAATTTTTCTCATCCACCCTCAACTGCCTTGAGCCATAAGAAACCACATGGTCTCCTTGCATGAGAACACAACCCAACCCTTTTCCCGAAGCATCACAATACACCACATACCCCTGTCCTGATTCAGGTAAGATCAAGATGGGTGCTGATATAAGACGAACCTTCAGTTCTTGGAAAGACTTCCGACATTCTTATGTCCATTGGAATGGAGCATTATTCTTTGGCAGAGCTATCATTGGTGATGCTAGTCGTGAGAAATCACACAGAAAGCGTCGGTAGTAACCAGCTAGACCAAGAAAACTTCATATCTCAAACAAATTCTTCGGTGGTTTCCAAGAGATAACAACTTATATATTTTTAGGATCAATAGAAATGCATTTCTCAGAAATGACATGGACAAGGAAACGTACTTTCTGTATCCAAAAATCACACTTTGATAATTTGGAATAAAGATGGTGTTCTCTCAAGATTTGTAACATTGTTTCTAGGTGCACCTCATGATCAACCCTTGTATTTGAATATGACAAGATATCATCCACAAACACCACAACAAAAGAATCCAGATGTCATTGAAATATCTGATTCATCAAAGCCATGAAGACTGCTGGTGCATTCGTTATACCGAAAGGCATTTCTACAAATTCGTAGTGTCCATATCTGCTTCTGAAAGCTGTCTTTGGAATATCCTCCTTCTGAACTCACAATTGTTGATATCCTGATCACAATTCAATCTTGGAGAACCACTGAGATCCCTTTAATTGGTCGAACATATCATCAATGTGTGGAAGTGGATATATATTCTTTATCATAACTTGGTTAAGCTTACGATAATTAACACAAAGTCGAAGAGTTTCATCTTCCTTTTTCACAAACAACACTGGTGCTGCCCATGGATAAGTACTTGGTCGAATGAAACCTTTTCTTTCTAGCTCATCTAACTGCACTTTAAATTCCTGCAACTCTGTTTGTGCCATCCTATAAGACGGAAGGGAAATATGACTAGTCCCTAGAAGGAGATCAATCGTAAACTCCACTTCCCTTAGAGGTGGTAACCCTAAGAAGTTGTTGGGAAAGACATCTGGAAATTGATCCACAACAGCTGGAAAACTATTTTCCTCAATCTCTTCCATTGATTCCAAAGTCAACGCTTCCAGTTAGTAAGAGATCATTCCCACCATTGGTGCCCACAAGCTCTTTGCACCTTCCTTCACCATCCTCTCTCCTCTGAAGAGATGGTTGATGTCATCCTCAGTCGTGAAACTAACCATTCTCCTATAATAGTCGATGTGAGCCTTAAACATTGTCAACCAATCCATACCCAGGATTACATCATAGACATTCATGTACAACATCAAGAAGTCCCATTTTAACTCAACTCCATCAACAGTTATATCACATGATCTACACACAAAGTCTTGACGTTCTCTTTTACCAAGAGGAGTTTTTAGTTTCAAAATAGAAGACATAATTTCTAGTTTTAAACATAGAAAGTCAACAAAACGAGAAGAAATAAAGTAATGTGATGCTCTAATATCAAATAACACTTACACAAGGGTAGAATTCAAAAGAATCGTACCTCTCACTGTAGATGGTCATGCCTGATCATCGGAAATCATCTGCTCATCTCCATAAAATTGATTCGTTGCTGCATTATTCTACTTGTTGCCTTGCTGAGATTGCCCTGTTTGAAGAGTCATGGTATTTCGAGAATCACCATGGCTAGCTCTATTATGCGGACGAGACTGATTCTTCTATCCTCATCCTGTCGAAGCATACGATGCTTGTGATTCCTGATAAGTGTAATGTGCACCCAACCTCAGATCATTCCTACAATAGCACTGTAGATGCCCCATCTTCTTGCAATTGTGACATACTCTAGGTTGTGTTGTACACTCTCGCTTTATGTGGTGAATCAAAACACATTGAAAGAAACCTTCTTTACTCTGGGGTCTTTGAGGAAGGTTCACTAATCCCACCATCTGGTTATGATTTTCACTTGCACCGTGGAAATAGGTATCCCTTTTCCTCTTGTTCCCAGCAGTTGAGTTCCCACTGTTTCCCATAGGTATCATCATTCCTCCTCCTATCGATCCCGAGATATCACGTTCAGAAACAGTCACTATGTTCACCATCTCTGTATAATTCATGACACATATCACTGCAATATTCGATCGAATCTCTTGCATTAGCCCCAATTCAAAGATGCGTGCCTTCAACGAAACACTTGCTGCAACCTCTAGTGGAAAACGGACTAAATTCATGAATTTATCTGCATACTCTGTGACTGTGAGACTCTCTTGTTTCAAGCTAAAGAAGTCCGTCATTTTTTGGATCTTGAACGTGTGAGGATAGAATTGTTTGTTGAACAATTCTTCAAAATCCTCCCATGTAAGGCCTTCATCCAATTTACCCTACACCGCTAAACCCCACCACTGACGTGAAAGATCCTCAAGCATATATGTTTCAAACTTTACTTTCAGCTCTACTGGTGTGTCGATGAAATCGAAGATACAATTCATCCTACTTAGCCACACCTCCGCCTTCTTGGGTTCAACATCACCCTAAAAGTTTGGTGGATTCTGCTTCATGAACTGAATGGTATGACCCACATGCTTTGGTTCATTCCTTTGGTTTCTTGTATCCATAGCTTGAAAATCCTATAAGATAATCTGAACCATCTCTTGGTTCACACATGGTTCTGGTGCAACCACATTTTCTGCAACCTCTTTGGATTGGTTCCGACAACGCCTACCGGGTGCCATTTTCTAAACCAACAAAAACCTCCATCTATCTCACTCTCTAGAAACTGATGGCTTAGCATTTTAAATTCTATCACATAATCTATCACAATATTTTTTTCAAAACAAACTTTTTCCCATGTTCAAACATTTTTGAAAACATTCCACATGCCTTTTGAAAATCAACCCATTTTTAAGATACACCAAATACCCTATTTTCAAAATCTTTTACTTGAAATTTTTTTCTGTATTTTTAAAAAATTCGCACCTTGCAAAAAATCCTTACTCATTCCTCACAATGAGATATGAAATCCTAGTGGGAAGTCATTCCTCTAGAATTCATGTCATGCTCATCTCATTGGCTAAACCCATGACAATGAGATTTCCCAACATTCAAGAAGTGTATCCAAAACACTTATGTACCCAACACCCCGGTAACTTGAAGTTCAACATAAATGGGTTAGCTACATCCTTTTATGCTATACATTTCAAGTTTTGAGAATCCTACTCCTATCTAAGATTTCGACCCAAGGAATAGACAAGAATGAATTTCAACTCCAAAACCAAGAACATCGATGACTACTTGTTAGGCAAGGACCGAACAAGCTGATAACATTTGTAATGAACCGCCAATTCTCATTGGCTTGAGAGTACCAAGAGTCGTTACTAGGCCTTAAGCGACATCCCCAAGGTGCCAAAGGCTAGAAATAAATTCCAAAGGGTTTCAAGTACAAGTGTGGGACGATTTACCCTTTAAGAAATAAACCCATAAACCAACCATAACCAAACATTCACTATATGATGCATGAAAAAATGAAAGACCAAAAAACACTTCATTTAAATCAAACTACATCAAATTAAACAACAGTGGAAGACTAAACTAAGCATCAAAGTACACAGCGGATGAACAACTCAAGACTCTCGAAAGACACTACAACTTCATGCTCCACAAGCTCCAAGCTCCACAATATCTCCCAAGAATCACCACAAGCCACTAGTAATAAGATTCTTTACCTTTCCTTGTGTCCCGGAATATGACATCTGCAAAAGCCCCAACGTGCCAAAGTAGGGGTGAGTATAAAACTCAATAGGTTTTCCCCAATGACTTCCCTACTCACGCCACTAGGATAGAAGAGTTAGCCACATTTATATAAAAATAGTTTATATAAAACATTTTCTCAAAAGAAGTTTTTAACTAAATATAAACAAGTTTCCAAAACCATTCATAACCAAAGGCATTCCAAGAGAAATTGAAACCAATTTTTCCAGCAAGTTATTTTTCCAGAAAAATAACCAAATAAGTTTAAGAACCATTTCACAAACATTCCTTTTTGGCATACCCAACCATTTCCCAACCCATGCTACCAACCATGCATGATTCGTTATGACAGTTCCATACTCATGAGCGGTCTCTCATCGATCTATGAAGTCATCACAAGGTAATTGTTTCCCATGTGACATTACACCTTTGGCACGGATTACAATGTCATATTTCAACCAAGCCTCATACAAGTAGTTACCATTGTGCCATTAAACGTTTGGCACCGAGCACAAGGTCATATTTCAACCAAGCCTCGTACATACAAAATGAACACACACCACATATTCCCAATGGTCATCCCAAAACACCCTTTCAATAAAAATACTTTTTTATTGAAAACCATTTACATCAAAAACATTTCAATTCCAAACCATTTCAATAAAACTCCCTTTTTATTAAAAACCCAATTTTCATCAAACCATTTACAATTTCAGAAATCATAATTTAAAACCAACATTTTAAATTCAATAAGCCAAATCACTTTTCACAACAATTCACCGAGATTTAACAATTACATCAAAACCATAAATCATCACTAAAGAAGATTTATTCCAAGCTTTTCAGAATCAAAACCATTCAAATAAACCAATTTGAAACTAATCTAATCAATTCTAACAAGTGGATTCAAGAGTAAAGCCTCCTACCTCAAAGGTTTTCACAAAAACCCTAACAAACGGATAACGCATAAGAAAACCGGGCCGATTCATCAAGGATCCTTATTAGATCTCTTCTCCTAACACAACCAAGACCAAATCTAATCATATTTGGCATCCACACACTTAGATCTACGCATAACGGGCATAGATCTAAGAAAAAAAGAGAAGAGGAGAAGTATATCTAAGTATATCTAAGAAACCAAACAAGAACGATCACATACCTTAAGAATCCAGCTTCGATTCGTAAAGAGAAGCCTTTGGATTGCCTTCGGAATGATGGGAGAACCCTCCTTAACTTTAAGAAAACCAAAATCCCGAGTTAGGGCCACTTAGGAGAAAAAACGAGCCACTTAGAGGAAAAAAAGCGTGAGGTCCACCTTTATAGGATCTCGTTTAAGTGGTCGCATGGTTAGTTTGCACGGTTTGACAAACTGTGCGCTAACCGTGTATTAGCTACTACTTCGACCACCCTTCTCACACGGTTTGGCAGCATGGTTAGACAAATCGTGTGCTGCTTGTATGGAAGCCACAGACTCCAAGACCAACTACTCATGGTTTGGCCACATGGTTTAGACAAACTGTGTGCCGCCCGTGCAGCTTCCCTTTTTTTCCCAAAACTCATTCCAAGTTCTCCCGACTCTCCCATTTGTCACCCTTAACTTTAAAAACACTAAAAGCATCAGGAAAGGGTTACATACCAGAAAACAAGGGTACTAAATTTACCATAAATATACTTCTTATCATGATATTTTACACTTCATCTAATTTAATTCTTTCATGGGGGTCATAATTCAAAGTTATCAAAGTGGAAATAGTTTGTTTCAACAATATCATCATATCATATTGTTTATGATTATGCTTCCATTGATGAAATATTATGATACATATCTCAAGAACTCTGATGAATTTTCTTATCCCCTATTTTTTCATGATATATTCATGTAATAGTTTCATTTTTAGGCTATTTTTTTACCTAATATAAATAAGAAAATGTTTTGAATAAAATTTGACTTCATATCTCACTCCATTCAGAAATGTGTTTTATTCAAAAACCGAGTTTCCTATAAATGATTATAACAATGTTTTCAAATGTTCTTTTAAGATAATTTTCAAGGAAAGTATTTTAAAAATGTTTTATAGTATTCAATTATTCTTTTATAGGTGTTCAATGTTATTTTAAAAAAAATGTTTTATGTTTTAAAAGTCATTTTTCAAAGAGGAAAGGATATTTCCTTAAGAAATGTTTTAAATGATATTTCAAAATAATTATCCACCTAAGATGAAATCATGTGAAATATTTTAGGAATTAATAGGGATATTAACCAAGTTCACCATTCTTATTATTTATTTTAATGGTTTATGTTTAATATTACAAGTTGTTTATGAAACCTATTTTCTTCCACTGGTTATAATATGATAAAATGATTATAAAACTTACTTCCTTTCATGTGTTATTATATGATGAAATGACAATGAAACTTTTATATTTTTTATATGTTATAATATGATGAAATTTTTATAATACCTATTTTATTTCTTGGGTTATGATATGATGTTTATGAAACCCATATCTTTTTTATGGGCCAAGAAATGATGAATGTTTTTTACCTTGTGGAACTTGTATGTATGATTTCATTATATGAAGGTTGGGACATAATCTCCCTCCAATTCATTAGGTAAATATTTATATCTCATGAAATAGACAGGACATGACCAAGTAGTGAACCTAATTAAATAATAAAGTGATGGAAAAAGGATTGAACTTAGTTCAGTAATATAGGGCTATAATGGGAAGTGAACCCATTTTAGTAATACTGGGATGGAATGAGAAGTGAACTCGATTTGGTAATAAAAACATGGAACGAGGAGTGAGCACAGCTCTATAATATAGGGATGGAATGGTAAGTGAACCAAGTTCAGTAGTACATGACTAGAATGGGAGGTGAACCCAGTTTAGTAATACAAGGCTGGAACAAGAAGTGAACATAGTTTAGTAATATAAGGCTAGAATGAGAAGTGAACCTAGTTCAGTAATACAGGGCTAGAATGGGGAGTGAACCCGGTTTAGTAAAAGGACCTTGTCTGATAAGATAGTTTGGGGAGTGAATCTATTCCACTAATATGGCATTGGTAGTAATCCTTAACTACTGTGTAAGTCATTTTATATGTATATGTGTCTATCATAATTCCATGTCTTATTCATATTTTATTCTTTCATGTATTATGATCTTGATTCTATTATGATTAATGTATTATGAACTACCGATATTTATTCCATGAATCATGTATTTGATCTTTGATATGCAGGGTATTATCTTAAAATGTTATTATCATGTTCTCATACCCTTATGTTCATGTTATTCTTAGGTATATTAGTTTTTTACCCTTACTGAGCATCTTAGCTCACCCTTTCTTATGTTTCCTTTCCCCAGGTTATGAAGAAAATTTTTAAGTAGGAGTACTAAAGGGGAAGGACTTTATGGGATACTTTATAGATCTTTCACCAAGTTAAAATATATTTCTCCAATTTTTCAAATATACTAAATGATTGGGGTCTTCGTGCATGTATTTTTTTAATGTGATAAATATTCATCTAAAATGATTTAATATCCATATATGTTAATCCTAGGTTGATATAGTTGGTATCAAAGGAAGTTTTTAGTTAGCCTTTTGAAAATAGGATGAGGAACCTTTAGTGAGATCATTTAACATATTTATAAGGATATTTCTGGGTATGTATCTAAGGATAAGTCTAAGGTATCATATATTTAAAAAAAAATTTATGATTTAGACATCCTCTAAGTTACCTTTCATGATTATTTGGCTTTTGGATATGATAAGTGTTGATCACACTATGATTTATGGTTTTATTCAACATAGGTAACTAGAAGGAACTGGTTTATCATTTAATGTTTCAAATATGGAAAGTATTGGAATTATGAAAATATATGTACTAAGGGAAAATCTTATGAAAATTATCAGGAAGGTATCATGGGTATCGGTTATACTGCTAAATATAAAGAGACCACAAATGACAAATGAAAGGTATGGTATGTTCTAACAGTGTTTTTTACATTAAATGTAAGAGGTGTGATTAAATTGAGGTTGATTAACCATAATTCATGATTCATATTTCATATTCTAGGAAATGGGTATTAAGGAATAAGATAATGAATCCTAGGTAATTGTTTAAGAATAAAGTTGGATGATTAAAGTGTATATATATTGGAATTAAATAATTATTTTATACGAATCATGAAGTATATGTTTTCTATGAAGGATTTATAAAAATATATGTAATGGGGTGTATGACCTAGAAATGTGATTTAATGGAAATTTGGTATTTTTATTAAGGGAAGGTAACCTTTAATGTGTTTTTTATGTTTAGAAAATTGGGTTTAGCTAGGATAAAGCGATGATTATTGATAAATTAAATTTTATAGTAATTATTACCATGGAACTTATTTTTTACTTGTTTTCAAAGTGGTCTATGTTATCATGGATGAAGTTTACAAATATTTTTGTATTTAAGGAATATATCTAATAATATTTTCAATAAAAAATCATGCATGGTTTCAAAAAGGTTATATGGTAATTCATGTTATTACCCCTTTTCAATAGAATACATGATGAAAGTATTTACATGTTTGGTATGTGAAAAATAAGAGCTAATTTATTATATAAGGGGGATAAATGATAATATTTTTTTGAAAAAAATTATATACCTTATTTCTTAACTTTGGTATTTTCATCTTTCATAAGGGTTATAAGATTATCCATTTATGGAATGGTTTATGTTAAACTTCATATGAGGTTTAGAGATTAAAGTATTACCTAAAAATATGGGTATTTATTCATATCGGATAACATGTTCTAACAATTTTTTTGTGATAAAAACATATGGAATAACCTATCATTATATTTATGGATCATGTGATTCGTTAGTTCATCAGGGATAACAAATTCACTTTCAATTTTGGGGTAAGAGATGAAGTGGAAATTGGTCAACACACAACCAAAGGGTGATATTGTGTATATGAAATGGAATGAAATCAAGTAAGTATATATACGTGTGAAAATTATTCAAATTTCAGAAAAGGGTATGAAAATAAAATATTTTCCTGTTATCATAATTTTTCTGATATCAATGACCATTTTCAAGCCTCTTTGGTTTATTTATTTGTGGTTGTTAACTTTCTAATGACCATGTTCTCTATTACTCTCCATAAAAACTTGATAGTTAGATAACTATGTAATTTCCATGTTTTCACTTTCCACATATGTTCTCCTATGTGGAAAACTAGTTATGAGCTACTTTGGGAAAACGTTATATTTCCAATTTCCCCTTTTTTTTAAAGGAAGTGTTAGAATTCATTTTTACGATGTGGTATTATATTAAAGGAACTTTCATGTATTAATACTTTGATAATATAGATTAATTTTAAGGAAGAAATTCATTATAATGGGGTAGAATGTTACACCCTTAGTTTTTATGAATTATTTTTTTTTCAAATTAATTAAATTTATTTTATGGTTCGCATTGCACACTACACCAAGTTAGGCATGCTTTATAGCTGCACTAAGTTATTATTACATTATACGCAATACTAATTTATAATTTCACTACAAAAATATACTTATATTAGCTTGAGGTACACACAAAACTATGTTTGGATTATGTTTCACACAATGTCAAGTTCCTTTGATAGCTTGTGTTACATGCAAGGCTGAGTTTTACTAAAATATAATATACTATTAATATTGTTATTAAAATGTTATTATAGTTACCACCTAGCCATTGGAATGGAATTTTTTAATTAGATAAACTAAATTTTTAAAAAATTATTTAAATATGTATATAAAATGAATCCTTTGGTTATTAATTAGTTAGAAATTAATGTAATGACTATTTGAAAATAAAGAAATTCATTTTCTAAGAAAACTATTTTTCTATATAAAAACAAATTTTTATCTCAATAACTTAAAAAAACCTCTTTTTATGAATTTTTTTAATAAAATTTATATATTATATATTCAATAATTTTTTTACACTCATCAAATATATTTTATAGGTATAAGATAATAATAAATGAAATTTTATGAATAAAAATGTATTTTTTCTAAAAGGGTAATTTCCAGACCTTTTAATGGTGAACATATTTTAAATCAAATTTTTGACACATATATTTTTATTTGAAAAAATAAATTAGTTTTTTATAATATAATATCAAAATTTACTTTGGGTTAATTTTTTGTATTTTTTTTAAGAAGTTTCATTTTTTAATAATTAGTTAAAAACACTAAATTTAAATTGAAAATTACTTTTTGATATAATTAGTTTATATATTAAAATTATATTTTTAATTGGTTTTAAAGTATAATTAGTCAAATTATACAAAAAATAAATCCAATTTAGGTCACTGGAATCAATTTCACATTGAAATTGGATATAAAACCATTTCAAAATTGTGATCTTTTTACTTTAAAAACATTTTTTATCATCACATATGTGGGATCAATTTTAGATTAATTATTTCCACTTCTATGATTATAATTTATAAAAATAAATTCCATATTTTTAATAATAATAATTTATAATTTATAGTATGTTCAACTTATTTTTTTACCAAAAATATTATTGAAAGTAATTTAAATTAATTACAATGATTAAGGTAAAAACAAGTTTACTTAGAAGTTAAACTTTAACTTAAGGGGAGAAAACCCTTATAAAAATGTCAAAAATCCATTTTATGGAAATATTAAGACCATATAATCTATTTTATCAAAAATTGATAATTATTGGAGGCGCGTTATGTAAGGGAGACCTCTCAATAGTGTTTATCTTTTTATATTTACTAGAATGTCACTCCTCCTCCGTTATAAAAGGGAACTCAACACCCTCAATTATTCACACCTATAAAGACCTTTGGATCATCCAAAACCTACCCAAATAATCTCCCAATATCCATAATCTCACCATATAAGTCTCGCTCTGAGCAAAAAGAAAACCAAGTTTGTCTTTTGGCGCAAACCAAAAGGAATCACCCAAAGAAGAGGTTTCATCCTTCAACAAGCACATTTTTTTATTTATTTCTCCACCCTCTCAATTTTTTTATTACATGATAATATAATAAACTCAGTATACTAAATATAATGATATATTTTTATTTTAATAGTTCATCTTACATATATATAGACTTCCATCAAATGGGATATGCAATCATTATTCGTGTGTACGGTGGACTACCATCTCGCGAACCGATGCCGTTCATTCTTCCATTACCAACTTTAAAGGTTGGTAATAATGATTAAATTAATATTTTTAAATTATATATATATATATATATTTATTTATTTATGATGTATTTATTTTTCTATTTTTATTATATAACACATAACTTAATGCTCTCTATTTTGTGGGAATATGATAAATTCATTTGTGGACGTGTGGACTATCGCCTCCTCAAAGTGATGTGATTCATTCACACATTACATGGAATGTATTAAGGATGGGTTTATTAAAAATATTTTATATTAATAAAATATTAATTCTAATTTAATTATAATATATATAAATATATACATCATTTACCTTTCATTATTTTAAAATATGACAAGAAAATGGAAATAATGTTCATGCGTATGTATGACCTACCGTCTCCATGAACTGTGTATTTATTTTCATATTTATATATTTTAGATATTATTATAAAAATTTATATAATGAATATATATGATATTTATATCATTTTTACATTATTGAAATAATTAAATCATGATATATGTATGAGGATCAAGAATAACAAGTCAAAAACATATACAAAAAACAAAGCGATTATTTCCCAAAACGTAACTTCAATGTGAAATTGTTAATAAATGGGTAATATAAATTCATAATAAAATAATATATGGTATGATATATATAATACTATTTTTATGTGGTAGATTTATAATAATATTTTATTTATTATAGAGGATTTTTGAACACATATAAAGAAAGTAAATACTTAAGGTAAGGGTTTTCTCATCTCACTTTTATTTTTGTGAGATGTATGCAATATTCACCACTTATTCTTATTGTGTGGTTTATATACTTAACTATGGAATTTTATATAATTAATTTTATTTATTTATTGATATTAAAATTTGAAATTAGTGTTATTATTTCATGAATCTCATGATTCAAATGTTACTCTAGTAGTAAGGGGATTTATAGTCTCACTTTTATTTCTACGAGACTTATGCCTTATTCAGCACTTGTTTATTTTTTTAGTGTATATAATACACATTAATGTATTATATAATTATCATCCTTAATTTTTTGGTTATTTACATATCAATTTTATGAACTCTCTTTCATGGGGTTTACAGTTAAAAAGTTACCAAATTGGTAAAATAATTTTGTCTTAATTTTCCTTCCTTGTGACACATGTTTTGTTATGCACATATATTATTTTGAAAAGTGTATATATTGACCTTTTACATGTTTTTTCATAAATATAATTAATCTCATGATATTTTATTCTTAATTTAATATAATTATTTCATGGGGGTCAAAATTCAAAGTTACCAAAGTGGTAACAGTTTATTGCTATAGTCTCATCATATTAGGATTGTTTATTATTATGATTCCATTGATGAAATAATATGATCTATATTTCAAGAAATATCATTAATTTTATTATAATATGGTTATTCATGATATATTAATATAATGGTCCCATTTTTACACTCTTTTGTGCTTAAGATAAATAAGAATTTTTTTAAGAAGATCCAACTTTATTTATCTCTTTGGTCAGAAATATGTTTTATTCAAAAAACATGTTTTATAAAAATGATTTCAAAAATGTTTTCAAATAATATTTTTATATCATTTTAAAGAAAATTATTTTAAAAAAATTATGGCCCTAAAACCTTACTCTATAGGTTTTCAAATTTATTTTAAAATAATTTTTTTTTTCAAAATGTTTTATGTTTTAAAAAGCATTTTTCAAAGAGGAAAATATATATCCTTAAAGAAATGTTTTAAATGATATTTCAAAAACATTCTACAACTAATATTAAATACTTTGATATAGTTTATTCAATATTATGTATATGATTCAAATACACCATTCTTATTCTTACCTTAAATGGTGTATGTTTAAGATGACAAGTTGTTTATGAAACTCATTTCTCTTCTATGGGTTATACCATAATAAAACGGTTATAAAACCTACTTCCTATAATGGGTTATTATATTATGAAATGATCGTGAATCATATATCTTTTTAATAGGTTATAATATGATAAAATGTTTATAATACCCATTTCACTTCATGGGTTATGATATAATGTTTACAAAATCAATATCTTATTGATGGTTCCTAAAAATATCAATGTTTTATTACCTTATGGAACAAGTATGTATGATTTTATTATGTTAAGGGTTGGAAATAATCTACCTATAATTAATTTTTTAAAGATTTATATCTCATTAAATAGATATGGATGTAATGATGAGTGAACTTAGTTCAGAAATACAAGGCTAGAATGGGAAGTGGACCTGGTTTAGTACTATGGGAATGGAATGAGGAGTGAACTCTGTTTAGTAATAAAGGGATAGAATGAGGAGAGAACTCAGTTCGGTAAAATTGGGCTAGAATGGGAAGTAAACCTAGTTCATTAATACAGATTTGGAATGAGAAGTAAACCCGATTCAATAATACATGGATGGAATAGGAAGTGAACCCAATTTAGTAATGCAGGGATGAAACAATAAGTGAAACTGGTTTAGTAATACAGGGTCAAAAAGGGTATTGAACCTATTTTATTAAAGGAATTTTTCCACTAAGATGGTTTGGGGAGTGAACTTATTCCACTAATATGTCCATGGTAGTAATCCTTGGCTACTATATAAATCATTTTATATATTTACATGTCTCTCACAATTCCATTTCTTATTCCTATTTTATGATTTTATGGATTATGATATTGACTCCATTATGATTCATGTCTTATGAACTGACAATATTTATTCCATGACTTATGTATTTGGTCTTTGATATGTAGGGTATTATCTTCAAATGTTATTCTCATGTTCTCATACCCTTATTGTCATATTATGCTTATATATCTTACATGTTTAACCTTGCTGAGCATATGAGATCACCCTTTCTTATGTTTCCTTTCCCCATGTTATGAAGAGATGTTTTAAGTAGGAGTAATAAAGGGGGAGATATTTGTGGGAGACTTTGGAGATCTTTCACAAAATTATAAGATATTGTTCCAAGATTCCAAATACACTAAACTATTATGGTTCATGGGAATGTACTTTTTTAATGTGATGAATATTAATCTAAAATGATGTAATACACATGTATGTTAATCCTAGGTCACTATATTTAAAGTTCATAATATCTCTCTTCTATGATGTGAACCTGGAGGTTCCATGATAGTTTTAATGAATATATATTCTATAGTTGGATGATGTTATTTGATAGGACATGAATGATACATGATATCAAGGGTAGAGAATCATAGGATATTGAGGTTCCCTCTCATGGTGTTCACCCATAGAAATTTCCAAAGAATGAGATAATGGGAACGAGATCCACCAGTAGGAAATCCATTTTTATATGTGTCATTGGATATTACTATTTTTAAGTGTTTGTAGTGATCATTAGACTTTAATATTTTCATTAATTAATTCCATAAGTCTATTAATTTGATTTATTGAAAAAAAATCTTGATGACATAAGCTCACAGAGAATTAATATACATTGGGTTCATCACAAGTAATATTACATTAATGGATAATATGAGAGAAGATTTTATCCCTTTTTCCCTTGATAGAATTATATATCATGTCCCTTTTATGGGAATATAACTTCCTAGTAAAATCCATGGCCATCATGTTTTATAGGTATGATATTTTCTTGAAATTCAATGAAAGATAAATCAAGCACATAGGTTGAAGACCCCAGTATGCAACCTTCTTGATTATAAATATCAAAATAAAGGGATTATATTACACATTGATCCTTTTTAAGAGATTGTATGTCATTATGAAATTAACTTCTTTCTCTATGGATACCTTGGTTTGTTGCTAGATTATAACCCTTCACTTTAGGTTTATCTGTCTATTTTCACTGAGAAAGAGTCCTAGAGGGTCACACACTAAGTATATCCAAACTCCTAGTTAAATTCAATATTGAATTTTACATGTTTGAATAAATATTATTCTTGCTTTGTGAATTAATAATTATTATATTTTGGTTGATCATCGAGATTTAATCACAAGTTATTATAAATATTATGTGATTTAAATAAAAATAAATATTTATTTGTATGGTTTTATGAATAGATTATTTATTATATTTATCGATGAATAATGAAGTGATGTTTATTCATTAAATAAATAGTCATTATTTAAGGTTTGTTAAATGTGTATGAGGATAAGAGGACTGAGATTAATGGTCTGATTGGAAATGATATAAATGATATATATTTTTTCTTAGGTGATGCACATGTCAATTGAATAATAATTATGTTTTTATTAAATCATGGGGTTCACTAAGAATTAAAGAATTGGTAAATGTGATGGTTTTAAAATAAGAAACCTTAAACATTACTTAATATGTATCTAGTTATATATCATTCTTAAGAGAGTTTTTTTTGCACAATTGATAGATGGAATATCTCTAAAACACTAGAGAGTGTTATAGTGAACTATTGTGTGCTCTCTCCTCATACACTCTAAATACATTGAGAGAACACCAAGAATTATTCATCCTTGAATATAATTTTACTATGATCAACCATTAATAATGCATGTTATTAAGATCAACCATGCTATCACCCTGTGATTCTACAGAAATTTTTAGATATTTTGGTGCATGTTTGGATCAACTCCAGAGGGATTATTCACTTGGATCATGAAATGAAATGATGGTTTTATGAGATTGAGTAAACTGTATCATTTATGTATAAAGAATTGAAATTTAATGTAATTATAGATCAGCTTATAAATTAATTATAAATTATATTTGATGATCTTCTAATTCTGGTTTCATAATTTAAACAAGTCAATTAATCTATGATTAAAATCCATTTTTATAACATCATTCACCATATATAGGTTAAATTATCAATAAATTAAGAATAAATTCCATGTTTTCCATGTCCAATAGGTGCTTCAATTTCACCCATAAACTACACTTTTATCACTCATAATTTTCAAAATACTATATGAGACTCTCTTTTCCCTTTCTAGATGTTCTGTATGAAAGAGCCTTCCAAATAATAACTTATTTTTGGGTTTACCTAATTTTACTTCTCATTAAAACTTTCTTATAAGAGTTATAACTTCTTTTATAATATATTAAATCGTATTATCTCTCATCTATAGGATGCCATTAAAAAAATAATGGACTTATCTTGTTCTTTTATTTTAATCTTAAACACTACTGATCCATTTTTATCAACATTATTGAGTGGTTTTTTATAATTTCTATTATAACGAATCAATTTCTTCTTCAATCCATTCAGTATACTCTGAGGATTATTTTATCAATCCCCTAATATTTTTATTTTTCTTCTTTTGAATGTAAATATTTGTATGATATCCTTCTAAATCCACCTAAAAATCAATAACACCCTCATTTTCCTATTCACATTTTTTTCTTCTCCTCATTCAATAGATTCTATAAGATAATATTATTTATCTGATATAAACTATGTTTCATCTTTATCCATAATTCCTTTATCAACGCCATCTTCCTTAATTACAAATATATTCCTTTGAAACTATTTTCCATATAAATCTCATATTCCAGTGTTTTTTCATAAAAGATATCTGCCATGGTACTTTTGAGTGATTTATTTTTCACCCACTTCTTCATCAAATATTCTTGGACATCTCACAGTAATGTGACCAACTCTACCACATATGAGGCTTGACAAGGTAACTTTTCTTCAAATCCCCCCTTTTATCTTTTTAATATTATAAAAAAAGATATAATGATACATCATACACATCCTCTTTGTCATTAACACCTTTAACAAAGTCAATTTTTCACATATTTAAAATCCACCCCTTGTGTGTATTGTTGATTTTTGGGGCTTAACTCACATTTTATATGCCACCAATATTCTTAACAGATCATCAAGAGATAGTGTGTATAAATATCTCTCTTCAAGAGAATAAAATTTTAGATTATATATAAGAGGAATACATCATATGATCTTCTTAATAATATCAAAATATTTTATCTCATCTTTATGTCCTCAAATAGATCCAATAACTTTAGTGATTTGGTTGAAGAAAGTATTATAATATTTATTCAGAGACATCATAATATCATCAAATATATTTTACAACACTTAAAGATTATCTTATTTCACCTGACTATCCATTTCTTGTATATTATCCAATTTCAACCACATGGCCTTAGAAGTGGTGTGGATCATCACATTATGGTAGATCTGATCTATTAGTCCTCTAGTAAGATCATTTTGTGCTTTATCATTGATATCAAGAAATTTACTATAAGATTAAATAATATATAGTCCTATTGAATCACTCGAATGGAATCCAATTTCATGTGGAAAAGGGAACTTCCATCACAAAATATCATATATGAAATATCATTTTATTTCTTCCAAATCTCACAGTTACTTCCCTCAAATTTTTGGACTCCCCCAGTATTAATTGATTTCTCTACATGATCAGACTACTAAAGAAATATTTAAATCCTAAAACCTTCCCTTTGATACCACCTGTAACACCCAAGGACACCCTAAGAGGGGAGGGGTTAATTAGGTTGTTAAATTTTTCTTTTGAATCAATGGATATTTTCCCCATGTTTGTAGGAACACATTAAACATGTCTGGTGAAGATGTATATTCAAAAATAAAAAAATGCATTAAACACAAGACATAGTAAATTTTACTTGGTTCACCACAAAGGGATTTATCCAAGTCACACACACTAATGATGTGTCAATGTGAAAAATAATACATTATTATTTAATATATTATAAGGATTATAGATTTCAGACACAATTAATCTTTTCTAAAAGAACTACCATTAAAAATTTTTGGGTTTCACTAATCCTCAACAAATGGTCACTCCCTATTCTTCACCTCTATGCATTTCTTTGGATGAGGGAAATAGTTATTTTATAGATATGGTGGTCTTATTTAACTAATTTGAAACTTTAATCTTTATCTCTAATTAGTATGAGACCCTAGATATTCAATTCACTAAATAAATATGTTTAATACTTATTGTTTACACCAATAACTACCTGTTTGAGTAATAATTATTGAAAATACCATTTTAAGAAACTAAACTACAATAAAACTAATGTAAAAAATTATTCAATTAACCCTAGGAACATAACCTTGGGCACATAAATCCTCCAACTAGTTGTTGGTGTGTAACCTAGATCATAATGGTCAGTACATGTGACCCTAAGTGGTAAATTATGATCATATGACTACATCGAGTAATATCAATCACATATACCTTTAGTGTTTCTATGATGGAATAACTAAGTCATATAAAAACATGTAAACACTCTTATCTCTTTATAATCCCTTAATCATATGATTGTTTTGTTACTTATGTGAATGTTGAGTATTTATAAAACGAACCCACTAACTTAACCATGAAAAACTTGCTCAATTTTCCATTCCAAAAACTAATGGATATGTGGTTCACAAAATTGGTCTTCCTTATAAGAACGTGATAGTTTCTAACTCATGATATCAGGAGAAGACATTGACTTTAATCATATGATCCTTTTAATCTTACACACTTTCCAAACTCTCATGAAGACATGTGATTCATGAGATCTCTCCTCTTCAAACAATGTTACTCCGATCATGTGATTTTTATGGCAATGTCACCTGATCTATTGAAACAAATGTGTTTGTGTGATCCAATAGGACTAATGGGACCATGTGATCCTTTCATGAATATGGTGTTCTCCTAACCTCCATCGTTTCACTCATGTTATAAAAGATGACCTTCATTTATAGTGTATCATCCTTCATTCATTTTTCATGACCATAAAACATGATTCCTTCATCCATATATGTTCATATTATGATTTTAAAAAAATTCAATTCCCTTAATTATTAATAAATTAGGTGATCACATAATACTTAAGGGTTTACATGATACACCATAAAATGATTCCATTTTCTCCAACATTATTTAAGGTCACATCTAGGATTATTCTTTAAAAATATCATCCATATTATTCATTTATCATCATTTTCACACTTGAACCATATTTTTAACACAAAAAAACCTCAAACTTAAAACAATGATCACCTTGGTTTCACCAAAATTCCAAAAAAACATGAAAAAATAGGGGTAATTTTTTAACCTTAAAAATTCATGGAATGAGGACTAAAAATCAATAAAGGGGTTTAGGAATTAAATACAACTAAAGTTGACATGATGAATGTACTAATGAAAAATAACAAGAACCTAGATTACTAAAAAATCAATCACTAATAAAAACATGTTTCTATATGGGTTTGTTGTAGATCATCCTTGATGAATGCATTCTTTATGTCTACAGTTCTCATCCAATGATCTCCTCTAATTTTCCTGTCTCCCTCACTCTAGCTAGGGTTTTTGATGTTAACCATAACAAAAGGGGTTAATAATGAATTTAATGGGGATATTAGGTCAAAAAATAAATTCATCAATAAATTAATTCATTTATTAACTCAATTTAATTGATCAAATACAATTAATTAATTGAATTAATCAATTCCACCTATAAAGACTCAAGATCTGGGGACCCCGATACGACCAAATATTATACAGCTCTAAGGGTAAACCTCCCCTATTTTGGATGCAAGAGCTGTCTCGAATTTCCCATATAAGGTTTTGATTCTAAGAAAATACATTATTATCATGAACACATGCATGGAATAAAAATAAAATATTATTTCTAAATCCCCACAACACCAAAATTAAAGAACTAACTCAACGAACATCACCAAAAAATATTTAAATTATTCTAAAGGTTCAAATAGAAAAAACCAAGGTTTCTGCATGAATAAAGTTTATTGTCCCAACCATACCTATATTAGTCATATATCTAATTATCAACACCATTATATTATACTCAAACATGTTTAAATTGAATAATTTTTTATTTTGATGTTGAATGACTATCATCATTAATGAATTGATGTATTAAATATTCTCATAGTCAGTTAACAAACAAAGAATTTATAATGATATTTAGAATCTCATATTTCACAATCCTTTCCATTATATAACATACAATCACCACACACTCAATAATATAGAAATGGAAATATTAAAAAAATAGTAACCTTTTAGAAAAATTATATACAGTATCTTAAATTAAAAAAAACTTCACTTGAATGATCTGTTTGTTATACTACCATCAGTGAAATCATTTTACATAGTGTTTTATGGTTTATGCAAAAAAATTGGACCTTTAACCAGGTTTTCAATATAAGAAATATATTTTTCATAAATTAATTTCATTTTTAATTTAAATTTAGAAGAATTAAAATATAGATTAAATATTAGTAATTCATACCATATCACAAGCCTCTTCCATACGCAAGTTTGTTCAGTTTAGTTATCTAAGATTTAGATTATTTTAATATTTATATTTATATGATGTTATGTCTAGTAAAAATATATTCTAGTGATAAACAGTTGATTTTATTATTAAATATAGAAAATAATTATTTACTATATCTATTTTAAAATTTTTAACCAGTTTTTTATTTCTCAAATCACTACTATCTAAATGGGAAAATTGATGTATGATATAAATATAAAAAAAATAAATTAATCATGATTTGAAAATATTATAATGGATATAATAAAAAATATACACAATTCATTATTTTAAGTCTGAAAAATTATTTTCTTAAAAAGAAAAATTATATTTACCTACATTATCTTACTTTTAAATCATATATCATTGCAAAATATACATCAATGACCTACCAATGTAAACCAAATTTACAAAAAATCAAGAAAATACAATTAGGATGATTTTTTTGAAAAATATTTATCAGGAAAAACTTGAGGTTTTTTATAACTTAAGAGGTTGATTTGGTCATCAAGAAAGACCATGATCTCTTAACTATTAGAATTAAAAACTGCTACAATGCATAAATATAACACATTATTAAAATTAAAAATAACAATAATCAATGGATTAGTCTCTAGAAAGTTACTCTTATGACTCTCATTAGATAAAATAAATTAGATTCAGGCATGATTTTTCAAAAATGTGATGGTTTTTTTATCTATTGTGGTAATAATATAATGGTTATCCTTAGAGTCCCTCCCTTAATCATTTATCAATTCGCATATGACTACTATATTTCAATAGGAAATTTAGGCATAGTAAAATAGGCATCATATTTGTCTTCATTTATCAAAACCTGAGACTTCGGTATAGATTCTAGAATTTTTCATTTTATTAACACTTAATCTTTGATCCATCTACTATTTTTTATCATATATGTAACTTCACAAATACTTTAATAGATTTTGAGCTATTTATTTAATCATCTTAATCATTGATCTTGTAACCTATCTATGTTGATCATAATTTACATCGTCACTAGAATGTTTAATAGAAATATAATCAACTTCTTTAATATTAATAGCATTATAGATTGTTTCATTTAATTTAAGAGATATTATTTTCAAGATTTGTTGGTTTTCTATACATATTGACTATAATTCAAGTTTAGTAAAAAAATAAGTAGGCGTTTTAGCTTCAAAGATATTTCCCATATTGTTCAGAAAATTATATTCCATGTTTATGTAATTCTAAACCTTACCTCTGATATCCTAATTTAAAAAAATTACTTCAACTATTCTTCTCTTTCAATTGATTTTTTAATTAACATTTAATTTCATAATTTATATTTGATATCATGTGCTTTTTCTTTACCAATTTTTCATCTATCTGAATTGAAATGTCATTATATGTTTTTCCACTGTTTTTATACATATTGGTATCATATGGAGTCACAGTTCTAGCATAATCATCACCAATATATGGAATATTAATATGATGAATCCAAAATTCTAGAGATCCTTCATAAGGAATACACTTATTATAGACCTATAAATTTACACTAGAATACTCTTTATAGAGAAGTAGAAGTGGTATTTTTGTTGTCATCAGGTTCATCATCGCTACTTAACTCTAGAAACTCACATTCACAGTTATCATCAACATATAAATCCCAATTTTAGATTCATAACTTACTAAATAAAGTATTTTTAGACAATTAAATTTCATTAAAAATTAGAGAAAATCAATTAACCTCATTTATTATAAGTTTATGAAACATTTCCATATATATAATTTTTTCCAACTAAAAAAGTTATAATAAACTAACAAAGTCATGCTGGGTGGATATAACATAGTCAATGCATTTGTTCAATCATAGAACTAATACTATAGAAAATTTTCAATCTTAATTATATACTATTTATAAAATAAGTTAGATAAAGAAAAATTAAAATTATAGAAGTTAAATAATAAAAAATTGAATATGGCACTGTTAACTTTGTGAGTCTTGTGGTAAAATTTTTCATTGGCCCACATCATATAAGAATAAATTACACTACTCTAGTTAAATATCATACACTCCCCAAAAAACTCTATATTTTTCATATAAACCCATGGTAAGTAGTTTTTTGTGGTGGAAAAAAATAAATGACCATGAAAAAAGACATAATAATTAGCCTATGCTATCTCGATCTTTTTCATTCCTTGTAATTAAGTAACTATTTCTTCTCAAGTGTTTACAACTCATAAAATATTAAAAAATATTCTACTCACAAACAAAGAATATTTTAGCCTATAACTATATGATTCATCTATCAGTACATCACCATCATTTATACTAGAAAATTTATTTCTATCATCAACTTTCATGTCAATAAGACATTCCTATTTTGAAAAAGATTTCTTTTTTGGATTATATATTTTTTATCAGTAGAAGAATGTTGATATAAAACATTATAAGATGGTTGGGAAAATATTAATCAGTGAGGAACTTGAATTATTTCTAAAATATAGAGCATGTGGATGAAACTTTCATATAGAAGGTCTTATATAATCAAGATATTTATATAAAACTAGTATAGAAGATTTGTTTTGAGTCTTTTTTATGGATGTATCTTTATCTACAAAAAATAGTACAATTAAAAATTAAATAGTGATTAAAAATTTATCTCAACTAAAAGATAATATAATTTTTTTAAACATGTTAATAAACAATTAAATTATAATACCCACTTAAGGTATGAAAAAATATGAAAACAATATGATTTAAACATGTTAAAACCTTTTTTCATCACTTGCTTAGACAAGTGAAATTTATCTGAATGGTAAGGGGAGATAAATTTCATCTATAAAACTACCACATCCCACAACCATTGAGAAAATACACAATAATTACCTTTTATGAATTACATTATTTAATTCAATATCTAAAAATTTCAACCAATAATAACTTAGGATAAAATTAATGTGTTTAGTAATTCTATAGCTAAAATTTCTCTCACTTATATTATGAGGTAAATTTCAAAATAGTTTTTTTATTGATGTCATTTAATACAGAAATCATATAATAGATAGTAATTAGTCCTAGTAAATTAATTTTTATAATATAACATCTATTTTAGCAATAACATGAGTTAAACTTCACATTAAAAATACCAAAATAGGCTGTTAACATGGAAGGAATTAAATTTATCCTTAAAATTGATATTGAACAATGAAATATAAATAAAGAAAAATTAAACTAAGATATATGTCAACTAAAATTGAGATAAATATTGGTTAGACCTCCTAATAAATAATGAAATCGTGATATCTAATTAAAGTATGGGTAAGTATGAAGTCAATATGATTTAAACTTATTAAAACTCTTTTCTAACACTTTTATAGATAAGTGAAATTTATCTTAATGCCAAGGTCAAATAAATTTCATCTACAAAACTATCACATCCCATAACTACTAATAGAATACAAAATCATTCCTTAATATTAATTGCATTATCTAAATATACATTCATATTTGTAAATAAAGAGTGACAAACTATAAACATATTATAGTTTGTAGTTCTATAATTGAAATTTATATCACCTTTATAGTGTGGTAAATTTCAAAATAGTTTTTAATTATTGATCTTTTATACATTAACCATATTAAAGATACTAATTATTATTATTAATTAGAATTTTATAAGCTTGTATTTATCTTTCCAACAACATGGGAAAATTTTCATATTGAACAAACCTGAATTAGTCTTTAATAGTGGATGAATTAAATGTTTCATTAAATTTTATATTGAATAATGAAATATAAATAGATACAATCTCAACTAATATATATCTCAGTAAAATATATGATATAAATTTTGGTTAAACCTATTAATAGACAATGAAATAATAATAACCAATTAAAAGATAAGTAAGTATGATTACAACATGATTATAACTTTTTAAAACCTTTTTCCAACACGCTCATAAATAGGTGAAACTTATCTTAGTGGTAAGGTAAGATAAATTTTGTCTGAAAAATCTCTACATACCACAACCATTAAGAGAATACAAAATCATTCCCTATTTTGAATTTCACTACTTTATTCAAAATTTATATCTACAATCCAATAGACATTTAGGATAAACTAGTTATTATTAGATGTTTTATAACTAAAAGGCATCTCTCTCATACAATGAGAAAAGTTTTAAAATAATTTTTCATTATCAAGTATTCATAAAACAATCATATTAGATATAATAATTGTTCTATGTAAATAGAAGTTTACAAGATCAAATTTATCTTACCAATCACCTGATATAAATTTCTCACTGAAAAAACTAGGAATAGTTTCTAACATGGAAAGAATTATATTTTCCCTTAAAATTGATATTGAACAATGGAATATAAATAGTGAAAAACTCAAGAAATAAATATATTTTTTATAAAATGAAAAAATATTATGTTAAACCTATTAAAAAAAATTAAACAATGATATCCATTTAATGGATAGATAAATATGAAACCAAAATTGGTAGGAAACTTGATAAAACAATTTTTAAACACTCACATAGAGAAGTGAAATTTAAATCAACATCAAGGTGAGATATATTTCATCTAACATACTTTCACATCCCATGACCATTTAAATAATAAAAAATAATTTCCTACTTTTAATTAAAATATTTGATTCCACATTCATATCTATAAACCAATAGTCACTTAGCATAAACTAATTATAGTTTAAAATTATATAGTGGAAACTAGACTTAGCCATTCCATAACATAAATTTCAAATTAGTTTCTCATTTTGGAGATTTCAAACATAAATCATATTTTTTTGATAACTTATAAGATGTCAGGTTCATACCAGAAAAATATCTCATTTATCCACAGTTATAAATTTATGATAACTTTTTTCCTTTTTTTAGTATTGTTTCCTACTGAAATTAAATTTAGTATATAACTGAGATAAATTTATTTTCAATAGTTATATATTCATGGTTTCCACATAATTATAATATTTTATATACATTGACTACGTGAGATAAAATTCATCTATAAGATTTTCCCCAAACAATAATTCAATAAATTGAAAAATACACAGTCTAATATTGAAAATATTTATATAATATTATCTAAGTAACATCATTAATATGTGAGGATATTGAAACCTAAAATAAAATTTGTCTCCCATTGGGTAAGTTATATTTATCTCATTGACCCAATGTAATGAAATTATTCTAATTTTGAGGTTTTGGTGCATGAGATGAATAATAATATTTACAATTGATATTTCTCACATTAATAGTGAGATAAGTTTCATTTGATAGAATTAATTACAATAAAATATGTAACAAAAATGTAGAGATCAGTGAATCATGCAGGATAACTGAGAGGGGTGAATCAATGACTACACAATTTCACCAAATTTACATTTTCTCTAAAATATCCCCTATTTTACTTGAGCCTTGGTCCTAGTTAAGAGATATGGATCTACTAATTCACAACCAACCCTCACATCAACATGAAATGTAAAATTAGAATAGAACAACAACACATAAGGTAATAACAAGGGTCATATCCCTATGGAAAACCTACTTCTTATTGTGTTCAACTGTATTGAGTACATGGATTTTATTATCACTTTATTTTGAAGTGATTACAAGTGCCTAATAAGTGATACATAAGGGTTAGGTTATGATCATACAAATCCCTATTATATCTTTCATAGATCAGTCCTCTCGACTAGATAGTGTAATTTTTAATATGGTACCCCTAGTTCTTTAAGGGTCCTCTTTAGAACTAATGAATAGTTTTTCAACTACCAAGATGTAGACTGTTATACTTTATACACATTGTACTTATTATGAATATTAGTAACACTATTATTTTCATTCATGATGACCTTTAAATCACTTAGAGTCTTGACACCAAGGATGGGTAACAAAGGTATCATCATATTATCCTCTTTCCTCTATTAAAAGTATAACCTCCATCATTTTTAAAGATATTTACTATTTAATTTCATCTTAAACATTTTTATTTTAGTTATTCATGTTGTTCAAGGTGTTGGGATTGCTCAAGAATGGTTCTAGGAAAAATGGGAGGGACATGTAGCTAAAACTTATCGTTGGTAGAAATTCACAAGGTGAATTTGTTCTTCACATTGGTAAATTTTATGTTAGAACCCTTGAGGGTTGTTTCTATGGTAGTTCATAGTATGAACATTTCATACACACCATGAAACCATCCTATTATTTTTTAAGGTTTATCCTTGTCTTTTCACCTTAAATACCTATAAATCCTTCCCCCTCCCTTCTTCTAACTTTTCCTTGGGATTTTGGCTATATGAGGATTCCCTTGGAAATTATTGGATCCCTTTTCCTCCTCCCTTCATCATTTTCAAAATCATTCATCCAAGTGATCTTCCTTTAGTAAATATAACATTATTCTACCTTTAAATCTCAGATTATATTTATTTTCCTTTGTTTCCCTTATCTTGTAGCCCTAATGTCCTATTTTGGGTTGATTTTAGTGTTTTTTTATGTCAAGAAATTTTTTGAGTGGTGATACTTAGTGTTTTGGATTAGCTACGCCTAAGTTAGAAAGTCCCTTACTATTTTATGGAATTTTCATAAATTTATATGACACAATTTGTATGAGGGTGAATTTATATCCCTATAATGCAATTTCTTGTAGTTTTAAAGTTATTGGTTTGTTCCATATAGATGTGTTAGACCCTTTTGAGGGGTATTTATGGTCTTATAGATTATTTAAAGTGGTTTGTGGCATAATTTGTGGGTGATGTAGGTGTTATACACTTAGTAAAAAAGAAACCTTGTGAGAGTCATTGGGATCTATTTGGGTAGTACAACCAGAATAGATTCTATATGGGTAGGGATAATGTTTCCCCTTATTATGATACCATTTTTTATTTTTTTGTTATTACATTCTTATTGCTTTGTGTGACCTCCTAATAATAATTTTTATGGGTTAGTATGTATGTTTGGACCTCCCATGAATCCTCATGATGGTTTAGAGGGGTGAGATAACCTCACAATAATCCTCTAGATGGGTTGGTAGGATGAGATGACCTCCCGTGAACCCTTGTAATTGGTCAGTGTGTGTGAGATGAACTCCCTAGATTCCTCAGGGTAGGTTGGGGTGCTAAATATGTCATGCCCTATGGGACTAGCTTGGGTAATTGGTGGTACCTTGATATTTTGGTTCTCATATACTATCCTTCTATCATGGATCTGAATAAAGTAGGTCTATGGTTCTTAGAAACCTTGTTGGAACAAGATATCTTGGTGGTTTTCATGTTTATTTATGTATTTATTTTATATTTATGAATAAACCTTTATACACTTGGTACACTTATGTTTAGGGACCATTAGTGGTGTCTTAAAGAGTTTATTCTCACACCCTACATAGGAACACTGGTGTGCGTGCAGACTTTATTGTCAATGATCCAACTAAGGTTGAGTACCCTATGATAGATTGCTGATTAGGTTCTGGTGGATGGGGATAGAGGTGATATTAGGACATATGTAAAGATATTTTTTAAGTGTGTTTATTTTATCTTTTTAGATCTTGTTCCTTTTGTACATTGATCCACCACATGTGGGGATCCCTGTTTACTATCTTATGACTTTAGATATTATTGGTACCTTATCAAGGATATTACCCTAATAGGGTTGATTCAGTGAAATACATATTTAACACTTTATCCCTTGATATTAATCATGTTCCATCAATGTGAGGAACATCTCTTTCTTTCTCGTACTTTCTCTTTATTATTGATGGAAGCAATAAAGAACACAAGATATTTTTACTTGGTTCACCCTAACTAGGATTGTCCAAGTAGAATGAAAAGTGGATGTACCTAAGAACCTAAAACACTATAGAATGCTATAATGGTTTCACTAACCCTTATAACTCACTTTTTAAATAATTGAAAAGGATCGCTACCTCTCTTCAAAAAGAAGAACTCAATTATCCCTCCATGATATACTTATTCTTCATGAAACAAGTTTTTGAAAATAAACCTATAATTTCATGTCTCCAGTACACACCTTGATGATTTTCTAGTCACATAAGGATCCTATATTCTCCTCCTCCTTCTACAATTTTCAATTTCCCAAAAATCTTGGAAATCACCTATCAATTATCTTATTGATCCACTTTACGTTCCCCCTACAAGTTTTTTGAACTCTCTTTTCAGAATTATTATGTTCATTTGAGGTGTAATCATAAAATTTTACTTTATTTGAGTGTTAGGATAAAAAAACTCTCCATTTTCCTTACTAGGAACATTCATGTGTCATTTCCACCAAAAGTTGGTGAATATTGACCATTTAATTTATATCAATGGAATGAAATCCAGATGATAAATTCCTTATAAAACTTCTAGTCTTGAGCTATTATTTCCTGGATGTGGAATGACTTCACATTCTATAGTATGGGTTTCTCAAGCCAAAGAAACTCCACAATGTAGCCTCCTTTATCACTATACAGAAGAGGGATTTAGATAATTTTTGTGGTCGTAGTCTCATATTATATGATGTGGCTTCCTATGACTAAGTTCATTTTATCATGAATAAGTATTCTATAAAGAATACCAATAATCACACCATGATCTCCTCTAACATATTGAACCACCAAACCAACTACGGTGTGTCCATATCCTACAGTCTGAGCTCCTTTAAGATTATAAGAAATCAAAAAAATCTCACAAATCCATACTCTCTATACCACAATGTGTAAATACGACATAGTGGTATCATGTTCTTAATAAATCTATATTGTTGCATATCCCCATAGTGTATGATACCTTAAAACTCTAAATATGATGAAAAATAGAATTTCACCTCTACACAAACCCTTATGGCATAACTAGACATGTTTCGGCATATCATTCTATAGACATGAGAAACAGTAAAAAAATATCTCCCTACTAGATACACACCCTCTATGCAGCCAATAGAACATGTGGCATGGTCCTCTATTCTTCAATAGGGTTTTGGGTCCATCCTCTATCCATGTCACAATAACCTTGAATCTAGAAGATTCTATGGTGCATCCTAATAGGTTTCACCATGGTGACTATTTTCTAGACACATTTTTATCTAGTATCAACACACCTTATGAATTTAACATATCCATAAAAATTCTCCAAGTATCACCTTTTCTCTATAAAATTCTATAAATTTAATACCTAGATGTAATTTTCAATGAACATAATCATGATAATCCGCTAAAGGGATTATTTCCAACAATATACCCCTTTGGGTTTGTTAAAAATTCCATAGAAATTAAATAGTGATGACTAACTATTAATATTTCCTTCAAATAGTGAATCAGTTATTCATCAATAATAAACTCTAATATCCTATGATTTGAAGAATAATGTGGTAAATGAGAGTTAAATAAAATATGTCTCATATGATATCACATCATTTCTTAACATGATTTAAACCTTCAAACCTTGAACCATCAACCTCCAAATCATCAACCCTGAAATCTGTAATCAATACCTATCCCCTTTTATGGGTGATCTATTCTATACCCTTTGAAGATGCTCCATTCTCAATCTTCTCCATGTGTAATTTCTCTACTAAAATGTCATCTTACCAAACATACTTCTCCCCCATTTTCAATGACCCAAAAGTGTACTTATTAGACTATGCACAAGAGATGGATTGATATATTATAATGGGATTGGGGAAATAAAACATTCCTTTCTCAAATAGAAATGTCCATGGGGAGTGGGGGATCTATCTCTAAGTACATATAAAGAGATGTATTTAGTTGGAATCCAAGATCCAAACAATGATGTTTGAAATTCACCTTATGTAAAGACTTTTTCATGATATCAATGTCTTAATGCCAAGTAAGAATAAAATCTAACTTCAATACTTGTTTCCCCACCCTTTCCTTCAAGAATGGTAATTTATCTTCATGTGATTCATCATCAAGTTTTGGATGGTATTTTTCTAATTTTTATAGAATTAGAGTTGTCACACATAATTATAATTGGATATAACACTTAAATACCAATATATTCATGTTATTATTTCATATATATCAACTACCTACAATCTAGAGTATCAAAAACATATTATTCCTCTTCAATACTTAATGAAATACAGTATTTAATTTTACTTTTTCAAGAAATTTATGAGATAACAATGTAGAATACAACTCAATAAGTTGATTTTTGGTCATAAAATGAATCTTCTCACTCTATATATGTATATTATATCAATTTATAATGTGAATCATTATAATAATAGATCCCAAAATCCACTTTTTAGTTGATATATCATACTATACACCTCATATAATTCATGTGAATTTATTTTGGACAAATTTAATAGTGAGTGGCTTTACATGTGTAAAATATGATGTTTGGTTGAGTGGTGTTTATTTATAGTAAAATAATGATAATTTTTCAATAGAGTGTCATATCAAACTCCTTGCCTTCAACATATTTTAACAAATTCATTCAGTTATACACCAGAATAGACATAAATTTGTAATATTCTATTTGAAACTATTTTAGAACCTCCTTAGAATATTTATTTTGGTAGATAAATGTCCCATTATTTCTTTTTTATGTCTAAAAGACCACAGAAAAATGATAATTTTCTAATTAGTGACATTTCAAATTCACACCATATTAATTCTTAAAACTGCTTGAATTAGGTGTTATCTATTCCTCTAAAAATGATATCTTAAACATATATAAGCACCAGAATCTATTACCCTTTATCCTTCTTGATGTAGAGGTTGTGATCAACCCCTTCTATATGATAACCATGATTTTTCAGATACCATTCTAGTCATGAGTATCATGCTCTTGGAACTTGTTACAAAACCTATAAATCTTTCTTCAATGTGTACACTTGTATTTCATCATCATGAATGAGAAATACATCAATTTTCTCAATGTATAATTAATCTTCAAGGAAATTATTAAATAATGATGATTTAATATCTCTTTTATAAACAATAAAACCCTTTTGTATATTCATATCTAAGAAAAATATTATAGTTTCAATTATAGACACTAATACAAATGTTTCATCAATGTCAGCTCCATTTATTTGATTATAACCCTTGCAAAAAATATGAGACTCATTCCTTATCATAATATCATACTAATGGATTTTATTTCAAAGAACCCATTTTTTCTAATTACATTCTTTTTTTTCCTTAATATAATTTCCCAAGTATTTTTTCTCAATTTTTTCAAGCTTCCATGAATTGATTTGAACCAAAATTAATTTTAAATAGCTTTTTCAAATGATTTTCCTTCCACATGATATAATAATAAAGTTTATTATTATGACTTCATACTTATTGTATAAACTGGATCTATCTAGTCACTAATAATATTTCTCTTTTTTATTTCTACTCCATTGAGCCATTTGTTTAAACTTGATATTCCTACTGGATTTTATTCATCATTGAAGATGTAATTAGATTTTATTTCATACATTTGAACTAACATGTATCTATTTAAGTTTTCATCACTTTCCTACTTGAAAACTAGACTATTTTTATATTACTTCATATCATTCACATATGAAATCCTCTCACCTAAATATAAATTATGCTTAATTTTAGTCATGATCACATCATATAATTTAACAATTTTACTCACCCCTTTATTGAATAAGCTCTATATATTTCTCCTAAATAAATATAAAATAAGTATACCTTCATCTCCATACACTTTAAGATTTATATTCTTGTATTTATTTAGAATAAAAAATTTACTTCCAAAAAACCATAAGTATTTAAGTGTGGAGTTTTTTCCATACTAAATTTCATATGGAGTTTTTTTTATTTTTGTCACAACAATTCCTGATTATAGATATATAATTTTTTATTACCATTTCTTTTCAATACTTCTTCGGTAGGGACTTTTCATTGAGAATAGTCTTATCCATGTTATTGTTGATGTGATTTATCCTCTCAATAACTTTATTCTATTGAGAAGCTATCACCATTGATATTTGGTGTCAACCCCTTTATTTAATATTCATCCACTTGGGTATTTGTAAATCCCATCCCATTATTAGTGAGACATTTTTTAATTTTTACACCAATTATTTTTTAGCATCTCTTATATAGTGAGTTATGCATGTGTACTCTTTATTTTTTTGAGTAAACACAATCAACTAATCCATCCCAATGAAAATATTGAAAAACAAAAAATAATAACTTTTTCTATAAAAATATTTATGAGTTATTGTCCTGTAAACATCCTTATAGGAAATCTATAATACTCTTAATGATTTCCCCTTATTTGGATTATAGGTATTATTAACAGTATTCCATTTTTGATAAGAATCACATGTATGAGTATTGTCGCATGTGATCATGGGAAGATCACATGATCCTTCATTTTTCACCATATTTTTTGATTATTTTTTGCTCAAGTGATCAAGATTATTATTCCAAAGACTATTTTATTCTTCCATGTACAACATACTATAATTTTATTAACTAATTAGATAAAGATTTATCTTGGTCAGTCTTCCTTATAGAACATGTGTACCAACTTTAGATTAAACAGTGCATCACATTTTTCCAAATTCTATAGCATGTCCTAAGTCACATGACTGGCCCACACATAGAAAATTATTGTTAAGTACCTCCACCAAGATAACACAGGTATTTTTAGGATTCTTTCCACCAATTTAAACCTTCCTAAAGCCAACTTATTTTATTCCTTCATAATTTCAAAATCAAACTACTCCACTATTTTCATATTTAATGATGATGATAAAATATTTTTTTCTAGTTATGTGTGAGGTACATCAGCTATCCAAAAACCATAAACCAGACCTTTCTATTTTTATTAAAGAAATATCATAAATTTTTCTATCACATACCATTTTTTCTTCTTCTATGAAGTTTGATGAACATTTATTGATGGTTTATATGCATGTCTCTCCCATGGTTCAGCAATTTATTCTTCACCTTATAATTATGAGAATATTTTTTTCAATTTGTAATGTGTTTTTAAGTTCCAAAATATTGATTTACTACTCTCTCAGTATCCTAAGACACTTATTTTTTAACCCTTGAGTCATAAAAGGATACCTTGTGTCTAAATCCTTCACACCAAAAGTAATAAACATTAATAGAATATTAAAAAATGAAAAAAATAAATTCCTATTTTTTGTATTTTTCGTCCCTAAAAAACCTTTTTACTATAGTGCACACATATTTAATGTGGCCTAATTTTACACAACAATAACACTTGATTTTTAGTGTTATCTTTTCATCCTTTGTCACTTGATCAGTAGTCTTTCAAGATTCTTCCATGTCCACTTTTGTGACACCCTCCAAATCACAGGTAGGTTTTCTTCTTAGCCTTAAGTTGGTTAATTTCAGTTTAGAAAGTATTGGAGTTTTATAGTGTTTTAAATATAGTTTTTGGACTTTGGGTGAAAATGGGTAGGACCACAACCATGGTGGAGGTTGTGGTGTTCTTGGGTGTCTCTTGTGTGAAATGCATAGGACCAAAATTCCCAACAACTAGGAATGGTCTTGGATGGAATTTAATGGAACTCTTCCTATCAACCATGGATATAGGGACCTCACCATACCATGGTAAAGTCCATGGTGAATTCAAAATTTCATTGGTTTCTGACTAACATAATGGTTGGTTCCCATGGTATTTCTCTTGGGTGAAGACACAATGTTGTGGTGGGAATGTGATACCCTAAACCTAATTTTCATAATAATAATAGTTTTAATTATTAAACTTTTCTTAATTTTCTTTTTATTTAAACAAATCCCCCAAAATAAACACAAGACTTTTTATTCATTTAAAACACTGGAAATAGATACATGGAAAAAATGCCTAAGGACTATGAATAACCAAAAATTCCTACAAGTAGGCCAATCACAATCACTAGTAGACCACACAACACCAAAAACATTCCAAGAATGTAGTGTATTTCCTTCGAATCTTCCATGACTAAGAATGTTATAACCAGAACCGCAACAAGAGGGATGAAGAGCACTATATTCTATGTCTCGGTTTTTGAAGTTGGAATACTCTAATTTCATTTCTATAAGGCCTAAATTTGATCGTTTCCCTTTAGGTGACCATTGAATTTACAATGGATATAATTATAGCCATTGTGTATTCTAGTTTAAGTATTTAAGAATAATAAAATTTCAAAGTATTTTAAAAGTATGTTAAAGTCATTAACTCTTTATAATTCATAATTTCAAAACTTATTTCAAGTACTTTTTTTAAATGTTTCAAATGTTTTAGAAATTCTAGTGTCGCAATGAAGATGGTTTTTTACTAATGGTTTAGTTAATACAAGTATACAATTTTATAAATTAAATTCTTGTATAGTGATTATAAATATTCATTTTTTAAACATAACAAGTAATGATTTTCTAAGTATAAAATCATCTTGAAATATTCTAAGAGATCGAGTACTTTAAAGTTGTACCACTGAACACATTTAATTGAACTTATCTTTCAAAAGCATGATATTTGAAATCATAACATTTGGGTATATATGTCTACTTTAATATAAATTTTTGTTTTTGAATTTGAAAACATTTTTATGAATACTTTTATTAATTAAAAGTTATATAGTTTGATTTACATACTTTAGACTTTCAAAGTTTATAATAAAACATATTTTATATAAGTAAGGATATTATGTATATAATTTATGTGTAATGTTCGTTTCTTTTTTTAGATAGTTATTTTGAGAATTGGGTTAATAAAAAAAACATTAACCCAAGGGGCTAGCTCCCTAGCTGGGCCAAATGATGTAGCACGCACTAGGCAGCCGAGCCTAGACTTCAGCCTCAGCAGAGGCCAGCCTATGGGCGTGTCGTGCACCTGAAGTGCGCACAAAGGATCTAGGTAAAAGGACACCATGCGGGGTGGCACAGTGGAATGGGTGAGCAGAGAAGTGCACCCGTAAATAATCTGGTGCGGGGCAACACTGGGGATGGAGAGGTAGATTTCTAAGTCATTCTTGGGAGCTCCAGCCTTATATGGGAGCAGTGAAATGGTCCTTTGTTTCGATGTGGGATGGGGATTTTTAACATAAAATTAATCTGGATCGTTAGATCTCACCACGTGGACTCTAAGCCATCTGATCAACTCATCCTTTGAATTTGTGCAGCCACGGATTATCCTTTGCATCTTTATCAACCGTCTGATCTACCTCATATCTAATCATGATCGTTCATTTGGTTTTAAATCTCAAACCTTTCCTCATCCATCTGATCTTATTCAATATCTAATCTCAACTTTCCTTCATTTAAAAAAACACAGACTCATCCTAGCTATCTGATCAAGGCTCAATTGATCTAAACCATTCAATTTATCTCCGGATTTCTTCTCTGCATTGTCTTCTTCTACCTCATGCCAACCAGTGGGTCGCCCACTGTTTCTCCTCCTCCTTCTTCTTTTATTCTTCCTCGAGATACCCCTACTCTCTCCTTAGATCGACCTTGAATTATACCTATATCCTTTCTCTTTTTATTTTATTTTCTTTTACTACAAACCTGGTCTATTACACTCAGGTTTTCTACAAACTTTATATATATATAAATGTATTTTAATCACTGATTGTTTTTGAGTTCTCTCTTTAATCAACATGTTGGGTTTGTTTTGTCTCGGTCAAGTTTTAAGTCTTTGTTTGTATTTTATTTATGAGACTTTATATATATATATATAATATATGTACAACGCCTATATAAACTCAGTATTTTTGTACCCGTAATTACTTTCTTTCTTCTCCTCGACGTGCAAACATCCACTGCCCTGCCTTGGTGCACCCCTGAAGTCATGTAAGGGATAAAATTACTATGTTTTTTCTTTTTAAAACCCTCAAACCCTTGTGTATATATTGATCTATATATTTATATACATATAAAGTGTCATATCATTACTAAAATATAACTCACGTTATATTTTCTCTGTTTATTTTTGATTATATAACACCCACGGGGGATTTTGCACTTAAAATCTGTTATGCAAACCCTTCTGCCCTATTTTTTCAAGTTTCATGGGTTATATGAGTTTTTCCTAACCCATATTGAATTTTCAAAATTTTATGTATATTTATATATAAAACTTCTTTAGGTTTATGATCTTTGAATGATGATCTTATTATTTTTAAGTAATATTCCTTAAAACATGAAATACATACAGGGGTTTAGTTCATCGTGTTTTTAATATACAAAAAACCTTTATCTAAAATTCATAAACTTAAGGTTATGCGTAAAAGAATATATATATATATATATATATAAGTTTGAGTACAACCAAGTCTTCATTAAACCTATCTTCTTTGATTTAAATCATGTTTATGAAGCATATAAAAATTGCAAGAATTTATTAAACCTGGTCTTTGGGTTATGCATATCCCAAACATACACTTTGTGTATATGTAGGTATATATATATATATATAATATTTTCCACGAATTTTAGATCCACATGAATGCATATATTTTGAACTTGATTTCTCAAGAAGTGGTATGATGGTTTTCATGTTCAAGCATAAATATACAATCACAAATGAGTACACATGTTTAATTATTTCCTTAATGCATAAAAATTTCTCAAGAAATAATCCATACTTTGAGAAAGGGTCACATTCTTAAGGGTTTAATGCAGGATTTTTTATTTTATGTGATAACCCATTATTTTATGCGTACTAGTTCTTACATGCAATAATATGTCCTTTTAGTTCAAGCCCTTCACTGTTAAATCTAAAGACAACATGTCAAGTTCTTTTTACATTATGGAATAATCCATTTCAGTTATGAACATATATTTAAACAAAATGGGGTATGTAATAAGTATTTAAATATTCAATTTATTATGGTACAATATGAATATAAGACCATACTAGACATATGAGGAATGTATTAGACTTAAATGTTATGATAGGTGCGCCTAGATAGCACCCCAATGCATTGGGTAAAGTGATGAAGTCTCATGAGTTAAGTAAAATGATGTGTGAACATGATGCTAGATTTTTTCACAACTATGTGTGGTAGTTAACCACAATTATGTTGGGTTTTTACCCGTACGGTCTTGGCGCAAGGCCTTGAGAAAGTCTGGAATTATACATTTACTCATTATGTAATGTTAAATGATCAACCAAGGGATTCTTGATCCTTAGTGAAGAATATTCTATGATAATGGAAGTGAAAGCATAAGGCATAACCAAGTATGCAAATGTAAAGTTATATAAGGAAAATTATTTAATGTAAAATCCATATGAATTTCTTTTTATGATCTAAAGAATCATGATACGAATGCTTATAATCACAACTATTATTTTGGAGTTGGATTGACCAAGTTATGAATTATGAACATCACATTTCTTACATACACATACGCACTCTGATTCATGTTTTATTAGATTTTTTAAGAGTATTTATCTTGCATGAAAATGGTATTTTGGAAAACAAAGTCTACAAGTAACCTCTGAAAATATTGATGATGTTTCTCGAAAAGTAATGTATTCCTCTTAAGAAAATTTTTTATGATTATTTACAAGGTGGTTGTTTCAAAAATGGAATTTCTTCAAATGTTTTAAAACCCCTTACTGAGTATTTTTATGCTCACCGTAAGTTTTAATTTATGTTTTATAGGATTTATCATTTTTTCCCAAGCTTTGAGTACTCTTTGCGATGACATAAATTTAAATCTTAACCCTATCATGTTTTCGGAAGAAGTGTTTCAACAACATCTAATTTTCCAAAACCTAAACTAAAATGATCCTTTGTATTGGGAAAAGATGTGCAATTTTTGTATGCCTGTTTTTATGAAGAAAATTTCACACTATGTTTCATGAACCGATTCCAGACTTTTAGGGTTGGGGTCGTGAAAGGGAAGCACCAAGTCACAGTGATGAATGTTTCAGAATTTTAAATTCCCAAATGACAGTCTAATCTTATAGGGACAGTTACTACAACTATGTGAAACCATAATAAGGGGGTTTAATTAATTATTTGACTCAGTTCACCTATATTAAACCAATTTCACTCTTTCATTTCACTCAAATTTTAGATTGATCGTGTTCCACGAAGGGATTTTGGGTGTTCATATTTTATCAACTTCTTAGGGTGACTTCTTTCTTCTTAGGTTTTCTCTTTATAGATATAGTATTGTGATCACTATATCACTGTATCTTTAATCATGGGATTCGAAGGCATTAATTTTTCCTCTATTGACGAGGTAGGTGTCTCTATCTTATGGTTTATCCCTTAATATGATTTATGTTCTTAAGATTTCCTTGGGTCTTGATTTATGAAATTGTAGATTTAAAATATTTGAGAGGAAAATTTGATATTTGGTGGTTATGTAAATAGGTTCTAAAAATGGGGATTTTAAACCATTTTTATGAACATGATGCGATTTATGTAATGCCTCAAAGAAGAATTTGATTTGAAAAAGGTTTTTCATGCATGGGAATGAAGTAAAATATCCTTATAAAATATTTATTGAAATGGATTTAGTTAGAAAATTTTATGATATAATGATTTTTTTTCTTTAACATAATGATAATGTAATAGAAAATTGGGAAGATCTTTGGGTATGTGGAAAACTATACATATGCGAGTATTAGTTGAGTAATATATCACTAGGGTAGGTGATAATGATTCCATGGATCTAGTGGGTAGAATTTTCCAATTAACTGAGGTTCATAGAGTTAGGATTCATTTATGTTTTATAGTGTTCCTTTATGTGTCGTAGTATTGTATACCCTCATTTCATGGATTAGTCTTTGGTGCTTTGTGGATACATTACATGAATTTTTATTTGATATGCTTACTTTCCCACTTTATATAGATATTCATGCATGAAAAAATATTTTATTCATTTATTTATGATTCATTGATATATGTTAGGTCATATTAATTTTAATATTAAAATATTTCATATATTTGAAAAAACAAAAGGATGATTTTATATGTAAAATGATTTCACTTGATGTGTTTTAAAAACATTATTCAAGAACTAGCAGATGCATGTGGATAGAAATTTTATAGATTATTTGGTGGTATCCTAATGAGATTTAGTGCTCTCACCCTACTTTTTCCCTTGGTAATTTGTAGACATGGTTGTGTAGGATATGTGTAAAGGGAATAATGTCATATAAATGATGGATCTCCTGGATCTTGTTTCATTCCGATGGTTTTGTATGGTGGTAGAATATGGTCATGAAGAGATGGACCCATGGGTTTCTTTATGTTCTATATTTATGATCTTTCAGTTTGTTCTTCTATAACTTGTTATCCAATTGTTTGATATTTCCTTTATGCTCTAATTATTTTAATATATTATTTATTTTGGATATATGTTGTGATAATAAAACTACTTATATCTAATCATATGTATTTTGGAAGGGAAATTATTCCCATTTTTTTGTATGATACCTAGGTGCTTGTCACCAACCCATATCAATCGAAAATTTACTTTGGACCTTATGTCAAGACAATTCAATTAATATTAAGGGTTGACTTGGATTTTTTTTGTTATATATTTACACTAGGGAGTTAATATTTTTAGTCTATTATGAACCATGGTTATCTTCTCATTTTGATCAAGCTCCACAATAGTTTTTCTTTTATCTTTTAAAGGTTTCACCATTGGAATGGTAATATACTCTTTAGTAGTTACTCTAGGGTCTTCTTTAGCTTCAACTAAGAATGATGTATTTTAGAAACTTGATACCATGTCAAGTGTAAGGATCATACCTTGACCCTTACACTTTTATCACCAAGATATAACTTATTTGAGTTATTTAATTCTGTTGACCCTTTGTTCATTATATTGGTTAATTATTCTATTATTTGGGGTTTTACTTCCACTTTGATCTTGAGTTAAACATAATTTTCTATGTTTCTAGAAAATTCTAGATTTTATCTTGTTAATATTATATTTTAGTTCTAATTTTTATTCTTTCTACTACTGTATATAGATTTTAGAATCATGAACAACTTCATTTGAATTATTGTTTTTAGCCCTCTATTTTTAAAGTTCTTAGAGGGTGACCTCAAACTCAAAATTAAGGAAAATATAACCATAACATCATAATTTTCAAAATAACTACCATTAGTTTATATTCTATCAATAATATCCACTAAATAATATTCACCAATATCCCTATAATCCCCAACTTCTAAACTTCAGACTCATATTTTCTACCATCTTCATGAGATAATATATTTTTCTTCTTGAATAATTTTTTTGTCATTTTATCCTAATTTTATCACCTTTAAAGTTTTTCTTCACAAATTCTTAATTATCATCATCTTAATTATTTTTAAATCACTTAACAGTGAGGTATCCTACCTTTTCACACTGAAAGCAAGCTAGTGGATTCTTACCTTTGAATTTTCCTTTCCCCCTATAAATATTAGAAGAAAAAGATCCATCACTCCATCAAATACATAATAATATGTATATTTTTGTAATAGAAAGCTTCTTTATCACTTTAAATTTAACCACTTTCCAATTTAATTTCACCCTTTCTTTATTGTAACCATTTATCATTTCATTTGAAACAAGTGTACTATGTGACATATCTAGAGACACTCCCTTTGGATCATTATATTTAACCATTGATAACATAAAATTAAACCATAAAATTTATCTCCTCAATATTCTTTTAACAATATTTACATCTTCGAAGTTTTCTCCAAGTATTTCCATGTATTCTACAAGGGTATTTAATCAGTCAAAGAACACATCTACAGTTTCAGTAGAGATCATCCTCAAATCTTCATATTTTTTCTACAGTAATTGAATCTTTATGTATTGAAATTTATAATCACCTTCATAAATATTTAGTATTTTTTCCTATATAGTATAATAGGTTTTTCAATACATTACTTTAGTGTAGATAGGTTTGGCTAAATATCCTCCTAATGTAATAATTTTCTTTACATATGCTTCCAATTCCTTGTGGTATGTTTTTAATAAATCCTCAATTTCAACATTCATTATTATACCATGAATATATTTTTTATATACGTACATCCCCAATGACTTAAAGTACTGTTTTATCATGTTCTTACATAATTGTAAATTGTTTCCTTTGAAAATTGGTATGCCTTTATGATTAACAACAACTACTATTGTCGTGATTTTGAGAGAGAGAAATGTCACCCCTAAAGCCTACCCTTTCATACCAATTATTGGTCCCATATTAAGGAGATTAACCTAATATGAGGGAAAATTAGGTATATATATATTTAACACTTTATCCCTTGATTTTGATCTTGTTCCCTAAATGTGAAGGACACCTCTTTATTTCCCTTACTTTCTCTCTATGAGTGATGAAAGTAGTAAAGCACACAAGATATTTTACTTGGTCTATCCTAATTGGGATAGTCCAAGGAGTATGAAAATTTTATGTTCCTATGCACCTAAAACTCTAGAGTACACTAACTTGGTTTTTTTACACAATAGAGCGGTCACACTGACCCTCCAAACTCACTATTCAAATAATTGAGAAGGATCAGTACCTCTCATCATAAAGAGAAACTCACTACTCCCTCTATGACATCCTTCTTATTCATGAAATGTGTGTGTGAAAATAAACATATAATTATGTTTCTATTATTAAAAACTTGATGATGTTCTAGCGATATAATGTTCCTTGATTCTCTTTCTTCCTCTTCTCTTTTAAATTTTCTATCAAGCCTATAAATCCCATGTCAATGTTCTTGTCAAACCACTCTACCTTACTCCTATAATTATATCTCACTATCTATATATAATTTTTATGTATAGTTGAGGAGTAATCAAAACATTTGATTTGACTCTTTTGGTTTTACCCCTATATCATAATATTGGTCACTTTGCCTCACTAACTCGTGGTTTTTTTCTCATCAGGGCTCACTACCCACTTACCTTAATAAAGAACTTGTTGTGGGGATGAGGGCTTGTGGAACTTATATTCCATTACCCAAAATCCTCCACACCTGATGTGGGAATTTGGGTGCCGATAATATGGCACAACCACATTGTCAACATAATAGTACAACACTATAGCATAACCTCACAAACCACACAATAGTCCCCTACATCCAAATTATAGGATAGATTTTAATCTTATGTCCCAAATCCTGAAGGGAATGCATTGCATTTAAGTTGGAAAAATATCACCCTAATCACATTATCTAAGGATTTTAACCTTCCCCAATCACTGATTCCAATTTCAAGGAACCTTTAGGGTTTACCCATCCATCCTAATATTGTCCACTTGGGATCACCACCTCAATATTTTTTTCCCATCAGATATTACTAACTATTTACCTATAAAAATGAATTGTGTTTACTGAGGAGGTATTATGGGACTTATAATCCATTCCCTAGACTCCTCTACACTCGATGTGGGACTCAAGTTTTAGGTACCATGGTGGAGACTCATTGTCCACACCACAACACCACACGTTGCAACAAAACTTCACAGGACACATCATAGCTCTGTGCTGCCAAACAGTAGGAGGGATGTTAATCCCATTTCACAAAAATTATAGAGAAATTTCTATATTTATGTGGGAAAAAATATTGTATACCATTATTTTATTGCATTGGATAATTATTATATTGTTTTCACTTATGGTTCCACTGCTTACTCTCTTTTTTTTACATTTTTTTGTTATTTCCTTGATTGTATATGATATTTTGATATATTTTTTATTTAGAAGGCGTAGTCTCTTCATAGTATTGTATAGTCCCTTTTCACTATTTGGAATCCTATTGCATATGGGGAGGTTTTCATGAGTCCATGTGGCACTTCTAGGTATAGAGTGGCTGATTTAGTTTGGGGAATGACAAAATAGCATCAAAGGCCTTTTTCTTTTTGACTTTCTATTTAGGGATTAGTGGAATCGAGATAGGATGGATGGGACTCAATTAAAGGAGAAAAATGTATGCATGAACTATACTCATGTAGTGGACCTCTGAGTTTTCAAGTAAGTGTGATTGGTTTTATTAGTTTTGATGTTATGGTTTTATGATGTTATTGTGTATTATTATGTTGGTGTAGTTTATGGTATTTTATATCAGTTGATTGGAGAGAGAGCATGATTTCATGCATTCTGGACAAGTATATAGGTTTTCATGCCATATAATTGATTTCTTTTGATTGATAAGTTTAAATTAATTAAATTTCGATGAAGTGAGCCCAAATTTTTGAAAATTTTAATTTATTTTCCTTGATAATAACTCCCATTCAAATTCAAATACCATGTAATTAATGCAATTTTTATACTTTTATGATTCTAAACTACATTGGGAAATTGATTTAAATAAGAATTTTTCATGTTTTATTAATATTTGAAACTAAATTGAGAATCCATACATTTATTGTATTTTTTTCTTTTTTCTTTTTAAATATGAATTTATAATTTTAAATATTAAATTAGGAATTAAATTCTCAAATGGATTAATTTTGAGTTTTAATTATTTAATAATTTTTTTGAATTCAATAAAAATACTTAAGATGTAATTTTTTTCAAAAAGTGAATTTTGAATTTTAATTTTCAATTTGTAAATGAATTTAATTTTTAAAATATTAATAATTTTTTGATTTGAAAAAAATCTGATTTTAAATTAATTTGAAATGAATTGTAAATTATTTGTTTGTGGTTGAAATTATTACTTTAAATCATTTTATCTTTTTTTTCAGAATTAATTATATAATGAAATATGAAAAAATGAATAATGGAAAACATTAGAATGGCTAGAAGTGATAACATAAATGAAACATGGTCACTTAAGTGATCATTCCCACCAACTTATCATGGTTGAGAAAATACAACTAACCACATGGAGAGTGTCTACAAGAATCTTTTGAAGTGAACATGCCTTTTAGGGTCACTTAAGTGACTTCATATTGAAATTCAACTAACATTGTGCTGGAAAAAAGGATATATAAGTTACCATGACTTTTAACAAAAATAAAGTAATTACACCACTACCCACAATCACTTAAGTGAATTTGAACCTATCCAATTAAAATGAACATGCAGCTACTTCAAACATATCGTGAGAATCCTCTTCCTCATGAACCTACTATGAGCCTCACTTAATGGCCACTTCCCAAGTGATCATTCCCCCTCCCCACTCTTAAATCTACCATGGATGAACTCCCCACAATAGAGAAGATGATCTGGAATCTCTTGTAGACCAAAATCTCCCTAAACCCATGAGCCACTTCCAAACCATATATGAACATGACACCATCAACTCTTGAGCTACCCCACCCTCAACTCGTGAGTCAGCACCATTGCACCTATTAACAACTAAGGAGAAGTTGGCCTGATGATCACTAATTTCATTCCATTATTGATCATCATACCTCCGCATGATCTATTCCTGAATGAAGAATACCAAGATAACAAATTAAAATCTATGGAAAATGAGGTTTCATCTGCTAGGGATACTAATATCTAATTTAGATATTCCACTATATTGTGAATGAGATGATAGGGACTCCCATTGAAGACTTGATTTTTTAACCAGAGTGTGGATGGATGTATGGAACACAAATATTGAAGAAATGAAATCCAAAATCCTAAAAATTATAGATGTAAAAACATGCAATCTATGAGATTGAATTTCACTACAGAGGAAATAATATTATTTTTTTGTTGTATTTTCTTTCCTTTTCAGATTGAATATAATGAAAACCTCATTCGATCCCAACTCATTAGATTTGGATTTGAAAAAATGCATACATTGTGCTCAATCATGAACCCAAGAAAATTCATTGGTGATTACCTCAAATTGGAAGCTCAGTATCACAAATCCCTTAAAATACAACCCGAACATCATTTTTAGATTTCAAACATCATCACCAACCAACTCGATCCTTTTGCACATCATGGTTATTAATTGTATTAAATATTTTGAATTAATTTTTCACTCTTTGTTCTATTTGTAGGTCCAAATTAGAATACACCAATCCCATTTTTCAATGTCCAATTGCATTGAAATCCCAATAACAAGACCAATATTTCCATCATATTCTTTCTTTATGTATAGGATTACATCCATTATGTAGTGAAGTACAGAATAACTTCTCCTATAAATTATATATAGCTTTATCATGATAGGTGTTTGAATTATTTTGGGAATATTATCAATGCCATTAAAAATCCATTATATCCCTAAAGCTATACATATATCAATGATCCAAAATTCACTGAGGCTAGGTACTAAATTTGAATAACATTCCTTAGGAATTTGAAAAAAATATGTTCTGCTTGGGAGGAGAATTTTAAGGTTCACAAGGATTCATGAGCATTATTCTATAAATGACACACTTTTCATTTTTCTCTCTCACTCTTATTTGTTCTTGGAGACTTATTTTTTTATCATAGAAATTGTTGTTATTTATTTCCTTTATTTCTTTTTTTAATAACTCTAGTGATTTCACACTAAACCCTTAGTGGATGATCTAAGTAGATTCCTTGTATCCCCCTTCTAATGAATTATATATTTTAACTATTTAATATCTTTTTTTAATCTATAGAATTATTTGAACTATATAAGAGACATGTGATTTATTATTTATTTTATTTTGAATTAGTATTCTCTTCTTTATAGGATCACACACAGAAGCCACTTTGTTCATTTTTATTGATTTTTATCCTGAGTATTGGGAATGATTAAGTGTAATTAAAGATCTTTGATTACTTGGATTGGGGAGATTAGAAGATTTAGTGATCATTTAATCCCTCCAGTTAAACCAAAAAAAATCAAGAGAGATTAATCAAGTGAGATATTAATTTATTAAAGGGAAAAAATGAGAGTAATAATTAGAATAATTATATAACAGGATAGGTAAGTGTAAATCTGAGGATATGCCACATTTTATAAAATTTAATTTAAAACTAATCTAGTTCAATCTTCCAAAATACTTTCACATACTGAACCCACCAAAAAAATTATAACAAACACATGGAATTGTCCTCTTTAGAGACAAGCTTGAGTCTCACTACTACAACATTCTTCTCGAGTTCAAAAAAAATCATATCCTTGTGATAGGTGGATCATCAAACCCAACATCGTTTCTAGGGAAGCTAGTGTTTTTATTTATTTTTGTTTTTGAAGATTAATTCATTGAATTACCAAATACAATTCATCTCACCTTGTTGGTTTTGATATAGAGGTTTAGTAAAATCTTCTGAATAAACTTAGAACATTGAGAATCATAGAGGAAGTGGAAAGGGAGTTTTCCACTATACCATTGAAGGGATCCTCATCCCCTTATTCTTATTCCACCAGTGATTCTTTAAGAAATGAAAAAATGGAAGATAATCAAGTCCAATTGAATATAACGTTAATATAACTATGTGAACCTAATTTCAAAAATAATGACTGGTAGTTAAAAATGAATAATCAATAATATTGTGAGCATAAAACTTGAATTTCAAGTCACTATTCTATGTTTCATGGGTTTTTAGGAGAATATATCAATATGAACCTATGATTATTTGGATAAATATTTAATGGTTTTAAACATAGAGGATCCACTAAGGATTATATTAGTTGGAAGAAATTACCCTTCTCTCTTAAAGGATCTTCCAAGGAGTGGATCTATAATATCCAACCTAAAGATCTCACTACCTGGGATGAACTACACCAAGCCTTATTCTATAATTATTTCATTGTACAAAGAGTGTCTAGATGAGGAAGAAGATTTATGATCAAATAAGAGATTTAAGAGACCCTTTATTAGTATCGGGAGAGATTCAAGGGACTAACAAATTCCTATTGACACCAAACCTGTAAAGAGCATCATTTATTAGTATTATTTTCCAAGGATTTATTGATAGATATTGGAACCTTTTGGATGCTTCCTATGAAGGATCACTAATAAAATATTAACCTACTAAGGTTAGAGACCTGATTGAAAGAATCTCCCAAAATTCTCAGTAATTGGGTATGATAACTACCATAAAGGGAGTACATGAGGTTAATTTTTATAACTCTATCTTTTGAATTTTTTTGATAAACTAACCTATTTTGTAAAAAAATATCAATGAAGAAAATGGAGGAGGATTTAACTGCCATAACCACTATGGCCTTCCAATATTTGTTTCTCAAGAACAGTTAACTAGTATTTTCCCTAAAGTTTAAGAAAATTGTGAATCCATATACCAGAGGTAATACCATCAACAACCAAACTATAATAAATGAAGTAGAGAATAATATATCATTTAGAATGGAATTGAAAATAAATAAATTTAGAGACCACCATTTCATAAATTTTTTTATTAAAATTTCTATGCAATGTTATTTCAAATTCAAAACTCTCAAAGTTCTATAAACTATCAACCAGGGAATGATCTCGAACCTTCACTAGAGGACTAAATGAAAAAAATTAGATTCCAAAAACCAGATCCTAATTTCCATCAATGAAATGAATAAAAAAATCTTGGGTAATCTTCCTACCCAATCCATTACTAACCCCATAGGGAATTTTATATCTATTACACTAAGTAGTTTCATAAATATGGATATAATTGATGAATCGCCATTTAGAGAAGAATCAAGAAGTTGAAAACCACTAAACCTGAATAAGTTATCCTTGGAAGAGAAATTGAATAAGAGGTATCTATGGAAACACCCCTTGTAAATAAGGATAAAGGTAAATCCAAGATGGAGGAACCACTTAAACTCCAACCACACTTCCCTACAAGGATGTAAGAAACTAATAAAACTTTTGAAGAATCATTACAACAAGATATCCAATAAGAGGTTAAGAAAGTAAAAATTAATATCCCTCTGTTGGATTCCATATTCCATATTCCATGGTATGAAAATTTCATCAAATAAATATTCATCAGAAGGGTAATATTGTAAGTTCATGAAAAGGTATGTTTAAGTAATAATGTTTATCTAATCATAATCCCAAAAATCCCCCAAAACTTCCATAATCCATGTATCTTTTTTATTCCCTACACCATGGAAGAGCTTAATTTTTATAATGATATTTGTGGTTAAGAATAATAAATTAATGTCATTCCTTACTCAGTTTTTATCTCCGTAGATAATAGAACTCAAACTTACCCAGGTGGTTGTTCTGTTTTCAAACTGATCCATTACCTACTCATTAGATATTTTAGAAGATGTTATTTTATGTGTACAAGGTTATCCATTCACTACTGATTTCTATATGCTGAAGATAGATTAATAAAATGATAAGAATCATCCCCCTATAATCTTAGATAGTTTATTTAACAAAACTTAAAAAAAAATAAACAATTTCAACGAAGGGATAGTTTCAAAGACCTTTGGTAAGAAAACAAAAGCTTTTAACATATTGGACTCAAGGAAATACCCTTGTGAGGAACAAATTTCTTTCATTGCACACCATTTTGAAGATTCATGTTTTTATGAAGAAGGAATTAGATTTTTGGATGATATAATTGTTTTAATAAAGGATTTGGAACCTTAGGATTTAACTACTAAAACTATTTTTGAAAATGAGTTTAATTTGGAATCTATTTTAAGTACTAAACAAAGTAAAGAAATTGGTGAGTATCATTTAGAGAATTTACTCAAAAAATTTATTATCAAATCTACCTTACCTATGAAGGTTAAAAGAAATGATGGATATTTTTTTAGTTATAGAAAAAATCATGTTCGGATGCCAAAGAAGTAAACCCACAATTTGGAAAGAATGGAAAATAGAAGAAGCTGAAGAATATAAAGTTAGAGAAACTAAGAGAAGAAGCATATGATAAAACCCTATTGTGAACGGAGAATGAATTTTATTTCCATGATAGACTTTAATATAAGAGAAATATTCAAGTAGGAGATAAATTATTGATGTACTCTTTAAGAAGGAAGTTTATTCCTGGTAAGAATCATTCCAAATTTATTGGACCTTATACAGAAACTAACATTCCTCCATCTGGTGTAATAAAGATCAAGGGAGATGGTTCACAAAACCTCTTTAAGGTGAAGGGATGTATGTTGAAGTATTATTTGAATGGTTTATGTTTATGATGAGTAGATATTTATGTAACCTATTTCTTTAACATGGGTATTCTATTATGAAATGTTTTATGAAACCTATTTATTTTCATGGGTTTTGATATGATGAATGTGTTGTGAATCCCATTTATTTTAATGGGTTTTGATATGATGATTTTTTATAATCTTACAAAACAATTATGTATAGTTTTTATTATGAAGATGGTTATATTATAACCATGGATGGTGGTTACATTATAAAAAAATATGGGTGGGACCTATATATCCTTCTATGCATTAGGTAAATATTGATAACTCATTATCAAATATATTATGTGTAAACTAGATTACATTTTCAAAATGTTATATGTGAACTTTATTACATGTTCAAAATGTTATACATGAACCTAATTTCATGTTCATAATGTTATGTATAGACCATACTTCCATGTCCATGATGTTATGTGTGGACCCAGTTGCATGTCCATAAGTTTAAATGAGGGCCTAATTTCATGTCCTTAACTTAAGTTGTGAACCCGTTTCAATTTATGCATGTTCTAGATATTATAATCTAATTTTTATGCCACAAATATATGTATTATGTAAATTTTATGATCTCATGGATCATATTATTTTATTCCTTATGATTCATATCTTATAAACTTTCAATCTTTATTCCATGACTCGAGATTATGATCTTTGATACGCAGAGTATGGTTTTAAAATGTTATTATCATGTTCTCATACCCTTAAGTTAATGTTATGCTTATATATATCTCTTGTTTACCCTTAATAATAATTTGAGCCCACCAATTTTTATATTTCATTTCCCCAAGTCATGAATAATTGTATTAAATATGATATGTATAAGAAGGGTGTTAGTTATGAAGAAAATAGTGGGTGATGATATATTTTACCAATGAACCAATTGTTTGTGTTTCCACATTTCTAAATACACTAAACCATTACGGTCCTCATGTGTGTGTGTAATGTAATTAATATTCATGAAAAATGGTGTAATATCTATGTATGATAAGCCTGAGTCACTATAGTTTGTATTATAGGAAATTTTTAGTTAACCTTTGGAAACTAGGATTAGAAAGATTTAGTGAGATTACTATGGATATTTATAAGGATATATCCAAGGATGTCTCTAAGTATAAGTATATGGATGAGTCAAAGTATAGAAAACTATCTTGGAATTTTGGTGAAGGATAGAGTGAGTGGTTTCCTAGAAATTACATCCCTATATGGATACTACAAGTGGATGTAGCTCAAGAATAAAGGTGCATAGGGGTAACAAATCCAAAAAGGGATAATTGATAAAGACTCAATTGTCATCAAGATCATGGTATAAGGACTTAATGAACACTTGGTTTTACATTCACGGGGGTTACACTTTATAAATTAACAAACTCTTTACAAACCATAATGAAGGATTTAAATAAATGATGATAATGAATTAATAAGGATAAAACCAAAGGTATCTGATTAAAAATAATGTGTCATCATTTAAACATACTATAAGTGATTTTTTTCATGATTATGTGGTTTTACACTATTATTATTGTTGCTCACATTATGATTTTTAGGTTTATTCAATGGTGGGAACCAGAAGGAATTGGGTTAACATTAAATGTGATGGAAAATTTAATGATGAGAATTCAAATGATATGATGACTATAGTGAAGGATATTTTGATTATTCCTAATCAATTATCATGATATATGATTAACAACTTTCACCTTAACCAACTCTTAGACACTCTAAATAATATAAGGATAGAGTATGTTGAGAGTTTGGGTGGTGGAGATCATAGTAAAAAGAAGATTCCGTTTCTTATATGTTGATAATGTGGAAATAATCACCCATCTGGATGTCTTAGAGGAACAAGAATATTTTTTGAATATATAAAATAAGGACAAAGAGAAATTGATTCCCTAGTAAAAAAGAGAAAATTTTAGTTAACATAATGAATGGGAATATTGGTCTCCCAAAATTATTATCAATGAATGAATGTTTTAAATGATAAAATTAAAGGGAATTTTTAAAATCAATTTCTTAGGGAAAAAGTTCTTAAAGTGAAATATCAAGGTGGGATAATTAATGGTTATACTTCTAATGATGAAGATAAAAAAAATGGAATATGAAAGGAAATTGGTAATAAGGGATAAGATGGTGAATCCTAGTAAATGGTTTAAGAATGAAGTAGAATGATTAAATTGTTTATGAATTGGAATTCAAGAATTATGAAATATATAAGTAATTTTTAGTATAGTTTTCATTAAGGATATTCAATAATATGATATTGCTACTGATGACCTGGAAAAGTGATTTAATAGTAAGATGGTTTTTATAGAAAATACATGCTTATAGGAATATAACCCCTAATATGCCACTGATGTTAAGAAAATTGTTTTTAGTTGGGAAAAATAAATGATTGATATGTATAAATTAAATTGTATATTATTAATAACCTCCAAACTGATAAATGATTGGTTAAAGAAGTGATTTATTTTATCATTGATGGAGTTTATAGCATTACTGTATCTATGCAATATATTCAATAATATATGGTTTTATTTAAGAAATGAGGAGGCATGCATGTTTTCATTGAGGTTTTAATGTGATTTGGGTTACTACCATGATTCAAGAATACATGAATAAGGTATTCACATGTTTTTTATGTGACAATTTAGAGTTAATTCGTGTTGTTTTAAAGATTAATGATAAGTTGATTTTGGAAATTTAGAGACCTTCTTTCTAAAGTTTTAGAGTTTTATCTTTTGGAAGGATCATAAGGTTAACCATTTATGGAATGGTTTAAGTTTAACTATATATTATATTTTAGAGACTAATGAATTATTTAATCATATAAATATTTATCCATAAGGGATAACTTGTGCTAACTATTTTTATTTTTATTTGATAACTAGAGATAGATGGAATGAATTATCATTCTTTTAGGGATTATGATATTATAGTTCTTCATACATTAAAAAAATCATCTTCATTTACTAGAGTAAGAGATGAATTAAAAATCGATCAATTCACAACTAGAGGATGATATTGTGCTTCTAAAATGAAAATAAATAGATTAAATATATCTTCTCATGAAAATTATTAAACATTAGGAAAAGGATCTTCAATTAAAATATTATCTTATTATCATCATTTTTATGACATCAATTACATATTCCAAACCTCTTTGGATTATGGATTTTTGGTCATTAACTTTATCCTAATCACATTCTGTATCACTCTCCATCAGTATTTGGGTGTCAGTTTTCTCTTCTATGTCCATTTTTTTCACTTCCCATGTATGTTCACCTATTTGGAAACCTAGTTTGTGTTATTACAAATGAATTTCACATATAACTTTCTATTTTTTCAATGGGATTTTTTAATATCCTTTTTTATTATGTGGTTTTCTATGAAGGAATTTTCAAATTTTAAACCTTTGATAATCGAGATGAATTTTGAGGGTGAAATTCATTTTAAGGGGGGTAGAATAAAACACCTCGAGATTTTATGAATTAATTTTTTTTGAATATATAAAATTTATTTGATATATTTATATAAATGAAACACTGAGTGTATATTGTGTTACATGAAACACAAATCTTATATTATGTTACATGAAACACTGGGTGTAGTTTGTGATATATGCAACACCAAGTTTAAATGAAACATGACTTACTATTAAGAAAGTATTATTTAATATGATATTTATCACCTAGCCTATTGAATGGAATGTATGAATAGGATTAAATAAATTATGAAAATATATGGTTTACACATTTATATAAAATTAATTATTTTCTGAATAATTTATTAAAAATGAAAATAAAAAATATTTGAAAATATAAAAATCTTTTTTTTGAAAAACTATTTTTATGAAAATAAATATGTTTTACCTTGATAAATTAAAAAAACACTTTTAGGGAATTATTTTAATTAAATTTATATAATATATATTAAATCAAATATTTAACATTCATCTTTTGTGTTTTATAGAAAAAATATAAGAATAAATCCAATTTTATAATTAAAACTGTATTTTTCTAAAAAGTGGTTTTGTCATCTTTTTACGCACATCGATTTAAGAAAAATTGAAACTTTTAGAAAATTTATTTGGAAAAAATATAGTTAATTTTTGATATCATCATGTAAAAATTATCATAGAGTTAATTTTTTGATAATTTTCAGAAAATATTGATTTTTTATTAATAATGAAAAATACTAAATTTTAATTGAAAACTGACTTTTCATATAAATTATTTATAAAGTTAAATTATATTTTAAAATTTATTTAAAGTAAAATTAGTTCAATTATATATCTCTTTATCCAATTTATATCATTATAATCATTTTCATATTGAATTTTGATATAAAAACTTTGTAATCTTTGGAACATTTCCTCTTTTAAAACCCTCTTTTTTATCACATATGTGGGATTAATTTTAAATTAAAATTTCCCAATTATGTGAATTAAGTTTGTAAAAATGGATTTAATATTTATAATAATAATAATTTATATTATATAATAAGTTCATATTATTTTTTTACCAATATTAATAGTGAAATGATTAAAAATTAATTACCGTAGTTAAGGTAAAAATAGGCTTACCTGGGGGTTAACTAAAATGATAAGGGTTAAAATGAACTATAAAATTTTATAAAATATATTTCAAGGGAAAATTTAGACCTTATAGTGTATATGGTTCTAATTTTATCCATTTTTACCCTTTTATATATTAAAAATGAGGGTACACGTTTTTCTTTCAAAAAATTAAAGTGTGTCACTCACCTCACTTATGAAAGGCCACCCCTTATCCTCTCTTCTTAACACCTTAAATCCTTTTTTCGTAAAATAAATACCAAAATAACTTCCCAAATTCAATCATCACATCCTAGAATACTTATTTTCGACATAAATATGACCTATTAAATATTTTGGTGCAAACATAAGGAGGATACCTGAAGAAGTTGTAACATTCATCACTAAGCATTTTTTTTAATTTCTTCCTCCACCTCCTTCAGTTATTATTATAATATGATGAAATAATAACCTTAGTATTTTAAATATACTTATATTTTTTATGTTAATGTAATTACCTATAAATATCTCCACTTTTATCAAATGGGTTATGAAATCATTGTTCTTATATACGATGAACTACCACCTCGCAAACTGATGTCATTCATTTTTCCATTACCACCTCTCACGGTTGGGTATGATTATGGATATAAATTATATATATTATATTTATAAAATTATTATAGATACATAGTTATTATATCATATATAACATTTTTACTTTCCATTCCTTAGGTGATATGATGACGTTGTTCGTGTGTACGGTGGACTACCACCTCGCGAAGCAATGTGATTTGTTTTCACTAATGCTTTACATGGAAGATAATAAGGATAAATATATGTGATATAAAGTATATAATAATTATATTAATTAAATATTTATCATTATTAAAATATAATATATCATTTTATTTATTACCTTTTCACTCACTGAAAGATGATATTATTGTTCGTGTATGTGTAGATTACCGCCTTCATGAAGCGATATGACTCTCTTTTCATCACCACATAACATAGATGATATGTATAAGTATTTTTAATGAAATAATACAGTATTTATAATATTATTATAATTATATAAATATAATATATTACTTACCTTCGTTTTATAACGATCATCGAAAAATGGAAACGTTACTCATGCGTGCGTACAACCTACCATCTCCATGATCGTAATGTACTTCATTTCTAAAAATAATCTTTCATGATTGGTATTAAAAGTATAATTTATGTATAAATATTATAATTATTTTATTATTATTATTATTTATATTATTTAACCATATTCATAGTAATAGGACAAAAATTAATGAATCAAAACATATAGGAAAAACAAAGAGATTTTTACCTAAAACGTAATTTTAACAAGGAATTATTAATAAAAGGGTAACAAAATGACATAAGTAAATAATACATGGTATTATATATATAATTGGGTTTATTTAATAGATTTATAATAAACTTACATTTATTAAATAGTGTGTTTGGATGTGTATGAATAAAATCAAGACTTAAGGTAGTAGAATTTTATCTCACTTTTATTTTCTATGAGACACAAGCCATAATCACCATGAATTTATTTTATGTGGTGAATATAATTACCAAAAAATTATTTTATGATGATTAAATTTAAAAATATTTTTATTTAAATACCCATTTAGGATCTCTATTTCATGGGTTTTATGCTTCATAAGTTACCAAATCGATAAGGGATTTTTGTCTCAATTTTCCTTTTTTGGGACATATGATTATGTTATGAGCCTATATTATTGTATGAGGTGTATATAAATCCCATTTTAAATTTAATATAATGGATTTATTTATACTAATTATATTTTAATTTTTATTTGATTATATTCCTTCATTAAACTTACATTTCAAATTTATCAAAGTTGTAATGATTTTATGTTACAATCTCATCATTTATCGGGATTATTTATGATTATGTATAAAATGATAGAATATTATGAAAAATATCTCAATAAAATCATTAATTTTCTTATCATATGGTTATTTCATGGGAATAAATTTTTTCTATTAATTTTCCTCTCTTTATATAATCAAGAGTTCAACAATTATTTTTTTAAGAAAAATCAACTATTCAGTCAAAGACCCTTTATCTTCCAAAAACATGTTTTACAAAAAACAAAAATGTTTTTAAAATTATTACAAAAATTATTAAAAAAATTATTAAAGATATTATTACCCATGTTTTAATTTTTATAAAAAAAATTAAGGATTCTTTGTATCATTTTCCAAACAATTCATGTTTGGATTTTATGGAAAATGTGAAAAGTTTTTTTTTAACATGCACAGCATGAATAGAATTTCTCATTATCATGAGTGATAAATGATTTCAAGATTATATTATAATTTTTTAATTTTAGTTTCAAATAAAATTATTTTATTAATATTTGGAAAAAAGAGATTTTAATTATTTCAAAATGAAAATTATTTTCAAAATACTTTATGTTTTAATATGTATTTTTCAATATGGAAAGGTTCTTTTCCTCAAAAATGTTCCAAGTGATATTTCAAAATAATTTTCTATATAAGATGAAATACATTGATGTTAATTATGATTTACTAGGGATATTATCCAAGGATAACATTCTTATTATTTCTTTGGATGGTTTATATTTATGATGAAGAGATGTTTATGTAACCCATTTCTTTCCCACAGGTTATGATATGATGAATTTATTTTGAAACCCATTTATTTTAATGGGTTATGATACTATTATTGTGTTATGATGACCATTTCATTTCATGGTTTCAGATATGATGAATGTTTTATGATCTTGTGTCACACTTATGTATAGTTTTCATTATGACAGTGGTTACATTATAACCAAGGATGGTGGTTACATTATAACTAAAGATGGGTGGGACCTATATCCTCCTCTAGTGAATTAAGTAAATATGGAAAACTCGTGATTAAATATATAATTTTTGAACATGCTTAAATGTTCACAATTTTATGCATGAACCTAATTACATGTTCACAATGTTTTGAGTGAACCATATTACATGTTCATGGTGTTATACATTGACCTATCTCCCATGTCCATAATGATGTGTGTGGACCTATTTGCATCTCCATAAGTTTATGTGATGGACTTATTTCATGTCGTTAACTTAATGAGTGAACCTATTTCTATTTATACATGTTTATAATTTTATAAGATCATGTGTATGCCACAAATCAATATATTATTCCAATTGTATCTTCTCATGGATCATGTTCTATGATTACCTTATTATTCGTGTATTATAAACTACCAATATTTACTCCATGAATTAAGATTATTATATTTGATATATAGGATATGGTTTTCAAAGGTTATTTTCATGTTCTCATGCTCTTATGTTCTTATAAGGATTAAGTATCTCCCTTTTTTACACTTACTGAGCATCTAAGATCACCCTTACTTTTGTTTAATTTCCCCAGTTTATGAAGAATTGTATTACATATGATATGTATATAAATGGTTCTAGTTATAATGACAATAGTATTATATGTTGTAGTTTACCTATAGACCAATTTTTTTTTGTTTCCAGGTTTCCAAATACACTAAACTATCATGGTCCTCGAGCATGTGTTTGCGTAATGTAATGAATATTCATCAAAAATGTGAAATATATATGTATAATAATCTTGGGTCACTATATTTACTCTAGTGGTGGATAGTTACCAAAATTTATTTCTCAAATATTTCCCAGTACTCTCTCTTGATAGGTGAATTAGGTTTTAGATCTAACTAGTTTTGGGTGAACATCCTATAACATTTCCCAAATATTGTATGGTACTAGATTAGTTGAGATATTTTAAGGTGTATCTCAATAACCTATAGTTTAAGGGACTTATTCACTCAATCACTTCTACTTGGGGTTCTCCTAACATATTCACTAAAAAATTTAGATGGAAGCCTTCGATTTTGAATGGATTACTAGAATATGAACCTTATTAGAATGAAAAATAGGCATCTACTTCCAAGGATTGATGAATTATTTGACCAGTTAATGGGATCCTAAGGTTCCTCTAATATTGATTTAATATCATACTATTATTACTTATGGTTCAGGGTTTATAATATACTAAATATGAAATTAATAATAAAGTGACAGTTTTCGGAGTGCCTCATGATGTAATTCAATATGAAGAATGCACTAGAAGTGTTCATGGATCTCATGAACTGGGTTTTCCACCCTTACCTAGACTCCTTTTCTATTGTATTTGTTGATGATATCATGGTATAATAATAGTTCTTAGAGTTACATATCATTCATCTTAACATATTTTTTATCACACTCTAAACACATCAACTTTATTCAAAGTTCTCAAAGTGGTATTTCTAAATTCATGAGATACTTTTCCATATGAATGTGGTTTTTTATTTTGGAATATCTATTGAACCAGATACGGTGGAGGTTTTTATGTATTGGTTTGGTCCAAGGAATGTGTTTTAAATATAGATTTTCCTCAATTTGGATAGGTATTATAGGTAATTCAACCACAGTTTTTCTCGCTTGAAAACACCTATGACAGAAATAACTAGGAAGGGCGTGAAGTTCATATAGATGTTCTATTGTGAGTAATACTTATTGAGGTTAAATAGTATGTTGAAATACACTCTAATTATGATTCTTCTAGACCCTAGGATTGGTTATAAATTCTACAGATATTCTTTAAGAGTTGGTTTGGTGTTTTTTTTATTGTAGAGAGACCAAGTAGTTGTTTATAAGTCTCATCAAATACAAACCCAAGAGTGGGACTACCCCACTCAAGATATGGATTTAACTATCATGGTTTATACTCTAATTTTTTTGTGAAATTATCTATTTGGTAAGAGTTTTATCATCTTCACTGGCCACAAAAAAACACATGATACATATTTTAACAGTGAGACTTAACCTATGATAAAGACATTGGGTCGATTACTTGTAGACGTTCAAATTTGATATGTAATATTTATAGTGACCTAGGATTTTTATATATTAATATTTTATATTTTTATATAAATATTAAATAAATTTCACAAATACATGTCTGAGTAATATAAAGTTTTAGTGTATTTGGAGACTAGATACACAATATTCTTATTTCATAAAATATCTTTAACATATCCTATAAATATATTCCCATTTATTGTACTTCATAGACATACCATACTTAAATATTTATTCATAACTAGTTGAATAAAAACATAATAAACGGTTACCTTATATGATCAATAATGGTATACATGGGATATATCCATCGATAATCATAAGAATCCATAATATAGGAATAAGGGAATGAGATCATGAACATAACATACAAGGTTTATACCCAATTTATTAATGATCATAAATATAATTCATGGTACAAAACATTATCATTTCCAAGACATGCATCATAAGAGTGATAAATAATCATAAATTTATCATGAAACATAAGTTTATGTCATATAATTATGGCACCATCATAATTATAGAAACTATTTCTTATGTCAAGGTTAACTATTGAGACCATCAAATCATAGAGGATCAGGAATCCCTACCTATTTACTATAATATAATGGATCATTTATCATTATTTATTTCCTATAGTGGATCAAGCACATTTATTTATTTCCCATATTGGATAAATCACATCATCCTATTTCCAATAAAATATCCAACACATCAGCTTATTTCCCATAATTATCTCATTAGATATAAACCTTTACCTAATGAATTGTAGGGATGTATAATTATGGTCCCACCCATCACATAATTAAAAATATATATATTTGTTACATAAAATAATAAAATATTCATCATATCATCATTTCATAACCCATGTAAGAAATCAGGTTTCATAAGCATTTAATCAATCCATCATAGCTTAACCCATGTAAAATGAATTGGTTTCATAAACATCTCATCTTCATAATAATAAAACATACAGAGAAAGAACAAGTATGATATTATTGGATCATATCCCCAATAAAACATAAGTAAACCCAAAGGTTATTATTGTTTATGAATAGAAATTCCATAAAATATCGTTAAAACGTTCTTGAAGAAATTATCCTTTTCGTATTAAAATCTCTTCTTTAAAATATAAAAATTTCCCATATATTAAATAAGAAATTTCTTTCAAAATAACCTTCGAAACTTTTAAGGCAATCTTTAAATAATTTATTGGTCATGATGGTGGTAAATACTATTCATTCTATACTTATTAAAACAAATATTCCTTTCACATTTTCAGTAAAAATTCAAAAGAACCTCATTCAAAAAATAAAACATATTCCTTTAGAAATTTCTTTAAAAAATTAAAACATGGTTAAAAATGAACTTAAAAAATATTTATATAATTTTAAAAACATTTTTAGAAAACATGGTCATGGAAGAGAAAGGTTTTTTTGACCGAAGAGAGAGATAAATTCAATATTCCTTAAAAGCAATTCAAACTCTTGAGTTCTTAAAAAGAGTGAAATGAAATTAAAACATTTATTCTATATAAATAACCATATTATAAGAAAATTCATGATTTTAATGTGATATATAGCATAATATTTTATCATTGGGATCATAATTATAAACAATATTGATAAAAATGAGATTGTTTCATAAAACCCTTACTGTTTTGGTAACTTTTGGATTGTAAACCCCATAAAATAAAAAAAACTTATATTGATATTTATAACCCATAATTTTCATGATAATAATCATGAAATATATTCATGGGTATTATATATACCACAAAAAATAAACAAGTGGTGAATATGGTATGTGTCTCACAGAAATATTAGGGAGAGGAAAACCTTTTCTCACATTGAAAACTTTTGAATACTAAGCCCCGTCAAATAATTACATAAAATTAAACATAAATATACTTCAAATAATTATATTCATGATATAAAATTTCAAAGGGTCATTATATAAATCACATAAAATAAACAAGTGATGAATATGGCATATGTCTTACAGAAATAAAAGAGAGAAAAGAAATTCCTTACCTTAAGTATCAATTTTATTAATACACATTTGAACCTCATGTATAATGAATATATTTCATATCATATTTGATTTACTTATGACCTTTAATTACCCGTTTATTAATAATTCCTTGTTTAAATCATTTTTCGGGTAAAAACTGCTTTATTTTTTATGTATGTTTTGATTTGGTATTTTCACTAATTTTAAATTGATCACAATTACATCATATAAAGAATTTTAAACATGATATAAATATAAAATATATTTATTATATATATATATTTATTATAATCCAGAAAATTTGGATATAGAAAATAAATTACATTGTTCATGGAGACGGTAGTCTGTACGTATGCATGAACGTTATTTTAATTTTCTCAAAAGATAGAATAAAAGAAAGATAAATATTGGTTCAAATTTACATAATAATTTTTATATCATATATATAATATATATTCATTAATAAAATCCTTATTACCATCTATTTCAAAATAAAATGAGAAATGCATCACATCGCTTCGTGGAGGCGGTAGTCTATACGTACGCCCGATCGATATTATCATTATCTAGTGGATTGGAAGGTAAGGAGTTAGATGTGATATTATAATTAAAAAAGTATAAATATTTCATAAATATCATATAAATATGTTAAATCTATCCTTATATCCAGCTATGAGAGGTGGTGAGGGAAAACGAATTACATTGGTTAATGAGGCGGTAGTCCGTTGTACACACGATCACCAATTTCGTTTCTCATTTGATGGAAGAGGAGATGTATATGAATTATTACATTAAAATAATAACTTCTAATAATATGAGATATATTTATTTTATTATGTCATCAAAGTTGGTGAATATTTTATGTATGTGGAGGAATAAATAAAATAAAAAAGCTCAGTTAAGAATGATACCTCTTCTTCTAACAACCTCCTTAGGTTAGCACTGAAATCCTTATCAAGGGGGTTTAATAATCAAACTAATGCCTCTATAATTTGCATAGGAAATTAATAAAAGTATTTGGGTAGTTCTTTTCAAAACCAAAAGGATTTTGGTGTGTGAATAGAAGAGGAATGTAGATGTCCTTTTATAAGTGGGGAAAGGAACCCACTTGGAAACTACAGAGAAATTTCCAAAAAGAATCTAAAATAATAAAGTCATTACTAATAACAAAACATCCAATTGACCTTATATTATAATTTTTTATAGTATAATGTTGAAATATTTCCATAAAATATGATTTAGTCAAGTTTTATTGGAAAAATTACCATTGTCTTTTGGTTTAACCCCTTGTAAACCTGTTTTAACCTTAATTGTAGAAATTAATTTTTACTGGGTTTACTTTTCATTTTGACTAAAATTTAAGTTTAAATTATTATATAATATTAATTATTATTATTATAAATACTTAATCTATTTTTCAAAATTCAATTTATAGAAGTTTAAAAGTTTAATTTAAAATTAATCCCATATACGTGATGAAAAAGCGGTTTCCCAAAGAGAATTTTTTGTAAGTATAGAATGTTTTAATATAAAAAATCAGCATAAATTTGATTAAAATAAACTAAATTGGATTAATAATAATATAATTGAACTAATTTTACTTTTAAAACCATATTAAAATAAAATTTATCTTTAAAATTCTTTAAACAAAAAAGTGATTTTAAATAAAAAACTGTATTTTTAATATTCATCTAAAAATTAATATTTTCAGAAAATTATTGAAAATTCACTCAAATATTATTTTGACATGTTGATTTAAAAAATTAAGTTTATTTTTTAAAATAAATTTTTTAAAATTATAAAAAATTACTTTTATTACTTGTTCACAAAAATAAATAAAAACATTTTTTGAGAAAAAGGTATTTTCAGAGCATATAAAGACTTTACTAAAAATTAAGTAATTTTTTATAAATATTTTTTCATTATATAAAACCATTATAATAATTTTTTTAAAAAAATATTCCTATACATACCAAAAAATTTAACAATTAGGTTATAACGTTCAGGTTAAAATAATAATATTAATTTTATATCTGAGTTCATTAAAACTCCGTGTTACATCTAATGAAATCTATCGAAAAATTAAATTTATTAGATAAAAAATATTTAATAAAAACTTATGGTGTTATGTTATAACTACCCTAAAATTAATTTCACCCTCAAAATTTATCACTCTGATACAAAAAATATGAGGATACTTATACCTTATCATATCCTCGAGTTCCTATGTTGCTTCTTCAAGATTGTAGTTTCACCACAAAACTTTGACTAGGTGTGTGATCTTGTTTCATAGAACTATATCTTTATGATCCATAATCTCCATAGTTTTATCTTTATAGGATATTTCATGATCTATTGGTATTTCCTCTAATCTCACTACATGTGAAGAACCCAGTATGTACTTACTCAGGAGAGATACATAGAACACATCATGGACTTAAAGAGAATAAGTGGAAGAACAAAGAAATAAGCAATTTTACCTATAAAATAAATAATCTAAAAAGTGTTAATTTTCTTAGACATGTATTTTCATTATTTCTAAATCTCATAACCATATTCCGTGGAGAAATTCAAAAAAACACCTTCCCACCAAATTCAAATTCCAGATCACATTGATGATTATTAGTATTACTTTTCTATCATATTTGTGTTTCCCTTATTTATTACTAAATAGATATAATGATATCTTTCATTTATTCAGCTATCTCTAGTCCCAATAGCTTTATTTCTCCAACTTTACCTAGAACATTGGAGTTTTAAACTTCTTTCCCTGGAGGGATTCATAAGGATCCATATGAATGCTTGAGTGAAGGCTATTGTTGCAATAAAACTCAATTAAAGGAAGGTTTTTATCCCAAAAACTTTTGAAATTCATAGAAAAATATCTCAAAATATCATATAGGGTTTTATTTTTTCTCTTATACTTACCATATTTCTAAGTATGATACACCATACTAAAACTCAACTCAGTATCAAGTGCTTGCTGAATACTTCACCAGAACATCAAGGTGAACTTTGGATCCCGATCAGATATAATGTAATGTGTTACTCCAAGTAACATTACCGCTTCCTTAATATATATATATATATATTCACATGCTGATCTATAGATAAATATTCTCTGATATCAATGAAGTGTTCATGATTTATAATGAGATAAACTATAACTCATATAGCATAATTCCCTTTAGATGTTTTGGGGTGTCCAATGACAAAATCCATGGTGATGTTTTCCCATTTCCATTATAGTATGGGTAATGGTTATATTACCCCCTTATACTTTTTTCTCTCAACCTTAACTTTCTGACATACCAAGAATCGAGAAATAATCTCTCTAATAACTCTCTTTATGTTATCCCACAAAAAATTCTCTTTTAGATCTCTATAAATATTTTTATTTATAGGATTAATAGAGAATTAATAACTAAGTTATTACTCTAATAGATCCTTCTTCAATTATGGTATATAAAGAACACATACATGATTACTATATCTTATCATTCCATTATAACTAAGGTTAAAGTCAATAACATTTATAACCCTCTTTTTTAGCTCACATCTTCCATATGCACCTCTTTAATCTTCACTTGGATAGATGGTAGAACAATCATTTTAAAAAGAATATTTTTTCCCCTTCCTTCAAGATTTCAATATCAATCATTTTTAAATACACAAATACTAAATATTTGGTAATATTAATCATAGATATGCTATCATGATCCTTTCTACACAAATAACTTCCACCTAGTTCGATTTCTCATGGTGGTAATATATTGAGAAATCATAATCTTTAATTAGTTCAAACCATCTTCTCTGGTGTATATTAAAATACTTATATATAAATATATACTTTATACTTTTATGATTAGTGCATATATCAAACCTTTCTCCATAAAGATAATTCCTCCATATCTTTGATTCATAAATTACGGTAACTGACTTCAAATAATGAGTTGGGTAATTTTTCTCATGAAGCATCAACTATCATGAGGCATAATCTATTACCAAATAATTTTTAAGTCACATGGTTCTCTCTATAATAAAAAATGTATTCCAAAAATAAACTTTATCATTATCTATCACATCATTTTAAAAAAACATAATGACTAAGACATTGTGTAGACCAGGGGTAGGCGTTGCACCCTTATCTCCCTTTAGTTGTGGGTTTAAGCCCCACAACCTTACCGAATATGATAGATTTTTCTTTTTATACTAAAAAAATCTTAATATAATTCTTATAAAATACCTATAAATATGATGAAAATCGTTAAAAATTACTTTAATCATTGAAGGTCATATAAACCTTGAAGTTTATTAATACCTTTAAACTTATGAAAAGGGCGTTCTTCTCAAATAGTATTTCATGTTGAACCTAAGGGTTACATATACCTTATCCTAATAAAAATTCTCCCAAAATATAATTAATCACATTAAAATCCCATCACTTAAATACTAAAAAGTGGTGTTTAATAATTTGAACCTATGATCAACCTTGAACTCATAAACCCTTGATGGTTTTCATAACTCTTGAGTTAATATTACATGAAGATATATATGCTTCCAAAATTAACAAAATCTGTATATTTTCATGATTCTTATAACCAAAATACCCTTCCTAAAAATACTTATAAAGAATAATTATTTAATCCCAATACATAAGTACATTAACCCTTAAAATTCAATCATTTGGTATAACATATATTCTTCCTTGTTCTAGATGCAAACCCTTGTTTTAGGGCATTGACTCGGATAATTCCCATGTTTCCCCCATATAATACATTTAATTACTTGGAAATTAATTTCTCAATGACTTTCATTTCTATATATAAAATATCTTACCCTCCATTTAAGATATTATTATAGGTTATTCTTCCCACCTTCTTGACTTGTAGGAAGATAAATCTTCTTTCTTATATGTTCATTACCACAAAAAATTTCAAAAAATCCCATCATACTCTTATTTGATGAGATATGAAACTCACTGAAGTTCTCATTGTTAATAATTTATCATGATATCTGATTAGGAATAATCATAATATCTTTCTCTCCAGTCACCAACCAATTTGGTTGCTCATAATCACCAAATTTTCCATCACATTCATTGTTAATGTGATTCCTTATAGTTCTATCCATTGACTAAAACCACAAGTCATAGTATGAGAAACAATAATCATAGTGGTAAAAAACATGATAATAAAAAATAATTTATAGGATGTATAAATAGAGGCTCCTTATTTTCAATATATGACACCGTAGGTTTTACCTAGGTCATTCATGATCATTATCTATTAAAATCCTTTATAATGGTTCATAATGAGTTTGTGAATTCAGAAACATATCCCCCAGGAGTGTCAAACCTGGTGTGCAGTAAATCTCATTTCCATGCAATAGGTGATGATTTATTCAAATCCTAATAAACCATTTCAGATTTATTACCACAAAGTAAAACTATTCTAGAGGCACATACACTTGTATTATCTATATAAGGATACAATATCTTAAAAACTAATCACTATATCCTCCACCAAAATTATTTGATATTTTCTTATACATAGACTTATCCATATACTTATCCCTAAGGTTATCACTAAACCTTTCTCATCCTAATTCAAAATTTTAACTAAACATTTCCTCTAATACCAACTATAGAGACCCAATATTTTCATATATAAATATTATATCTTTTTAGATGAATATTAACTTCATTTCACAAATACACACCTGAGGTCTGTAAAGGTTTAGTATCTTTTAAGAATAGCTACATAATCTTCTTATTTCATGAAATATCTTTAGCATATCCCATAAAGATCTTCCCATTTAGTAAAATTCATAGACTTACCCTACCTAAAACTTTCTTTATATCCTAGGGAAAGGAAACATAGAAAAGGTTGAGATTAGATTCCCAATAATGGTAAACATAGGAGATATCTATTGATGATCATAAGAAGTCATAAGATAAGCATAAAGATATGATATCATGAACATAACTTACAAGGTTCATACCAAATATTTAAAAGATTATAAACATGATTCATGGAATAAAACATTATCATTACCAAGACAAAATTCATAAGAGTGATTAATCATTATAAATCAACCATGAACTATAATTTCATGTCATATAAGTGTTGTGCGATTATAAGTATAGAAACAATTTTATATGTCAAGGTTAACTATTGAGACAATAAAATCATAGTGGATTGGGAATCAAAATTTGATTCCCATAATATAATGGTGCATTCATCATCACAAGTTTCCTATAGTGTATCAAGTATATTGACTTGTTTCCTATAGTGGATCAAGAACATTGGTCTATTTACCATAGTGGATCACAAATATCATCTTGTTTCCCAAAATTATTTCATGATATATAAATCTTTACCCAATAAATTAGAGGGCTATATAATTCCAATACCACCCATCACATAATGAAAACCATACATATGTATTCTCTAAAATCATTAAACATCCATTATATCATCATATCATAACATGTGAAAGAAATCAGATTTCATAAACATTCCATCAATCCATAATAGCATAACTCATGGAAAATAAATGGTTTTCATAAGAATACCATCATCATAATTATAAATTATCTATATAAATAATAAGTATTGTTTCAGTGGATTGTATCATTAGTAAATTTATAAGAAACACCAAAGGTTATTTTTGTGGATGAATAGAAATTCTATAAAAATATCATTAAAACATTCTTGAGTAGAATATACTTTCCAAACTGAAATCACTTTTTTAAAATATAAAAAATTTCCATATATTATAGGGAAAAAAATTCTTTTAAAAGAGTAATTAAAACTTATAAGGTAATATTTAAATTATTTAGTGTTAATGATAGTAGGAAATATTTTTCATGTTGTACATATTAAAATAAAGATTCCTTTCACATTTTTTTTGTAAAAAGTAAAAACACCTCATTAATAAAAGATAAGAAGATTCATTTTAAACCAATTTTTTAAAATTTAAAAAAGGTTAAAATTTACTTTAATAAATCTTTATATAACAATAAAAACATTCTTTAAAATATTTTCTAGAAAACCTGGACATGGAAGAGAAATAATTTTTTGACCGAAGAGAAAGATATAGTCGGTATTCCTCAAAAACATTCTTTCAGTATCATATGTTTGTAAAGAGAGGGAAACAAAATAAAGATGTTTATTATAAATAAATAACCAGAGTATAAAAAACTCATGAGTTTCTTGACATAATAATCATAATATTTCATCATTGGAATCATAATTATAAATAGTCCTGATAAACAATTAGATTGTATCATAAAACCTAAACCACATTGGTAAATTTTAGATTATAAACCCCATAAAATAAATTAATTATATAGATATTTATATCACATAATTATCATTAAAATTATCATAAAATTCATTCATGGTAAGTATATAAACCATATAAAAGAAACAAGTGGTGAATATAGAATGTGTCTCACATAAATAAATGTGAAATGAAAATCTCTTACCACTTTTGAAACTTTTTAATCATAATCACCATAAAGTAATTACATAAAATGAAACTTTAAATATCATTAAAAAAAATTTATTATTTATATAAAATTTAAAATTATTATTATATAAACCACACAAAATAAATGAGTAGTGAATATGGTATATGTCTCCCAGAAATAAAAGAGGGAATAGAAATATCTTACACCAAGTCTCAAATTTCTTCATACACATTCAGAAATACTATATAATAAGTATATTTTTATTATAAATATATTATATAATTATACTAATATATATCATACCATTTATTATTTACTTATGACCTTTTATTTTATTTTTATTAATAATTCCTTATTAAAATCATGTTTCATGTAATAACTGCTTCATTTTTTATGTATGTTTTATATTGATCATGGTTACATCATATCCATAATTTTAACCATGATATAAATATAACATTTATTAATTATATATTTATTAATTTTAATACATAAAATTTAGATATAGAAAATTAATTACACCGTTCATGGAGATGGTAGTTCATACGTACGCACGAATGTTGTTTCCTTTTTCTCTAAGGATAGAATGAAAGAAAGGTAAATATTAATTTTACTTATAGAATAATTTTTATATCATATATATAATATATATTCATTAAATATATCCATATTACCATTAATTCCCAAATAAAATGAAATATGTATCGCATTAATTCATAGAGGTGGTAGTCCACATATACACATGAGTGATGTTATCATTTTCCAACGGATTGGAAGGTAAGAAGGTAGATGTAATATTAAAATTAAAAAAGTATAATTATATCATAAATATAATATAAATATGTTAAATTAATAATCATATATATCTGTAATAAGTGATTAGGGAAAACTAATTACATCGGTTCGTGAGGTGTTAGTCCATCATACACATGATCGACAGTTTAATTTCACATTTGATGGAAGAGGATATGGATACGAGTTATTATATTAACATAATAACATAAAAGAATATAATATATACTAATGTTATTATATCATCATATTATATAATATTTTATGGAGATGAAAGATGAGAGATGAAATAAAATAAAAATGCTCGGTTAAGAACAATACCACTTCTTCAGACAACCTCCTTAGGTTAGCACCAAAATCCTTCATATGAGGGTTTCATAATAAAACTAATAACTATAAGATATGGGTGGGGAAGTAAGGAAATTATTTGGGTATGTTTTTTCTGAACCAAAATTCCTTGGGAGTGTGAATAGTAGAGTATAGGGGATGTCTATTTATAAGTGAGTAAAATAACACACATGGAAAACAACTTGGAAATTTCCCAAAAGAATCAAAAATGCTAAAGTCATTCCCATGAAAAATGAATCAAAATGACATTATATTAAAATTCAGGATAGTATATAGTTGAAATAGGGATATAAAATATTATTAATTCATGTTTTATTGGAAAACTTTTCCTTAAATGTTTCCTTAACCCCTAGTAAACTCGTTTTAAACATAACTGTAATAATTAATTTTTAGTGTGTTTACTATTCATTTTTAAAAAATAGGTTGAAATTATTATATAATATTAATTATTATGATTCAAAATGTGGAATAAAATTTTCTAAATTCCATTCATATAAGTGTAAACATATAAGTTAAAATTAAACCTGCAGTCATGCTAAAAAAGTGGTTTTCTGAAGAAAATATTTTCATAAGTATAGAATATTTTAATATCAAAAATCAACATGAATTTAATTATAATGAACTAAATTATTTTAATAAAAAAAATAAAACTAATTTATCTTTTAAAACAATATTAAAATAAAACCTATCTTGTAAATTCTTTAAACAAAAAGACTATTTTTAATAAAAAACAGTGTTTTCTACTATTCATTGAAAAAATAATCTTTTTAGAAAATTATAAAAAAATGTTAAAAGATATTTTTGACATGTGTTTTTCAAAAATAAAGTTTAGTTTTTCAAATACATTTTTTATAATTGTAAAGAAACATTATACCATTTTTTCACAAAATGAAATAAAAACAATTTTTGAGAAAAAGATATTTTTAGATCATATAAAGACTTTACTAAAAATTAAGTACTTTTTTATCAATATGCTTTTTATATAAAACCATTATAAATGATTTTTAAAATATTGTTATTCTTATTCATACCACCAATTTTAGCATCTTGGTTATAACAATCTGGTTAAAATAATAATATTAATATAATATTTTGGTTTGGTAAAACTCAGTGTTGTGTGTAATACATGCTATCAAATAAATTAAATTTATTTGAAAAAAAATCTTAAATACATGTTTTTTTAAAATATTTCTCAGGGAAGGGAATTTTTATCATAGATTCCCTTAGTATGAAATTTTCATGACTAGATTCATGAACATTAGAGGATGAGTGGCGGTTTATGAGCTTACTATTGGATTTTCATATTGTTGTATCTGAAGATTAGGGTATGGTGGCATGTACTCCCATGATCATTAATTCTTCATTAGTGTATCATTTCAAGGTCATATAGAAATATAATTTATATTATCAAGTGATTTGATAATGCTTTATGTGAGATTATCCTATTCCAAGATGGTCTATAGATAAGAATGTTGTGCTCCTTGAATATGGGAGGGTTTTGGTTCCCATATTCATAATAGAAGAGTTGATAAGGGTATATCATGCCTCAAAATGTATGGTACATCTAGGATTGGCCAAAATGTTACATGATATGAAACATTATTTCTAGTTTTCTTTCATAAAGAAGTATGTCACATGTTTCATCATGTGTTGCCTTACCTATTAGAGAGTGAAGAAAAACACCAGTGACCTAGTGGGTTTCTTTATCCTATTTAAATTATAGTATAAAAGAGGGATGAGTTTAAATTAGACTTTAACAAAAGACTACCCAAGACTCATAGGATTCAAGATGCTATGTGGGAGGTGGTCGTTCGATTGATTAAGGTTTCTCACTTTTTGCTGATTCAGGAGACTCAGTTATTGGATGAGTTGGTAAAAGTATATATTTGGGAAATATAATGTTTTCATGGAATTACAATAAGTTTCATGTTAGATCAGAATTCATGGTTTATTTCATGGTTTTGTAAAGGCCTACATAATGTGTTGGGATCATGGCTAAAGTTGAATATGACATATCACCCACAAATAAACTAATAGCCCAAGAGGATGGCCCTAATTCTATAGGATATGCTCAAGTCTTGTGTACTCGATCTCAATGGTGCATGGGATAACCATATATCTTTTTAAGAGTTCACATATAAGCTTCTATGATAAGATTAAGATTGAAAAATTTTAGGCTCTTTATGGTCGACAATGTCATTCACCCATGTATTAGCATATGTTAGGTGAGTCGGTAGTGATCAGGTTGAGACTAGTATAGGAGAATTATAGGTGGAATTTGTTTATAAAAAATTATTTTTTTACCACTCATAAAACATAGTGTTCTTATGCCAACCAGATTTTAAGTCCCATGGAGTTCTTTATGGATAATCTGGTATTCTTATGGGTCTTACCTTGGTTAGGGAATCAACATTTGAGGAATTGGGTGAAGCCAACACTATAGTTTTTAGTCTACTTGAGATTATAGAACGGATAAAAATAATATATTACTAGTTGGATCTTCCTATATGACATCGAGGTATGCATAATGTATTTCATGTGTCGCAAATCTGAAAATATGAACCATACCCCACATATAAAATTTATTGTGATGATGTCGAGTTAGAGGAAGATGATTTGTTTTATAAATGCCCAATGTGGATAATGGACTGAAACAATAAGGTACTACAAGGTAATACAGTGCCTCTTATTTTTTTTGTGGTTGTAAGAATGGATTTAGGAAGAAACCTTGGAATAAGAGTCAAATATTCATGCATAGTGGCTAGATTTTCTCAAAGGAGACCCCTAAATACACTTCTCAGGGATGATAAGTCCTTAATGGGGGATATAAATCCCCTTGTATTTTAGGTTCATTATTGTTTTATTTTAGGATAAAGATGTGTATTTTACTTGTTTGAGGTTGTTCGGGGTGTCAGGATGGCTCTAGAATGGGTTCAGGAGAAATAGGATGGACCTGTAGATAAAAAATAGTCGTAAGAAGGCATTAATTCCATGAAGGTATCCTTAATACAATAAAATTTCATATAATAATCCTCAAGGGTTTTTTCTATAGTGTTTTTTTGTGTGAACCTTGAGTTCACACCATGAAACCCTCCTCGTAATGTTTAAAGGTGTATCCATGTATTTTTACCTTGAAACACTCTTAAGCACTTCCCCCTCCCTTCCTCCAACATTGAAATGGGATTTTGGATATGGTAGGCTTCCCTTGGAAGGTTTTGTCTCCCTCTTCATCTCCCCCTCATCATTTTCAACATCATTTGTCTCGGTGATCTTCCTTTGGTAAATTAAATAATGTCCAACACTTAAATCTTAGATTCTCTTAGTTTTTCCTTGTTTCCATTTTCTTTTAACCCTGATGTATGATTTTGGGGAATATTTTTGTGATTTTTTGTGATAGGATTATTTTGGGAGGTTATCCTTTTTGTTTTGGATTTGTCTCACCTAAGGTAGTAAGTCTCTTACCATTTTACAGTGTGTATATAAAGTTGTATTACTCAATTTGCATGAGTGTACATTTGTAGCCTAATGAGATTTTTGCCTATGGTTTTAAAGTAATTTTTCTAGCCCATATAAATTTTTTATAACCTTTAGAGTGGGAGAAATGGGATTATAGGTTATTTAAAGTGGTTTCGTGACATGTATTGTGGGAGACGTAGGGGTTGTCCACTTGGGAAAAGTGACATTATAGGATTCATTTTGGCTTGATTTTATCTAGTATGATTTAAATAGTAGTTGTATGGGTAGGGATGGTGTTTCCCATTATTTTTATACCTTTTATTGATGTTTTTTGTTTTTATATGCATGTTTCTTGATGTGACCTCCCAAGAATCCTTGGGATGGGTCAGCATGTATGTTTGGATCTCCCAAGAATACTCATTATGGGTCACTGGTATGAGATGACCCCCCAAGAATCGTCGATATGGGTTGGTGAAATGATATGACCTCCCAATAACCATCAATATGAGTTTTTGTGTATGAGATAACGTCTCTATATTACAAGTCATGGGTCAAGATTCTTTCCACATCCTCAAATTTCTAAATATTCTATATGCTACTTAACTATAGGACCATTTTTCTACGAGTTCTATAAGGGTAACCCTAACACTATATAAAGGTAACCCTACTTTTATAAAAGGTTATAGAGGGGTATAACCTCGATGTGTAAGGATAATATAGCATGTGAATAAGGGTAAATTCTAATTTATAAAAGTTTTATAAGGGTAACCTACCACTATGTAATTGTATTTATGGATTCTTGACCTCTATAAGTATAAAACCATGCTATCCATATATCGGGACCATTTATCCATAAGGATATATTTTTTTCCATATTTTCATTTCTTTATTCTCTATTTGAATCTATAACACATTTTTGATGATTTTAAAATCCTAAAATAATGGTATTTGATTATTTTGAATTATTTAAAGTTGTAAATCCTATTTTTAAGGATTTTAAATTCTTGGCACTCAATATTATAGTAAAAGAAAAATTAAATTGTTAATTTAATTTTTTTTAATGTTGTGAATCTATATGCGGGTTGAATTTTAAAAATATATGAACCCTTGTTACAATCAGTTTTTAGATATCCTTTGAAGTTTGAGCAACCTCAAAAAAATTGCAAGATATGTGAAGCCTAATTCAATCAAAATAGGTTCTCTATTTTATTTATAGGCATGGTAGAACCCTCACCCTATCTCTTCTATTATTTAGTACTGCATTTTACAAGGGATAAATTCTAGGTATTTTTATTTCTTATCAAATTTGAAAAATAATCCTTCCTATGATTTTTGGAAAAAAATAAAGAAATCCTTAAATGGTAATAACCTGAAATTATCTAAGAATAATTATGTTTATCTAAGATTATTATGGAGAGATAAATTTCCATCGCATGAGGAATTATAATTATTCTTTATAGAATAAATGGTTAATTCGTGTTAAGGCTTAAATCAAAAAAAAATCAATTATATAGGAGACAGAAACTAACATCACATGGGGTTTATTTATTTATTTCGGAAATAAAATAATAAGAATTGATTATAGGAGACCTTGGTATGTAGTTTAACCAACTAATACATGAACATGTTTTGGATGATGGTTCCTTGATAAACCTTGATGTTGATATCAAAAACCTTGAGGTAGGAAGTTCCATATCATTTAAGGCCCTTGAATACTCTTGTTTCCTTGATTCATGATGTGTTTTCAGGGATTTTTTTCTTGATTGATAGTTATTTATTATGGTTGTTTGAGTTTTTGTGATACCCATATATGATACATGTTTCCATAATAATTTCTAGAGTAGCTTGTGACCAAGCTTGGTGTTGATTACATGTTGTTATATGCAGCTACTATTTTTCTCATGATTCCATGTTATGATTCTCTTATCATGATCTACCTTATTGTGTGTTATCTTACCTTTGGAGGTTGGTTATTGGTATCCAATATATGTGTACCATCATGGTATGTTTAAACCTAAAGGATGATCATGAATGATATGCAATAATGATGATGATGTACTCATACATGGGGTATAAGAATGAAAAGCTTTTGGATCGGAAATAACTCAGTGGCTTGAGGATATCGATTAACATTATGGAACTCAATTAATTGAGGATACCAAGTAGCATGATCATCATGATGCCTTGATAATACTAAGAGAAAAGTCTCCAGCCTTATGGATAGTTCTTGATCATTTTCAAATACCATTTATCATCTTTCTGACATAAAGATAAAATAAGTACAGCCAATGGTTTTTGGTGGCTTGGTTAGAACATAACCACTTAGTACATGATTGTATGATTATTATGCATGTTTTTGAATTTATTATTATCATGGGATACACTTGTTATACATGTGAACATTTTTTAATGACTTATTGGTGGTGTCTTTTTGGGTTTTATTACTCACACCCTATTCAGGTATTTTGATGTGCATGATGAATTCATGTATAGGTTTCCAGGAAGGGGAAAGGAGATTGTGGTAGAAAATCGAGTCTAGGAGCATGGATCTAGAAGTTATAATGGGATGTACACCAAATGATATTGTTGTTTTTATTTATTTATTTACCTATTTACAGATTTACTTTGGTCTGGATTTCAATATAGGTAATTGTTTATTTATTGTATGTCAAGTGTGACATTGATATAATTGTTTTCCACATGATACTCTAATTTGTTATAGTTTTTTATTATTATTTGTTCAAGTATTTATACTAAGGGTATAGTCTTCTCACTAATGGAATTTATACCCTCGTTATTAGTCATAAACTTCTTGTGCATGGGGAGGAATTCATGAGTTCATGTGGCATTGCGGATCATGTAACACCCCGACCCTAGAAGCCCAGAGTCAGTGCATTATTATGTATCATTGGCATGATCACAAGGAAATCAGGTCTCTAAAGACCAATTAGTTTAGTATTTTTGGAAACAAGATTCATATATAAGTTCAACTTTACAACTTGAAAATAAATACAACACGAATTTATTCCATTAGAAACATCCAAGACTCCTAGATTATGCCAGAAAGTCACTCATAACTAACTTGTTCATATCCTAGGAAAATGAAACATGAGAAATGTGTGAGCTCAAACGCTCAGTAAGGGTAAGCAGTACAGTGGAAGATAACATAAATATTAATCATGGTGAATAATTAGAACCACATGTCTTTACCAATAATAAACATGAATAATTTTTGAAAGGAATATGAGTTGAGTAAATAATGCCATAATAAAACATAATCAGGGGTATTCTACTATTTTAATGACCACATGAACCATCAATATTATTTTCATAATGAGGGAATGTATAATGACGAACATTCTGAAACATTTTATCAAGGACTCAGCCAAGACGTCTAAAAATGATTAAGGCCTCGGCCAAAACCATATATCAAATTGGGAACGGGCTCGGCCAATTCCATGTCTAGTTGTCTCATGAGACCTATTGATGCATCGATGAGCTATATTGGGGTCCACCCATCACTTACTAAGTCCAAAACATTCCTCATATGAAAAGGTTGAAATATAACGTAAAAATTCGTATTAAAACTAGCATATGAAATGTAAATACTTTAACTATAATCCATGAATGGTATAAAAATAATACATCCACAGTCAAACATATAGAAAAACCTTCAATACAATATAGAATATTTCTATCATAATGAATCGACTTCAAACAAGTATAAAATCCATCAAAGGATGTTGACAAATATGAAATCAAAACTATTTGAGAGAAATATCTCTTTATTTTTTTTGAAATCATTTAAAGCTACATAATTATAAAAGAAAACATTTTTTTGAAAATATGCTTATAATCTTGTAAGGGAAGTTTTGACATTTTTATAATGGCAGAAAATAGCCATACTCACCGTATAAGTTAAAAAACATTCTTACCATAATTTTGTCAAAAAGGTCATAAAGTAACTTGTTTGGAAAATGACGGAAAGATTGCTTTAAAAACATATAAGGTAAAATGAGGGTATAAATTACATTAACCCATTGTCTTGTAAATAGTAAAAAAAAATTGGAATACATTTTTAAGAAACATGGATCTGGATGATAAAGAGGTCCCAGTAGATAATTACGTATAAACAACCTCAGATAATAAAGAGATTGTAGAATTAACCCTTACCTTGTACTTTTACTTTGTAGAGGGTAGGTTAACCTCCTGTATAATGGTGAAATAATTTTTTTAAAATTATACAAGAATCATATACATTAATATGATATCATATATTATCTTTTAACATTGATTTGTTAATAATATCTTAGTATTATAGTCATTTCAGGTGTTAACTGATTCTTTTTCCTTTATATGATTTATTATGTAAGTAATGTTTGTTATAGATAGGATGTATCTTATTCTTATTAAGAATTATATTAAGTTTTTAAAAATTATTTTTAATCATCTAATGAAAATTAGTCTTGAATTGATACGATGGGGAATGAATCTCATCGCATTCGCGGAGATGGTAATCTGTACGTACGCACGAGCGACAATATCATTATTTTTATATTAAAATAATATATAATTGGATGGAATATCATATATACAGAATAATTATCATGTTATATTTATTATTTACATCAAATACACATCATTATTATACCCATCCAAATAATAATATATTGAATAACAATTACACCACGACGTGGAGATGGTAAGTCGTACGTACGCATGTATGGTGACATGTCATTCAAAGGATATATATAATAATAAATATGATTATACCATATTTATAATAACATAACATTATATATAATATACTTGAGTTATTATTTTATAATGTAAACAACAAATAAAGATGAAGTGGAAGAAGAAAAGAACTTGAAAGAGGTGATGAAGTACTTACCTCTTCTTCAGGGTCTTCCTTTTGATTTAATCAAAAGGGCTCCTTAGGTTGGATTTATGACTAAAATAAGGACTCTAGGATGAATGGAGTATAGTTTAAAGGGTATTTGGGTAGGTATTGGCTGATCCAAATGGCTTTTAAGGTGTGAATTAAAGAGAAGGGGGAGTGCCCTTTTATAAGAGGGGTGAGGGACACCTTAGGAAAAGCTAGAAATATTATTTTATAATAAAATAATTTTTTGGTTTCTAATGGATCCAAAATGAATTATTTAAATGATAATGTGGTTATGTGTCAAAAAAACCCAACCAATAGGTTTTATACAGGTTTGGGTCACTATATTAACCTTATCTTTTAGATTTAACTCTTAGTTAAATAGTTTGACATTTACCATGTCTCTTTGTATTTTTATATTATATGGTTAATAAACCTACTATATACTTCTAAGAGAACCTAAAGTGGTTAATTAATGATACAACTATCATTATATAAGTTTTTTGGACAAATCTTATATTTTTAGGAATAGAATATCAATTAATAATATAATATTTGTTTTAAAAACTCTTTTATGTCAATTTTGACACTATTTGGTATTTTGTTTTTTCTAAATTCATAATAGCTTTATTACTTATAAAAAATTCATTTAATCAACTTTAACATGTAAAATTAACCTAGAAAATTCGGGGATGGCATCCAAACATTCAAATTATATTTATTTTAACATCTATAATACCATTTATTTGATTCTGTCATTAATAAGGAAAATATTACATCATCATTGTGTCATAAATAAAATTAATTATTCAATATCTAAAAATTATAAATAAAATACCATTATTTAGTAAATATTTATAGGTTTATAATGAATATTTATAGTCTAATAGATAACATATATAACCCTATATAAAAGTTTTTTTACTAAAATATATATGCTTATGTCATTTTTTATTTACGTTAACTTAATTAATATAAAGTGTCATTATCATTTACAAGTGGCTCCATGGGGTCCCAAAATCGACCCAAGGATGACCATGGTCGGACATATATCAGAAAATAGGGATAGAACACATGTTAAGGTAATTTAATATTATTATAATATTATTTTTTTACCCTTATTTACTGGATTTACCCTTTCACCATAGTAAATAAAATATTTACTGAAGTAATTATTCAGAATGTCCAAAAATAAAAGTTACCTATTTACACAATTTGGAACTCCTGATTCTAAATATGGAATCTATTTTTATAAATTTAAAACATATAAGTGGAATAAATTAATTTAAAATTAATTCCCATTTTCAAAACAAAAAACGTGTTTTTAAGAAATAATAACTATTAAAAGATTGGCACTTGTTTATGTCCAATTTAAATGTGAAATTACGTCCAATGACCAAAATTATATTAAATGGTAAAAATATAATATAATTGTACTTAAAAACCACTCAATATTATAATTTATCACTATAAATTATTTTCATTAAAAAGTTCTTTTTTAAACTAAAATTTAGTATTTTTCACTATTCTTCAAAAATTGAATGTTTTCAGAAAAGTACCAAAAATTAACCCTAAGATAATTTCTATATTCCGAATCCAAAAATGAAGTCCATTTTGAAAGATAAAATTTATGAAATTTCAAAAAGTGGGTATTACTATTCATAACAGCTAGTTTGATTGGTCGCGGTGAGTTAGAATCTCGAAGTTGTGTACAACACACCCTATTGTATTATTCAAAGAGAAGCATATCATGGAAGCTTGGGGTGTTACATTCTCCCCTACTTCAAATAATTTTGTCCTTGAAATTTCTAGAATATTACTGCATAAAAATATTATGGTGGTTCTTCATCATAAGTTCCTTGGGTTCCCACATTGCATCTTCCATCTTATGGTTTCTCCATAGAACTTTTACCAGACGAGTCGTCCGGTTTCTCAGCACTTGTTCTCTTGTATCAAGAATCTTGAAAGGATATTCACAATAAGAAATATCGGGTTCCAGTTTTAATTTATCATAGGTGAGTACATGCATTGGGTCAGGCATGTATTATCTCAATAGTGATATGTGGAACACATCATGAACTTTGGAGAGACTTGGCGGCATTTTCAAATGGTAAGATACAGTCCCAATTCGTTCTTGAATTTAGAAATGTCCAATGTACCTAGGACTCAATTTACCCTTCTTACCGAAACGTATAATACCCTTCCATGGATATACCTTCAAGAAAACTTGATTTCCTACCTGAAATTCCAAATCCTTCCTTCAGTTATCGGCATAGCTCTTCTGCCTACTTTGAGCTACTTTGATGTGGGTTTGGATTACCTTCACCTTTTCCATCGTTTCCTCCACAAGTTCTGAGCCTAAGAGTTTTCTTTCACCAGCATCATCCCAATAGGTTGGTGTGTGACATCTCTTTCTGTAAAACGCTTCATATGGTGCCATCTGAATACTTGAATGGAATCTATTGTTATAGGAAAATTCTACTAGAGGTAAATATTGATCCCACATACCTTGAAAGTCAAGTGAACATGATCTCAACATGTCCTTTAAGGTTTGAATAGTTCGTTCTGATTGTCCATCAGTTTGAGGGTGGTAGGAAGTGCTCAAATGAAGTTCAGTATCTAGGGATTTCTGAATACTTTTCCAGAATCTTGATGTAAAACATGGATCACAATCAGAAACAATCGATAGGGGTACTCCATGAAGTCTCACAACTTCATTAATATATATACTTTCTAGGTGTTCAAGTGGTAAATCTTCTCTTATAGAAAGAAAATGTGCTGACTTGGTAAGACAATCAACAATGACCCATATTGCATCGTTCCTTCTAGGAGTTTTTGGTAGCCCCATGAAAAAGTTCATCATGATATCATCCCATTTACACTTAGGTATGGGAAGAGGTTTCATGACTCCTCCAGGTCATTGCCTTCTAGCTTTCACTTATTGAGAAACCATACATCTTGACACAAAATCAGCAATCTCCCACTTCATGTTGTCCCACCAAAAATGTTCCTTCAAATCTATATACATCTTAGTGCTACCAGGGTGTATAGAAAAATTGGAACTATGAGCATCATCCAACAATTACCTTTTTAGATCAGGTATATAGAGAACACAAAGTCTCTTCCCAAATTTCAAAATTCCATCTTCATGCATAATGTCACTCAATCTCCCATCATTCACAAGTTTAATCTTCTTTTGAAACTCTTCATCATCAGTCTGAGAACTCTTTATCCTTTCTAGTAAATATGACTTGTCAACCATTTGAAAAAGTATTGATGTTTCACCTTCCATGGTGATTCCCATATCCATCTTTACTAGATCCATGTATATAAGATCATTTTCAACTCTCATCTTGTTTAAAACTCCATGATCCTTTCTACTTAGAGCATCTACCACCTTATTTTCCTTCCTCGGGTGGTAGTGTATAGTGACATCATAATCCTTGAGTAGTTCAAGCCATATCCTTTACCTCATGTTGAGTTCTTTATGTGAAAAAATATACTTCAAACTCTTGTGATTTGTATATATCTCACATTTTTCACCATAGAGATAGTTTCTCTAAATCTTCAAAGAAAAGATTACAGCTTCTAACTAAAGATCATGAGTAGGATAGTTTTTCTCATTAATTTATAGTTTTCATTGTCACGACCCGCCCTCGGGGTCCGTGCCATGACTACCCCAAGCCCGCCTTCCATAGGCCAGGGGCTGGCGACTAGCACCAAGGCGTAAATCCCGGTAAAAAGGGAAGGCATTGCCTTTGTAAAGTAAACAACACCACAGAGTAAGCAAGCGGAAAGTAAACACTAAGCAAAAGCAGAGTACAACTGAAAGTGCGGAAAAGTAAATGGGCCAGTATACAAACCCAAACTGAAAGTAAAGTACAACTCGAAAGGGGAAACAGCAACTGAAAAGTAAAAGCCGCTACACCGAGCTGTCCACTGGAAAACCCCACCTGAAGGGTGCGTACAGATAGCTCCACTGCTCCACGGGTCCCGCCGTCCGCTCCGGGCACGTCCCGCCCAGTGGTCCACCTCCAGGTACCGTCCTGCTCTGCAAGCCTCAGCTAAGTTCAATGTTTTCCGTCGTCTGCAACCAACACAACGTAGTGCGGGCAAAGCTCGTGCAGGGGTGAGTATAAGCTACTCAGTAGGGACCCCGAGACCCCTGAAGGTCTCTCAAATCCACAAAGGATAAACCACGAAGAAAGGAACAATCACGAAGTAACAACCGACACTGCTTAGGTATATGCCCATACATATACCTAAGTCGTCAATTTCAAATACGCTCCAACCTCTGAGCCCAAGTACAACTCAGTCCACACAGGAAAGTAAACGTATTCCACACAGGAAAGCAAAACGTAATCCACACAGGATAGCACAACACAATCCACACAGGAAAGCAACAGGATTCAGCTCACACAGGTATACTTCTTCAAAGGACGATAAGATGATCTCTGATCCATCTAAGTCGTCGGACCCACGAAGGATCGATAGGTAACTAACCCCCGCAAAAGACCCACACAGGATCGGGCCCACATAGGACCTGTAGGCGCTGGTTCACACAGGACCGCTGAGCGCAAGGACCCACACAGGATCGGACCCACACAGGATCGGGCCCACACAGGACCTGTAGCACTGATCCACGTAGGATCGCTGAGTTTTGTAGTCGTCGTCGTCGAATCCACACAGGATCTCTTGTACTGTCGTCGTCGCAGTCACAGTAGCAGTAGTAGCAGTAGTAGTCACAGTAACAGTCGCAGCCAGCACTAGGGTTCCCGCACACAGCAAGCTCGTTCGGAGGGTCCGCTCCACGAGCCGAGAGGCTGATACATCAACTGTCACAAAGTCCAGAGTTGATGTATCCAAAAGTTCCGTATCATCAACAGGAACTCAACGCAACAGACGGCGCGTCGATCGGACGCCCGGTCTGAGAGTTATTGGCATTTTCGTTCCCGGGGCCCGGTTGGTTTTTAAGGCAAAACCAACCCGACCGTACTCCACCTGCGTCCAAACCTCGGGAGGAGTATGCCAAAAGATCCGTCTCACTAAGAGGAACACAACAAAGCTGACGGGACGTCAATCGGACGTCCGTAGCTCAAGATATGAGCGTTTCCGCTCTGAAGGCCCAGTTGGTTTCGTGAACGAACCAACCCGGCTGAACTCAAAGTATTCCGAAACTTTGAGTGCGATATACCGAAACGACCGTCTCGATCCAAGGATCGCGTTTCCGCAGACGGTTCGTCAATCGGAGGTCTGTGGCTCAAGTTATGGCCAAAAGACCGAATCCATCTCGAAAACGGGGGGTCCGGGTCCGGGCTGTCCCGGCCCGACCCCCCCTGGGTCGGCCCGAACCGGGTCGACCCGACCCGGGTCCGACCCGGCCCGGCGCGGCGGCCTGGCGGCGTGGCGGCCCGGTGGCGCGGCGGCCTGGCGCCGCACGGAAGCAGCGCGCGGGGGGCAGGGCCCCCGCTTGTTTCAAAAAAAATGGCGCGGCTTATAGCCGCGCCTTGGAGAACCGGCCCCCCCATGTGGGGGCCTGCTTTGTGAAAAACGGGGGGCCGCCTGCCCCCCTAAACGAACCCCCCCCCTCATAAAATGGGGGGGTTTTAGTGCTGGCCGGGGGAATTAAATTCCCCCGGCCTTTGACCTTCCGGTCGGCCACCTGGCCGGCCGGTTTTTCTCCAAGGGGACCGGCAAGCCGGTCCCCTTCCGGTTTCCGACGCCGTCGGCCCGGCCGCCGGTCTTCTCGTCCCGCCGCGGCCCGGAACCGGCCGCGGTGTTCGTCGTCCGGCGCGGTGCGACGGCACCGCGCCCCTCCGCCGCGCCTTTGATTCCCTTCAACGCGGCGCGACGGCGTCGCGTTCTTGATGATCCTTCCACAGCGCGGCGCGACGGCGCCACGTAATATATTCCTGCGAATATCCGCGTGGTGCGACGACACCACGCCATCTTGTTTCAACCGTGTGATAAATTATCAAGAACAAAGGAGGGGGTTCGGCCGTGTTCATGCGGTCCGGCCCCCCTCACGTTAAACAATAACACATATTTAAATATTCAACACGTTAGTCATGCTAGAACCACGAACAAGAATAAACAAATAAACAAATAACAACAACCCCTACCTTGGGTTCAAGCTCGAAGATTGTCAACGACCCGCGGAAGACAACGTCGCGGAGGTCGGGCGTCGCGGTAGTCGTTCGTCAAATCCGATGACGAAGAGGTACGTCCGAAGAGGTACGTCGTTGGCGAATCTTCGTATGCCGACGAAGGAAGTCTGAGGAGGAAGCGGCGTTCCCTTTTGTTGACATGGAAGACGAAGAAGAGAGGAGCGGCGTTCTTCGTCGGAGCTTGAGCGTTCTTCGTCAAAGTTTGAAGAAGAAGGAAAAGCTCTCAAAAGCTCCCAAGATGGCTAAACAATTCTAACCAAATAAAATAAGATAGAGACTTATTTTATTCACAAACTTAACAAAATGAATTTCAAAGGTTTGAAATTTAAATAAGATAACTCCAAAATTAAATAACAATTTGTCATGTCATTTAAAGAGGGGTTAAAGGGAGTTTGAGAGAAGATGGAAGGTTTAGGTTCGTGTGGGTCCCACCACACTTAATCCTCTCAAAGGAGGTTAAGTGGGTGTGGGTCCCACCCCTAACTTCCTTTGAGAGAAGTTAACCAACAAAAGTAAAATAAAAAGTGTTCCACATTTTTATTCAACTTTTTTTATAATTCTCCCAAAAACTGACTTTCGTCCCGCAATAAACGCAACTTCGGAAAAGGTCTCCTTAAGTGAATATCGGCGCTGCGAGTTCATCGGTGCCCTCAGATTTCAATTCCGAGCACCGGATCAAAAGTTAGGAATTCCCGCTCGTTCGTTCACTGAACGTACCCGAGCCAAACTTCGGAAATTGATTCCGGGCACACCGGGCCTCGGAATCAGGTGCCGTCTGAAACCGCACTCTTGTAATATTCCAAAGAAAATTAAGAAAAAATTTCCCTTGAATTTTACGGGTCTTTACATTACTCCCACCTCAGGGCTTTACGTCCCCGTAAAGATACATCAAAAACTAGGGAAACAAATGAGGGTACTGAGCACGCATCTGAGCCTCCCGCTCCCATGTGCTCTCCTGGAGGTTCCCGTGCTGCCATCTGATGCGCACAAGAGGAATCTATCGCCCACGTAGGACCCGCTCCTGTCGAACCTCTATCTCCACCAGGACCTCCGTAAAAGTCGCCCCATCGTCAACGTCAAGCTCCCCATGGTCAATGATGTGCGTCGAGTCGTGCACGTATCTCCTCAGCTGAGATATGTGGAAGACGTCGTGCACCCGGTGGAACTGAGGTGGCAGAGCCAGGCGATAAGCCACCTCGCCAATCCTACTGAGGACCTGGAAAGGTCCGATGAAGCGCGGAGATAACTTGCCGCCTCAGCCAAATCTCCAAATACCACGTCGAGGTGAGACCCGCAAGAAGACGTCGTCGCCATCCTCGAACTCCAGTGGCCTCCGCCTCCTGTCAGCGTATGACTTCTGCCGGCTCTGAGCTGTCCTCATCCGCTCCTGGATGACCTGGACCTTCTCTGTCGTGGCCTGGACCATCTCCGGTCCCACCAGTGATGACTCCCCAGGGTCTGTCCTTCACAAAGGAGATCTACAAGGTCGGCCGTACAATGCTTCGTACGGTGCCATCCCGATGGTGGAGTGGTAGTTGTTGTTGTACGCAAACTCCACCAAGGGTAGGTGGTCCTCCCAGCTACGACCAAAGTCTAGGACACATGCGCGGAGCATGTCCTCGAGAGTCTGAATGGTCCTCTCCGTCTGACCATCCGTCTGTGGGTGAAAGGTTGTGCTCAGACGTAGCTGTGTCCCGAACGCCTCCTGTAACCCCTTCCAAAGCCGGGAAGTAAAGCGAGCATCTCGATCGGATACGATAGATGATGGCACGCCGTGGATCCGCACAATCTTCTGAACGTAGAGACGTCCCAAGCTCTCCACTGAGCCTTGCTCTTTGATGGGTAAGAAGTGTGCCGACTTGGTGAGTCGGTCAACAATCACCCATATGGAGTCGTGACATCTGGAAGTGCGTGGAAGTCCAGTCACGAAGTCCATAGATATGCCGTCCCACTTCCACTCCGGAACCTCCAAGGGCTGTACCAAGCCCGCTGGTACCTGATGCTCTGCCTTCACCTGCTGGCAGGTGAGGCATCGAGAAACGAACTCTGCTACTGCCTTCTTCATGCCCGGCCACCAGTGCTGTCGTCTGAGGTCCTGGTACATCTTCGCCACTCCAGGATGTACCGCCAAAGGAGAAGTGTGAAACTCTCTCAGCACTTCCTCTCGTAAAGCGACTGGTACCATGGTACGTCCTCTGAAAAGGATGTCGTGCTCTGCTCCAAGGGAGAAACCATCAGGTGCCTGTCCCGAGGATATTTGTGCACGCCGTGTCTCACAGTCAGCGTCCTCACGCTGTGCTTCTCTGACCCGCTGCAGTAATGGAGGGGTGACTGTGAGAGACTGGAGGGAGGCTGCTCCATCTCTTTCCACGAAGGATAACTGCAAAGAGGCTAGCTGCTCCGTCAGCTCCTCAAGTAGCTGAATGCACGTCCTACTGCTGAGGGCATCGGCTACTACGTTCCCCTTTCTCCTTAACGTACGGAAAAGCTGCAAAGATTTCTCCTTTTCCGAAAAGTGAAATCTGGTATCATCCCCTGGATGAACCACGTTCCTTGCCTAAAACAGTCAATCCTGTCATGATTAGTTAATTCATGGCATGGATGATGTCGTAATGCCTCGACGCTGCTACCAAGAGATCCAACCGTTACTCTCGCCTCCAAGGGTTGAGTCACACTGTCGGCATCAGTGTGTGGTCACTGGGTTTCATCCAGTAAGAATCTCGCAAGTGAGGGTCAAGTCAACAGTTTTTTAACCGGCACCTCTTAGTAAAAACAAACTAAAGACAAGAAAACAAAAGTCACCAAGGCAAGTGTCTTTTATTACTTCAACTTAAAGAACAAGGTCACAAAGCAACACAAACTACGAAGCTATAGGCATTATGGGCAAAGGCCTTTATGCCTAGAGTTAGTCCCGCACTAGTCCACCCGCTTCCGGAGCTCCATGATCATAAGATTCAGCTACCTGAAGTTGTGCTCTCCCCTGAGGTCGGGGTGGACCTCCTGGTGGTGGTGGTGGTAGAGCCTCAAAACATCGCCCACCACCTGCTGCTCGGCCAGCTCCTCTGCCTCGTCCGCCTCCTCCCTACGGACCGCCACGATCGAACCTCTGCCTCTGCCTAGGTGGTTCCTCAACCGTCTGCTTCTCCTCTGCATGGCGGGTCGGGCAGTCACGAGCCATGTGGCCTTGCCCGCCGCATGCATAGCACTGTATTCCACTCGAAAGACTGGCTCCGCGCTGTGTGCCCCGCACTGCTGAGCTAGTGTCCTGAGGTCTGGTCTGTCTGGACCCCTGAGTCATCCGTCGACTGCCTATTGCAGATGACTCTGCCACATGCCGCCCTGCGGTGGGTCGCTGCGCTGGTGTAGACTCAGCAAGGAAGCTCTCGATCAGAAGGGCCCTCTCCAGTACTCCTGTCTGAGTCGGTATGCTGAGGGAGATCAGCGATGCCCTGATCTCGTGTCTTAAACCCTGCTCGAAGGTCCGGGCCTGGAAGAATGGGTCATGTACCATGTCGGTCGAGTAGCGCGAGAGATCAGTAAATCTCACCGAGTACTGAGCGACCATCATGCTGCCCTGCCGCAGCTGAAGAAGCTCCTGGATACGCACCACACGAAGGGTGGCTGGGACGAACTCCGAGCGGAAAAGGCTCTCAAAGTCCGTCCAAAGTAGATATGCCTCATCGTGCACCTGGAGCATCAAGCTCCACCATCGTCCTGCTGCTGCGTGTAGTAGACTCGCAGCGAGGATCACCATGAGGTCTGTTGGTGTCCTCACTAGCCTAAACACACGTACCACTGCCTCCAGTCAGTCCTCTGCTGCCTGGGGATCTGTCTCCCCGTGAAACCTGGGTGGTCGCTGGTGCTGAAACTCATGCAGTGCGCTGAGGCGACGTGCATCGTCAGCGGCTGGTGCTGGAAGTATCGGTGGCTCGACGGGTAAAGCTACCGCCAGTGCCACTGCTGACAAAGGGACCTACACCGAGGCCTCGTCGCTCGGTGGGCTGTCGTCACACTCGACTCTTGGAACCCTAGCTGGCTGCTGTCGTGGGGCCATCCTAAAAAAGGAAACAGGTGCGCCACGGTCAGAACAGTATACCTGGTGAGCTGACACAAAGAAATCACAAAGAAAACTTTGAAACACACATGCAATCAATGTTTTCGTGCATTAAGTCGGAAATCAGAAGTCAGGGTCCTGGTGTATGGATACGTCGGCCGCCGCACCAACACTGGACTCCCTGGACTGATAACCACACTCAATACGCTAAACATTATTGCTTCACATAGAAAAGATCAGAGTTCGCGGTAGAACCGAACTCCTCTGATACCAATTTGTCACGACCCGCCCTCGGGGTCCGTGCCGTGACTACCCCAAGCCCGCCTTCCATAGGCCAGGGGCTGGCGACTAGCACTAAGGCGTAAATCCCGGTAAAAATGGAAGGCATTGCCTTTGTAAAGTAAACAACACCACAGAGTAAGCAAGCGGAAAGTAAACACTAAGCAAAATCAGAGTACAACTGAAAGTGCGGAAAAGTAAATGGGCCAGTATACAAACCCAAACTGAAAGTAAAGTACAACTCGAAAGGGAAAACTTCAACTAAAAAGTAAAATCCGCTACACCGAGCTGTCCACTGGAAAACCCCACCTGAAGGGTTGGTACAGATAGCTCCACGGGTCCTGCCGTCCGCTCCGGGAACGTCCCGCCCAGTGGTCCACCTCCAGGTACCGTCCTGCTCTGCAAGCCTCAGCTAAGGTCAACACTGTCCGTCGTCTGCAACCAACACAACGTAGTGCGGGAAAAGCCCGTGCAGGGGTGAGTATAAGCTACTCAGTAGGGACCCCGAGACCCCTGAAGGTCTCTCAAATCCACAAAGGATAAACCACGAAGAAAGGAACAATCACGAAGTAACAACCGACACTGCTTAGGTATATGCCCATACATATACCTAAGTCATCAATTTCAAATACGCTCCAACCTCCGAGCCCAAGTACAACTCAGTCCACACAGGAAAGTAAACGTATTCCACACAGGAAAGCAAAACGTAATTCACACAGGATAACACAACACAATCCACACAGGAAAGCAACAGGATTCAGCTCACACAGGTATACTTCTTCAAAGGACGATAAGATGATCTATGATCCATCTAAGTCGTCGGACCCACGAAGGATCGATAGGTAACTAACCCCCGTAAAAGACCCACACAGGATCGGGCCCACATAGGACCAGTAGGCGCTGGTTCACACAGGACCGCTGAGCGCAAGGACCCACACAGGATCGGACCCACACAGGATCGGGCCCACACAGGACCTGTAGCACTGATCCACGTAGGATCGCTGAGTGTTGTAGTCATCGTCGTCGAATCCACACAGGATCTCTTGTACTGTCGTCGTCGCAGTCACAGTAGCAGTAGTAGCAGTAGTAGTCACAGTAACAGTCGCAGCCAGCACTAGGGTTCCCGCACACAGCAAGCTCGTTCGGAGGGTCCGCTCCACGAGCCGAGAGGCTGATACATCAACTGTCACAAAGTCCAGAGTTGATGTATCCAAAAGTTCCGTATCATCAACAGGAACTCAACGCAACAGACGGCGCGTCGATCGGACGCCCGGTCTGAGAGTTATTGGCATTTTCGTTCCCGGGGCCCGGTTGGTTTTTAAGGCAAAACCAACCCGACCGTACTCCACCTGCGTCCAAACCTCGGGCGGAGTATGCCAAAAGTTCCGTCTCACTAAGAGGAACACAACAAAGCTGACGGCACGTCAATCGGACGTCCGTAGCTCAAGATATGAGTGTTTCCGCTCCAAAGGCCCGGTTGGTTTCGTGAACGAACCAACCCGGACGAACTCAAAGTATTCCGAAACATTGAGTGCAATATACCGAAACGACCGTCTCGATCCAAGGATCGCGTTGCCGCAGACGGTTCGTCAATCGGAGGTCCGTGGCTCAAGTTATGTCCAAAATACCGAATCCGTCTCGAAAACGGGGGATCCGGGTCCGGGCCGTCCCGGCCCGACCCCCCCCCCCCCTGGGTCGGCCCGAACCGGGTCGACCCGACCCGGGTCCGACCCGGCCCGCCCGGCCGGCCGGCGGCGCGACGGCGCGGCTTATAGCTGCGCCTTGGAGAACCGGCCCCCCATGTGGGGGCCTGCTTTGTGAAAAACGGGGGGTCGCCTGCCCCCCTAAACGAACCTCCCCCCCCCTCATAAAATGGGGGGGTTTTAGTGCTGGTCGGGGGAATTAAATTCCCCCGTCCTTTGACCTTCCGTCCGGCCACCTGGCCGGCCGGTTTTTCTCCAAGGGGACCGGAAAGCCGGTCCCCTTCCGGTTTCCGACGCCGGCGGCCCGGCCGCCGGTCTTCTCGTCCCGCCGCGGCCCGGAACCGGCCGCGGTGTTCGTCGTCCGGCGCGGTGCGACGGCACCGCGCCCCTCTGCCACGCCTTTGATTCCCTTCAACGCGGCACGACGGCGTTGCGTTCTTGATGATCCTTCCACGGCGCGGCGCGACGGCGCCGCGCAATATATTCGTGCGAATATCCACATGGTGCGACGGCACCACGCCATCTTGTTTCAACCGCATGATAAATTATCAAGAACAAAGGAGGGGGTTCGGCCGTGTTCATGCGGTCCGGCCCCCCTCATGTTAAACAATAACACATATTTAAATATTCAACATGTTAGTCATGCTAGAACCACGAACAAGAATAAATAAATAAACAAATAACAACAACCCCTACCTTGGGTTCAAGCTCGAAGATTGTCAACGACCCGCGGAAGACAACGTCGCGGAGGTCGGGGGTCGCGGTAGTCGTTCGTCAAATCCGATGAAGAAGAGGTACGTCGTTGGCGAATCTTCGTATGCTGACGAAGGAAGTCCGAGGAGGAAGCGGCGTTCCCTTTCGTTGACACGGAAGACGAAGAAGAGAGGAGCGGCGTTCTTCGTCGGAGCTTGAGCGTTCTTCGTCAAAGTTTGAAGAAGAAGGAAAAGCTCTCAAAAGCTCCCAAGATGGCTAAACAATTCTAACCAAATAAAATAAGATAGAGACTTATTTTATTCACAAACTTAACAAAATGATTTTCAAAGGTTTCAAATTCAAATAAGATAACTCCAAAATTAAATAACAATTTGTCATGTCATTTAAAGAGGGGTTAAAGGGAGTTTGAGAGAAGATGGAAGGTTTAGGTTCATGTGGGTCCCACCACACTTAATCCTCTCAAAGGAGGTTAAGTGGGTGTGGGTCCCACCCCTAACTTTCTTTGAGAGAAGTTAACCAACAAAAGTAAAATAAAAAGTGTTCCACATTTTTATTCAACTTTTTTTATAATTCTCCCAAAAACTAACTTTCGTCCCGCAATAAACGCAACTTCGGAAAAGGTCTCCTTAAGAGAATATCGGCGCTGCGAGTTCATCGGTGCCCTCGGATTTCAATTCCGAGCACCGGATCAAAAGTTAGGAATTCCCGCTTGTTCGTTCACTGAACGTACCCGAGCCAAACTTCAGAAATTGATTCCGGGCACACCGGACCTCGGAATCAGGTGCCGTCTGAAACCGCGCTCTTGTAAAATTCCAAAGAAAATTAAGAAAAAATTTCCCTTAAATTTTACGGGTCTTTACATTCATAATGCATAGGTAATAACCCTATCATTCTGCAAAAGGACACAACCATGTCCTTTCATTGAAGCATCACTATAAATAACAAACCCATAATTCCCCGATGGTAGAGTCAAGATAGGAGCATTGACTAATATTCTCTTCAGTTCTTCAAAACATTATTCACACTCTTTTTTCCAAAAAAAATTAACCCCTTTACGTGTGATCTTGCTTAATAGGTTAGCCAATCAGGCAAAATTCTAGACGAAACACCGATAATAACCCGCTAAACCAATAAAACTTTGTACCTCAGTTATACTTTTCGGTGTTGTACATTCTTGTATTTCTCTTATATTAGAAGGATCAATGGATATTCCATGCTTAGAGATGATATGGCCAAGAAAAGAAATCTCATAAAGCTAAAATTCACACTTGCTAAACTTCCCATATAATTCATGTCTTCTAAGATTCTCCAGGATAATGTGCAAGTGATTTTCATTATCTTCGTAGATTTTGGAGTATAACAAGATATCATTAATAAATACCACTACAAAGTCATCAAGATATTCCTTGAAAACTCTGTTTATTAGATACATGAAAATAGAGGGTGTATTAGTCAATCCAAAAGGCATTACTGTAAACTCGTAATGCCTGTAGCTGGTTTCAAATGTTGTTTTCGGAATTTATTCCTTCTTCACATACAACTGATGATACCCAAATCGAAGGTAAATATTTGAAAAATATTGATCTCCATGAATTTGGTCGAATAAATCATCAATTTGAGGTAGGGGATACTTGTTCTTTATTGTTATAGCATTAATCTCCCTATAGTCAATCCACAACCTCATAGATCCATCTTTCTTCTTAACAAAAAGAACAGGGGCTCCCCATGGAGAAAAACTAGGGAGAATAAATCCCTTATTACTCAATTCCTCTATTTTTTTTCTTTAGTTCCACTAATTCTACAGTGTCCATTATATAATGGTACTTTGATATGGGCCTTGAACCAGGAATTAAATCAATGGAAAACTCAATTTCTCGTTCTGGAGGATGTCCAGGTAAATCTTTTGGAAACACATCAACATATTCTTGAAAAATAGGTACATTCTATATTTGAACATTATTTTCCTCACCCATAGTTATTTCATTCTCTTCCTCTCCAATAATTGAATTTACTTGAGCTACTGGGGGTGGATCTTGATAAGAATGAGGTGGTGACATTTCTACTCTAAAGATAAGGTGTTGTTTATCATCGTCATCAAAAATCATAACCTCCTTCTTCTTACAATAATTGTTTTTCATCATGGTCTGAAATCCAATCCATACCGAGGATTATATCAAATTAAATCATGGGAGACGATGAGATCACCAGATAAAGAACATTTATATTCTTTAATGGGAACTGATTCACAAAACTTTGTAGCAATGATACTTCCCTTAGGATTTTTGACTGACAACTCCCTTGTTAAATCAAATTAGAAATTATCTTATTTTTTATCAAACTGGGAAGATATAAAACAATGTGATGATCCAGAATCAAACAAATCATTGGGTAAAATTAAGGAAACCATTAAATTACTTTCCACCGCGTCTTTCGGAGCTTCAACCTCAACAGCAGTGATCGCATAAGCTTGGCTTTGATCCTATGGCCTTTTATGAGTTAAGTTTCCTTAAATATTAGGACATTCATTTGAATAATGTCCCATCTCCCTCCAATTGTATCATTGAACATTGGTAGTGTCTTTCTTTCCCTTAAAATCACCAGCAAGATGGCTTTTCTGTCCACGTTTATAGCATAATCCTTTTCATTTTAGACAGGAACCAGGGTGCTTCCTTCCACAATTATCATAGGGTGTAAATTAAATTATTCCCTTGTTCTCTGTTTCCTTATTTCCTTTCCTAGAGTGTTCATCAGATCTCTTCTTCTCTTTCTTTTCTAGTCATAAGACTTAGAGAATTCCTTTTCTTTCTTGATAGCACACGAGACAATATCTTCGTATGATGAGAAGGATTGTGATACTAATGCTCAACGGAGAAATGGTTTTAACCCATAAAAGAAACGATCAATATTACTTCTTGGGTTACATATATAATCTGTAGTATGCCTCGATAACCTTGTAAAGTTAGCCTCACACTTTGTGACATTCTCAACCTCCCTTTTCCTTACACTCAAAAATTGTCTTTCCATATCCGCTCGATGGTCATGAGGAAAGTATTTTTCTAGGAAAATTTATTTAAACTCACTATATTCCATATTTTATACTTCATAATCTTCCTTTTTGTTTTGAATCAATGACCACCATTGATCAGCATCTCCAGTGAGGTGGTAAACTACCATGACAACTTTTTCCCTTTCGCTACTCCCCATGGTGTGGAATATTTTCTTTAAGGAATTTATCCATTTCTCATCTACTAATGGATTTCTACCCCCATTTAATGTTGTTGTTTGTTTCCTCATGAAGTAGTATAACATTGATCCTCCGTGTTTTGGATTAGGGTGCTCCATACGGGTAAGGTTATTATTCATAACCTGTGTGAGTTGTCCTAGTATGGTGATAAGCTGATCAGCACCAGTTTTATCACCGGCTTCACTATAATTATATTGAGCAGGAAGGAAATCCCTATAGGGATTGTGTGCATTGATACGGATTTCATTCCTTCCACTAGGCACAATTTCTAAACAATTTTAAACACTATATTAGTTTATGAATCTCAATACATAAATCCAAACTTGTAAAACACTTAACATAAATTGAACAGTTTATGGATATAATCCATAATCATAAAAATGTTTTCTTTGAGGAATTATATACTCATAAACCCTTAATAATGGTTTTTAAATAAAATGAGAATTATTCTAATCATATCCCCCAGGAGTGTCATAACCAAGAGTCCTGCAAGGCCCGTTGTCGTGTACCAGTTCTCATTCGAGTCTAGGTCAAAGTGGTGTTTTTGGGTTTTACACCAAGGTAAATTTGTGTCAGAGCTACCTCTACCTGCTTGTATCCAGACATAGATGTATTTCATGGAAAACTCACAAAATCTCTATAATACCAAAATTTTAGGAATTTCTTCTATACAAATCCTCAAAGTCTATCTTAGGGTTATGAGCTCTAATTAGAGTTTATCTAAATCTAGTTTACAAGGTTTGTACTAAACTTCCTCTGATACCAACTATAACACTCCAACCCCAGAAGCCCAGAGTCGGTGCATTATTACGTATCATTGTCATGATCACAAGGAAATCATGTCTCGAAAGACCGATCAGTTTAGTGTTATTGGAAACAAGATTCATACATAAGTTAAACTTTACAACATGAAAAGAAATAAAACACGAATTTATTCATTAGAAACATCCAAGCCTCCTATATTATGCCTGCAAGTCCCTCATAACTAAATTCTTTATATCCTGGGAAAATTAAACCTAAGAAAGGGGTGAGCTCAAATGCTCAGTAATGGTAAGCAATACAGTGGAAAATAACATAAATATTAAGTATGGTAAATAATTGAAACCACATTCCTTTACCAATAATAAACATGAATACTTTTATGGTAGGAATATGAGCTGAGTAAATAATGCCTTAATAAAACATAATCATGGGTATTCTACTAGTCTAATGACCACATGAACCATCAATATTATTTTCATAATGAGGGAATGTATAATTCCGGACATTCTGAAACATTTTTTCAAGGCCTCAGCCAAGACGTCTAAAAATAATTAAGGCCTCATCCAAAACTACATATCAAATTGGGAAAGGCCTCATCCAATTCCATGTCTAGTAGTCTCATGAGACCTAACGATGCATCGAGGAGCTATAGTGGGCTCCACCCGTTACTTACTAAGTCCAATACCTTCCTCATATGAAAATGTTGAAATTAACATAAACATTCATATTAAAACTAGCATACGAAATGTCAATACTTTAACCATAAACCATGAATGGTATAAAAATAACACATCCACAGTCAAGCATATCACAAAAACTACGATACAATATGGAAGATTTGTATTATAATGAATCTACTTCAAACAAGTATAAAATCCATCAAAGGATGTTGACATAGATGAAATCAAAACTATTTGGGAGAAATATCTCTTTCTTTTTTTTGAAATCATTTAAAGTTACATAATTATAAAAGAAAACATTTATTTTGAAAATATTCTTATAATCTTGTAAGGGAAGCTTCGATGTTGTTATAACGGCATAAAATATCCGCACTCACCGTATAAGTTGAAAAAACATTCTTACATTAATTTTGTCGAAAAGGTCATAAAGTACCTTGTTTGGAAAATGACGGAAAGATTCCTTTAAAAACATATAAGGTGAAATAATGGTATAAATGACATTAAACCATTGTCTAGTAAATAGTAAAAATGTTTTGGAATACATTTTTAAGATATATAGATGTGGATGATAAAGAGGTCCTAGTAGATAATTACGTATAAGCAACCTCAGATAATGAAGATATTGTAGAATTAATCATTACCTTGTACCTTTTCTTGGTCGAGGGTAGGTTAACCTCCTATATAATGGTGAAATAATTGTTATTAAATTATACAATAATCATATACATTAATATGATATCATATATTATCTTTTAACATTGCTTTGTTAATAATATCTTAGTATTATCGTTGTTTTGGGTGTTAACTGATTCATTTTCCTTTATATGATTTGTTATGTAAGTAATGTTTATTATGGATAGGATGTATCTTATTCATATTCAGAATGATATTAATTTTTTAAAAATTATTTTTAATCATCTAATGAAAATTAGTCTTGAATGGATATGATGGGGAATGAATTTCATCGTGTTCGTGGAGACGGTAATCCGTACGTACGCACGAGCGACAATATCATTCTTTTGATATTAAAATAATATATAATTGGATTTTATATCATATATACAGAATAATTAACATTTTATATTTATTATTTACATAAATTACACATAATTATTATACCCATCCAAATAATAATGTATTGAATAACAATTACACCACGACGTGGAGACTGTAAGCCGTACGTACGCACGTATGGTGACATGCCATTCAAAGGATGGATAGAATAATGAATATGGTTATACCATATTTATAATAAAATCACAGTATATATAAGATATTGTAGATATTATTTTAGAATGGAAACAACAAAGAAAGAGGAAGTGGAAGAAGAAAAGAACTTGAAAGAGGTGATGAAGTATTTACCTCTTCTTTGGGTTATTCCTTTTGATTTGATCAAAAGGGCTCATTAGGTTTGCTTTATGACTAAAGGAAGGCCTCTAGGATGAAGGTATGACAGTTTAAAGGGTATTTCAGTAGGGTTTGACCAATCCAAATGGCTTTGAAGCTGTGAATTAGAGAGAAGGGGGAGTGCCCTTTTATAAGAGGGGTGAGGGGCACCTTAGAAAAAAATGGAAATATTATTTTATAATAAAATAATTTTCGGTTTCTAATGGATAAAAAATAAATTATTTAAAGTATAAGGTTGTTATGAGTCTAAAAACACTCAAAAAATACGTTTTATATAGTTTTGGTTCACTATATTAACCTTATCTTTTAGATTTAACTCTTAGTTAAATAGTTTGAAATTTACCATGTCGCTTTGTATTTTTATATTATATGGTTAATAAACCTACTATATACTTCCAAGAGAACCCCAAGTGGTACCTTAATGATACACCTATCATTATATAAATCTTTTGGATGAACCTTAGATTTTTAAAAATAGAATATCAATTAATAATATAATATATATTTTTAAAACTATTTTTTGTCAATTTTGACACTATTGGGTATTTTGTTTTTTCTAAATTCATAATTGCATTATTACTTTAAAAAATCATTTATTAAACTTTAACAAGTCATATTAACCTAGAGAATTCATATATTTAATCAAAACTCTCAAATTATATTTATTTTAACATCTATAATACCATTTATTTGATTCTTTCATTAATAAAGAAAATCTTGCATTATCATTGTGTCATAAATAAATTTAATTATTAAATGTATAAAAATTATAAATAAAATACCATTATATAGGAAATAGTTTTATCTTTATAATTAATATTCATAGTCGAATAGATAACATATATATCCCTATGTAAATTTTTTTTTACTAAAAGATATATGCTTATGTCATTTTTGTATTTACTTTAACTTAATTAATATAAAGTGTCATTATCATTTACAAGTGGCTCCATGGGGTCCCAAAATCGACCCAAGGATTCCCATGGTCAGAAATATATCAGAAAATAGGGATAGAACACATTTTAAGGTAATTTAATATTATTATAATATTATTATTTTACCCTTATTTATCGAATTTACCCTTTAACCATGGTAAATAAAATATTTTCTGAAGTAATTATTCAGAATGTCTAAAAATAAAAGATACCTATTTACACAATTTTTACCTCATGATTATAAATATGGAATCCATTTTTCTAAATTCAAAACATATAATTGGAATAAATTAATTTAAAATTAATTCCCGTTGTCAAAACAAAATACGTGTTTTTAAGAAATAATAACTATCAAAAGATTGACACTTGCTTATGTCCAGTTTAAATGTGAAATTACATTCAATTACCGACATTAGATTAAATGGTAAAAATATAATCTAATTATACTTAAAAACTAATCAATAGTATAATTTATAACTATAAATTATTTTTATTAAAAAAGTTGTTTTTAATTAAAATTTAGTATTTTTCACTATTCATCAAAAATTGAAAGTTTTTAGAAAAGTACCAAAAATTCACGATAAGATAATTTCGATATTCCAAATCCAAAAATGAAGTCCATTTTGAAATATAAAATTTATAAAATTTCAAAAAGTGGGTATTATTATTCATAATGGCTAGTTTGATTGGTCGCGGTGTGTTAGAATCTCGAAGTTGCGTACAACACACGCGATTGTATTATTCAAAGAGAAGTGTACCATGGAATCTTGGGGTATTACAGATCATACCTAGTGGTTTATGTTAGGGTGTTATAAAATGGTATCAAAGCATAGTTTTCTTATTTTATTTTTGATGAACCTATGACATGGTAAAAGAATTGATGTTACTATTTTATGATATTTGGTGTGTTCATGCATCATGACTAGGCACTTAGGATCACATTACATATATATATATATATATTTGTGTGTGTGTTGTGTATTTTATACTATTTATTTAATTTGATTACTTAATGTGTGTTATATATTTTTGATAGACATTTATACTTTGTTTGAGTGATATATCTATTGTAACACCTTGATATTTTAAAAGAGAAAAATCATGTTAGATAGTGTATATGACCATCAGAATGAAGCATAGAAGAGAATATAGTACCCCATAAATTTATTATATACTTATTTTTACATAAATTCAATATCTTTTATAACTTTTGATGCACACAACACTGAGTTTAAACGAAATGTAATACTCTATTGAAATATTTTTATATAAACAAGACCATTATAACATAGCTATTAACTTAGAGGGTATGAGTAGAAATAAATAAATTATGAAAATTATATTTTTTACACATTTATAAAATAAATTCCATGGATATCTATTGATTATAAATAAAATAAGAATCATTTGAAATAAAAAAAGTGTTTTCTAAAAAACTATATTTTTCAAAAAGGTAGTTTAGTCATGATTTTCACACATAATTTAAAATTAATTTTTACCACTTATATAAAATTTATTTGAAAAAATAAAATTAATTTTTGGAATATAAATGTCAAAATTATCTTTATTTGAATTTTTTTAATTTTCTAAAAAGATTAGTTTTTTATGAATGGTAAAAAATACTTATTTTTATTGAAAACTGTATTTTCATTTTAATTATTTAAATAGTTAAATTATATTTTCAATTAGTTTTAAAGTAAAATTAGTTAAATTATATATAAATATAACTAATTTATGTAATTTTAATCAATTTCAAAGTGAATTTTTATATTAAAACATTCTATACTTATGAGAACTCTCTATTTTGAAAACTGTTCTTTCATCGTGTTTGTGGTTTATTTTAAATTAAATTATACCGATTATGCGAATTGAATTTGTAAAAATGGACCCAATATTTTTAATAATAATAATTTATATTATATAATATGATAAAATTAATTTTTTAAAATAATAATTAGTGAAGATGGTAAAAATTATTTACTGCAGTTAAGGTTTAAATGGGTTTATTGGGGGTTAAACTAAAAATATAAGGGTTTAAATAATCTAAAACTTCTCCATCACACATTTTATAGCCATATTTAGACCTTATAACCTCTAATTTTTTATAATTACCAATTTTTTAGGCTTTTGGAATGATAAAAACTTGGGTATCACTTTATCTTTTCAGAAATTCCACGTATGTCCTCTCCTCCACTTATAAAAGGCCACCCCCTCTCCTCTCCTGTTTACACTTCCAAAACCATTTGATTTAGATAATACCTACACCAATACATTCATTAATTACCTCCCCAAATACTATATTCCTTATTTTGATGATGAATCTCTCCTATGAAGGCTTTAGGTATAAACCTAAATAGGCTCTCCGAAGAAGAGGTAAAATTCTTAAACGTGCGTATTTGTTTTATTTCATCTTTTTCATCCTTCAAAACTTCTTAAACTATGATAATAAAATAAAATATATATATTCAATATAATGATATTTTTTTAGTCTAATTATATATCCCATATCCATCTTTACTTCTATCAAATGGGAAATGAATTTGTTGATTGTGTGTATGGTGGACTTCTGCCTCGCGCACCAATGTAATTAGTTTTCCATCACCACATTTCAAGTATGGATATAATGATGGATTTTAAATATTTAAATTATATTTATAAAATTATTATAATTATTTAATTGTGATATCACATATACCTTCTAAATTTACATTCTGTAGGGGACGTGATAATGTTGCTCGTTTGTACAGTGGACTACCGCTTCGCGAAGCGATGTGATTCATTTTTCACTTATGATTTACATGAAAGTTATTAAGATTTAAATAATGAGTATATATTATATTTATGATCTATATATACTTATATATAATATCACATATAACTTCTTACCTTCCAATCCATTAGAAAACAATAACATCGCTCATGCGTATGTGTGGACTACCGCCTCCATGCAGTGATGTGAAATGTTTTCCATTTTGTTTTTAAATGGATGCTAATAAGAATTTATTCGATTTATATAAATTATATATATGAAATAATTATTATTATTTTAAGGTGAATTAATATTTATTTTCCTTTCATTATATCTGTTAAGAAAACTAGAAATAGTGTTTATGCATACATACGACCTACAATCTCCATGAACTGTGTAATCTATTTTCTATATCTAACCAGAATATAATACTATAAATAGATATATAATTAATATATATTATATTTATATCATTTTTTACATTCTATATATTATTTAACCATGATCAAATTAAAAGGACCAAAATTACCAGACTAAAACATGTAAGAAACAAAAAGTAATTATTACTTGAAACAGTTATTTTAACAAATAATTGTTAATAAATGGGTGATAAAAGGAAATAAGTAAATCATATATGGTATTAGAAATATTATTATGGATATTTAATATATTTATAATAAACCTATATTTATTATATAATAGGTTAATACACGTATGAAGTAATTCTAACCTGAGGTAAGGGTTTCTCATCACACTTTTACTTCTGTGAGACATGCACCATATTCACCAATAATTCATTTTTGTGGTGTATATACTTATAATTTGATATTTTATATCATGAATATATTTATATTCATGGTATTTAAAGTTTTATTTGATTATTATTTCTTTAATGGGGCTTATGATTCAGATGTTACCAAAGTGGTATGGTTTATTTCACAATCTCATCATTATTCAGGATTGTTTTTTTTTTAAGTATCCCAATAGAGATATATTTGATAATTATATATTAGAAGAAATATATTTTATTATACTCTGGTTATTAATGTACATTTTCAAGTAATAGTAACATTTTTTCACTCTTTATTACATAAAATTATTGAGAAAATGTTTTTAAGAAAATATTACTTTATTTATCTCTTCGATCCAAAATCATTTTTCATCAAAATCCATGTTTTCTAAAAATATTTTCAAAAATGATTCCAAAATTTTTAAAATTATATATTAAATAAAATTTTACCCATTTTAATTTTTTTTAAATGAAATTAATCTTCATTTTGTTTTCAAAATAAGGATCATTTCAATTTTACTGAAAATATGAAAGGAATCATTATTTTAACATGTACTCCATAAAAATAATTTTACACCATCATGAACACTCAATGTCTTCAATATTATTTTAAAAGTTTTAAAAGGTTATTTTCAAAAAAATCAAAATATTTTGTTAACTTCTTTTTAAAAAAAATCAATAGGAAAAGTATATTTTCCTCAAAAAAAAATTTTGATGACATTTTTTTGGTATTTCTATTCATCAATGAAATAAATAATCTATTGTAATTATGATAAAATGGATATATGTTATACTTATATCATCCTTATTATTTCTTTATATAGTTTATGATCAGTTTGACTAAGGATGTATAATTTTATTATCATTCACCGTATTACTCTTGATGGTTTATGATTATGTTTATTTGATTGGGGTAAGTATTAACATTAAGTATGTTAGTTTTTAAATTTGATTGTTTATGTTCATTATTTTTTCACCTGCTTCATATTATTAATGCATTGGAATTAGTAATTTATGGGTGGGTATTAATTATATGTAGCCTCTTGATGCATCAAAGGTTCTCATGAGAAAAATTAGTTTCCAAAATTAAATAGGTTTCTACACATGAATTTAAACTATCTTGTGAAATGTATTGAAAGTGTGTTTTAGATGTTCAAAATTATACATTACCTCATTATGAGATCATTTATTTATTTCCATATGATAATTATATTAGTTATAATATCTATGGATAAGTTTCAAGCTCATGGGATTATTTATATAGATTTATTTTATCATCGTTTATTTATTCCTTATTATGATCATTTTATTAATTAAATGGAATGTATTTCAGTAATTTAACTTTAAATATTTATTATTCTTATTTATTTATGATATATTTTGTTATACACTTACCCATATTGAGTATCTGAGTTCACCCCTTTCTTATGTTTTGTTTTCCCTAGGATACCAGGAAGTGTTTTGTAATTGATATGTTGGGATATGCTATGATGAATAATGTCATTGTAAAAGAAAGCACTTTGTGTATTTTATGATTTCAATTGTAATGTGAATTTAAAATTTTAATCTAGTTTACCAAGACTAATAAACTATTCATTCCTTTGAGATGTGGTTCCTTGTATTTTTTGCTAATTTAATAAAGTAGACATTAACTTCAGGTTACTGGATTCATGGTCAATACAGTTGGTATCAGAGGAAGTTTAGTAGAAACCTTAGGAACTATATTTAGGGAAAAAATATAATATATAACATAACCCTATGATATACATTAAGGATAAGTGTATAAGAACATACTAATTTTTTTGTAAGATAGAGGTTATTTGATTTTTCTGGGAAATACATCACTATTTGGATACTACAAGTGGGTGTGGTTTTGGAACAAATATACCTAGGGGTAATAACTTCAAAAAAGGTTCATTTGTATTGACTTTTTTGTTACATGGTACACACCATCGGGCCTTACTACTCACCTAGTTTGACACTCCTAGGGTATAATCTTTGGTTAATTAACATTTTATTTATAAACCATCATGAATTATTTGAATTGATGATGATCATTAATGACCTAGGTTCTACCTAAGCTGTCATATATTGAAAATAAGTTGTCATGATTTAGATTTTCTATAAATTATTCTTCATGACTATGTTATTTCCCTCAATGATTAGTGTTGGTCACACTATTCTTTTTGGTTTTAGTCAATGGACGGAACCATAAGGAATTGAATTAATATTTAATGCGATAGAAAATGTGTTGATGAGAAACCAAATGGGATTATGGATAGGGTAATGGATATTGTGATTATTCCTAATCAGTTATCATGATATATGATTAACAATCTTCACCTTAACCAACTCTCATACCTACCAAATAAGAGAATTATAGATTCTACTAATAAATTAAATAGTCAAGACCATAGATGAAAGAAGTATTGATACCTTCGTGTCAAAAATTTGGAAAGATACACCTAGGATAGTGTCTCAAATGAATAAAAAAATTATGTGTGGAAAATAAGGACAAAAAACATGTAATTTCTAAGGAAAAATGAAGAGTTCAGTTAATTTAATGGATAAGAATAATGATCTCCCTAAGTTATTACCAATGGATGAATTATTTAAATGTTGAAAGTACTGGAATTATGAAAATATATATCCTAGTGGGAAATTTGGTGAAGATAATAAGTAAGGTTTTATGAGTAATGGTTATATTTTTGATGCTGGAGATACTAAAAATAAAATATGAAAGGAAGGAGGTATTAAGGAATAAGATGATGAATCCTAGTTAATTTTTAAGAATGAAGTGGAATGACTAATGTTATTGTGTTTAGATTTAGTAATTATTTCATATGAGTATTTTATCAATGAAATTATAGTTATAATACTTATGAAATGAATAAGGATTATACTATAGTACTTTTTCTTTAAGGGTTTTCGATCATATGTTGAATGGTATTGATGATTAGGAAAAGTGATTCAGTGAAAATTTGATATTTTTAGAAAACACATGATTGAGGGAATATAACCTTTAATATATTCTCAATGTTGAGATAATAATCATAAATAGATGTTTACGGGATATTATTGGTGACTATAAAATCAGTTATTGATTTGATTATTTATGTTATCTTTATTGGAGTTTACTACATGTTTGGATTTATGGAACATAATTGACAACCTAAGATTTTTTTTAGAAGAATGAAATTTTTAATTAAGGTTTTAATGTTATAAAGGTATTCATATATTTGGTTTGTGACATTAAGAGCTATATTATGTTGTTTGGGGAATCTATTGTTAGGTTGATTTTCAAAATTTAGTGACCTTCCGTCTAAATTTTTGGACTTTGAATTTGGACATATGTATTTTGGACAATTCATAAGGTTAAAAATTTATATAATGGATTAATTTGAACTTTTTTTGTTATTGAAAAACTTTTTTAAACCATTTTTGTCTTTTAAAATATCTATATATAGGAGGAATGACTTGTCATTATTTTATTGAGCTAATGATCTTTTAAATGATGTGTTTTTCACTTACACATTACATGAAAGGTATTAAGATTATAATTAATTAAAATATGTTATATTTATTATATAACCATACTTATATAAATATAATATCACATAGAACTTCTTATATTCCAATATTTTGGAAAAAAATAATGTCTCAAATGCGTACGTGTGAACTACCACCTCCATGTAGCGATATGAAATGTTTTTCATTTTATTTTTACATTTATTTTAATAAGGATTTGTTTTATTAATATAAATTATATATAGGTAATAATTAATATTTTTTAAATTTCAATTAATATTATTTTCTTTTCGTTTCATCCTTCTAGAAAAATGGAAATATCGTTCATGCATGCATACGGTCTACCGTCTCCATGAATGGTGTAATCCATTTTCTATATATAACAAAAATTTATTAATATAAATACATTTAAAATGATTATATATAATATTAATATCATGTTAAATATTATTTATATTATTTAACCATGAACAAATTAAAAGGACAAAAATTACATAACTAAAATATACATAAAAAATAAAGAAATTATCACCTAAAATAGTGATTTTAACAAAGAATTATTAATAAAAATGTGATAAAATACTATAAGTAAATATTATATGGTATGATATATATTATTATGGTTCTTTTATAGATTTATAATAAACCTATATTTATTATATATGATTTTCAGGCACATTTTAAGGAAGTCAAGCCTGAGGTAAGGGTTTTTCCGTCTCACTTTTACTTCTATTAAACATACACCATATTTACCACTTATTCCTTTGAGTGGTTTATATACTACTCCTTTGATATTTTATATCATGAATATATTTATATTCATGGTATTTAAAGTTTTATTGGAAGATTATTTCTCTTATGGGTCTTATGATTCAGAAATTACCAAAGTGATAAGGGTTTATTTCACAATCTCGTCATTATTCAGGATCATTTTTATTTAAGTATCCCTTTGTTAATTATTTGATATTTCTATATTAAAATCAATATATTTTCTTATACTATATTTATTAATGAAAATTTTCAATTAATAATACCGTTTTTCTACTCTTTGGTACTTAATTGATTGAGAAAATGTTTTCATAAAAATACTACTTTATTTTTCCCTTCACTCGAAAATATTTTTCATCAAAATCCATGATTTATAAAAAATATTTTCAAACTTGTTTTTAAACATTTAAAATGATATATTAAATAAATTTTTATCCATTTTTTACTTTTTTCAAAAAAAAGTAAATGAATCTTCCTATCGTTTTCAAAACAAGGCTCATTTTTATTTTACAAAAAAATGTAAAAAAATATTTGTTTTAATGTGTATAACATGAACATAATTTTCATCCATATTGACCATTAAATGTTTTAAATACTATTTTATAATTTTTCAAATGATATTTTCTAATGAAATTATTTTCAAAATATTTTGTGAACTTTCTTATTTTAAAAATTATTTTTAAAGTTTAAAGGTTATTTTCCTTAAAAAAAATTGATGATATTTTTTGGTATTTCTATTCATCAATGATATCAACACTTAATTTTACATATGATCCATTATGGATATTTTTTATTGATATAATCCTTATTTTTTGGGTATTTTATGATTATTTTGACTGATGATGTACAATTTTATTACCATTCACCATATTACTCGGGATGGTTTATGATTATTTTTATTTGATTGAGGTAAGTATTAACATTTCATATGAATGTTTTTTAATAAAAAAATTGTTTTGATTATGTTTCAATACATTCATATGATGAATGAATTCAAATAGTAAGTTATGGGTGGTTATTAATTATAAATATCCCCTCAATACATTGATAGGTCTCATTAGACAAATCAGTTGGTCAAATTAGATGAGTTTCTACCCACAAATCTAAACTGTCTTATGAAAGGTCTTGAAAGTATGTTTCAACTGTAAGGAATTATGAATTCCCAAATTATTAGATCAATTATTTATTTCTATGTGACTATTTTATATATTAGAATATCCATGTATAATTTTCAATAAAATTTGATTATTTATGTGGATTTATTTGATCACTATTTATTTTTGTCATATTATGCTCATTTTATTGATTAAATGGAATTTATTTTAGTTATTTACCTATCCATGTTGATTATTATTATTTATTCATGATATCTTCTATTATAAACTTACCCTTACTGATCATCTGATCTCAGCCCTTTACTATGTTTTATTTTCCCCAAGATACCAGAAAGTGCTTTTTGATTGATATGTAGAGATATGCTATGAGGAATAATGGTGTTCTCAATGAAAACACTTTGTGTATTTTATTTTTTCAATTATAATTTCAATTTAAAGTATGAATATAGTTTACCAAGACTATTAAACTATTTATTAATTTTGTATGTTATTCCTTATATTTTATTCCAATGTAATAATCCAAACACCGGCTCTAGGTTACCAGAGTCGGGGTCGTTACATCTATACTGGAATTAATTAGTTAAACCTGAGTATATTGTTATATTGTTATATATATTTGACTGTGAATAACATTCAAGGATGGATACATTAGTTAGTTCTATAAGGGATATTCCTTGGTTTATGGCTATACACCTTAGAGAACATTTTGTGTGATCCTGTAGAATGATTAAGATCAATCCTAATAGGTTTAGATGTTTTAAATGTCTCCTTCATGTTTTGGATAATGTTTCCTAATCATAGTCTTATGGGAATACTTATGATGTAGGGATAGAATACCCCCTTTAAGGGAGGATTTTCCTACTCTACCACTATACGAGTAGGAGTATGTAGTAGAGAATTACCATGTACCTACTCTATGGTTTGGGCATCAGGTCCACTTCATCTGAAATTCATTCAATTAGTGTGTGTCATATGTGTAAGAGTTCAGAACCATGGTTGAATATTCCATGACATTAAAATCTATCATTCTCTATCCTTATAGGGTACCATATCCCTCTAAATTCTAAGTAATGTGTTGAATCATTATGGGAATATTTTACCTAGTAAATACTCTAAATGATCAACATGTTAAGATGACACCTTTCTTGCTTTTGGATTTTCTCATTAATTTATATATACATGATTTTTTACTAGACTATACTTTGTGGAAAATTTGTATTCTGAGTTACTTTCCCTCAATAAACTATTGGGAATAAAATTGGACCATATTTAGAAATTCAAAGAGTGTCCTATAATAATTTCTGATTATGGGAATCTTTGGGGATTCATGATTTTAGAGTGGAAGAGCTTCGATGTGATTCTTGAAATGGATTGGCTGACTAGTTTCCAAGATCACATTAACTTCTATTGGATATGAGTGTTTTTTACATCTCCTAAGGGAGATAATTATGATATGACTAGAGAATAGGAATTTTTAGTAAGTATATTTGGTCCAAACTTGAGTTATCTTGGCGTGACCATGACACAGGTTGTGGGCTTGGCCCTTTTATTAGGATCAGTGGCAGCCCACTCATCTTTTCCTCCACTAGTAGCTCTCTATTAGAGCATCTTTCTGGAAAACTTAATAAGGATAGCCCTTGATTGAGTAGTTTATTTTTAGATAGATCACATTCCAGGTGCACGTCCCATTTCATAAACCTTGTTTTATGGAACTAGATGAGTTGAAGGGGATCAAAGTATAACTCAAGGACTTGGAGTATAAGTCCTTTATTAATTCAGGTACATCACCTTGGGGCGCACCTATATTTTTCTCTAAAAATTAATAATGTATTTTTTGACTATATATAGATTAAAAGAAGCTAAAATATTTGATAGTATCTCTTTGATAGATTATAAGGATCCCAATATTTCTCCAAGAATAATCTTAAATCAGGTTATTATCAGCTATGGGTTAGAGAGGAGGGCATCTCGAAGATGAAATTTTAGAAAAGATATGGTCTATATAATTACTTAGTGATTTCATTTTAATTGATGAATGTTGAATTAGTGTTCATGGACCTCACGAACATGATTTTCCATTCATATCTTGACTCATTTAATGTGGTTTTCATTGATGACATCCTCATATACTCACCAACCCTAGAACAGTATACTAGATATCATGAGATATTCATCACTGCATATCGATCTCATAAAATTTATGATAATCTATAGAAGTTTAACTTTTGGATTTAGGATGTGAAGTCCTTAAGGCATGTGGTTTCTAAGTCATTTATATCCATAGACCTGAAAAAAGTTAAGGTGGTTATTTCCTAGACATGTCATCAAAACGTGTTATTCATCAGGATCTTTCTCGGTTTAGCAGGATATTACCAACATTTTATCAAATACTTCTCCCATTTATAATCACCCATGACTGCATTGAAAAATAAAGGAGTGAAGTTACAATTTTTGTACCAATATGAAGAATATTTTATTGAGTTGAAGAGGCAGTTAACTATTTCTCCACTATTTATCCTTCCTGAGCAACAGATTGGTTATGTTGTACACTATGATGCATTAAGTGTTAGAATAGAAGTAATAATGATTAAAAGGGAGTGGGTATTAGATTTTGGGTAATGTCATCTATGAACCCATGAGTATAACTATCCTACCCATGTCTTGGAGTTGTCTATTACAGTCTATACTATGAAGTGTTGGCAATACAATCTCTTTGGAAAGAGGTTTGTTGTCTACACTAAAAAAAAGATCCTCTGTTATATCATCACATAGCAGGACCTAAATCTGAGATAGAGGCACTAGGTAGAGTATTTATATATTTTTTACTTTGATATGGCCTATTAATGAGGAAAAGGAAATGTTTTTATATATTCTCTTATCCATAAGATTCAATTATCTTGGTAATTTGGTGAATGCTATTAAAAATAATAGTAGAGTTTGGTGATATTTTTTATTGATTAGTGAATGGATGCTTCTGAGGATCATGTATTGATGAATTGTACCCATTTGGTGATCAAATATTTCCTTGTAGATAAGGTTGTAGATAGTTAGGAATCCAACTACGAGTGTATTATGATGCGATAATGGATAGAAAGTGATGACCTGATACCTGAGTGGTCGATAGAAAGTGATGATGTCATCACAGTACATGGGAGTGTTTTAGTACCTACTTCTATCAAGGAAGAGATGATGAGAAATTTCCATACCTCTATATGGGAGGTACATATTTAAGTGAAAAATATGTATCATGACTTCAAGGGATAGTTCTGCTGGCCAGGGATATAAAGGGACATTATTGGATTTTTTTTCTTGATGACTTACTTGACATGGGATAAAGACTGAGAACTAGCATCCTGGTGGTTTACTCCATCCATTTCCTATTCCTTGTGGAAGTGGGGGACATCATAATGAAATTTTTTATGGGGTTTCCTAGGACCCCAAAGATATGTGATGTTTCCTGGGTGATTATTGATCAGCTAAAAAAAATTATCATTTATTACTGATATATGAGACTCAATAGATATATGAGATAGAAAAGTTATATGTATATGAGATCGTACACTTTCATGGAATTCCTTTGAGAATCATATCTAATAGATATACAAATTTTAAATCATAGTTTTGGTAGGGATTTCGAAAGGCCTTAGGTAATCAATTGAGGTTGGGCATAGTGTGATATACCCAAATAGATGGAATGACAATGTGGGTGATCCATATATTAGAGGATACACTTCAATATTGCATCCTATACTTTGGTATGGATTGGTATGATCAACTAGACTTATTTGAGTTTGAATACAAAAAACTTTACTAGGATTTGATTTGTATGGAACCTTATGAGGATCTTTATGTTAGGCTATGTCATTCACCACTTTTTTGGCATGATTCTGGTGAGACAGCAATTGTGGGGGCCATTATAGTACAAGAGACCTTTGAGAGAGTGCAGCTAATATAGAAGAGGTTGATCACATCTCAAATCTATCAGAATATGTATGATTACCACATGAGGAGAGATTTTGATTTTTTTCTAGGTAGTTAAGATTTTTTAGAGTGACTCCTCGATTAGGCCACCGACACTTGAGGAAGCATGGGAAGCCAGTTTCATACTATGTTGGACCTTCTGAGATCACCATGTGGGTTAGTAAAGTGGTGTATAGTCTAGATCTTCATTCCCACAACTGAGGTATGCATGATGTGTTTCATGTGTCTCAGATCTAGAGTTATATATCTAATCCCATGCATGTCATCGACTGTGAAGATGTTAAGCTGGAGCCTGATTAATCATATGTAGAGTGCCTAGTGTATATTATAGATTAGAGTGAGAAATTATTTTGAGGGAAGATGGTACCACTTGTATGTGTTTTATGGTTTCATGGATATATCTTGGAGGAAACTTGGGAGTGAAAATATAATGTTTGGTCTCAATGGATGAAGTTATTTGACCAGAACCTTTGAAGGTACTATTCAGGGATTAGAATACATTAGAGGGGTAGAATTATAACATTCTCAAATTTTTAAATGTTCTAAAAAACCATTTTTTTCATAATTTATAATTTATTTTTATGGAATATTAATAATTTTAATCTTTTTTTTACCTTTATGTATGGAAAAGGGATTATATAAAGTTAAGCCCACTCTACCCTTACACATGCATTTTTTTGAAGTAATGTGAGGGTAACTTTGAAATTATAAGGGTTTCATAAAGTTAACATAGCTACTATGTAAGGAAGGATTATGTTTCTATATTCTACATAAGGGTAATCCCTTTATTCTATGATTTGTGTAAGGGTAAACTTGGTGTTGTGTAAAGGTAACCCTGATGTTCTGGAGGTTGTGTTAAGGTAAACCATTGATGCATAAGGATAGTATAGACTATGTATAAGGGTAAGTCTTAATTTAAAAAGGTTGTATAAGGATAACCTACTACCACATAAGGGTATGTATGGATTCTTAAATTACATAAGGGTAAAACCATGTTACCCTTACACAGCACCCTTTTACATGTTAGGGTAGGTTTTTTTCATATTTTTGTTTCCTTTGTCCCGATTTGAACCTGTAGGAAATTTTTTACTATTTTAAAAGCATAAAATCATGGGAATTGATTCTTTTTAATTTTTATAAGTTGTAACGTCTATTTTTAAGGATTTTAAATGTTTCATAATCAATATTTGATAAAATTAAAAATTAAATGGTCAATTTAATTTTTGGTTTTTAATGTTGTGAATATGTATGTGGGTTGAATTCTAAAAATATCTAAACCCTTGATTCCTTCAGTTTTTTGATATCATTTTAAGTCTGAGCAGACAAAAAATTTCTTTGTGTAAGATCTATGAATCCTACTTTGATCAAACAACGTTCTTTATCTAGTTTCTAGGTGTGGCAGAACCCTTACCCTCTCTCCTCTATTCATGAGAGCATCATTTTCCAAGGGATAAATTCTAAGTATTTTTCTTTCATGTTTAGTTGGAAAAATATCCCTTCCTAAGATTTCTAGAAAAAAAAAAGATAAAATTACTTAAATGGTAATAAACTAGAATTATTAAATAATAATAAAGAATCATCATGATTATCTCATATTATTATGGAGATATGAATTATCATCAAAGGAGTAATTATAATTATTATTTAAGTGAGAAATGGTTAACACATGATAAGGATTAAATAAATTATTTGTAAATTATCCAGGAGAGAGAAACTAACATTGCATGTAGTTTTTTTATTTCTTTTGGAAATAAAATTATTGTAATTGAATCTATGAGTCCTTAGTGATTAGTTTGAACTGAAAAATATTTATATGTGTTTTGGGTGATGATTCCTTGATAAACCTTGATTTTGACATCAAAAAACTTTAGGTATAAAGTTCATTATAATTTGAGGCCCTTGTATTCTTTTATTATCATGATTCATGATTTTTTGGAATTAATTTTTGTTATTGATTGAAGGTAATTTCTTGTGGGTGTGTTCATTTCCTTGATACCCATATGTGATCCTTATTTCCATGAGAATTTCTAAAGTATCTTGTTATCATGCTTGATGTTGATCACATGTTGTTATATGATGCTACTATGTTTCTCATGATGAAATGCTATGATTTTCTTATCATGCTTTCTTTTTTTGTATTATCTTGACTTTGGAGGTTGGTTCTTGGTATTATTGAAAAGTGGACTATTATAATATGTTTACCCTTATAGGGGGGTCATTCATGTCATCTAACAATGATTAATATATACCCATACATGAGGTAGGATCATGATAGCCTTGTGGCCCGGATGAAACTCGATGCGTTATGGATATCGAGTAACTTATTGGAACTCAATTCCTTAAGTATATCAAGAAGTATGATTGTATAGATGCCTTGAGGATACCAAGAGCCATGTTTTTAAAATTTTGGATAGTTATTGATTATTTATAAAGACCCTTTATCATCTTTCTAGCATAGAACCTAGGTAGGTGTGGCTGAGGGTTTGTGGTGTCTTGGTTAGTGAAGAATTTCCTAGTATGTGATTATATGATTATTATGATTAATTTCAAATTTCTAATAATCATTTAATAGACATATTAAACATGTTTACATTTGTTAAGGACACATTGGTGGTGTTCTACTAGGTTTTATTATCACACCCTATATAGGAATTTCTATGTGCATGTGGACTTCATGTATAGAGAACTAGGAAAGGGAAAGGGTTATATAGAATAAATTGAAGACAAGGATCATGGATATGGTAATGGTATTAGGACATACATCAAATTATATTGATATTTTTTAATTTATTTACCTCTTTAAACATTTAATTTTCTATGGATTTCCACCCAGGGATCTCTTTTTTTATTGACTATCATGTATTCCATTGATATTATTTATTTCTTTGTGATACTTTTAGTTGTTATATTTTTTATTATTTTTTGTGTAAGGATTGATATTGAGGGTATAGTATCCCCACTAAAGAACTTTATACCTTAAATTCTAGTCAGAAACCTCTTGCATACTGGTAGTCGTGCATGAGGTCATGTGGCGCTCCATCGAAAACACGATGGTTCGAGATGGAGTATTATAAAATTGTATCAAATCACGGTTTTATTATTTTCTTTAAACTAACCTGGGACATGGTATAAAAGATATAGGTTGTGTGGGACTCAATTAGGGGAGTTACAATATGTCTGTTTGGATCATGTTTAACAGACCTCTGAGTTACCATTGAAGGGATTATTATTATTATTATTGTTTTATGAGATTTGGGTGTGTTCATGAATCATGACTAGGCACATAGGATCACATCCCATATATATATATATATATATATATATATATATATATATATTTTGTGATGTATACTATCTCTTTAATTTAATTACTTGATGTGTGTTTCCTATTTAGGATAGACTTGTATTCTTTGTATTTGTCATATATATGTTTTCCCGTGCATTGTGATATATATATGCTGACATTAATAAGTTGAAACTAAGATTGTTGTCATGTTTATATATATATATGATTTTGACTAAATTTTAGGTATTGATACCTTGGTTAGTACTAGGAGGGATATACCTTATCTTATTGGTAGATTCCTAGGAGAACCTTTGTGTGATACCATAGACTAATTAAGATATTTCCTAACAGTTTTAGATGTTTTAAATGTTTCATTCATGTTTTGGATAATGTCACATCGATGTGGTCTTATTAAAATACTTGTGAAGAAAGGATGAAATTATCCCACAATGGTGAATGTTCTTTCTCTACCACTAGAAATGTAGGATTATGCAGTTGAAAATGATCATAAACCTACTTTTTGGTTTAGGTAGCAGGGATTCTTCATCTAGAAGTATTTAACTTAGTGCATATCTTGGGTGTAGGAGTTAAGAATTGTGGTTGAATATATTGTGACTTTCAAATCCAACATTATCCATGCTTATAGGGAACAGAAGGACCTCAGGATGTTGAGGAATTGGTTAAATCATTGTGGGGATATTTAAACTATTAGAGACTCTGAATGATCATAAAGTTAATATAGTAGATTTCATGCTTTTGAAGTTTATAATTCCTTTATATCTATATAAGTTTTCACTATACTTGACTTACTATTAAATTTTTCTTATGAGTTACTTTTCACTTATGCACTATTGGGAATAAAATTGGATCTTATTTGGTGATTCCCAGAGTTTCATATAGTATTTTTTTGTTCATAAACAAAGTGTGACTTTATGATTCTAGAGATGACAAGCTTCGATGTGATTCTTGGCATGGACTGGATGACTAGTTTATAATCTCACATTGACTAATATTAGAGAAAAGTGTCATTTATATATCCAAATAGAGATAATTATGTGATAATTGAATTGTGGGAACTGGGAGTAGGTAGTATTGGTCCAAACATGAGTCAACTTGGCATGATCACTATATAGATTGTGGGCTTGGCTCCTTCAATAAGATCAATGGCAATCATCTTTACTTTTTCTCTAGTTTTGGATCTTTATCATGACATATTTTTAGATTAATTTATAGAAATACCCCCTGATATAGGATTTAACTTTGAGATATAGATCATTCTAGGTGCTTAGACCATTTTTATATGACCTTATCATATGGTGTTGGTTATGTTAAAGGAGTTCAATGTACAGCTCAAGAACTTGGAGTGAAAGTGATTTATCAGACCGAGTATGTCACTATAGGATGAACCTATATTCTTCTACAAGAATTCATATTGTAGTCTTAAAATATATATAGATCATTGGAAGTATAACCAAGTGATAGTGAAAAACATATATCCTTTACTCATGATCAATGATCTCTTCAATCAGTTACAGAGAGCCTAGTGGTTCTCTATGATTGATCTTTGATCGAGCTATCACCAGCTAAAAGTTATGGTGGTGAACATCCTAAATATGGTGTTTTAGAGTATGTATGGGATATAAAATTAATTAGTGATCCTATTTTAATGAAGTTTTAGAAAGTTTTCATGGACCTCATGAATAATATTTTCCATCAATATTTATACTCGTTCAACATGGTGTTCATTAATGACATCCTAATCTACTCACCAACCAAAGAATAGCATTCCAGATATCATGAGATAGTTATTAGTATGATTTTATCACATAAACTTTATTCTAAGATGTTGAATTATAAATTTTATATTCAGGAGGTGAATTTCTTAGGGAATGTGGTTTTTGAGTCATGTATATCCATGGACTCGAATAAAGTTGAGGCATATATTTCCTATAAATGTCCTTAGAACATGTTCAATATCAGAAGATTTATGTGTTTAGTGGGATACAACTGATGTTTTATTCAAGAATTATCTCATATATCAGCACCCATGACTGTATTGATGAATAAGGTATTGAAGTTATAGTGGTCGGACTAGTGTGAATAAGTGTTTATTGAGTTGAAGAGGATGTTGACTACAACTCCAATGTTGATCATTTCTAAGATAGGGATCAATTATGTTGTATATTGTGTTGCATCATGAATTATATTAGAAGAATTATTAATGTATAGGTAGTGCATAGTGGTTTGTGGATCATTTCTATTATGTATCCATGAGAGAAACTAACCTACTCATGAATTGGAGTTAGTTGTTTTGGATCATGCTCAGAAGTGTTGGAAATACACTCTCTTCAATGGGAGGTTTTTTTACTAAACTGACAACAAGAGACTATTATATATCTTTATATAGTGGGACTTTAATCTGAGAAAAAGGCATTGGTTTGTGTATCTATAGAAATACAACTTTGATATGGATGATGAACTAGGAAAACAAAACATTGTTACATATGCTCCTAGTCGTAAGGCGCAGGTAACAATGGAGTTGGGTGAGCAACCTTTGGAATAATGGTGGTGCCTAATGATTTTGTTGTCTGATTAAGATCAATGAATTTTCTCCCTTTATTGATCACATATTCTCTTTTATACTAGATGAATACTCTTCGAGAATCTAACCTAGGATGTGTTGTAATATGATAATGACTAGTAAGTGGTGACCTGATACCCAGGTGGTCAATGGATAATGATGATGTGAACCTACTACAAAGGAGAGTTTTAGTCGCTACTTCTATTTGGTAATATCTAATGAGAGACATCCATGACTCTATATGTGTGGTACATCCTAGTATGATAAAGATTTATCATGAATTTAGGTGATAGTTCTAGTGGTTAGGGATGAAGAGAGATATTGTTGGATTTGTTTACCTACTAGAGAATAAAGGATGAGAACTAACATTATATTATTTTACTCCATCCATCTCCTATTCCCTTATGTAAGTGGGAGTATGTCACAATGGAATTTATAATGGGGTTTTCCAGGACCCTGAGGATCTATGATGCTATCTGGGTGATTATTGATTGTCTAACAAAGGTTTCTCATTTATTACTAATATGTGAGACTCACTCGATAGATGAGTTGGGAAATATATACTTCCATGAGATTTTATACTTTTATACAGTTCCCTATAGAATCATATCTAATATAGACACACATTTTATGTCATAATTTTCATAGGTCCTGCAAAAGGCCTTAGGGATTCTATTAAGGTTCAATTTCTTAATTTTTTTTCTTTTTATATTATTACATTAATTGTACATTCTAATCTAATGGATATATAATATAGAGGTCAAAGTACCCCCATGGTATTTCTTAATCCATCTCCTCTAATCATCATCCTCTTGCATACAGGGAGGCATGCATGAGTCCATGTGGCCCTTCTCGGCCTGGACTGGGTGATTTGGGTTGGGGCATCACACATAGGATCTCTTAAATACACTGGGGTATTCTTTTTCTTTTATATGTTGAAGATATTCAATGGAACCAAAATTATTTTCTCATTCTTCAACTATATAGAGTCTCTTCACAATTATTTCAACTTCAAAGGAATCCATTCCACACCTCATCATATTTTATGACATGTTTTATATTTATAAGTATCATTAATATTATTTCCATAATAAATTAGAGAAATTCATTTTTTCCTAAATATTTAGATATCCTCCACTTTAAAATCATTCAAATTGATTCAAGTATTTCCATTTAAATATTCTTAAGACTTGATTCTTCCCTCTTTATGTTATATTTAAATATATCAATCTTTTACTTCCCAAAAAACACCTAACTTTTATTTATTATCAATTATCCACAAGTGCATAGAATTATGGCATTTCATCTCATTCTTGGGGTTATGGAACTTATCTTAGAACCTAACATCTCCCTCCTCTAATATTACTTCAATATCTACTCTGATCATGATCATGAAATTAATCATGATATTTTCTTCCTTAAAGAACAAATCATTGTCATCATTTAGTTTATATTTACACTATTTTATAATATATAATTCCGAGTATTCCTCATTTTTTTCTTTGATAAAAAATATTACGCGGATCATATTTTGTGCTTCTCATATCATGTGTGCATTATCTATCATAAAAATCCATGTATCATATGGGAAGACAGATATTGTATATGGACCACCATTCTTATGAGCTCACCATATCATAAGAAGTTCTGAATTACTTATACACAACTCCATTGTAGTTTCAATTCATCAGCTTCAGTATGACCCATTTGTCTAAACATCAATTATAAGTCTTTGTGATATTTAATTCATTGAAGAATGGATCATAAGAATCATCTGAATTTTTTTTCTTTTTATCCAAAATATTTCATATTATTGATTCTTAGTTTTTTCAAAGAATTATATCTTATTTGTTTTATCTAATATCGTATATACACTTAAATATCATACAACTAACATATCTTATACACTGGTATATCTTTTGTGGGACTCAAAATATCATAAAAGATGTGATATGTCACTTTTTTACTTTTCTAGCTCGATCTAAGCAATTCCAAACATTCCATAAATTAATTATACCCTCATAGAACCATATTAGGGCCTTCTCAACAACTCAAAGTCATCTTTAAGACAAGATCCAAAGGTTTTAATTCATATGATACAACATCTTTCATGTATATCATTCCTTGGATGGGTTTCTTCATCTTCTTTAATCTATATAATCTAAATTCTAAAGTCTTATTACCATATTTATACTCAATTTTGAGTATTATAATGAAACTCTACTACATCTAAATATTCCATAACAAGCCAAAACTAAATGGATTAGGGAAGGCGATAGGAACACAAAAAATTTTCAAGCCTGTATCAAATAAAGAAGGATGTTTGGAAACCTAAATATTCTCCTTGATGATGGATCGTATACAGATGATCACAATGTGGTGTGGAATTTGGAAGAATTTAATTTCAAATCCATGATTGTGGTCCCTAAATCTCGCGTGAAAGGGGGTACCTAGGGGGTGTTGGGATTTTTTATGTCATTTCGTGTATGGATTCTGCAAGAAATAACACATTCCTTGATTATATCCCAGATGAGTAAGAGATCCTTGATGTTGTCAAATCTCTCAACCACAATAGTTCACCCAGTCCATATGTATTCCTTATATTTTTTTATGTTACTTCTTGGGATCTAGTCAAGAGTGATCACGTCCTAGCGGTGAAGGAATATTTCTCTAGTGGTTATATCCCATGTGTTATGTATTCCACTAAACTGGTGTTGATCCCAAAAATCAAAGATCTAACTTTGTTGACCCACTATTATCCCCTAAGCATGTTTAACATTTCATACAAGGTTTTATCTAGAATTATTAATAAAAGGATTTATTTTTACCTTTCTTACTGGTTTGTGGTGGAAAAACATGGGTTTATTAAGGGGAGTTGAATTCAAGGTGTGATTTTCTTGGATCAAGTTATGGTCAGGGACATTAACATTAATTCATTTGGCTCAAATTCTATTATCAATATTGATATGTACAAAGCCTATGATAGGCTCAAATTCAGTTTTATTTTGAATGTTTAATCCTACATGGGTCTCTACCCATGGTTCATTGACTTGTTGTATAGATGCTTCAACTCCTCTTGGTTGGAATTGTCTTTTATGGGGAAGAACTATGGGTTCTTAAAATCGGTGTGTGTTTTATGTTAAGAAGATCTGATATCTCCCACTGTATTCATTCTCATATAAAATACCCTTATCAGGTATATTTTCAAAAACCTTGAGGATGGTAAAACTATCCCTTTCAGGTGCAGAAATCATTTTTGTGGGGTTTCCTATCTCATGTATGTGGGAGACACTATTATTTTTCTTAATGGCGGTATTAGATCCATTTGTGGAATCAACAACTTCATGGAGTATTATTGAAAATGGAGTGTGAAAGTTGTTAATCGTGAGAAGAGAAGACTATATCTTCCATGATAATGCTCAAATATTAATATTAGAACCATGGAAAGGAACCTTGGCATCTCAATGAGGCACTTATCTATGGAATACCTGGGGGATCCAATATTTGATGGGAAAATTCGCATCTACCACTTTGATAGAGTGGTAGAGAGAATCACTAGTTGCATTAATAATTTGGAAGAATTGGTTCTTATCCTTTGGATGTCATATCATACGGTTGAATAGTGTATTTACATTTATTCTCATTCATGCTATCTCTACTCTCAAGGCACCTAAAATTTTCATCTCTATCATGGAAAATATCATGGAATCTTTCATCTAGGACTCTCACTCAGAAGGAAAGCGTCACTGGTCATCATGGTCCCATATGGAAAGACCATTGTGTGAGGTAGGTATCAATGCTAGGAATGTAAATGAAGAGATGCTTGGGTTACGAGTCAAACTTACATGGAAGGTAATCGAAATATTCATGTTGTGGAGAAAACTTAAGGTGAAAAAATATGGAAGAACTCCAGACACCTCAAACAAAAAATCCTCTCCACTATGGATTCTAGTTCATCCTCATATTTAGCACCTTAATTACCTTTCACACTGGATCATTGGAAGTGGTGAAATCTTCTTCAAGAACCATAATTGATTAGGTGACAATCTAGGTTTTCTATGCTTACCTACTCCAGATATGTCCTTCAAGCAAGAAAAAAATTACTCAGGATTTACTTGGGCAATCTTGGATGAGAATCAACGTACCTTGTTTGATCTTATTAGTATTTCCTCTAACTCTAACAATTGAATTTTTATAGGTACTGCATCGAGATCCTTCTCAAGCAAGGAGAAAAAAAGAATTCAATATCGCTATTCCATGTGGGACATCTAGGGGATGTTCTGCGGTGCAAAGAAATCCTAGTAAAAATAAACTTATTGGTATGGCATATTCGGAATGATGTGATTCTAGTTGATATCAATGTTAAACATTTGGGCTTTCATCTGGAATAAAAATGTTCATTTTATATGAACCATCAGGAAGAAACTATAAAACATCTATTCAATGATAGAAACTGGGGTTGCGAGGTGTGGTCTACATTTGGAAAACTCATAGGGATCCATTCTCAGGCACCTTCTAATGCCTCTTTCTTAGCCTGGTGGTTTCAAGGAATAGAGAATATAATTTTGGAAAGAAATAAAAGAGATTTCATTCTAGTAGTGGGATGTTTGTGTATCTATGAAGCCTGTAATAGATCTAGATATGAGGGCATCATAGGTTCTAGATTGGTTATGGTGTTTAAAACCAAATGCTTGTTGCTTTATGTTTATCACTTAATTTAAAATTGGATGTAGGCCCCTTCTCTCAGGCCTCTATCACACTCCAGGCCATTCCCTCCACCAATGACTCCAACGCAAGGTTGGTGGATCTGTTGTCACCCCCAAGTGAGGCAAAAAAAATCAACACAGATGGCTCTTGTGTCACTAGATTCATATGAGGGGGTGGTGTGGTTCATAATGGTCAGGGTTCTATGTTCTTTTCTTTTTCTATATCCTTCATCCATGGTGACTCATTTTAGGTTGAAGTGAGATCTTTAATGATGGGTCTGGGGCTTTGTATTAATAATAATATCGACCTGGAAACAGTAGAAACTGACTTAAAAATCCTTCAGAACTCCATGCATAGGAATTTTAGTATCCCTCAGAATGTCACCTACTATATCCGTAAGTGTAAGAGGCTTATCATTAATAGTTTGTAATGTTAGAATAACTCACGTGTATTTATTTAATATTATTATAATGGATATTAAGGGATAAAATTTTCAATTGATGGAATTTGATAGTTAATTAAGAAACCACCCAAATAATTGTTTCATACCTATTTAAAGGGTCATGTCCTTGCCAATTAAGTCTCAATCTAGTTCTGGTACGTTCCATCAATTTTGTTGCGGAATAGAAAAGAGGCAAAGGATAGAAATCCTTTTAAGTGGGAGAAAATCAAGGAGATTCAAATATAGAAGATCCCATGGATCAAGGTATGTTTTATCTTATTTTTAATTTTGTTTATCTATGTGATAAACACAAATTTTAAAGATCCTAAAGTAAATGAAATTAATTTACATGGACATTCTTCTCACTTAGAGATAAGTAAATAAGGTTGCAAGCTTTATTACATCTAGGTCCCCTCAAAGTGTTATTGTCATATTCATTTCTGATTTGGGTTCATTTCCTTCTGAAGTTGTTGATTTGGTTCAAGAAGATGCCCTTGGGATTCACCATTTTAGGCCTCTTTAATTTTCTCCATGTTTTTATTTAGCTACTACCTTCTTATTTTTATTAAAATAATTTTATAAGGTATTATAACTAGTACAAAAAATCATAAACAAAATAAACAAAATTCTTTAATTAAATCTATTAACATAAGATATTCAAGTTAGAAATATCACTCATTCGCTATTATTAGTCCATAAATACATGTACAAAAACTCCATCAACTTCCTCAATACATATTGACTATTTATTCATTCAAAATAGATATCCTTATTGAAAATAAATACAAATTTTTCATGGTCTCTTCAATCTTTCCCCTTTTTTGTCAATTCCAATAAAATTATTATGTTAATATGTGAAACTTATATATCCCCCTTGTTGAAAATAAATACAAAGGGTGTGTAAGGGAATTCTTAACACATCTATATTTTTTTAATATTATCTTTTCTCTCTCTTTAGATCTGAATTAAATCATTTTAGAGAAGGATAGAACCACACACAACTTATCCAAGTTACTTTAGTTAATCTAATCGAAGTATATATGGGCTAATCTAGTTTATAAAATAAGAGAGACTTCACCAAGAAATAAGGGTTGACCATTAAAATTTCTAACATGTGATACCATTCTCAGTGTCTCCTTTTAGGGTTTATTCAATAAATTTTTAAGAGATGCATATCCTACACTCATCATAAAAAAATATCAAAATAGTTTATGTGAATGATATTACACTCCATATTTATCCTTTCTAAAATATCAATCAATTCTCCCACTTTATAATCAAATTTTATATAGTCAAAACAAGATCAATACGTGTGATTGGAATATCTAAATTCTTGATTTTAAAGATCCATATAGAAATTACATATTTCTATATTTTCATGAAAGAATAAAATCTAGAAGCCTTTTCTTTATATATACTCCTCATTAAGGGGTGCATTAATTATTTCTTCACCATGAGGATAAGAATAGTCCATAATGACCATCTTTCCCTTATTGTACATATTTATAGTAGTTTATCCATCTCCACCTGACATTTATCTCTTTTAATTCCCAATATGTTAGAACACAGATAAATATGAATTGGAATAATAAAGTATTTTCCTTTATTTTCAATAATAGAATCAAGGTTCACTGTTTTCTATCAACCAATATCTTCTATTATTTATAGATTTGATATTGGGATAAATCATCATGCTTAGATTCTCTGTGATTTTACAACTCTAAGATTTATCAGGAAACATGGATTTATTTTTTTCATCTCTATTCTTATGTGGAATAATATTTTTAACATTTCCTAATAATGCACTTTTAGCTAATAGGGTTTTGGATTTGTCTTTAGTCTTCTATAGTATTCCTTCTTGATCCAAAATAAAATTCATGAAATCTGTTGCAACATGTATAATTTTCTTGTACATTCTGTTAATCTTTAAAAAACTATTGGGTTATCTTTCTTGGAAAACCTCTCTTGAAATTTAAGTTCCTATTAATGTGAGACAACCAATTTAGGTTAATCTTTTTCTTGTTTCTTCTGCATCTATTTATCCATTTTTAATTCATCCATACAAAAATCTAGGAACTCCTTCTTGAAAAAATTAGATTTCTTAGATCTTTCTCATGGTTTCTTTATAGTTTTTGACTAAACCCTTTTGTTCAACTCATTAACCTATTCTATCAGGATATCAATAATTAAACCAATCATGTTATCCATGTCTTTTATTGATTCTCTACTTGTATTATGATTTCTTCACTTACATTTCATTTTCAATACTTTACTATAATGATCCATAGTGTGGGACCTTTTACTATAGCAGAATAATTTTAACTTTTTTGAGACATAATTTAGATTTTTCTTCACATAATTATTGGGAATATTTTTACTAGATTTATTCTTTTGAACTTATTTTTTTCTTTTTATTTCCCCAAGGTATATTATGCTACTTTTCTCACCTGCTTTGTTTTATATTGTGTCATTATTTCTCTTTTAGCATCTGAATGATGGTGGATGGTTGCATACCAACACTCTTTATAGTTTTAACTAATTTTATATTAGTAATCATAAAAGTTATCCAGGTATTAAAAACTATATTTTAGTGGAAAATTTCTTATTTTATTTGAGTTCGGCTTTTGGACAGTAGGTGTTCTCCTTCTTATTGCTCTTTTTTCCCTTGCTTCCAGCCTTATAAAATATTTATAAATTAAAATATTATGCCAAAATTCAATATACCTATGTCCAAACTTCTATTATAACTAAAAATATCCTATAAGTCTTATTCTCCTCACTTTAATTTTAATCTATCCAAACTTTTTACCTTGTACCGGATACTATTTTATATTGAAACTTCAAACTTTTAAGATTATTTTGGGGAGATGGTATTGTTGGATATTCTACCATCCACCCTTGATATGTTGGTATAATTACTAAAAATTTATACACCCATATTTTTAATCTAAAATATGTACTTTAAATTGAAATAATTTTAGTATACAAAACATAATCTAGGTTATGAGATAACTTTCTCCAAGAGATTAATGTAGATTCTTCTCCTGTAAGATCCCGGCCTTTTGTGTAGGTATGTACTTATTTAAATTTTGATTAAACTTCATTTTTTGTCGACTTAAGTGGTTCTTGGGTGTATAAGATGTTTTAGGGGTGTCTTGGGGGTGTCTTGGGGGTTTTGGGACATGAAAGGAGAAGGAAGGATTACAAATAGTGTGTAGTGCATGGTTAACACACGGTTAGTACTAACTGTGCACCTGGCTAGGGAAACCAAGCATCAAAACCTCCTCTATAAAAAATTCTAATTCATGTTCATTTCACATTTATCCAAACTATATTAGTGATCCTAGGAGACCATGAGGCTTGGATCCTCTAGATAGAGGGAGTCGCACGCTTGGCGTAAGTTTTGGCCAACTGTGCGGTCAAACCAAATAACCCTTAAAATTTGGAAAATCTTCATTTTTTCCTCTCAATATTAAATTTTTATTCCTTGTTTCTTCCTACCATTAAACCCCATATAACTAGGTTGATGAACCAGTATCCCCCTTCTTCTTCATAGGTGATTCTCCTTTGATTATTAGGCATTTAGAGTGTCATTTAGTGTGAATTGAAGATCTGGGTAAGTCTTCAACTTCGTTTCCTTCCATTTTCTAGAAGAGTCTTAGCTTGTGTTTTCTTATAACACCCCAAGATTTTGAAAATAAAATTAATATTGAATTCATGAAAACTGATTTTCTATAACACACCACTTTTTTATAACCTAGCCAGTAAACACAATTTTTCCACCTCTATGATTTGAATTTTGAAAAATTGACATACATGGTTGCGTTCAGTAAGATATTTAGAGTCTAATAAGACAAACTTAATTTTTGGTGAATAGTAACATACCCTTATGAATATTAATATGAACCTTATTAATGGTAAATTATATTATTATTTTACTGTATTAAGGTTATAAGATAATGATATCTTGATTAATTTTTCAAGATGATATAAAACGAGTTATAGTTTTAAAATTATTATTTTTTGAATAAATTATGATTTTATTTAAAATTTAAATTAATAATATTTATAAAATTATTTTCAAAAAATGGTTAGGGTGAATTTTTGGGATTTTTCTGAAATACTCGAATTTTTTATGAATAGTAAAATATAGTAATTTACTGTATATATATATATATATATATATATTATCAGTTAAATTTATTATTCCTAGAATCATGGATGATGTAAGCACACTTGGTTCGAACTAGCATGAACATACTACTATTCTTGTTCATAAAAATCAATAATACTGGTTGTCTTTGGAAAAATAATTAAATAGTGAGTAAAATAATGGAAAAACCCTCCTCTCCTCCACTACACCCCCCCCCCCCCCCACTCCCTCTTCTCTTTACTCCTCTCAAGCCTTGTGTCTTGTATAAATTATGATAAAATATCCTCTAAATATCCTCCTCCACTTCCATAATCCCTTGGTCTAATAAAAAGACCAAAACCTCTCCTCAAAAGAGGCTCTCAAGGAAGATTACTTCAAGAGGTAAATTCCTCTTTTTATTTCTTTTATTTCAAGTTCAATTCTTTTCTTTTTCTTTCCTCTCCAACTTTCATCCAAATGTTGTGATGAATATAGTACCTTACATATACTGTAATGTTTTTATGATAAAGTAATAGATCTTCATCATCTCTCATTTCCCCATCTTTTATACTAGAAATGAAAACACCATCTGAGATGTGTTAATTTATCACATTCAAGGACGATGAGTTTTCAATTTCTATTATCATTTTTAATTATGGTAATAAAATAATTTTTATAGTTGCACCAGACTATAATATATGTATTGTAACTTATTTAAGGTTCTATAATCCTTTTTTACACATGATTTAAATTTATAAATCAAAATGAGCTCATGGTGATCAAAAACCACCAATTAACCCAAACAATTGTCATTGAAGTTTTATATAATGATTTATATTCACTCCCAATAACCAAAAAAATTATAACCATGTAATATTATGTTTTTTCACTAATAATAAAAAACTTCTATTCTAGAAAACCATTCTCATTATACATGTTTATTCGTACATTAATATAAGAAAACTGATCATGAAAACCAAGGAAGAAAACACTCCCAAACAAAGAAATTGGATCTCTTAACCCCTCAAAATGTCATGAATGAACCTAATAAGGTTATAATAAATCAATTAAATTTATATTAAATTCTGTAATGATCAATTTATTAACCTAAATTTTATTATTCATGTCATTAAGATCAAGTGAGTGACACCTTCGGACTTTAGGTAAGGGTTTCCTCATCTTACTTCCATCTTTGTGAGATATTCCTTATTCATTAATATTACTTGTGTTTGGTGTATGTATACTATGCATTGATGTATCATATAATTAATATATCTATTTTCATTCTATTCAATGTATTATTTTAATATTATTAATTTTGGGGCATACGAATTGATTGATTATAATGTGGTAAGGATTTTCTACCCAAACCTTCATTTTCATTTGGGTTACTTTTATTATCTACTTACCTTAATGAAATTATTATGTATTATTTTTTACTCATCATAAATTCTATGTGAGTGTTAAATATATTTTTATCAACCATAATCCTTCATTATTTTATGGGTAGTTACATGTTTTAAAAGGAACTTTCAAAATTCTTTCTGAAATACAAGCCCAATTCAAGGGAATTTCTCAAATTCTTACCTATTTTTAAGGGTACTCTAAAATCTATTTTTACCAATAATTATTTTTCTAAAATAATTTATTTTATTATGAAACTATCATATTACTTCACTTCAGGTTTTATACAAATATTTTTTCAAAATAACTCTTCTTTTCAAAGTAAAAGAGTATTTATCTCAAGAATTGCTCGATGATTTTATAAGGGTATTTTCATATATTTCAACACACTAATTTATTATTATGTATTATTTGGAATAATACTTTATGATATCATATTAAATATTATATTTAATGGTTTATGATCAATTTGATTGTGGATGTTCTATTTTGATACCATTCATCTTACTACTCGGAATGGTTAGTGATTATGTTACAGATTGGGGGATGTTATTTTCATCTCATGTGTATATGTTACTTATATTTATCCCTATTCATATGAGAATGAATTGGACTTAGTAAGTGATGGGTGGGTCCCTCTATAGCCCCTAGATTAATCGGTAGGTCTCATGAGACAAATATATATGGACTTGGCTGAGACCTTGCCCACTTTTAGATATGGATTTGGTTGAGGCCTTAATCATTTTTAGATATCTTAGTCAAGGCCTTCATGGTATGTTTTAGAATGTATGGAATGTGAATTCACCTAATTATGAAGCTATAAATTCATATTTAATGAGGTTAATCGACTAGTAGAATACCCATGACTATGTTTTATTATGAAAATATTTACTCAGCTTATATTCTTCCATATTATGTTCAAGTTTATTTTTAAAGGAAAGTGTTTTCAATTATTCACCATGCCTAATGTTTATGTTATCTTATGTTGTAATGTTTACCCTTACTGAGCATCTGATCTCACCCCTTCTTATGTTTCATTTTTTCTAGGACATTAAGAGGTATATTATGATGGAATTTTAGGGATAAACTTAGAGGGGTGGATGTTCCCAATGGAACTTATTTTTGGTTTTTCATTTCAAGTTGTAATGTTGAACTTAAATATGTATCTGGATTTATAAATCTACTAAACTTTTCATTCCTTTGGGATACAAATTTCTTGTAATCATTCCAATGTAATGTAATAAGGTACCAACTCCAGGAAACTAGGTTTGGGTCTTTACATTTCCTCTCTTTCTAAATCTATAAAACCTTATTTTTCCAGGGTGTTATACATCTCAGTGTTTGAGGCCAATTTAGTTCGAATCAAGGGGTTTTTTGGACGAGTGGTTGTCTCTGAGCATTAGTTAGGTGTTCTTAAATATTTTCACATATTATTGATGTTTTATATGTGTATGTAGTTGTGATAACTTAGTACCTTTCTATTTTTTAATGTTTTAGTTATATAAATTTATTTGGGCCTTATATTAAGGTGTGAGACCTTTCACAAACCTCGTAGGGTTTGTTGATGATGTAATACTAAACCTAGGTCAACCAATGGGGTTTTAAAAACCCTTTAAATTGGTAAAAATGAATTGGTTAATATTGATATAGGGTAATTATTAAATTGAATGGGTTTTCAATAGTAAATATGTATGTGGACTTGGTTGAAGGGATAATTGGGTTGATTCTATGTTGAACTTTGTGAAATACCAAAGAGGATTTTAAAATGTGTTAAATTATGTGTTTTGAATTTTGATCCAGATATAGTTTTAAATAAATAATTTGATGTTTTGAAAGTGTATAATGTTTTAAAAGGAGGGGTTGGCCTCAATGAGATTAAAAGAGTGGTTTTCCTTATGGATTTAAAATGATTATTTGAAGTGAGGGCATGGTTCCCTTTTTTTTCAAATTCCTTAATAATTATTTTGAATGGTTAGAAATGGAAATGTAATTCTTGGGGTATGGTTTAGTTTTTTAAAGAGGAAGACATGTGTTTTAAATGGTTTTCCACTATATGATTTTAAATGATTATTTTTATTTGTGTGTTATCATATATTGTGAAATTGAATTGATTTTATTTTTGTTATTTTTGTTAATATGGAATAATGGGGTGTTTGTTATAATGTTATATGTGTTTAATGAGTTATGTTTTATAAATGGTATATGTATTGAAATGGGTTAATGCATGTAAATGGTAAGTCTATTAAATTATTAAAGAATCATGTGCACATGGATTAGTGTTGAATTATTAATTTATGATGTTTGACTAAGGCTATATGCTCCTAACTCATGGACTACGGATTCATATTTGGGTTGGGCTAGATTTATTCTTTATGCCCCACTGATGTATTTTACAGGTTAGGTTGTCAGACTCATACTCTTTTCACATAACTCATGGAATGAGGCTCCATATTTGGGTTGGTCTAAACTGATTCTCTAGGACACCTATGGATTGTATGGTTTGGGATTTCAGATTGAGGCTCTATGCTTCTCAAAAATATGGACATAACATGGTTTGGGATGTAGGATTGATGCTCTTTTCTTCCCAAATGTATAGACATGGCTTGATTATCAGAATGAGGCTCTGAGTTAAGTTTATGAATTTCTTGATTAGTAAATTCCCATTTTAATTAAATGTGTGTACCCATTATGCTATGGATTTGGCACCCAATGTGATCGGGGATAGTTTAGTTGGGTGGTTGGCCTTAGAATATATTGAGGGATAAAATGGTTATGTAATAATTTCTTAAATGTGATACATGTATCTTTTGTTTCCTTGATTATTTATTGCACTTTATTATCTGAATATACTATTTTATAGATTGGTTATTTCATTATACACCATTGGTGGTGGCCTGTTGAGTTTTACTCACATCCTGCTCAGTACGTTGTGGAACTTGGGTACCTGAGGAGCTGCTACTTGTTTTCTGGTAGATGCTCAGGATAGGGATCTAGTAGCTGTTTGTGCATGGGAAAGTAGTTTGAAGCATAGGAGGTTAGTAATGGGTTGGGGATCATTTCCATGCTCAATATCTATTGGTAGTTTTGGTTTTGGATTTTATTTTTCTGACTACCTTATTTGTAGGGTATCCATCATATTACTATATCATATGCTACTTGGTTACTTTTTGGCTTTTGCTGTATGTGGTAATTTTATAGTCTTTCTTGGTTCTTCTATCTGTTGAAATTATTTCTACTATTTTATTACTCTAATAAGTGGGTATAGTTACCCAACATATCACTACATACTTTTGTTTCTATTCAGAAACCTTTGGTTTATAAGTAGGCGTGATTGTGGTAATGTGATGACCTGGCTTGGGGCACCAGTTTAGTGGCTATTAGGATGGGGACATTACAAAGTGGTATCAGAAGAGTGTATTTTGTCTTACTATTTTTTCATGGTAGAAAAGATACTAGGATCTTATCTTGTCTTGGTAATGATCTCATAACTGGGTGCATTCAACCCCATATACAAGGGAAAACCCAAGTTTCTAGGGGTGGGAATTGATGTTCTGTTTTTTTCTTTCATAGTTGATTTATACTTCCACCTTGGGTGGAACACTTGGATGTGATGTCATATATTTATGAGGTTTTATCTCTTGGACTAGTATGTAAATATAGGGTGTGTGATTTCATGCATCAATCTAGGAACATTGGATTGATAAGTCATCCACATGTTTCCTGTGATTGATAGTTCTTTAGGACTCATGTGTTAATAGTGTATTTTTCTACTTGTGGTTTAATCCTATTGATCTTTATTCAAAATTATCGTTAATGAAAAGTTTTTAAAATATGAATTTGAGAAAAGTGGTTATTTTTGAAACATTGGTAATAAAGAAGGTTTTTGAAATTATAAATTTATGGGGTTTTGAAAAAGGAAAGTTTTGAAATGTCAAACCTTAGGTTTGAAAATGGAATTTTTTGAAATGTGAACCCTTGTGTTTTAAAATGTTAATGTTTTGTTAAGAATGGAAATAGAAAATGAGGGAAGCTATAGGGACACTAAAAATAGTTATATCCCTATTGTTTTATGTTAAGCCTATGTAGGGGTGGTTTGGGAAGTGAGAGTGTCCAAGTTTGATACCTTGGTTATGAGTCATAAATCCTTGTTAGGTTTTGATATATAGTGAAGAGATGTTCTTGTTGTACCCTCAGTATGGCTATAACCTTTGGGATATGAGATATTGTCTGGTAGTGTGAGAATGGTAACCCTTGGGGGTCATGATCTTGTGGGTTGTGTGTTGGACCTTAAGGATGGTACCTGGGTTATGGTGACCATTGTGGGTTCTGATTGTGCGAGTTGTATTCTATAACCTATAGTGGGTGTTTGGATCATAGTTCAGATTTGTGTATGTGGGTATCCTTGGTGTGAAACCTTGAGTAAATGTCTGTTGGGGTGCGTTAAATACATTGTGTTTTGGATTGGGGGTAGGAGTGCTTCCCATGAGCACTGAGTTGCTTTAGGTTTGATGTGTATGGATTAGAGAGAGATTCAGTGGCCTTTTCTTAACGTGACTCCAGTTTAGGGATTTGGTATCGTTTGACCTTTAAGGTGACATGTAGTAGAGGTCGGTCGGGGTTTTTAGTTCTTTTTGTGTATGTGGGGCATGCATGGACGTTTTCGGATTTGACATTGGTGTACATAGAGTGATGTCTAGTGTGGGTTTTTCCTGGATGGATAAGTTAAAAAATTAATGGATTCAGAGATGTGGTATGAGTTACGGTTATGAGATGGAATTTTTGGGGGGAATAGAGGGTAGCCTCATGGGAGGTTAACCCAGTGCTACAAGTGGATTAGAATGTGGAGCACGTGTGGTTATTTCATAGTTGGAATCAATGCACGGTGGGTTCCATTGAATTTTTGGTAAAGTGCATGGTTATGCATTGGTTCCTTTCTTAGGAGGGTTCCTGAGTGCTTTTAGTTGGTTGATTTTGTTTTTGGATGTACAAGGAAAGGGTGACCAAAGCATGGATGGACACTTTTGTTATGGAAGTGACACTCAGGGTGAGTGGAGGTCACATAGTAGTGCTATTTTATATTAATGGTTGGGTTTTTGGATGAGAATGTAAAAAATCCCTTAAGTATGATGAGGCTGATAGACCAGGAGGCATGGTCAGATGAGTAAGAATACATTTATTCCTATCTTGGGTGATATACATCTTGTGTGATCTAGAGTCCGATTCAGTATGGGGTCACAGGAAATTGTGAGACCTCAAGGGATTTGATGAGGACCAAAGGTGGGCACATTCTAGGAAGGCACAATGCCATTTGGGAATGGGTGAATAGGTGGATCAGGATAATTACCCATCATTATTCTATGTGATCAAAGTAGAAATTATAGGTTATGCATGAGATAGTTGGTTTTTAGATCTATGTGATGGATGATTGTGTTTTTATTGTGAATATCCAGGGTCACACTAGAATAATTAGAGTGGGGTAATGTAAGTGGTGCCAAAGGGAATGTTGGGTCACGAATGCATGGAAGAGAGTCATGAAATGGTGGTGAGTTTAGCTGGGGAACCCATTTTAGTTTTGGTGATTGAGTTTTTAAGAGGTGTTGGTGGGTAGGGAAGCCTGATACTTTCGATAGGTCAAGCTCCCCAGTAGTGGTAGGTGACATCAGTGATGGATAATTTGCAGTGGTTTTTTTCAAATAATTCTTATCATACATTTAATAGAGATGATCATGAACAATATCTTGACATCATCTTGGGTATGCTAAGAGAGATATCGATTTACGCTTAGCTACCTAAATGTGTTTTGGATGAAATTGGAGCCTCTTGGGGTGATACTCTCATGGAGTGGTATGTGTGTGGGAGTTTTATGGTGGGGGAGTACACCATAGAATGGTTATGGGAGAGGTCCTTAGGATGGACTGGATGTTGAAGAATTTCATGGGTGTTTTTCTTGGAAGCTAGGAATGAGTATTTGGTGATGTTTTTTTATTCCAGTGGAAGATGGATGGACACATCCAAGTTTTGGAGTTCAGTTTGTGATTGTAGAATGATATTCAATGGTTTAATTTTCTTGAAGAAAGCAGTGACAATGAAACTCCTAAGGTTGGGAGTATTATATTAGTCATAAATGTGTAGAGAAAATTGTGGGGAAGATGTTGTGGCATCAAGGTTCCAAATATAAACCAATGAGGGAAATTTTTGGTTTCCTCAGGGAAGTCCAGGTGGGCCTTGGATGTGGCAGTTGATCGAGCCAATAATTAGCTTTGGTCTCGAGGTGGTTTTGATAGAAATATGAGATTCTAGTGTTAGATTCATCGATGTGCGAGATAATCCATGAAAAAAGCTAATGGTAGTGGAGTTTGGGTGTTATAACCTCATCATAAGTCGAACATGGACTCGTATAGGTGTGTTGGGTGACCTAAGAATGTCTTTAAGTGTGAAAAACGTTTTTTAGGTCATGTGAAGTAGTGGTGTTCCAAGAGTAAATTTGAGTGTGTTTCTAGAAGGGAAATGGGTTTTGGGGAAGGACCACGTTGTCTTTAGTTGATTTATGGACAACAGAGGTGTTTGGGTTAGGAATTTTGATGGATTCCATGGATCATAATGATGGATTGGAGATTAGTGGACACCCTGATGGTAAATTTTCACCAAAAGTTAGGGAATGAATTTGGTTGGTGTGTCGAGTGATGGTGGAATGACTTAAGTGAAAAGGAGTGGTAAGTACTAGCAACCTTCAGTTTAATGTTCCATTGGAAAGTGTGTCTTGGAGATGAAGATAAACTTGAGAGAGGTCAAGTTATTCTTAGTCCACGAAGGGATGTAGTGTGCATATCTGTTCTAAGTGATTTCGATGGAAATTTTGGAAGCCAGTTTTGGGTGGAGTTCCCATGGATGTTTGGCTTGGTGAGTTGGGAAACTCATAAAGTATGCTATAAAAGATGAGTTGAGGATTATGGCTATCCTTTTGTTGGTGTAGGTTCTAACCACCAAAATATGGTTGTGGTGAGATAAGTCATATGATAGGGAGCACCATAATGGGTAAATGGATGGTTGATAGTGTGACTGGTGTTTCAAATTGTATAGGTGTAGGTAAGATCCATATCGGTGTTTCATCTTGGGTGGTAGGTGTTGGATTGGGTTTTGACCAGATGAGCATCTTGAGATGAATGTTATGCTTGGGTTTTGTTTCGAATGTTTTAATGTGGAAAAAGGTTGTGGGCCTTGAGTTTTATACTGAAATCGGTTGAGGGATCATGGATTAAAAACTGCATGTTCCTTCAGATGACGTCGGGCTTGGTTCACCATTAGAACCTTGAAAGAAGTGGGTAATATGGCACCAAGTGATTTTTTCCATGAGTTATGGAGAGGATCAAATCTGAGGTGCTCCAATTGGCTCTCCCAGGGTAGTGTAGTGTCTTGTCGAGAACCCTTTTTGTGTGGTGGTTCAATGATGTTACCTAGGATGTTCTCTTTTATTTCAGGCTGGTAATGACGATTTTAGATCAATGCATCCCTTGAGGATCATCGAGTTCATAATTATAGACCACATTTGAAAATTATTTGATTATGACTGTTTCTTTTGATAGAGTGTGGTGAAAACATGGATGTGTTTAGTAGGAAATATGGTAGATGAAGTTTGATTGGTGGGCCCATGGTCTGACCTTTTGGTATTTAAGGCTCAGTAATGCTTGGGGGTATGGCTCAAGGATGATTCATTATAAGGTGGAGAATTTGTAAGATATCGACCTTTTGTGAAGGTATTTCCTTGTTTAAATTTCGGTTAAACTTCCTTTATTTTGGCTAATGAAGTGGTTCTTGGGTGTATGGGAAGTTTTTGGGGTGTAATGGGGGTTCAGGACATGAAAGGAGAATGAAGGAGGCCAAATAGTGTGTAGTGCATAGTTGATGTGTGGTTAGTACTAACCAAGCACCTAGCCAAGGAAACCATGCGGCTAGACCTCCTCTCAGATATAGGTTGACATATGGTCACCACATTATTTTCTAAACTATGTGAGTACTCCCAGTAGGTCATGTGGCTTGGCCTCTCTTAGAAAGAGGGAGCCGCATGGTTGTCTCACGGTTTGGTCAACCATGTGGACAAATCATGCGACCCTTAAAAAGTGGTAATTTACCATTTTCCCTGTCAGTCTTAAATGTTACTTCCCTAATTTTTCCTCTTATTTGACCCCCTAAATATAGGGTGAAAAACAAGAAACCCCCTCCTCTTCCATTGGTGATTCTCCTTCTATTCTTAAGCATTTGTAGTTCCATTTAGTGTAAATAAAATCTTCAAGTAAGTCTTCATCTATGTTTCCTTTCATTTTCAAGAAGAGGCTTGGTGTGTGGTTTCCTAAACTTCTGACTCTCAAAACCCTTATTTTTCCAGGGTGCTCTTTGTCTCAGTATTTGAGGCTAATTTAATTCGAATCAAGGGTTATTTTTGGATGAGAATTTGTCTCAAAGTATGAGGTATGTGGTTTTAAATATTTTCCCCATAGTATTGATATTTTATAGGTGTATGTATTTGTGATAATTCTATTCCTTGTTGTGTTTTAATGTTTTGGTTATGGAAATTTATTTGTGCCTTAGATTGAGATGCGAGAACTTTCACGAACCCCTTTAGGTTCGTTGGTGATGTGATACCAAACCTAGGTCTCCCCATGGGGTATTCCAAACCCTTGGAATTAGTAAAAATGAATTATTTAATGTTGAGATAGGGAATTTATGAAATTGAATGTGTTGTGAATAGTAAATTGGTACGTGGGATTGGTTGAAGGGATAATCGGGTTGATTCTATGTTGAACATTTTGAAATGCCTAAGTGGCTTTTAAAAAGGCTTAAATGGTATGTTTTGGATTTTGATCCAGTTATTGTTTTAAATGAAGAATATGATGTTTTGAAAGAGGAAAATGTATTAAAGTGAGGTGTCGGCCTCAAGGTGGTTTAGAAAGTGTTTTTATTTATGGATTTCAAATGATGTTATGAAGTGAGGTTGTGGTTCCCCTTTTTGTGAAAATTTCTTAATAATTATTTTGAATATTTGGAAATGGAAATTTATATCTTGGGGAATGTTTTAGTTTTTTAAAGAGGAAGATACATGTTTTGTAGGGGTGGCTTCTAGATGATTTTAAATGAGTATTTTTATTTGTGTTTTATCATAGATTGTGAAATGGAATTAATGTTATTTGTGGTCTAGTTGTTAATAATGAATAAGGGGAATTTAGTATATTGGTATATGTGTTTAATGAGTTATGGTTTATAAATTCTATATTTATTGAAATGGGTTAAGGCATATAAATATTAAATATGTTAAATAGTTAAAGAAGCATGTGAACATGTATTAGTATTGAATTGTTGTGTCAGGATGTCAGAATAAGACTTTATGCTCTAAATCATGGACAGAGCCTCCATATTTGGGTTAAACTAGACTAATTCTCTAGGACTTATTGATGTATTATATGAGTTAGGTTGTTGGACTAAGACATTATGTGCCTAACTCATGGATTGAGTCTCTATATTTTTCTTGGTTCGGACTAATGCTCTAGGCCACCAATGGATTGAATGGTTTGTGTTGTTGGACTAAGAATCTATACTTCCCAAACATATGGACATGGAATGATTTGGGATGTCGAACTAAGGATCTATACTTCCCAAACACATGGACATGAATCGATTACCAGACTGAGGCTATGAGGTAAGTTGATGAATTGATTGATTATTAAATCCCCCTTGTGATTAAAAGTGTGTACCCCTAATGCTATGGATTAGGATCCTGATTTGGAAGAAGCTAGTTTAGTTGGGTGGTTGTCCATAGAATAACTTTACGGATAAAATGGTAATGTGATAATTTCTTAAATGTGGGACATGTATCTTTCATTTCCTTGCTTACTTATTTCACTTGATTATTGGCATACATTGTTGTATAGAATGGTTATTTCTTTAGACACCGCCAGTGGTGGCCTATTGAGTTGTACTCACACCCTGTTCAAACCTCCATGGCACTTGGGTACCCAAGAATATGCTACTTGTTTTTTGATATAGGTTCAGGATTGGGACTGGGTAGTTGGTTGTGCATGGAAAGGCGGGTTAGAGCATGGGAGGTCGAGACTAGGTTGGGGATCGTGTCCATGTCTAGGATCTTTTGTTAGTTTTTGTTTTGGATTTTATTTGTATAACTGTCTGATTTATAGGGTATCCATCATATTTCTATAGCATGTGCTACTTGGATACTTTTTGGTTTTTGATATATGTAGTCATTTTATGGTCCCATTTGGTTATTCTATCTGTTGACATTATTGTTGTTGTGTTATTACTCTAATAAGAAAGTATAGTCTCCCAAATGTATCACAATAGAATTGTGCTACTAGTCAAAAACATTTGGCATACAGGGAGGTGTGCCTAAGGTTATGTGATGTCTCAGTTTGAGGAATCAGTTTAGTGGCTACCAGGTCATGTAAATTACATCTCCAGATGATCTCATGTTATTTTTTCTACTAATATAAGTCTTATTTGATTCATGACTATCATTATAAATTTTTGTGGTAGTATTTCTCTTCTCAGATTCTTTGGAAGTTTGTGTTAATTCAAACATTTTCATTTTTACCTCAAACTTGATGCATTTTATGTTGAGGGATTTCCCCTCATCCTCAACAGATCCCAATATTTCTTACCAATCAATATTCGTATTCTAAATAAATTATTTACACATTTTTTTACTTTCATATATATAATCATCAAGATTATTGATCCTCTTTGATTTAATTTATAATGGTGAATCCTTGACATTCATTGAAGTTTTGGTAGCTTTTCCAAATCCTATATAACTTATTTTAAGTATAATTTCTATCAAAAATTTCACACAAACATTTTTCAATTTTTCTTTAATTAAATAAATATTTTCATTATAAAGTAATATAAGTTGCTCCTTTTATTCCACTAGGTCTATGAGAGAATTACACTTTTGTAATATCTTACCAAGAGAATATTTCATTTATTCAATTTCCTTTTCTAGTTATGATTTTTCTAAGAATTTACTTAACAAATCCAAGAATATATGTGATTAATTCAACTAGAAAATTCTTCACATACCTTTTAAATTGAGATTAGGGGTATTTTTTATTTTATTGTGTCTATCCTCCTCATACTCTTCACAACTTAAACTTGTTTCTTCAAAGGTATCATTTACAATATATTTAAAATGATTAGTTATCACTTAGATTGACTTAAAGTGATAATAGATCCTTCTTTTAATTATTCAACATCCTTTCTAATTTTATTTCCTCCTTTTTCTTCTTATTTTGAGAGTTTTGTATAAAAAAACTATTTCAGATTGAACAGTAATGGATTTTGAGTTCTCTAACTGAGGCACTTCAAAATTTTATTGAAACCTGTACTTTATTAATTTTGATAAAACAAATGGGTCAATAAATTAGATCCAAGTAAAGGAAGACCTGGTTTTCTCTAATACCAGTTGTAGAACCTAATGGATTATGAAGGGTCAATGAGAGGTGTCTTAATTAGTGACTACACAATGTTACCAATTTTTACTTTTTCTCCAAATTTTACCCTCTTGTACTTGAATCATTGACATCATTAAGAGATATGAATCTATTAATGTATACTCAAACCTCACATCAGTATGAAATGTAAAAATAGAAGATAATCACAACACAAAAGGTATTTACACAGTTCTGGTTCATGTAGAAAACTTACTCCTTGTCATTTTTAAATTTTTCGAATATATATATTTTATTATCACTTTAATTGGAAGTGATTACAAGTTCCTTGTAAGTGTTACACAAGGTTTTTTATGGTATGATCAAAATCCCTATGTTTTCTCACACAGGTTAGTCCTCCTAACTGGATGGTGGTGTTGTTTATACTGGTACCACTAGTTCTTTAAAGGTACTCCTTTAAACCAACGAATAGGTATTAAACTACCAAGACATAGACAACAAAACTTCTTGAATTTTGTCCTTATTCTTGACCTTGGGAAGGCTATGATTTATAGTTTTGGTGCATTTCCAATCTCTCAGATTCTTGATGTCAAGTATAGATAGCATCAATAGCATCAACCCATCCACTTTCCTCAATGCACAGGTTCACCTGAATGCACCAGGGGCTTCTTTTTCTTGTATATGCAAAAGACATTCAGTGGTATAAATATTATTTTCTCTTTATTTAGTTGTGTATAGTATCTTCATAATTATTTCAGCATCAAATGAATTTTTTCCACGCCTCTTTATCTTCTCATGAATCTTTTCTATTAATAGATATCATGAATATTATTTCCATAATAAATTATGGAAATTAATTTTCTTCATTAATAATGAGATATGAACCTCTTTATAATCATTAAAACTCATTCAAATTGAGTCAATAATTTCTATTTAAATCACCTTAAGACTCAGTTCTTCTCTATTTATGTGATATTAAAATATCGTGATCTTATTCTTCATAAAAAATATACACATTTTATTTCTTTTGAACTATCCATGTTCACATAGCACTATGGTAGGAAATCTCATTATTATAGTTATAGAACTCATCTCAGCACCCAACACCGCCCTTGTATAATCTTCCTTCAATCTCATCTAGGATAATGATCATGTGATTGATCATGATGTTGGATTCCTTGAAAAATATATCATTAAATTAATTTAGTTTATATATATACTATTTCAAAATATATTATTCTAAATATTCCTCAACTCCATATTAGGTAAAACATATTATGTGGTTCATCCTATATTTTTCTCATATCATATGTTCACCAGTTTTCATGTGAAATATTTATATCATATAGGAAGATAGATATCAGATGTGGGTCTACTATATTTTGAGCTCACCATATCATAAAAAGTTCTCAATTACTCATATGCAGCTCCATCTCGGTTTTAATGGGTCAGATTCAGCATGATCTATTTGTATCATCATGAATCAAAAGTCTTTATGATATTTGATTCATTGAATAATGGAACATGGGAATCCTATGAAATTATTTTCACTGTATCCAAAATATTTTATATTTTGGATTATCATTTTTTCAAAGTAATATATCTTAAATGTTGGATCTAATATCATACATGAATTCAAATATCCTATGGAAAACATATCTTATAGACTGGTATATTGTGTGCTACCCTCCAAATAACATACACCATATGATATTGTACATAGTAAATTTTCTCCTGTGAGCTGAGTAACTGCATACTTTCATCAAATTAATTTAGACCATATTTGAACCATGTTAAGGCCTTCTCAACCACACCAAATCAAATTTAAGATAATATCTAAAAGTTTTACATCATCTGATACAATATCTTATATCTATAATGATATAGATTTAATATGAAACATGTTTTCCTTATCTATTCTAGGAAATAATAGTATTTTTAATGTAAAAATATGCTTTCAATGGATAATTATTGAACATTGTTCAGTTTGTAATGAAACTGTTATTCTTTGAATATTTTAAGGAAGTTGTTCATTTGTTGTACTTAATTGATAAATATATCATTGATTTTATTTAATTATATTTTCAGGTTCAAATATTTTAATGTTTTTTTTATGAAATTTTAATTGAAATATATTTTTAAATATATTTTTAAGTGTTTTCGATGTTGGACATAAAATTTGATAAGTTCCATTTTCTAATATTATATAGTTTTTTTAGAATAATTTTTAATCATGTTTATTAAAATAAAAAACGCATTGATAATTTTGTTTTGAAGTTTCAATTTTTTTTGAATTCATTATTTACCACTAAAATGATTTTATAATGTCTCATTTTGTTTGTATCCAAGGTCGTGAAACCTTTATGTCGATGTGTTAGACTTTTATTGTAAAATTTCATTTGAAGTTATACAATAAGAAATTTTAAGAATGTTCATAATATATTTTATTAGTTTTAGAATTATATATATTCTATAAATTCCCATAAGATATTTTGGTATAAAATCATAACATATTTAAGTAGGCGGTGTGTAGGTTTTTTTGGCTGAGTGCCTTGTTTTTGTAGATGTTCTGCATCTGTCTCTGTTTAGGGTTCCTCCTTTTTCCCTTAAAAAGGATTTTCTTTCTTATTCAATAAACAAGGGATTTCCCCCTTACCTTTAAAAAAATTTATGAATTTATAAGACTTTATTCATCAAGATAGCCTAAGAACAGTTGAATATGTATCTTCAAAGTAGATTGAATCCTAGTTTGATAAACCCATGTAGAGCTGATATAGGCTGTGTGAGGCTGATCACCATGACCCAATCTTGAAGATATGGTTTTAACTATTCCTTAGATGATTGAATAATAAATTAAGGCTGGAGCATCACTGAAATTATTATTAAAATAATCCCAAACTGTGTAGTTTGAGTCCTCTATATTTGGAATCAAACATGAATATGAAGACACGTGAAGAATACCAAATGAGATGGAATAAGCATGAATGGTTTTTTCTTGGATCTATAGAAATTTGTGAAGAAAATTAAGTGTAGTATTTTTCCAGCTATAAAGGTTTGAATTTCAAGTATTTGAATAAGATGAGGTGAACTAAAACTATTGAACTAGTTTGAATGATTAAAAGTCTAAGTGAATTTCAAACTATCATGTGGGCTTTTAAAAGTTTTAAAATTAAATGAAGAAAGGATAGTTGCATTAAGGTAGTGATGGATATTAGTGAATTTAAAAAAAATAAGTTAGTGGAATTAAATTGGTGGATGAAATTTTATTAAAAGGGGAGAAAAAAATAATGAAGATATGACCAACTAATTCTACAATGAACTAACTGTTCAAGAGTAGTGGGGAAGGATATGAAGGCATGGGTTGTACTTAAAATGAGAAAGGAAGCTTGATACATATAAGGGAGTGAGATCCAAACTTGATAGAGAATAATTCCTTCTTCATTATCTCATCTCTTACTAAATTTTTTTTCCTGTGTTTTCATTTCTAGTTTTAAACATGCACTATAATTGGAATCATTAAGGTGGATGAAATTGTTATTATTTATTTATTTTATCTTTTTTTATTGATTTCTTTTTTAAATATTGAAATTCATTCATCCTTAGTATTTTTCACTCAATTCAGTCTTGATTTTGGTTAATGTGTCTATAGATTCAAATTTATACCATGACTATTTTGAATTAATTCATCCACTATAATAAATTGACAAGTTGAGTAGTTAGAATTTGAGAGAATGAATATTCAAAACCATATGATAGTTTACATTCATAAATGACTCCCCATGTTTTCAAACCATTGCCTAGAACTTCATTCATTAAATAGGACTCTTCAAATGAATTCCTTCTTAATCGTCTTTCTTTCCTGTATCTATTCATAACCCATATATTAGGTTAACATTTTATTAACAACACACACTATCACCTTTCATTATATATTGCACCATCATCCATTCTTCTTAAGTTATTTTTCATAGTTTTCAATAGAATAGATTCAAATAAAGTTGTTAGATACTCATCTTCCTTCCCTCAAGTTTGACCCTGCTTACCACTATAATAGTGTGATTATGAGATATAAATTATATTTTTATAGTCTAACGATAGGATGTAATATATTATACCTTGAATAGGTTTAATTATCTTCTTTAAGCCATGGAATCTCACTTATAAAGAATTATTATAGTATGTTTACTCAATTTTTATTATTATCACGGACCTCCACTGCCTCTTAATATTCCAGCATTATTTCAATTTCTTCAAAACTTTATCCAATTGATTGTTATCACTAATAATATAAAAATTCATGATATATTCATAAGGATTAATTCTCCACACAATCAGATAAATTTATTTTCAATAATGACATATTTTCACAAGTTGTATACGCAGCTGCCAGCTCTTCACTTTTATAGATGATATAATTAAAACATCCACACACCTAGCACCAATCTTAGACATGATTACCAGCACAAACAATCATCACAAATAAAAAGGGATACCTTCCTTGAATTTATTGACATAAGATATTCAATGTAGTAGAATCACTCCTTTACTGTAATATACCAAACTTTATAAAAGATGTTTTTTCCAAAATAAATGTTTGTTTTATTAAATAGCATAATACACATACAACACATAGATAAACTAACAACACTTTATTTCATTAATTGAGATAGTTGCTTTAGTTAGGAACTAAACCCATGAAAATTCCAAATATTACAATGGGAAAAACTATTAAATAGAAAAATTATAATGGGAGAACTTTTATCATTATAATATGGTAGAATTATCGCCCCCAGGAACAACATTATAGAAAAGAAATAGAATATTAATAAACTAGTAGACATATTAAATATATATATATATAGAATCTTGGGAGTGATTGTAGTTAATAATATATGAATTAATGAAGAGGTATTTATTAGAGTTAATGTGACCATTGGAATAGTAATGTGATTGTTAGAATAGTAATATGATTGTTGGAATACTAACCTAATAATTAGGAATAGTAACCTGGCCATTACGAGTAGTAACATGACAGTTGGAAATGTAATTTGAGCTCAAAATAATAAAATTTAATATAAATAATATTTATCATGAGTAATTAAAGAAAATATAAATATTATAATGCCACAAAATAAATATCAATATTAAGAAAATCAAATAAATTTAGCACACTTTTTTTAATAAATTGTACTTTAGTGTATTTCGAAAAAATAATATTTTTTATATTAAATTTTAAAATTATCTATGTAAGAAAATTAATTAGAAAAAAATTAATATTATTTTTAGAATCAGTATTTTGATATTGTCTAGGGGTTAATTTTTTGTAATTTTCTAAAATACTTCATTTCTTTATGAATAGTAAAAATATAGTTTTTTATAATGAGTGTATTTTAAATTTCATCATTCATGATGTAATAAAGACCTAATAAATTATATAATTTTAGTCATGACCAAATAAATTTTTAATAAGTTAAATAATCCATGAAATTAAAATTCTAAACCTAAAATATATTTTCCAAAATTTTAAAAGTCTAAGGTTCCCCTTTAAATAAACATTTTGTCAAATTTCTCGTTTCCTTTTGATAAAAATAATTAATAAAAATTATAAATTAATTCAAAGGGATAAAATCATGTTATTTTATTCAAATATATTTCATAATTTTAAAATTATTACTAATTAAAGGTTTACCTTGTATATAATAATTTATTCAATGTTTTATCCTTAAAATCCTCCTCGCCTTGAGTATAAATAACCTCTCACCCCTATAATGGAAAAAACACTTACCTTTCACTTAACAAAGACAATTATCTACCCAAATACCCTCTATTAAGACCATTATCATACTTAAGGAAGTTATATAGTAATTAAACACTAAGAACTTAAGTATTTTAGTGAGGTATAAAAAAAAGAAACACTGAGAAGAAGGTAAGTCTTCATCTACTTCTCTTCTCATTATCCTCTTCTCTTCCTCTTTTTCTCTATTCCCTTCAAACCAAAATATTCTAATATTAATTGATTATTATGTTAACCTACTATAATGATTATATTTAGGATGTATTTATATTTCATTTTTATCTTTCTTTTTATTTTGATAATATCCCATTAATGGTCGGTTAACCACCAACAATGACGTTTCCAATTACTTTCTTATCACCATACTTATGTATGGTTTTAATAAATTATTTATAATATATAAATTTATAAATGTAATTATTTCTAAGATTTTGGATTTAATATTAATAATGTATAATTTAAAATAAATCAAGATCATTAAATCAAAGAAAGACATAATATTTTAAGAAAAATGTGATATCAAAACATCCCACCTTCAACAAAGGTATTAAGGAATAGAATACAATGATTGTAATTTATCCATATGGAAAAAATTAACATAATTCACTTCTAGTTCCACGTTTTAATAAACATAATTTTATTGTTCTGGAGTCATAAAATTGGTGAAATAAACCGTGATTTAAGGTAAGGGTATTCTCAAACCCAGTTCTTTCTTTTTGGGTTATCTTCACTTTCAAATAATTATCGGTATCCTTTCATAATTCTTTTCTTTTTATTTCTAGGGATATAAAAGAGACTTCATCCTTTTTGTGAGTATGGTCGAAGATACATTTATAAAACCCAGGATATAGCATAGTGGCAAACATCAGGCTTGCTCTCAAAGAAGCAGTGTCGAGTGTCCTAGTGGTTTTTTCGAAAATATTTTTTATATATATTTTTAAAACAATCAAATAAAACAATCCAAAAATATTGATGAAACGCAATTGGGGTGGTTAAATAGTGAATGAATGAAAAATAGAGGAATCAAACAACACAAGGAACCAGAGAAGGTAGAAAGATGAAGCAAACAGTCAGTAAAAACAAGTTTAGACCTAGGTGGATGCACCCTTAAATCCATATCATAGATCTAATGGATAATTAAATCAACAACTCTTATACTCACTCAGTGCATAGTCTATAGATATATACACACACCTGTCTCACCCAAAACATTGAGCACTCATGCGCATAATCACTTCCATCACACAATCACTCTCATAAAGTGATGAAATATCTAGATCAAGTCACTCCAGCTATGAATATCTTCATGACTGAAGTGATCATCAAAGGGTAAAAACCCCACAATCTCACCTAACCACTTGATCAAGAAAGTTAAGTAAAGAAGGTGTAAATTGTCAAGGGAAAAGATGAAAAAATGGATCCAATGCAATAATGCACTCTCACACACCCCAATTCACCTTCACGATCTCCTTAGAGTGATGAAGAGAAAATGATGATCACAATGAAGTGTGGATCTCCAAGAAGTGTTGAGATTATATTCCTGAGTCTAGACTCGAAAATTAGAACTTCATTACTGTAGATTCGAGATCACAATACAAAATTAGGAGAAACAAATAGATGATCAAACAAATACCACAATTATATTCACAAAACATAAGTAGAAAATAATTATTTATAAAACAAAAGAATGCATGAAAATAGAAAAAAAAATGAAAGAGAAGAATGAGAGGGGTGCTTGTCTTCAGGTCCAAGATAGTTCTTGTGTCTGGGGTTACAGAACAAGATATGAGTAAGAGATCCTCTTATTAGGAAAGAAAAAATAAAAGACCAAAACAACAGTCACAAGCTAACAGCCAGCAACAATAATCCACATGGCATACCTTTATGTGCGCATCACTAGCCTCAAGTGAAATCACTGTGAGTGCAAACAATATCTTTCAACAACCCCCACTTCCCCTCACAAGAGTGATTTCATGTCCCACAACGATCATCTCCCAACCCTTCTAGAAAAATAGAGATAAAAATAAGGTTTCACACAGCATTTACTTTAAAATGAAATAAACATATAAATATATATTACTTAATTTGATTAAATAACTATGAACTATGAAAATAAATATGTAAATATACATACATATATATACATATTTTATAACTATTATTATTACTATTTTATATATAATACTTATTATATTTATTTATTTATAATCACTAATATAAATATTACTTGCTTATATTATCGTACACCTAAATATATGTATTATAATATATATATATATAATCTATTTAAAATTGTTTTATTATTATTATATATATTATTTTATACAAATAATTATATATAGTTATAATAAAAATGTAAAATAAAGAGGGAGGGGGTCTGGATCGATCAAACAGGGGAGAGGGGGGCTCGTGACAGTGGTGGTCTGGTGATGGCAAGGGGGGATTGGGAACCTAGGAACACTAGTAGGGGGTCTCATTGGTAGTCTTATTCATCCATAGTAAAGGGGAGGCTTGACTCAATGGTGCATAACCTTGAAAATGGATTCAATATTCGATGGTTTGGGATCTTCTCCGACAATCCTGAGTATAAGGTTCGATTTCTTTCGACGAGGTGTGCAGATGATAGACTGCATACATAGGGGAGGTAGTGGAGAGATCAGGTTTGTCCAAATGTTTCTAGATCTGGTTGTTCAGTTAGGTTCATGCTTTAGATCTGTTTTGTGTTGAAAAAGGGGTATTTTTTTCTTCAATGTTTTTTGGATCATATGCATTTGATTTTGGCCAAATCTCAGTCCATGCTCGTTTCTTGTTTTTTGGTGGGTGTGGCAGTGGTGATGATTGTGAGATCGATGGGGTGAGATTGTGATGGTGGATTTTGGAGGTTATGGTAAGTGGCAGTGGGTGCTGATACAGTGAAATTAGCAGTGGCCCAATCTTAGGATGGTAGCAGTAGCGCCTAGGCTAGCGGTGAGTGGAGGGGCAGTGGTGGCTAGAAGAGGGAAGGGGTGACAATGGATAGTGCCATAGTTGGCGTGGAGGAGTCACCATTGCCACTTCCAATGGTGGGCATAGGAGTCACAACTTTCAAATGTCAATGGTGGGTGCAGGAAGGCAACGGTGGGTTGGAAGCAACCGTTAGGTCCAATGGTGGGTAAGGCAGTGACAACACCAGAAAACTAACAAATGAAAACAATTAAAAAATTATAAATTAATGCATTTTATTTATTTAACAAAAAAATCAATTAACTAAATTAATATTGAAATTAATATTCTAATTCATAATTTAAATTATTAAACATCAAATTAACTAGGTGAAAAATTATTTAACAAATAAATTAACATAGATTCCAAATTTTTAACATATAAATTAATTTAAAACAATAAAAAATATAAAAATTCAATTTTGTTAAGTTAATTAAATAATTAATTAAACATCTGTATTAATATAAATAATCAAATAATTAAATTAAAATTAAACATAACTGAGTATTAAAATATTTAAATAAAAGAATAAAATTGTAAAAAAATAATTATTTAAAGTTTCAAAAATAAAAGTGAAATTTATTTATTTTCTAATAAAAATGATGAATTAATTAAATTTATGAATAAAAAAGTAATAAAAACCTAATAAAGGAAAAAAAAATATAATTAGAGAAATAATAAAATAATGAAAATAATGAATAATGAAAAATTATTATTTAAACAAAAATAGAAGAATACAAAATAAAAGTAGAAATAGAATGAATTAATTAATTTTATTACTGAAAAATAACTAAAATAAACACTAAAAACATAATTTTAACACAAAAACACATTTTTAACAATTTTATATACAAAATACAACAATTTTTAATTATTAAAAAATAAATTATTTTGATAATAAAAAGAGAATAAAAAATGAAAAATGTTGTGGCAAAGTGAAAATAAAAACAATCACATCAAACTCCTCCAAACTTAAATATTTTCTTTTTCCACAAACAATTCCACACTTTTTGTCTTTATAAAATAGAAAAAAAAAAATTAAAATTCAACTTAAAATGAAGCATGTTTATATGGTAATTACTAACGAATAGAACTAAAGGTGGGTCTGTATTTTTAAAGAATGCTCAAAAGTGATCCTTCCTAGTTTCAGAAACACACTGGAATACAAGGGCACACCAACTCATCCATAATTGAAAATTTCATGTCGTCTATATGAAATCAGTTACTGTCATACTTCAATTCCAGTTCAATTTCCCATTCTAATAGTGGTGACAGGTTATATGAAGTGGAAATAAAATCTTAACAAAAGGAACCTTCAATTTTTACTTTCTCCTAGGTTCTAAAAAATTAAAGTTAAAATTGTTTTTAATCACTTTATTGATAAAACTTAAATGATTTTTATATAATTAAATTTTCCCCTCTTAATTTGGGTTCAAAATTCCACTCACCTTAATGAAGTTATTTTTTACTACTAGGTACTTTATTTTGTGTTTTTTTTTCTGAATTTTTCACATCCATGTATTTTGTGAAAAGCATTATGAAAATTCACTTATTTGATATGTACAGAGTGCTAACACACACACCTAGTGACTAGAGTCTCATATGTTCACCATGGGATCTCATTTTTCCATTTTACTCTAGTTTCAAAGGACTTATATGATTACCATTTGAGTTGGCTTCCTAAGGTTATTACTTTTCCAAAGGTGATTCCCCTAGTTTTTTGTTCAAATTTTTAGTTTCCTAAAGTTATGATCATATTCTCATAAAGAACTATCCTATATCACTCACTTTCTCAGATACTAAATAGAAAATCCAAAAATATAATGTGCAACTTCACTCAAAAATCATTCATCTCCAAAAATTTCTGATTCAGTGTGACCCTTAATAACTAACAAGTCATTATCCACTTGGTAGGAAATAATTTGGGTGCATATTAAATCCCAATGAACCTCAAGTTGTGAAATAATTTTAAATTTTTTGAAAATTGACTATTTTTTGAAGTGGGAGACACAATAAAGACCCCCCCCCCCACACACACACACACTTAAAACTCAACATTTTCCTTAATGTTGAATTCTTGAGTGGGATACACAATTAAAAGTGTGAAATATATTTTTAATTACAACACAATAAAATTTAGTTTTGAGGGGTGATAGGGAAGTTTAATAATTTACCCCAAAAAGAAAAGAAAAGAAACAAAAACATATACAAAGGACCCCGCCGACCATCAAAAAACAATTAAGAGTAGTTTTTTTTTGAAAACTTCATGCTATTAATTTTAATAAGAAGAATAAATATTTTTTATTGAATTTAAAAAGGTAGCATGATAAGAAATGTTTCATAGCCACATTAAAATGAAAGTGAATGTAATGGGTGCAAGAATATTCCAACAATGCAGCTCATATAAATTTTTAACACTCTAGATTTTAGAAAGATAACACCATAAAAGAAACAAATTCAAAGTTCATATTAAATTGGTAAATTACCCAACACTTAATCCCTGGAAGCATTAACTATGACTGAAAATGTAGAAATGAAAAAAAACACTCCCCTAATGTAGAAACTTCTTATTTGTAAGTTCATCCACATGAACCCTCCTTATTTTCATTGAAAATTTTCCTCTGGCTACTCTATTCAAGTCCCTACAAGTTTAAAAATATTAACATTAGACTTAAATATTTAAAGATCAAAGTAAAATGCAACCAAAGTTTGAGTTAGGGTTTTTTATCCAATAAATCCAATGTGCTGCTTCATTTGGTCTTAAATGACTCCATATAGAGTTATTTCCTGATTATTGTCCTACTAGAAAATGCACAAATTAAAATATAAATATTAATTAAAATAAAGTAGTAAATTAAAAAGGACGATCTTGGGATAACCCCCCCCCCCCAAGGGGTGCTATATTTTTACTATCCATAACTGGACAATTAGTGAATCAACCTTAGTCTAGTGAAGGTTGTGGCTTCTTAATAATGAACCACCAGGTGTGATTCTATCTAAATTTATAGATTTTACATTGGTGGAGTAACACATGAAACTATTAATTAAAATCTCACTTCTTAGAATTGGAGTACCTCTTGTGAAGTGATGGAGGGGAAAATAGGATGTAGGGGTACTACCCTCCTTCTTCTACTTGAGGTTGGGAGTGCACAAGTTGTAATGTTAGAATTATAGGATGAGACTTATCTTCTAGTTAAATACAATCAATTATTTTCTCTTTGTAAATAAAAAATGTTTCATCATCCACTCTAAAACCTTTTCACATCTTTAGAAGCTCCTCTTCAATAGAAATTCCCAAACTGGAATTTTTATCCAAAATTGGGAGTTCCAATAATTACTTAGAAGGTGCAGCTTTAATTTCTTCATGACTCTCGAGGAAATCACATAATTGAACTTAATCCCCAATACCTACAATGGGAGAGATAGAATTCAAATTAACTTAAATGTAATACAAGTCAAATAAAAATACAGATTATTCTAAAAATTTATCAACTCCCTATAATAGTGCACTTTGTTCAGTTTCCTGGTTGAACAGTGATCCTGGTAGAATGTTTGGGATAGGAGTGAGGTAGTTATCCTCCTCCATACTTTCTTAAAAACATACCACTTATGGTGTGGTGTCCTTTAAGGATAAGTAGAGTATATATTTTGTTGTCTCAACCTATTGAGACATTGAAAAATCATTATACAATTCAAAACACATAAAATCATTAAATGAAGTGCTAGAAAAAAATGATTTTCTAGATTGTTCCCAGCTTCTTCAATTTCTTCATATCCTTTATCTTACCAGTCCTTGAAAAGCTTCTCATAATGTGGATCTTGCAACTCTAGCACTGAATTTAGGGTTAGTTCAATATAAAAAGTTGTAAACTCCAGTACTGCAACATAGAACTCAGGGAAAAGGTGAGAAAATTCTTTAAGTTCCTTAACTGAGGCTTGAAAATTTTGTAGTCTTAGTTCTTCCTTAATTTCTTCATTTAGTTATTCAAAATAATCTAGAAGAAAAATGTTTAATTATTCCCTAATTCTATATGCAAGAAACCCAACATAATCCTCTAAGGGTCGGGGTGGTCTCATCATTCGTTAGTTTTTTTTTTGGGTTTTTTTTAATTTTTTAATGAAAAATAGAAAACACCACCAAGGAAAACATTGTTTTCCCAGTAATGGTGCCAAAATTTGATGTCTTGCTTATCATGAGTACGATCAAAGATACATTTATAAAACCCAAGATATAGCATAATGGGTAACCTTGGGGTCACTCTCAAGGAAGGAGTGTCGAGTTCCCTATTCATTTTCCCAAATATATTTTTGTTTTTTTATATTTTAAAAAAATCTAAATAAAACAATCCAAAACAGTGATGAAACACAATGGGTATAGTGAAATAGTGAATGAACAAAAAATATAGGAAAAAAACATCATGGAGAACTAGGAAAGGTAGAAAAAATAAGAAAACAGTCAGGAAAAACAAGTCTAGACTCAGGTCGATACCCCCCAACTCCCTATCATATATCTTATGAAAAATTAAATCAAAGGCTCTCATCCTCACTCAAGGAATGGTCGATGGCTCGATACACACACCTCACTTGCCCAAAACATTGAGCACTCATGCACAGAATCACTTCCAACACACGATCACACTCCCAAAGTGATGAAATATACAAATCAAATCACTCCAGTTATGAATATCTTCATGAACAAAGTGATCATCAAAGGGGAAAAACCACACAATATCACATAACCACACGACCTAGAAAGTTAAGTGAAGAAGGGGAAATTGATCAAGGGAAAAAAGAGGAACAAATTGATTTAGTGAAAGAATTCACTCTCGCACACCCCAATTTACCTTTATTATTTCTTTGGAGTGATTAATAGAAAATGATAATTGCAGTGAAGTATGAATATCCAGGAAGCATTAAGATTCTCTTCTTGAATTTGGACTCACAAATTAGATCTCCATTATTAGTGATTCAAGAGAATAGCACAAAACAAATAGAAACAAATAGACAATCCAACAAATACCATAATTATATTCATAAAACATAAACTGAAAATAAATATTTATATAATAGAATCAGACGTGAAAAAAGTGAAAAAAAATTGAAGAGGAGAAAGATGCTCGTCTCCAGGTCCGAGACGGTTCCTGTGTCCAGGGTTGTAGAAAAAAATAGGAGAAATATATCCTCTTATTTAGAAAATGAAAATGAAAGACTAAAATAACAGTCACAGGATAACAAGAAACAACAACAATCCACTTGGTGTGCCTTCATGTGCATGTCACTAGCCTGAAGTGAAATATCTATTAGTGAAACCAATATCTTTCAACAACCCCCATTTCCCCTCGCAAGATCGATGCCATGTCCTGTGATGATCATCTCCTAACCCTACTAGAAAAACATAGAGAAAAAGAAGTTGTCACTTAGTGATAGAGCAAATATTTTCAATTAATTTATATTGAATATCATTGTTTTAAACCCACAAAATTGTTCCTCTAAGATGAATTGTTTCATTTTTTTGATAATGGTGTTATTTTGAGCTGAATAGTAAAAATTGGCCATTTTGGATTTTTAACAGTTTTAAATTATTTCGGTAGTTTGGCCATAACATTATCTACACTGATCCAAATTGCAAAATTCTTTCTTTTAAAGATTCTAAACATCCAGGTATTCATTTAATATATTTGGACTAAAATCTGAATCGGCCATATGGAAGCTCAAAAGAAGCTCACAAGTTGGATCAAGAAAACTGTTTTTAGTTCTGCCTAGTTTTGATGTGGGATCCATAACTCATCCCCTGTGAGCCCAAAGCTTGTTAAATTCGGTGGGTGGACGCGAAAAGAGTTTTGGAGAATCTTTTATGAAGGAATCACCGAGTGAATTGGCCGTTTATGGGGCCATTAAAGCACCCTAATCCGGGGGATTTCGTTTTGGAGAGTCTGACTGGACAGAATAAATGCTCATAGTAAAACAGTCATAACTCTCGGAATACATGTCAAAATCCGCTGAAATTTTGAGGGGACACGGCCAAGGTAATTATGAACAACATTCAAGAAGGGATAAACGCGTGAAGATGTCATTTAATGGGGCTACAACGCGTCTACATTAGGGGGAATAATTCTGGATATAAAAGGAGGAGAGCTCCACCCTCTCAAAGCATCCATTCTCCACCCCATTCCTTCCGGGACACCAAGAAGGAGAACTTTTCAGATTTATCTTTTATTTATTTTCTTTTTCATAGTTTTTTAATGCCTTCTTCTTCCCCATTCAACTCGATTACCCTTACCATGGTGGGGTAAACTTTTGGAGTGATTGGGGAAGGGTTGGTTTTCTACATTGTAATGCTTGAGTTCTTGGACGCAATTGAATAAATTTCTTTCTTCTTCAAAGTTGTTTTCAATTTATTATAGCGGATTTTATAATCAAGTGCGATCATTATTGAATATTAATTCCGTTATTTATTTTTTCCTTGGTAAAATAATCAATATCTCCCTCCACTAATTTCTGGTTTATATACGATGGAATAAACCAGGAATTAGTGGTGAAGTACTCGACGATCGTCAGTACGTGTAAAAGGTGTAGTGAATGTTATTGATTGTTTGGGACAAAAAAAACCCGATCGAGTATTGCCCATTTCAATTAAGGATATTCAATACAAATATTTTACACATGGAAGGAGAGTTGACCAAACCGAGATCTTGGTAAGGTTTTCTCTCACAATAACAATTTCACCAAGGAAGTGAGAGGAAACGATTATGGAAACTCACTTTAATCAACTAAGAAGAAGAGGTTTGAATTAAATTGAACAAGGATAGCATTATAATTAGGAAACCGACCCCGACCTAATCACCCTTTTAATTTCATTGTTTTTAAATCATTTGAATTTCAAATTTCCGTTCACAACATTTTTACCCCCGTTTTAAAGTGACAACCCATTTTGTGTGCACTCCTCTTTGGGAGACATCCTAGGTCAACCACATTACTACATTTTAACTTAGGAAAAAATTGTTTTGCCACGCCCTACGACAGGCGTGCGTCAAACTTGGCACCGTTGCCGGGGAGGCAGTGCAACAAAAAAAACAAATTTGAATGACCTGCACCTCAAAAGAACCATTAATTGAATTTGATCCAGAAATTTAAAGAACATTAACCCAACTAAGAAAAAGAAATCTACCAGAAATATTTGAAGAAATAGATCTCTCAGATTCAAGTGAAACTCTTAGTGTTCACTCTGAACCTGAAATCATGGCTATAAATCCCAACCAAACCCTGCGTGATCTATGTGCACCACAATTTTCCATTCAAAATAACCAACTAATTGCACCCACTGAACCAAATGATTTTGAATTACGTGTAAATATGATTCATGTGCTTCCAAAGTTTCATGGTCTTGCAGGAGAAGATCCAAATCGGCACATGCAAGAATTCAGATACACTTTCTCAAGCTTCAGGCCAAGAGGAGCACCCGAAGACCAATTTCAGTGGAGGGAATTCCCCTTCTCACTTGAAGGAATAGCTAAAGAATGGTTGTACAACCTACAACCAGGGGAGATCAGTGATTGGGAAGACCTAAAAAGAAGTTTCATGCAAATATTCTTTCCCACATCGAGGAGCACTGCCATCAAGAAGGAGATTTACATCATACGACAATCAACTGGAGAAACCCTCTACGAGTACTGGGAGCGCTTCAAGAAGCAATGTTCCAGCTTCCCACATCAAGAAATGGAGGAACACCAATTCCTTGTGTTCTTTTACCAAGGAATAATGGATAATGATTGAAATCTTCTAGATGCCTCATCAGGGGAGTCCCTGATTGACAAGTCTCCTGCAGATATCAGAATACTAATTGAGAAGATTGCTCAAAACTCACAACAATTTGGACTAAGAGGAATGGGAACCAGGGGGATACATGAGGTAAAAACATCTGATTCATCTACATTGATTGAAACCAAAGTTGATGACCTTGCAAGATTAGTCCGTCAAATGGATGTAACACAAACAAATGGACAACAAGCTTCAGCTCAGGTATGTGGTTTATGTTATTCTTCCACTCATTATATTGACCAGTTCCCTGAGATATAGGGGACAGAATACTGTGCTGCGACCTTTCAACCAAGACAATTCCAACAAAATCAACTGCAATCCCAACAAGGATATGGGAACCAACAAAACCAGATGAGACCATTTAACCAGCACCCCAGTCAACCTCCTTACCACCAGCAGCAATACCAGAACCCCCCTCCCTTCCAACAATCTTATAAATATCCCTTCCAACACCAACAATCTTTTTAGCCTCCACCATTCCAAAGAAAGACATATGAACAACCATCCACCAGCACACAACCTTCTATGGAACAGCTACAATCTAAGTATGAGGGCCTAGCAGATAAGGTTGAAAAGCTAGCAGACACAGTGGGAAGTCTTATTGAAATAATTTCCAAGAATCCAGGGAAGCTTCCATCCCAAACAGCGCCAAATCCTATAGATAATGTCAGTGCAATCATAACAAGAAGTGGAAAAGAAATCCCACCTCCATCCAACCCTGAACCTGAAATAATACCACCTATTCTGAGGGATAATGATTCAAAAAGTATTGAAGATGAAAAGGAAGAGAAGGAGGAGAAGGATAGGCCACAGAATAAGAAACAAGAAACACCAATGCAAAGAAAACAAAGGGAGAAGAAAGAATTACCCCCACCATTTCCAACAAGGATGATCGAATCAAATAAATTGCATGAAGAAGCACTTCAAAAAGAAATTCTGGACACCTTCCAGAAAGTGGAAATCAATATCCCCCTACTTGAAGCTGTTAAACAAATTCCAAGGTATGCAAAATTTTTGAAAGATCTTTGCACCAAAAAGAGAAGGCTTCATGGGAATGAAAGAATCAACTTGGGAAGAAGTGTCTCAGCCCTTATCACGCCACAGATTCCAACCAAATGTCAAGATCCAGGGACGTTTTCCATTCCATGCACCCTTGTTTCATTAAATTTCACTAATTCTTTGTGTGATTTAGGTGCTTCAATTAATGTATTTCCTCACTCGGTATACACTTCTTTGCAGATGGGAGAATTGAAGCCCACAAGAGTGGTGGTCCAGCTTGTAAACAGATCCACAGTTTTTCCTGCAGGAGTTTTGGAGGATGTCCTTGTGAAAGTCAAATATCTTTTATTCCCAGCTGACTTCTATGTGCTCAATATGGAAGAAGATAGGAGCCCATCTCATTCACCCATCATTTTGGGGAGACCTTTCTTGAAGACAGCCAAAACCATCATCAATGTCCATGAGGGGACACTCAATATGGAGTTTGGAGAGAGCACGGTCCACTTCAATATTTTTGAATCCATGAGGCATCCATCATATGATCACTCCCTCTTTTCTCTTTCCCATGAAGTTGGTGAAGAACCAATTGAAGAATCAGGTATGCTCTATGAATTCTTAGACTTAAGAGAGACTTTTTCCCTTGAAAATATCATTGAAAATGTGGATGCTGAAGATGTTGGAGATTCTGACTTCATGTGGGAGGAAGAGGTAAAATCTGATTTCTTTGATGATTTCTTAAATAATGAGGAAGATGATATGGTTTCTTGTGTACAGGAGGTCCAAAATTTGGAAGAAGAAAACGTTAATTTAGTCTCATCCCTTGAGAATCCCCCTAACCTGGAACTCAAACCACTCCCCACTGATTTGAAATATGTATACCTTAGGGAGGGAGATAAACTACCAGTGATAATTGATAATAATCTTTCTAAAACCCAAGAAAAATCATTGATTGAGCTTTTGAGAGAGAATGTCAAGGTAATAGGATGGAGCTTAGGTGATATCCCAGGAATTAACCCAAAAATATGCTCACATAGAATTTTTGTTGAGGGAGATTCAAAACCTGTTAGACAGCCCCAAAGGAGACTGAATCCCACCTTGATGGAGGTTGTGAAGAAGGAGATCAAGAAGCTCTTGGAAGCTGGGATCATCTATCCCATTTCAGATTCGCAGTGGGTCAGCCCTATTCATGTCGTTCCAAAAAAAACTGGCCTGACTACTGTGAGAAATGAAAAGAATGAGTTAATCCCTATGAGAATTCAAAACAGTTGGAGAGTGTGCATTGATTTTAGGAAATTGAACCAGGTCACTCGAAAAGATCATTTCCCCATCCCTTTCATTGACCAGATGTTAAAAATATTGGCAGGGAGAACTCATTATTGCTTTTTGGATGGATTTTCAGGTTACTTCCAGGTACCCATTTCCCCTGAGGATCAAGATAAGATGACATTTACATGCCCTTTTGGTACTTTTGCATATAAAAGAATGGCATTTGGATTATGTAATTCTCCAGGTACATTTCAGAGGTGCATGGTGAGTATATTTTCTGATCACATTGAAAATTGCTTGGAAGTTTTCTTAGATGATTTCACAGTTTTTGGATATTCTTTTGATCATTGTTTGAAAAATCTGGAAAAAGTTTTGAAAACCTGCATTGAAAAAAATCATGTTTTAAACTTTGAAAATTTTCATTTCATGGTTCAAAGAGGAATTGTTCTTGGTCATGTCATTTCCCAAAATGGAATTGAAGTGGATAAATCAAAAATTGAAGTGATAAATTCATTACCTTACCCTACTTGTGTGAAACATGTTAGATCATTTTTAGGACATGCAGGATTTTACAGGAGGTTTATCAAAGATTTCAGTAAGATTTCTCTCCCTCTCTCTAGATTACTTTTGAAAGATGCTGATTTTGATTTCAATGGTGCATGTAGGGAATCCTTTTATGAGTTGAAGAAGAGATTGATTTCACCACCCGTGATACAGCCTCCAAATTGGGAAGAACCATTTGAACTACTTTGTGATGCGTCTAACCAAGCAGTTGGAGCAGTCCTTTCTCAACGAATTGAGGGCAGACCAAAAGTCATTTCATATGCCTCAAGAACTTTAGATGCGGCCCAATTCAATTATACAACCACGTAAAAAGAGTTCTTTGTAGTTGTTTTTGCTTTAGAAAGATTTAGATCATATCTTCTTGGAACTAAAATCACTGTGTTTTCTGATCATGCAGCTTTGAGGTACTTGATGAAGAAAGATGATGCTAAACCAAGGTTAGTGAGATGGATGATACTACTACAGGAATTCAATATAGAAATCAAGTATAATAAGGGATCTGAGAACCAAGTGGCTGATCACTTAAGTAGACTGCCAAACACTGCTGAAATTGAAGTTCTAGAAAGAGACCCACTGAATGATCAAATTCCAGGAGAGCAGTTGTACTTGATTGAAGGAGAAGTGCCTTGGTATGCTGACATAGTCAATTTTTTGGTAACATCTCATGTCCCATCTCATTTCAATTATCACCAAATTCAAAAACTAAAAGCTGAATCTAGATATTACATTTGGGATGATCCATTCCTTTGGAAGATCTGCAATGATCAAGTAATAAGAAGATGTTTACCTGAAAGTGAAGTTAAATCTATATTTGATTTTTGTCACACTTTAGCTTGTGGAGGCCAATTTGGACCTCAGAGGACAGCAAGGAAGGTTTTAGAATCTGGAATTTATTGGCCCACCATTTTTAAAGATGCTCATGAATTTTTCAAAATATGTGTAAAATGTCAGTTTTCAGGAAATATTTCAAAGAGACAAGAAATGACCCAAATTCCATTGAATTTTTGTGACATTTTTGAAGTTTGGGGGATAGATTTTATGGGAAATTTCCCGATGTCATTTGTAAATTCTTATATCTTTCTTGCAGTTGATTATGTTTCCAAATGGGTGGAAGAAAAAGCAAGCAGAACTGATGATGCTAAAGTTGTTTGTGATTTTGTCAGGTCTAACATATTTTGTAGGTTTGGAGTGCCCAGAGCAATCATCAGTGATCAAGGGACTCACTTCTACAATTTGAGAATGGAGACATTTCTGAAGAAGTATGGGGTGCATCATAAAACATCAACTCCCTATCATCCACAGACTAACGGAAAAGTTGAAGTTTCAAACAGGGAAATCAAGGGAATTTTGGAAAAGACTGTTAATCCAAACAGGAAGGATTGGAGCCAAAGGTTGGATGATACCTTATGGTCTTATAGGACAGCCTACAAAACCTCGATTGGAATGAGTCCATATAGGCTGATTTATGGGAAAAGCTGCCACCTACCTGTGGAATTGGAGCATAAGGCGTATTGGGCTGTGAGGAAAATGAATTTGGACCTTGAAAGTGCTGGGAAGGAGAGAAGATTGAAGTTTCAAGAGCTGGATGAAATAAGAAGGGAATCATTTGAAAATTCAAGGATTTACAAAGAACGAACAAGAGTGGCCCGTGACAAGCTAATCCAACCAAAAGACTTCTCTCCTGGAGACAAAGTGTTATTATTCAACTCAAGACTCAAGTTGATGCCAGGTAAACTTCGTTCCTGATGGGAAGGTCCATTTATTGTTACTCATGTATATCCTTTTGGTGTTGTGCAGATTATGAAGGATGGAGAGCAGGATCCATTCACTGTGAATGGACATAGGTTGAAGAAATTCCTTGGGACCCTGCCATCAGAGCCATTGGAGGAGATTACGCTCCTCCAACCTATTTATCAATAAGATCCATCAGGTTGTACCTCTCCTTCACATTTTCTTGCTGTTGTGATTCAATCAGAAATCTTCTTACATGTTAAATCCACTTAAATGCATCGAGGACACTGCATCATTTAAGTGTGGGGGAGGGAACCTTTGTAGTATAGGATTTTTATTTGATGTTTGTTTTCAAAAATAAAAAAAAATAAAAAAAATGTGTGTTTTCAAATTTTTGTGTGTTTATTTTTCAATTTTTGGTGTGTTTCTGAAACTTTTGAGCTGAAATTATTATCAATACCATTTTTGAAACCCATGTCAATGAGTGAACCAGTCTATTTCATGAAACTGATCTTAAATGAATGCTGAAATAACTTTGTTTCAAGTTCAAATCTTTTGGAAATTCATGAAAAGTACACTGATTTTTGAATCTCATGCCATATTTCACTGTCTATATCTTTGAAATAACTTTCTTGTGAGGCTTCTGAACCATTTTTGTCATATTCTTTTCATTCACCTCATTTCTTGAGAGAACCAGACCATGCTTGCTTTAACCAGAATTTGATTTATTCCTTTCAAAACTTGAGGGTTGGGGTACGTGTGTTTTAAATGATTGAGGCATTTATTTTGTTTGAAGCCCCCTTTTCAAAATAATCCTTTTCATTATGTCCCACCTTTACATTTATCCTTCATTGTAGCCCATAGTAGCCATGAATTGCCTGTTAGGTTAGCCACATTACAAGCCAATTTTCCCTATCATACCTGCTCTTGAAGTAAAATTGCATGATCTAGTTGAACTTAAGTGTGGGGGAAGATGTCTTGTGGTGTACTACCTCATTTGGTTATACTTTGGGTGGAAAATAAATTGTGGAAGAGCTGTGTGTGATGCTGAAAAATTATTCTGTTGAAAGCTGTCCCTTTTCTGGAGCTTTTATGAAAAGAGAAGTTGTGCCTTTCTGGAGCTTCCAATGTAAAAAGAAAGATGTGCCTATCTGGAGCTTTAAAAAAATTATGTTTGAAAAGATTGAAATGTTTGCTGCTGAGCTGATTGAATGATGATGGAGCCTATTTTCAACAAAGGGGAAGTGAAGGAGACCATATTTGAGTGAAAACTAGAATCTTGCAATTTTGCTTCAATAAGAGCCAAGACTTCCTTTTTCGGCCTCAGAACTTTTAACATCTAAATCCTACCAACCGGAAGCCACAGAACAACCCTGAAAAGTCCTCATGAGAAACACATGTTCTTGACTCACATCGGGTGGAGAAGTAGGAATTTATCAAACCTATGGTGACTCTTGTGTGAGTTTGGATGAGAAAAGCCTTGTTCAGCCTTTACATTTGTGAGATGAGAGAAAATTCATGTGAGGTAGGTGTTTTGTGTGCATGGGATAAGAAATGAAGTGGAAATATATTAAAATCTTAAATGGAGAACTTGAAATAACAGTTTTTTATGAGGCATGATATCTTTTTGTTTCTTGAAATTGATTTGATTGATCTCATTGATATGTGTTTTGGATTTGATTTGATTTGATTTTTACTTGTCCAGGAGTCCAAGTGCTAAGTGTGGGGGAATTGATAGAGAAAATATTTTCAATTAATTTATATTGAATATCATTGTTTTAAACCCACAAAATTGTTCCTCTAAGATGAATTGTTTCATTTTGTTTGATAATGGTGTTATTTTGAGCTGAATAGTAAAAATTGGCCATTTTGGATTTTTAACAGTTTTAAATTATTTCGGTAGTTTGGCCATAACATTATCTACACAGATCCAAATTGAAAAATTATTTCTTTTCCAGATTCTACACATCCAGGTATTCATTTAATATATTTGGACTAAAATCTGAATCGGCCATATGGAAGCTCAAAAGAAGCTCACAGGTTGGCTCAAGAAAACTGTTTTCAGTTCTGCCAAGTTTTCATGTGGATTCCATAACTCATCCCCTGTGGAACCAAAGCTTATGAAATTTGGTGGGTAGACGAGAAAGGAGTTTTGGAGCATCTTTTATGAAGGAAGAACCGAGTGAATTGGCCGTTTATGGGGCCATTAAAGCACCCTAATCCGGAGGATTTCGTTTTGGAGAGTCTGACTGGACAGAATAAATGCTCATAGTAAAACGGTCATAACTCTCGGAATAAATGTCAAAATATGCTGAAATTTTGAGGGGACATGGCCAAGGTAATTATGAACAACATTCAAGAAGGTCTCAACGCGTTAAGATGTCATTTAATGGGGATACAACGCGTCTATATTCGGGGGAAGAATTCTGGATATAAAAGGAGGAGAGCTCCACCCTCTCAAAGCATCCATTCTCCACCCCATTCCTTCCGGGACACCAAGAAGGAGAACTTTTCAGCTTTATCTTTTATTTATTTTCTTTTTCATAGTTTTTTAATGCCTTATTCTTCCCCATTCAACTCAATTACCCTTACCATGGTGGGGTAAACTTTTGGAGTGATTGGGGAAGGGTTGGTTTTCTACATTGTAATGCTTGAGTTCTTGGACGCAATTTAATAAATTTCTTTCTTCTTCAAAGTTGTTTTCAATTTATTATAGTGGATTTTATAATCAAGTGAGATAATTCTTGAATATTAATTCCGTTATTTATTTTTTCCTTGGTAAAATAATCAATATCTCCCTCCACTAATTTCTGGTTTATATACGATGGAATAAACCAGGAATTAGTGGTGAAGTACTCGACGATCGTCAGTACGTGTAAAAGGTGTAGTGAATGTTCTTGATTGTTTGGGACAAACAAAACCCGATCGGGTATTGCCCATTTCAATTAAGGATATTCAATACAACTATTTTACACATGGAAGGAGAGTTGAACAAACCGAGATCTTGGTAAGGTTTTCTCTCACAATAACAATTTCACCAAGGAAGTGAGCGGAAACGATTGTGGAAACTCAATTTAATCAACTAAGAAGAAGAGGTTTGAATTAAATTGAACAAGGATAGCATTATAATTAGGAAACCAACCCCGACCTAATCACCCTTTTAATTTCATTGTTTTTCAATCATTTGAATTTCAAATTTCCGTTCACAACATTTTTACCCCCGTTTTAAAGTGACAACCCATTTTGTGTGCACTCCTCTTCGGGAGACATCCTAGGTCAACCACATTACTACATTTTAACTTAGGAAAAAATTGTTTTTCCACGCCCTACGACAGGCGTGCGTCACTTAGCATTTACTTTAAACTACAATAAACATATAAATATATATTACTTAAATTGATTAAAAAATTATCAACTATAAAAATAAATATGTAAATATACATACATACATATATATATATATATATATGTTATAACTACTATTATTACTAGTATATATATAATACTTATTTATATTAAGTAATATAAATATTGCTTACTTATATTATCATACACATAAATACATGTATCACAATATATATATGTGTGTGTGATATAATTAATCCATTTAAATTTTTTATTATAATTATATATATTATATTAAATAAAAAATTATATATAATTATAATAAAAAACTAAAAAAGAGGGAGGGGTTATGGATCTCTAGAACAAGGGAGAGGGGGCATGCCACAACAACGGTCCAGGGATAGCAAGGGGGGCTCGGGTGCCTGGTGACACCAGCATGGGGGCTCAGTGGTAGTCTTCATCATCTGTAGGCAAAGGGAGGCTCAACTCAACGGCGAGTAGCCTTCGATGATGACTTCAACATCTAGAAGTTTGGGATCTTCTCCAGCAATCCCTAGTGGAAGATTCGATTTCATTCAGTGATGTGTGAGGATGATGGACTACGGGTGAAAGGGAGGAGGTGGAGAGATTGGGTTTGGCCGGATGTTTCCAGATCTAACAGTTCCACTAGGTTCGTGCTTCATATCGGGTTTGTGTTGAAAAAGGGTATTTCAAGTCATCAGTATGATTTTTAGTACTTCAATGTTACTCGGATTGTATGCATTTGATTTTGGCCAAATCTCGGTCTGCACTTGTTTCTGGTTCTGTGGTGGGCATGGCGGTAGGTGATTATTGTGCTACTGGTGGGGCGGGGTTGCAATGGTGGATCATGGAGGTGATGGGTGTTGGCGGTGGGTGTCCAGTGAAAGAAACAGTGGGTTGGGCTGAGGATGGCAGTGGTAGCACCTGGGCTGGCAATGAGAGGAGGGGCAGCGGTGGAAAAATGGAGGGAAGGGGCAATAGTGGGTAGTGAAACAATGGTTATAAAGGAGTCACTGTTAGCATTTCCAATGGTGGGTGCAGGAGTCGTCGTTGTCAAATGCCAATGGTGGGTGTAGGGAGACAACGTTGGGTCCAATGGTGGGTGAATCAGGGGTAGCATCTCAAAAACAAAAAATAAAAACAATTAAAAAATTAAAAATTAATGCATTTTATTTATTTAACAAAAAAAATCAATTAACTAAATTAACGATGAAATTAATATTCTAATTCACAATTAAAATTGTTAAACACCAAATTAACTGGGTGAAAAAATATTCAACAAATAAATTAATATTTATTACAATTTGTTAATATATAAATTAATTTAAAACAATAAAAAAATATAAAAAGTCAATTTTCTTAAGTGAATTAAATAATTAATTAAATATCAGAATTAATAAAAATAATAAAATAATTATATTAAAATTAAATAAAACAGAGTATTAAAAAATTTAAAGAAAAGAATAAAATTTTAAAACTTAATATAATTATCTAAAGTTTCAAAAACAAAAGTGAAATTTATTTATTTACAAATAAAAATGATGAATTAATTAAATTGATGAATAAATCAAAAAGTAATGAAAACAGAAGAAAGAAAAAATCTAATTATATAAATAATAAAAAAATTGAAATAATGAGAAATGAAAAATTATTATTTAAAAATAATAATAAAAATGAAAGTAAAAAAACAGAATGAATGAATTAATTTTATTATTCAAAAACATCTAAAATAAACACTAAAAACATAATTTTAACACAGAAACGCATTTTTAACAATTTGATATACAAAATAAACAATTGTTAATTATTAAACAAAAAAAATTATTTTAATAATAAAAAATAGAATAAAAAGTGAAAAATGATGTGGCAAAGTGAAAACAAAAATATCCACATCAATATGTTTTTACCATTTTGAAAGTAATTCTAAGCCAATTACAAATAATTTTTTAAAATGAATTTATTTTTACAAACATATCTTTGAATTATATTGAGTTATTTATTCTTCAAAGAAAAATGATATTTTATTCAAAAATATGATCTCCATTATTATTTTTAGAACCCCAAAGGTTATCACTTAATGTATGATTTATGACACCTTTATAAAACTCACTCCATTCCATAGGTTTATTTTGTGAATATAATTGTTATATGTTCTCTTTCCATATGGCATGTATGATTATGAGCATTTTATGATGTGACCGGTTGGCCCATAATTATATATCCCTCCAATGAATTGGGAAATTTCGTATATCTCATGATATTATGTGTATTATGCATGATCATGATGCTAACTTTGTTCACAATTATGATGTTATGATTTATACACATATGTTATGTGTGAACATGATGATGGATTTATTTACAACTATATGTGGTATCAGACCACTATGTTATGATATTTCATTATAGTTCATATTCCACATTCCATGCCTTTATGATATGTTTCCCTCGTTATTATAATGATGATCCCATGCTTATGAAATGATTATTATGATTATTCTCACCCATGTACTATTGATTTATGTGTCTTATTCCTTCTATGTTATCCCTCCCCTTATTAGTATTTAGGCTCAATCATTTTATTGATGTATATCCTCAGGAGAATACATGTACTAGGTAGAACATGAGATCTTTTAGGAGGAAAAAGAAGAAGTATTTAAATAATGTTTAACTTTATTTTGTATAAGTGATGTATGAGCATGATTTTCACAATATACCAAACCTTTGGATCTTGTATTATATTAATTTTATGTTGTTTATCATAAAAATGATGTAATAGTAGTGTAAGAAAAAGTTGGGTCATTATAGTTGGTATCATAGAATAGTTCAGTTAATTTTGGAATTAATATTAGAAAACATTAGTGAAAAGCATAAAGATAATTGTAAGTATAACTAAACATCCTAAGATTTGGAAAAGTATAAGAGAACATGGTTTCAAATAAATGAAATCTCTATTTGGATACTATGGGTTGATGTGCCTCAAAAAAATTGTACCTAGGGGTAATAACCCTGAAGAGGGAATATTGGGTGGTAACTTGATCATCACCTAGTGTACGATAAAGAGGCTTTTCTACACAGTGGGTTCAATACTCCGGGTGGATAAGCTTCAATTAATAACAAGATCTATAAAAAGCATTTTGAATTTTGTATAACTAAAGAAATTATTCATCTTAAAGTTATAAAAATATTAAAGTACATGATCCTACAAGTTTTTTAAACCTATTGAATCATAACCCTGATACCTTGATGTAGATATATATTTAAAAACACCTAATTGTGGGATCAATACAAACCAAGTGTTAGACTCTTCTCATGTTATTTTTTATGGGAATATTCTTCTAACAAATATTTTAATCCTTCTCTTTGTTTAATTTGATGCTATATGGGGCATGGATTGGATATCAGTATATAGAGCTCACGTTAAATGTTAGGAAAATGAAATATATTTCTATATTCCAAACCATTCCATGATCCTATAAAAATTAAATGAATATTATGAATCTCCTTTATAAAATCTATCAATGTTGTGGGTGTTGATACCCAGTGAATAAGAATATCTTACTCGAATGGTTTTTTCAAAGGAAAGAACCAACATTGAGAAAATACCCATTTAAGGGAATATACTGATGTATTTCCCAATGATTTGTCTGGACTTCCCCAATATCATGAGGAATATTTCTCAATAAATCTTATACATGAAGCCACTCCTATATAAAAATACCCATATAGGTTGGCCCTGATTGAAATGGAGGAGTTAAAGAAGTATCTATAAGAGAATTTGGAAAAAGGTTCATATTCCATGTGCATCACCTTGGGGTGTGTTGGTTCTCTTTATCATAAAAAATGATGGATCAATGTGGTTGTGTGTTAATTACTATAAGCTCAACAAGATCACTATAAAGAACAAGTATCCCCTATTAAGGATTGATGGCTTGTTTAATCTACTATGAGGAGATTAGTACTTCTCAAATGTGAATCTTCTCTCTAGATATCATCAACTGAAGGTAAAGAAGGAAGATATTCATAATAAATCCTTCCATACAAGGTATAGAGACTATGAGTACATAGTGATCCCCTTAGGAATTACTAATTCCCCTGTAATCTCTATGGATTTGATTAATATAGTTTTTAGAGACAACTTTGAAATTTTTTTGATAGTTTTATTGATGATATTCTCATTTACTCCAAGAGAAAGGAGGAACATGAAGGGCATTTAATATTGTGTTGGACATATTAATAAAGGAGAAAATTTATGCTAAGTTTAGAAAGTGTGACTTTTGGATTCCGTAAGTCACATTCTGGGGGTATGTGATCTTAAAATAGGGAATTTTTTGGACCATTCAAAGACAAAAGAAATTGAGTAATGACCAAAAACCTTAATTTTCATGGAGATCCACAGTCTTCTTAGCTTAACTGGGAACTGTCGACATTTTAAGAGTAATTTATCATGATTTTCTAGCCTTCTAACTGGTTTAACATAGAAAGGGAAAAACTATGTTTATATAGAAGTATATGAGGAAATATTTAAGGAGATTAATAAGATGATAATTACTATTCTTGTACTCACAGTACCATCAAGTGGATAAGTTTTTTGATATAAATTGATCCCTAAAATATAGTCTTGGGTCGTGTACTCATTCATAATGATAAAGGGATATCCTATATCTCATGATATTTAGTTATCCATGAGAAAAACTACTCAACGTGTGATATGAATTTTTTAGTTTCGATCTTCACCTTGAATATTTGGTGGAAAACATCTTTGGTGAGAAGTATGAAATATATACATATAAAAAGATTATAAAGTATATGTTCGTATAGAAAGATTTTAACATGTTCAAAAAATATGGTTAGATCTGATCAAGGACTATGATTTCTCTCTTCACTACCATCTTAGAAATGTGAACAAGGTAGCTGATTCTCTTAGAAAAAATGAATCTGCTACTCTATCTATGATGTGGATTGATAAAGTCATTATCTTCATGGATATGAAAAGTATGCATCTATAAATCATAATGTTAAGGAATACATACAACCTTATCCAAATGATTTTTGAACCATAAATTCAAGAGAATATCAAGGAGGCATAAAGAGATAACCTAAAGCTTCAAAAGTAGGTGGAAGTAGTAAAGAAGGGTAAGATTAATGAATTAAAAATTGATGAAGATGGTTTCATTCATTTTGGAACTAGAATTTGTGTGCCTACATCACTTGAGATAAAGAAATAAATATTGGATAATTCACATAGATCATATTTATCCATCCATCCTGGAAGTACTAATATATACAGTGATCTTTGAGAACACTTCTGGTGGGGAAACATGAATAAAGAGTTTGATAAGTACACTTCAAAGTTCTTAGTATGTTAGTAAGTTAACACAGTGTGAAAAAAGTTCAATAGTATGATTCAACCATTTCTCATACCCACATGTAAATGGGACAACATCACCATGTACTTTTTCACTAGTCTCCCAAAGATATCCAAATGAAGCAATGTAATATGGTTTATGGTGGATTGTCTCACCAAGAATTCCCACTTCATCACTATTTGGTAAGATTTATCTCTTGAAAAAATTCCTAAGATATATGTGAAGGAAGTGGTGAGGATTCATGGGGAACCAATTTCGATCATGTTTGATCATGATCCAAGGTTTACTTCTAAATTTTGGAGAATTGCTCAAAATTATTTTAATACTGAATTGAATTTTAGTATGTCATATCACCCATAAATTGATGGTCAATTTTAGAGGACCATTCAGACACTCGAAGGCATGTCGGGAGCCTGTTCAATGGAATTTAAAGGAGGATAAGATCAACATCTCCCATTAGTTGAGTACTCATACAAAAAAAACTTCCACTCAAGTATTCAAATGGATCCATATAAATATCTATATAGGAAGTGATATAGAACTCCTATGTATTACGATGGAGTTAGTGAATGAAAAATTCTTAGACCTAATCTTGTGTCAGAGATGAAAAAGAAGGTCCAATCCATCCAATAGTACAAAAAACTTCTCAGTGTTGGTAGAAGAAATATGCTAACAACTATTAAAGGGACTTGGTGTTTGAAGTTAGAGATAAATTTTTCCTTCGAATATCACCTGGGAAGAGAGTCATGCAATTTAGAAATAAATATAATCTTGGTAATAGGTTCATTGGCCCCTTTGAGATCCTTGATTGCATAGGTGTAGTGGTCTATTAGATAAAACTTCCACTAAACATGGATTATGTTCATGATGGGGTCCATTTATCTCTCCTAAGGAATTACATAATGATCCCTCGCATGTATTGAATCTATAGGTGGTAAAACTAGAGCATGGCCTCTCTTATAAGGTGAAGTTGATAAAGATCTTGGAATATAGAGATAATGTTCTATGAAATAATACAAATTACCTTATCAAACTGTTATGTAACCATAAATATGAATATGTGGTATGTGAACCAGATGAAATGATGAAACAAAAGTACTCTCATCTATTCTCAACTAAGAATATGAGTTGAAATTTCAAGGATGAAAATTATAAAGGGGAGAAGAATGTAACAACCCATAATTTATAAATGATATTTGTTTCCTAGATAAATGTGTTTTATATTATATAATATTATACCCATATGGAACATAGATAAACTAACTATAATTTATTTCATTAATGGGTATCATTATATTAGTCTGCAACTAAACCCATGAAAATGCCAAATATTATAATGGGAAACTATAATTTATTTCATTAATGGATATTTTTACATTAGTCTGTAACTAAAACAATGAAAATTACAAATATTACAATGGTAAAAAATATTAAATAGAAAACATAGAATGTAAAAACTTAGATCATTCCAATATGTTATAATTATCACCCCCCCCCCCCATTAACTGCACTACAAAAAAGAAACAAAATATTAGTAAAACAATCAACATCTTAGAAAAGTAAAATATAAAACCTTGGGAGAAATTATATTGAATAATTTATGAAGGAATGAATATGTATTTTTAGGAGGTAATGTGACCATTTTAATAGTAATATGACCATTAGAATAGTAATGTAATTGTTAAAATAGCAACATGACCATTATAAATAGTAACATGGCTATTGAGAAAAGTAACATGGCTGTTGGAATAGTAATTTGACCTCAAAATAATAAAATCTAATGTAAATAATATTTATCTTGAGTAATTTAAGAAAATAAATATATTAAAATACCATAAAATAAATATCAAAATTAATAAACTCAAAGTAATTTTACATGATTTTTTTTTAATATAGTTCGGTAGTATTGATCTCGTAAGGGGCGCAGCAGCAAATTTGGGTTTTCTCGTTGCCACCTCTCTCCTCTGCTAGGCTGCGATTTCTTCCTCGGTCTCCCCGGCGTGTTCGTGGTGCGGTGGTTCGGTGAAGGGTGGACTCGCATGTGTTCTTCTATAGCGAGGATGGTCAATGCCTTGGTGGGTTCAGAGTTGGCTTCCAGTTTCTCCGCAATGTGGGGTCGCGATCTGGTGCAGCTTCAGCATCATGGTCCTTCTCTGCAGAGATGGAGTCTTGATATGGTGCGTCGGAGTCGATACCCACTATGGAGACGGGGTCATTCCTGTTCTACACGGCATTCAGGTTTCGATCCGTTGCATTGGGATCGAGATCTAGTTTCTTTACGGTGTTGGGGTCAAGCTCTGGTGCTCCTCAGGGATTGTGATCCATTGCAGAATGTGGTAGATTAGGTACGACGTTGATTTACTGGGGCTTCGGGGTCTCGCTCCGGCCATCCAAGTCTCCCCCTCTTCTTCCGCGGCGGTGAGGGCTGCTTTAGTGGTGTGGAGTCACGATCCTTTTCTTAGCAAATGGGTTGTGTTCCAATTCTGTGACGAAGGGGTTGTTCCGTCAGATGCATCCAGTACAGGCTAGGGTACCTTGGTTGGCTTGTTGTGGTCTCTGTGTGAAGGGATGAGGGCGGTGATGGGTGTTGCGGTGATGATTGCATGTTAAGAGTGAGTTGCTTGTTGTGTTTCTTTGGCAGTGAAAATGGGGTGTGTTTGTTGTCATGGTGTGATGTTGGAGGTTTGTTTGGGATGAATTGGATCTACTACGATCACTTGGATTTGGGTTTGCACTGCTTCAGAGATGCTGGAAAGGAGTTTGCAGAGTGGAATCGGGTCCAAGGGTGTGTTGCGGTTACCTGCGGAGTAAGGGGTAGCATCCAGATGGTCTGGTCTTCCTTGTTCTGGTATGTTCGTCATCCATTGTGGATGTTCTCTTTTAAGGGACCATCTCACTTTGTTGAAGGGTTCAGAGGAATTCGACTGGAGTCCGTCATCAGGTTTGTGGATTTGGGTTGATGTTGATGGTCACATCGGTGGGCATTTGAGGAGACCAGTTCTGAGGATTGTCCAGCTCTCCTGATGTTTTTCCCCTATTTCATGGTAACTCGACCATTTCTTGGTGATTTCGGCTCCAGCTATGATGGTTTGTCAGTTTTAAGGCTTGAATGGATCTCATCCATTTTGATTGTATGTTTTTAAGTGGTGAAGTGGTGAACTGTTGATTTGGTGAGGGTATGTATGGTTTCTCACTTTTTCCTTAAAAGTTTTTGCATAATAATAAAAAAACAATTTTCAGTCCGTTTACATGCTTTTTTTAATAAACTTTATTTTAATGTATTTTTTAAAAATCATATTTTTTATATTAAATTTTAAAAATGGATATGTTAAAAAAATTATTATAAAACGAATTTATTTTTTAGAATAAACACATCTAAATTATCTACAGGTGATTTTTTGTTAATTTTTTGAAATACTTCAATTTTTAGGTGAATATTAAAAATACAATTTTTTGTAACCAATGTATTTTAAATTACATCATTCATGATGTAAAAATGACCTAATCAATTCTAATATTTTAGTCTCAAAAAATATTTTTTAATAATTTAAATAATACATGAAATTCAAATTCCAAACGTAAAAATTATTTCCCAAAGTCTAAAAGTCTAAAGTGTACCTTTAAATAAACATTTTTTATTTTTCTCCTTTATTTTTTATTAAAATAATATTTTTGAATTATAAAGTGATTTGAACTCCTAAAATAATTTATTTTATTAAAATATATTTCATAATGTAAAAAATATATTACTATTTAAATTTTTACCTTGGATATAATAGTTTATTCAATATTTTATCCATAAAATTCCCCTCTCCATGAGTATAAATAACCCCTCACCCCTCCCATGGTAAACCGCATACATTTCACTTAACAAATACAAGGCTATAAAAAATACACTCTATTAATACCCTTATAATACTTAGGGATTTTTTGGATCCACTCAACTCCATGAACTCAAGGAGTTTAGTGTCATAGAAAAGAAGCAATGCTTAGAAGAGGGTAGGTTTTCTTCTACTTCTCTTCTTGTTTCCCTCTTCTCTTTCTCTCTTTATTAATTTATTTAAAACTCAAATCTTCTAATATTAATTAAGTAGTGTGTTGAAATTATATTAATTATTTTAAAATACTATAATTATTATATTTATGATGTATTTATATTTCATACTTCTCTTTCTTCTTCTTTTGACAATGTCCTATTAATGGTCGGTTAACTTCCAACAAGGACATTGCCAATGGTTTTCTTATTTCTGCCCTTATGGGTTGTTATAATAAATTATATATAATATATAAATGTATAAATATAAATATTTCTAATTTTTATAGTTAATATTAATAATTTATAAATAGTAATAAAGAAAGATCATTAAATTGAAGAAATATGGTATATTATAAGAAAAATATGATATCAAAATGATTCACCTTTAACAAAGGGAATTAAGGGATAGAATCAAATGATCATAATTGAGAAATAGTTAAAAATGAACATAATTCACTACTAGTTTCATTTTTTAATAAACCTAATTTTATTATTTAGGAGGTGGAAAAGTGACGAAATAAAGTGGGACTTAAGGTAATGGGATTCTCCAACCCAATTTTTTCTTTTTGGGTTATCTTCTCTTTCATGTAATTATTAGTATGGATGTTCCTATATTATTCTTGAAGTGTCCTTTTATAATTATTTCCATTTTATTTCTATTGATATAAGGACTTTTATTCTAATTTCAAATATTTTTAAAAAAGGAATTTATTTTTACAAACATCTATTAAACTCCTATTAAGTTGTTTCTTATTCAAAGAAAAATGATATTTTATTACAAAATATGATCTCCCTTATTATTTTGGGAACCCAAAAGGTTATTCCTTAAAGTATGATTTATAACACCCTTATGTATCCCATTACTCCATGTGGCATGCCTGATTATGAGCATTTTATAATGTGACGGGCGGGCCTAGAATTATATATCCCTCCAATGCATTGGGTAATGTGATATATCTCATGAGATTATATTTATCATGTATTAACATGTTTCTAAATTTGTTCACAATTATTAGGTTATAATTTATAAACATATTTTATTTGTTAACATGATGTTATATTTGTTCACAACTATGTGTGGTATTTGAAAACTATGTTATTATGTTTCATTATTATGATTATCCCATATTCCATGATTTATCAAACGTTTCCCTCATTATTACGATGATGATCCCATGCTTGTGAAGTTATGATGATGATTATGCTCACCCATATATTATTGATTCATGTCTCTTATTTATTCTATGTTATACCTCTTCTTAATGGGATTTTGTCTCACCCATTTTATTGATGTATATCCGTAGGTGAGTACATGTACTAAAGATAACATGATAGATTTTAAGAGGAAAAATAAGAAGGATTTAAATAATGTTTAGGTTTTATTATGAACAAGTGATATATGAGTCTAAATTTCCCAAGATGCCAATCCACTGGATCTTGTATTGTATTATTATCATGTTGTTTATCTTAAAAATTATTTAATAGTCAAGTAATTGTATTCACCATTTTTTCCATAAATACACATATAGTATATCATTAAACTTCTCAACACATATTGATTATTTCTCCATTCAACAATAGCTACCCATATTAACAATAAATATAAATTTTGACTTGGGATCTTTAAAAAAAATGTGTACTCACATTTTTTAATACTTTAATGTAAAATTTATCTCAATACTAACTTGAGGTAAATTATTCCTAAAATTGATAACGGTATATAGATTTATAGCCACAAAACAAGAGGTGCTTTATCTCAACTACAATTAAATAGAAATTTTATCAAGAAAATTTAAAACTATAATTTGTTTCTCCCAAACACTTATTAAATGAATAAAAAATATGGTTCAATGAATGAGATAAATAAAAATATCAGCTTCAATTTAAAATAATTATGTAAGGATGATAACAGTGGATTATCATGTGTTGGGGGACCTTCAATAACTTTTTTAACACATAATCAATCTTAGTGATAATAGAATGACTTTATGGTGGTGCAGTGATGGTGATAAGTGCATTAGGAATACCCCCTGATGGCTCTGGATAGAATATGATGGTGTGACAGACATGATTAGGGCTAAAACACATATCTATGGTGAAGATATTATATAATATAGATATTTTGGATATTTTACGACTATATTATTCATAGTTAAGGAAACACACATCGTGTATCATCTTTTATATGGTGTTATGGTTTTAGTAAGCTATAAATATCACATAGTGGTAATCTAAGTTGCATACTTTATATATACCAATATATATGACTCAGCATGTATAGAAGAACATTACCAAACCCCCACCTATTATCACACTCTTTGTAGGTTATGTACATGTCTTATATGTGTATATACCCGAAGGTGTACTATACTACATTCCCAACCACCCCATTTAGAACACATAGCATATATTTGGAGTATATACCATGTGTAGGAACATGAAATGAATTGAGTAGCAATAAATAACTAGATTGACATTTTTGATCCTACATAGTGTGTCAAGTGAAACACATTTTGTAGTTTAATGACTAAAAAACTTAGTCTTTATATGGTACATGATGATTTTATTGTGAGACTCACACTCCATGTACCTTATAGGGACACACCATGTACATTAGCTTCACATAATGAAATAATAGCAGTATATGTCCAGCCTTTGAATATGGATTACATGCCATGTAAAGGAGAAGTTATTTCCATGTACATTCTTATAAGTGATTTTTTTTACATCTTCCAACCTAGGTGTCATAATTGGGAAAGTAAATAGTCTGTTCAGAGTGTCTTTATATATATATAAATATTTTGTGGGTGTGATATTCTTGGACATCAAATACCATTTATGAAGTGTATTAGGTAGTTCTATGATTTTAGGTCTATAGTGGTGATTATTGGGTTTGGGTAAGATGACTATAGAAGATAGGGGAATAGTTATTACCCTAGTGATGTGTTGATGATAGGGAAAGAGTCCCCCACATTCTTTATAGAGTTTGGTTCTCCCTATATATTTGGTGTGTGGGTCCTCAATATTCAAGGGTAGGTTTGGTGGTTCCTTTTTTCTAACAAATAATGGGTCCCCTATAATAGAGTTAGAAACTCTTGTAATTATGTGGGGCACATTTCCTCTATCCATGGAGTTAGGTACTCCCTTATCTGATGTGATTACTTAAAGAGGTGTAGATCAATCACCGAGTTTTGGAACTCCATGGATCGATAAACTTAATCTTATGAGACATTATTTCCACACTATTAATTCTATGGGGTGTGTGGTTTTATTCATATATGGTTATTTATATAAATTAGTTGTTATTACTCCCTTGATTATCAACTATTCTTGGACAAGGTGTGAGTTCCCCCAATATTTTTCTAGAATAGTGGCATTATAGTTATAGATGATGGGGTGAAATACTCCCTCAATTTTCATGCATGACTCTATGAGGATAATGTTCCTCACTATGTCTTTAGAAATAACATGTAAGTAATAAATTTTGAGTACTTTGAATACATTAATCCTTATGATGCCTCGGGCACACATGGCTTCCTTTAGGTTGCGACCTACAGTTGGACTATTGACTTCAGAATTTTTGAGATTCTCAGTATTTTTAGAATCCTTAGTTATGATATATGATCCTTCATGGGATGGATTTGAGATGAATGAGACTCTCCTATGTCTTTGGGACTTCAATTTGTAGATCATATTTGGATTCTTTCCTTATTCCTGGTTCCACTCTTACTCCATGATCTAAGGTGACATGTTACTTTTTATTTCCTTTGTGGTTTCATGGTGTCCTACTGAGTATATTTATACTCACCCATGAATAGGATTCATGACCACGTGGGTTATGTCTATGAAAATGATACACAGTTTAGGATGGACTTGGTATATGTCAAGTTGGTGCAACTTGTTTAGAGTTGATTCTTGATTATGCTTGTTGGAGCTTTTTAGTTCATTGTGATGTTAATAATCACTAAAAATGTAGATTGACTCAGATGTATTTTTGGAAAAGTAGATATTTCTCCATGTATCATGTTATTTGGGTCTAAAAACCTTTTCATATGTACAGATCCTATAGTATTTTTCCTATGTGTTGATGTACTTATCATGATATATCACATGCATGCATTGAATATAGTTCAATCATTTATATGTGCTACTGGTGTTACTAGATATTTTATACAATAGATATATGTGTCTGTTATGGGTTGATAAAGACTAAGGACTCCCATGTGTGTTACATGTTCTTGGCACTAGTCGCTATCCCCCAACCTATTGGCGATGGGATTGAGGTGGCACACTTGACTTAATGTTGGCCCAAGAGGGAATTTGGTTAGTCGGGTCATGTCAAAATTTGTCTCATCAGCAACTTGAGATAAATTATATATAATTTCCCCTAACCAAATACCACTAATTGGTGTCTCAACTAGTGGAATTATGTGTCTTAAAGAATTCCTTCCTATACACCATAGTCTTACAACTATCAATGAGGGTCTAGGGTGTTATTGTAAGGATATTATACCCTCATATCATAATGAAACATAATTGAATAACAAACAAATAGTATACATCATAAATAATCAGAGTACATAAAATTAATAAATCATAACATGCTATATCAAATGAAATGTGAAATAACACAATCAAACAGACACATGGTTATACCAATTTACATTAACTGATTATCCATTAGTCTAATCACATAACCAAGATAAATAAAAGAATAAAGGATAGGGTTTTATTTCCATCCTCGGGCCTCATCTCATCCCGTTATCCAATCTAATCCAATATATCCTACTCGATCATGAAACTTTAGGCCAATTCCATACCTAAACCTATGAACAGTGAATTCTTATTGGGTACCTAAGTATCATGGATGCCCGAGTAGGGTGTGAGTACAACTTAATAGGGCACCACCAAAGGGGTCCCAAAAATAACAAGTAAATCATTGTATAAACATGTGATATGCCCAACTGAATAAATAAATACTAATAGTAAAAGCATAAATAAATAACAATCATCGATCCTTAGGTTCTAAGGTGGAACTTGGGATCAATAATACCTGCTTCATCTAGTATCAGATGTATCTAAACCCAATATATCATCAGGCATAATAATTGGATCCTAATAATTATCCTAGGAATCCATCAGTCATCAGGCATAATTTTTGGAACCTTGTAATGATCCAAGGAATCCATTTATTTGATCCATTATCACTAAATCTTAGAAATTATCTAAGTAATCTATTAGTTATCAATATTTATCATCAATTCCTAGGAGGAAACCATAATCAACCCATAGTATTTGGTATAAATTTCATCCCTAAGAGTTAATCCAAGGTGATCAATATTCTTTAAGTGTAAATCTGGTCCTTAGGTGGTAACCCTAGAAAAACAATATTCATCAAGAATATATCTAATCCCTAGGAGATAATCCTTGGTGATCAATATCACCTAGTGTAAATATGATCCCTAGGTGGCAATCCTAAGTGATCAATAATCATAAGGCATAAATTTATTCCATAGAAGTTAATACTAAGTGATCAATGATCATCAAGCATAAATTTGATCCTTGGGAGGTAATACTAGGTGATCTAGATATACCTCAAAGTTTGAATCCAAGGTGATATCCTATGAATTCATTCATAATAACTTGAGGTAAGTATATCCCTCCCATTATATCTCACATAATTACTCTATATACCTTGGTATTTCAATTTAAACCTTAAATTTCTATGGTGAAATGTGAAGTCAACATCACCAACTCTTCTACGTTAACCCTCACTAGAGTCAATATATCACTGGGGAACCCAATGAGGTCCCCTGGGTCTTATCACGACACAAACACCCTATAGGGGTTCCCTTACATAAATCTTACCTCTTGGGTCCAGGACTGACACTTAGAGGGTATGGTGTTCCTCCTCATCATCATGATCACATTTATGGCCTCACTGGAGTCATAGGATAAGCCCTAGTATCATTACTCTTAAGGGGTTGAATAACGTTTAAACAACTTTCCATGATCATCCTAGTTCGGTCCTCATGCACCCAACCTATCCATAATATACACAGGGCATACCCAACTAGGTACTCACATCTCAGTGAGGGAGGAACACTCATGCCATGCTTATCTCAACTATCCCAAAGTCTTAAACACATCTTTATGTTCTATCTAATTCATCACTCATCCCTAGTTAAGGGAACTAAGTGGAACCTATCAAGGTACTTTGACTTTACATAATTCATTTAACCTATCCTTGTTTAGGTTCCACCAGTCTCAAGACACATGTTAAAAATTAATCCCTCAGTCATCAGCAATCGAGGCATCAAGCTAGGGATCAAGGGTCCATCATGTCCCTTTACACTTTATTTATTTCAAAAGGTGATTAATAAAATAATTCATTTCATTAATAAAACAATTCATTTAATTTAAATATCAATCACATTTAGGTAGAGATATTTCATATCACATGTCATATCAAATGCATTAAACTAAAGGAGATATTTAGGGGATCACTTACCTCAAACGAAGTAATTTCCTTTTAAAAAAACTTGACCACTCTCACTCAAGATCATCTAAGACCATCTGGACATCGACCATCATTGTGAGGCCTTATATCAACCCATAAATTTAAATAATAAAATTTTATAATTTTATAATTAATTTTATACTTTAATTTAAATAATCATAATTTCTAAAAACTCACTGAGTAACATCTGTTTTTCTAACCCATGAGGAAAGGGGTGTGGTCTAATCCTGACATACACTTGAACCTAATCCATGATATCTTAATTAATTAATTATACCCACTTAAATTTATTTATATAATTTATAATTAATTTTACAATTTAACAAAAATAGGAACAATTCCCCAAAATCTCACTAAGTCATATCATCACACTGAAACCACAACCAACCACTCGTGGAAGGTCCATGGTGTACCCTCAACACCTTCTAAAGAAAAAACTCTAACACATTACACACATTAAATAACCCATTTAATTTAATTTAATCAAAAACCTAAATAAAATTTTGTCAATGACATGCCTCAATGAATCCACAAAAACCCTATGGTGATAATCATCTCGAGACCTTCTTTAGCTGAGTTAAGAAAAATCCCCATATTTTATGATGATTTCAACATGATCCAATGGAATCATCACTAAAATAAATTTATAAAAAAACAAGTGATTGATTAGGAATAAGCGGAATAAATATGAACTATTAGATTTATCACAATATTTATTTCAGATCAAACAACACTCAATTCTGATAAGAATCGAGGGATAACTCCCTTAAAATTAAAGGGAGTGGTGAGAGACCCTCCTGGGTTATATATCCCTTGTGTGTAGGGTGTTAAAATTCCCTAAAACCACTTAAATAAACCTTTTAAACATATTTATTTTATTTTATTTTATTTATCTTTAAACATTGTTCACAATGTAATGGGATTTTATATAGGTTGACCCACATAAGGGTCCATGTATGGGGATTCATGTGAGGGTTCACCCAATTAAGGTGATCAGTTCATAGGGGGGTTATCTCATGCATGGGTGATCCATATAAGGATATTCCCTACATAAGGGGATCTCCATGTAAGTTTCACCTCCACATAAAAGGATTCCCTACATAAAGGGATTTACTTTATGTGTCGCCACCCCCCAATGTAAGGGGATTACCTATATATAATAATTTTCCCTTATATGGTCACTCTCAATGTGAGGAGAAGTACAAGGGGATCCCCCCTCTTTGGTACCTGATTTTTTAAACAAATTTAAAATTCCCCACATATGGGGATCCCACATAATTGGATTCCCAGTTCTATAACTTTGCCAAATTTTTGGTAAATTCCCCCATGTATTGGGATCCCATATAAGGGGATTCACTTTTTCATAAAGCTATCCCAAATATTGGCTTAAAATATTACTCATAACTTACTTAATAATCACTTAAGCTTAAAAAATATCAAAAACCATTACTCGGAGGCATCTCAACTCTTGAATTCTCAATTTGAATCATGATTCTCCAAATGATCCCTGATCCAAAGTCAAAAATCAAAATTCCCTTGGAATTTATCAAACCATACAAACATAATTATTTAAAACCTCACCAGTATAACACTTTTATCCCTTGATAATATTTAGTGGTTCTTAACCACAAATATTGGCATACCTAGATCATCAATTTACAATCAACTCACTGCATTCTATCTTAGAACAATGAAGTAGTTTCCACAATTAAAATCAAAAAAAGTAGTGTTCTATTTATCAAAAATTGATAAAACACTTATTAAAATCTCTAAAATACCAATATGGTACTCAATTAAGCTGGTTTATCCCAATAAACCATTATTTCATCAATCGATTCATTCTCAACTCTATGGTACTCCCCACCACAAAACTTATCTCATAAAGACTAATTCTGATCCATGGTACTCCACACCATCAGGATCACCTACTAAAATGGATTTACAGTTATATAATTACATTATAGGTGTGCTTTTCATCTCACTACATCCAAAATCATGAAAAAATTATTGTGATGACATAAGTATTGAAGGCGTCATGATATTGTTCAACTACCCACACTGAAGTCTGAACCCAAATCCCATTGTAAATCCATGGTTGGACTCCCAAAAAACAAAAAAAATTATCATACTCCTATTAGGATCAGGTATGTTTCTAACATTGATTGGGGTGAATCAATTATAATATATTTCTACTCTAATTTTCCTTTTTTCCCTTTACACTTCTCCACTTATTCAATGAGTGGATCTCTCTATCTCATTATCTCTCCTTTATTCGATATGAAGATATATAATAGGAAATAAATACAATAGAACACTAGGGTTTATTAACAAGGTTCACCTCCCTAAGGATGACTATGTCCCCAATAACTTGTGGTTATTACCCCATGTGAATATCTTCCTTCATATAGAATATTATATAGTATGCAGTCTAGTACACAACTATTTTTCTTCTTATTATCATCTATATATTAATATGAAACTTTGTGAATATATTTCTAGTAATATTTTAAATCTTTAACTCCATAATATTATTCTTCTAATCCCTTAAAATATCATACAAAAATTTACATAATTCTCAGTATTCAAATATTCATTGAGATATTTTTATACCAAACTCAGTATCCTTGGTCTCCCATGTGTTGAAGTTCTCTTATAAGTCGGGTTTAAGACTTTCTTTCCTCATTTATATTTTATTCATGACATTATGAAATATCCTGACATTATTTACATTTTAATTGTTCTCAAAAAACACTTCATAAAATTCCATGTATGCATGTAAAACATAAATATTTAAGTTTTAGTCAAACCTCCTTTCTTTGTGGATCTTCCCTCTTCTTTAGTGTCTAGAATCATGTCACATTTATTGTCTTTATGATGTTAGAAACTTTAATGGATGATAAATAATCAACATATTTAAAGTATACTAGTATTATTCTTCGTAGGATGATTCTCCATAGGATAAATACCCTTTCAAAATATTGAACTCCAGTTTTAGGCATGTTTAAATAAAATTACTTTTTCATTTTCTGCACCAACCTATAAAATCTATAATTTACTTATGATTCCCACGTAGATAAATCCAATTTTGACATCCCCATATATGAATTCTCTTATGATGTCCACAATTCTAATTTACTTATGCACTTTCATTTATCTTATCATAGCATCATGGAATGAACTAACCAAATGTTAGCTTCTCCTATTCAATTGGTCTTCTTCATTCCACATCACATAATTCACTTCTTAATTTTACCACCACTAAGGGTTCTTATATTATTTAGAACAATCCTTGTTTTGGTTTTCAATAACCATAAACTTATCTACTATGTGGTCACCTCTCCTTTGGGGTGGTCTCCAATTGATATTTATTTCATCTTTACTCATCACCACTAAAATCCTTTATATGATTCATAACTAACTCATAAAAATATCATGGTATATCTTCAATGAAAGAACAAAATCATTGCATTATCATGATCAATTTTATCATTTCATCAGAATATATTAATTCAAGAAACACACATTATCTTTTGATTTCTAAAAATAATATTTTTTGATAATTTCCTTAACTTATAATCCATCTTACCTTCACATAGCTAATAAATCTTGTAGAATAACTTTACATAGACTTTATAGTTTCTTCATTACCATTACAAATCAAGTGAAACTCATAGATTACCCTTACTCAGGTATCAAATCACTTGTATAGTGAACTTCATTACCTTGATGCATCTCATTAAATTTCAATATTACCTTTATGCATGTGTTTATGACCTTTACATATCTCTAGAATCAAAGAGTTACCATTACGTGGGTAGTGAAATATTTATACTACCTTGACATAGTGTACACTTACGCTCAACTAATGATACTTTGGCTTAGTAGAAACACACCTACACTAACATGACTTTGCTTCAAGTATGTTTTGGATCACACATATGTTTGTGTGTAATGAAATAGACATAGATCATAAAATATATATACGTTGGTCTCAATCACACCTATGATACAATTTTTTTTTCCAAAAATCAGTGTCTAATAATCTTCACTTCAATCAATCTCATCACCTTTTCAACTTGTCTATAAGGCTTCATAGCACCTCAAACACCCTTTACATGTGTGAATGAATCTCCAAACATATCTGATGGAATCACCTTCATATAAACACTTTCAAGATTCAAGGAATTTCTCCTAAACACACATGTATTGGGAACACCATGGTTCTTCTTACTAATATGCTTAAGGAAATAAATATACTTCCAAGTAATTATTATTATTTACATATCTTCCTTTATTAAGAAAATTAAACACATAAAAAGTGGGTTCATAAATATCCCCATTTTTATTTGTTGTTAATACCAAAAATCATTTTCTTCTCTCTCCAACTTATAGATAATAATTACAAACCATAAGATAGAATATGGTATCATTTCATTCTTAATAAATGTGCCATCAATGATTTTACTCTAAGTCTACTTAAGTCTTGCTCAGAGTATAAAATAAGACAGTTTTATTTAGACATAAAGATCATCTATTATTCAATGGAATATGATACTGATTCATAACTCACTCATAAAACTCATTTAAGGGTTGTTCAACAATTTTTAGACTGAAACCAATTAATATCAATTGTTAAATTTATTTTCCATGCATAAAAACATCATTTCCTATACTCATCTCAGTACAAGGATTAAAAACATTCAAGTACATGTAAAGGTTTTTAGATGTAGACCTTGATACATCCTCAAGATTCCTTTTTTTCATTAAAAAGATAACTTCTCCCCCTTAATGTTCGGATAAATTATTAAAAACCAAGGGTGAGAGATTCAGAATTCATAACTTTTCCAATGACCAAAATTAATAATATTCTATAAATTTCATATTTATATGATTTTCATGAATTGAATAGTTTCTTACGATCAACCCCCCCCCCCCCAAGGAGATGATCTAAATATCTACCTCATCAAGGTATATTTTTTCTATAAATATTATTTATAGTGTAAAATGATAAATCATTCCAAGATGGTGACTTTTTCATATATCTAATAGTTATTCATGCTTACTATAATTTATTTTTTCTAAATTTGGGGAAAAATATCACCTTTGATTATTTGAATGGTCAGTTCATAGATAGAATATAAATTATCAAGGGAATAAGGTGGAGTCTTCTCTTTTTTTTAGAGAAACAAGGCTGAGAAAATATTCTCAACCATGAAACACATTCTTTTTTAGATTCGTGTTTAGATGAACTATTTATGAATACATTTATGGATATCTAGGTAGTCTTGGGTAGCATGGATACTTTTGTTCTCTCCTTGTGTGGGATATCCCTTTTAACATTATCCCTCAAGTCATATGCATCACTTGGTATAGATTTCATGTTATTCAATATTTCTATTTGAGAAATTATGATTATGATATAATCAGCTGAATTGTTTCCTTCCCACTTGAATCAACCGCATTTCTCCTCATGAGATCTTAGGTTATCCATTTTTTAGAACTTATCATGAGATTAAATTTCATATTCATGTGGAACCTTTTTAATTTCTTTTGTCTATTTCCTTCTCGTATACTTCTTCCATATTTCTATACTCTTTCAAGTTTGCTATATAAATAATCAAAAATTATTTAGGATCTATATTAGCTTGTTTGGAACTTCCACATGGATTATTATGAGAGTTATTCACTATGTCAATAATTTTTTTAACTTATTTTTCATTATACTTAATCTTAATTCCTTTAATATACACATCCATAACTTTTTCTCATGTATATATGATATGTCCTCTTCTTCCACATTAGAAGAAACTAACTCTCCTTTGTTTTTCATTCTTTGTTGACTTCTTGTACATAGTTTGACCTACAATTTTCTCCTGCTTATTACCCAAATAAAACATATTATCCTTATTTACTAACATCCTATGATTATTCATTTTTTGTTATTTTACATAATTCCCTCTCAAGGAAAACTTTTATTAATTATTTAGATTTTTTGATCTTTGATTTTCATTTTTTATAGTTGTATACTTAAATGATTTAAACTTGCATGAATATTTTCTATGATCACTTACAATATAAACTTCATAGATATCTCTGATATTTTCAAATATATTTGTGGTGTATATATCTTTGTCCTTCCTCTATGGGTTTTATATCATTCTTTATTTTCTCCCCAATTATATAGGATCTTCTTTTATTCCATAGGTTGAAACATTATGTAAACATTTAGTATCCAAATGCTTGAATTTATAACAAAAAAAATAATATCCCACAATCCATATTATTATGTTTTTAGGACCAATATGTATATAAATTATATGAATGTTGTTTTTTGAATTTATATTTACTAGGTGGGATTATTTTGAGGAATAAATCTTCTTATCCTTTAAACTATCTACCAAAGGTTTAGTGGTAGATTGCCATCAATTTTATTCATGCATGTTTGTGTATTTTTTGGGTTTTCATCTACACAACTTTCAAAGATTTGTTTCATACAATTGGAATATTTTTTTATGCATTACTTGGAAAAGGCTTTGTCCTCTGGTCAATCTATTACATCACTAGGCAATGCAAGGCCCTTCTGAGTAACAATATTAGAATCACTCACACCTAGTGTGAGGGGAACAAAGTGGCAGACTACTTGGCCTCCCTAGTGGTTCCTAGTACCCCAGTTTGTTTTTTTTCTAATGTTTATCTTCTTAAACCTGAGGGGGTGAATCTGATTCGTGGTGATTCTCTTGGTTTTCACTATTTCTGGCCTTCATAGGTCTTGGTTGTTCTATTTTTTGTAGCTTCTCATTGCCTGATAAAAATAGTAAGGATAATAATGATGATGTACAATCACTTTTGTGGTTTCTATATGTTGAGAAGTATATCATCTCAAAATATTATTTCCATTATATAGAGATATTTCATTATAATATTACTCCTCTATAGTTTATGTGGAAGCATCTTTCAATTCAACTAGTTCTAAATACTTGGTTTAAATTGATTCTAGATTTTTCAATTTAATTTAAATATTCAATCATTTAATATTTATATTCTTCTTTTATCCTCCATTAATTTAAGTTTTTCTCCATATACCTTTCTAATGTCTTCAACTTGTTCATCATGCAGTCTCTTATTTTCTTGCAGTAGATGGTAAAGCTCTTTAATTCTCCTAGTTTTGACCTCAGGTTGATCACTTATAACTACTATTAGTTCTTCATATGCATGGATTATTTCTTTAAGAATTTTCTTGGATCCTTATCTATCATTAATTGTAGTGATTCATTCAAATAAAAGATATAGAATCTTTATTCAATATCCTTATTCATTATATTTAAGGATCCTACCTTTTTTGATAGATTTATAAACATCATTACACTTTTTTCCAAATCATTCTCCAAGATTTTTGAATTTTCCTCAATTGGATAATATACTCCTATATATATTTGATAAAGCCACAAATTCATGTGACAACTTCTCTATGAAATTTCTACAATGACTTAATCGGATAGAAAAAACAATCATAATATTCTTCTTTAAAGATATGATCTTCACCATAAGTACATAGCTCATTTATAGGACAATTTTGACAAGAACCTTTTGTTACCTCAACTTTGTATATAGATGGTGAACTACATGATACTATATTATTATTCATTTATTTGGTAGTTGATTTAACCACTATATCTTTATCCTCCATGCAATATTTTTATTTTTCAAGATTTTAGCAAGATAAATATGATTTTTATTCCTCTACTTAAGAGGGTTACTTTATCTTCACTAAAATTTTTAAGAGGAAACTCATTAATAAATTCGAAAGAAATAATTCCACTTTGACTACCTTCAAATAGTAGAGGGTCCCATTTCTTTGATGAGTATTATATTAACCTCTTATCATACTTTTTCTTCTTGTTTCTTATTGCCTTAGAAGAAGCAAATCCATGATTTCTTTGATAATAAAATCATAGGCTTCTTCAATTTTAAACTTCATTTAGACTTTACAAAGAGATACTAAAATATTAAAATAAAACTTCAAATAAAAGAATCCAAATAGAGGTGTAACCTACTTTGATACCAATTGTTGGAAACATGTAGATATTTTTACAACACTGAGAGGGGTGAATCAGTGTTGATATACATTTACTATAATTTCCCTTTTTTATCCCTTTTCACTTCTTCACTTATTCAATGAGTGGACCTATCTCTATTTATCTCTCCTTTGGTCAGTATGAAAATATATAATATGAAAGAAACATAAGAGAACACTAGGGTTTGTTAATGAGGTTTGACTCCCTAAGGATAACTATGTCCCTAATACATCATGTTTATTATTACACATGCATGGATTCCTTTTTATTATCAAATAAATTGTGATAAAGGGTATATCCTTGAAGTCATTATCCTGACACTGACCAGGTACAAAGAAAGTGAGGTATTTTTTCCCTTTATACAATAGAATATACTTTCATTTCCTTAGATAATGACCACCTATAGTATCTCAAGCCTCTCTTATACTATATGGATTAATCTTCATCCTATCTTAAAATAATACGGTGGTATGACTTATTGTTCTTTAAGATTATATAATATATGTTTATATTGTAGTTTGGATACTCATTCTCTAGGATTAGATGTCATAAACGGAAGCACTTTTGAACTCTCTTCCCCTTTTATCATCTACTTAAGTGGTTCAAAATAGCACTAGGTCTCTCAATCATATTTGATACAAAGGATATTAAATATACTATTGTATCTATTCTTCTTTTTCTCTATCTCTCTCTTCAACTTATAGAATATATTATAGCATTAAATCAACAACACAACTATTTTCATTCTCATCATCATGTATATATTCACCAAAAACCATGTGAATATAATTATCATAATATTAGAAATCTAAAACTCCATAATATTTTCCTTCATATATCATAAAATCTCATACTTCAATTTCTATTATTCTCAGCATTTAAATATTCCCTAAAATCTTGTAATACCAAACTTTTCATCCTTTGTCTTCCTTGTATTTAAGTTCCCCTATAAATATGGTTTAAGACTTTATTTCATCATTTCCATTTTATTTATGGAATTAGAAAATATCATGTAATTATTTAAATTTTAATTCTCCTAAAAAATCATATTAGAGAATTTCATATATGCATGAAAAATTTTCATATTTCTATTGCATTCAGACCTACCTTCTTCATGGATATTTCTTCTTTGTTAGTGGATATAATCATGGAAAATATCCTAGCTTCGTGATTTTTGAACCTTTAAATCTTAGAAAAACATCAATAGATTTAAATTATAAAAGGATTATTCTCTAAAGGATAATTATCTATAAGATAAATCCTTTTTCCAAATATCAAGCTCTAGTTTCTGGCATGCGTAAATAAAATTCATTTCATTTTATACTCTAACCTATAAAGTCTATAATTTACTTATAATTCCCTAATAAATAAATCATATTATAGTAACCCCATAAATGAATTCTCTTATAGATTCTAAAAACCTAATCTAATTATGTACTTGTATTTATCTCAGCATAGAATCATGGCATGAACCAGTCAAATGCTAGTTTCTCATATTCAGTTGTTCTTCTCCATTCCATATCACATAATTTGATTTTTCATTTTACAATGACAATGGGTTTTTCTATGGCATGACACAATCTTTCTTATCATTTTCTAGTAGCCACTAACTTCTCTACGGTGTGGTATCCTCTCTTTCAGTGTGGAATCCAGCTAATATTTCTTCCATGTTTATTCTCCACCATTGAATTACTTTGCATAAATCATGGATAAATCATAATAGAATCATGATATATCTCTAATGAAATAATATAACTATTTAATATTTATGATATAGTTTATTATTTCATCCAAATATATGAATTATATAAGAAATGAATTATCATTTAATTTATTTAAGAAATAATTCAGAGAATTTACCTAACATAGAGTGAATCTTAACTTTACATAGCCAATACAGATTGTAGACTATCTTTATATATCCTTTAGAATTTCCTCATTACCTTTACATATCAAGTGAAACCCACAGATGACCCTTACATAGGTATCAAATCACTTATACATATAACTTAATTATGCTTACATGGATTATTTCACTTCAAAATTACTTTTAAACATGTGGATATGACCTTTAAATAGATACAGAAGAAGTGAGTTGCCTTTACTCAAGTAGTGAAATATTTATACTACCATTACATAGTGCTCACTTAAACTCAACTAATGACACTTACACTCAATAAAAACACAACCTACAAGGAAATTCATTTAATTATAGTCTATTGTGGATCACATGTACAATGGTTTACAATTACACATACATAGATGCTTAAACCTAGATATGTTGGTCATAATCACACCTACATTTCCAGACCTTTCCCAAATATCATTGTCCAACCATCTTCACTTCAATAAATCTTAGCACTATTTCAACTCATCTCCAAGTCTTTGTATCACTTAAAACATAATTGACATATGTGAATAAATATATAAACATATCCAATGGTATTACCTCCATATAAACACTTCCAAGATTCAAGGTATTTATTCTTAACACACACAAATTATAAACACCATGGTTCTTCTCACTAATATTCATGGGTAATTAAATCTACTTACAAGTAATTATTATTCTTTACATAGCTTCCTTTATTAATAATAAATACAACACACACAAATAGTGTTCATCAACTATCACCCCGATAACTAATACAACACCATTCTGGCTCACCCTCAGATCATATTAAAAACCCTCAGAGCCTAATGCCAACACATGAACTCTACACAATATTGTATCTAAACCTCAAATATGGTATTCACCAAAGAAACAATCATATCTATATAAACATTGGAATCCTAGTTCCATATCGACTATTTTATTATTTTTCTTATCACACCCACAATCCTACTAATATGATGATCATATCCATCATGGCTCATGATTCATCTATTACCACACATAATGACTAGACATGGACTTCCCTCTCATACCTAAGTTTCAACATGAACATCAACCACTAACCATTCCCAACTCATAAAAAATGGAATCCTCTAAATCCACTGAAATTCCATTCATAACAAGGGTCACACCATCCAATGTCCAATAGTGAAATCCCCACCATATGGTTATCCTCATACTTCTCCCCAAACACAACCTCAACAAGTTTCCAGCATCATGCTTCCCTAATAATTAACATTAAGGAACAACATGCGGTTAACCATCCCATAGAACCCTATTCCATCCTTTTCTCACCTCTCACCACTAGGGGACATCCCCAATTATAGTTAAAATATCAAGTAACCATGCCTACAAGTGTCTCATAAAACCCATCGATCCTTGGCCCATACATGGTTACTCGTTGATTTAAAATTCAATAGGCACCATATGTAACCAGCATGTACTACCACAATCTCATCTAAAACCAATGGGTACATACTCTCATACCACTATTCACATAACCTAAATAATGATCCCATGTGTTTCATACCATCTCATCATCTCAAAAAAATAACTTCATGAGCCATTTTAAGTGAAATGAACTTAGAAAACCATTCACATTCTCCTTGTACCATCATATGATTTTTCCCTTATAATAGTACTCAATAACCCCCATTGTCCAAATAAAGCTTACTCATTAAGGTACACCCCAATGTTACATTATCATATCATATGAATTAGACCATTTTGGGTCACATTTAATCCATCCTAGGATCATGTTCCTAAACCACTGATCATACCCCACTACATGTCAGTCCCATCTAATCAGATCTACCTTAGTGCTTTTCTTCAAAATTGAGGCATCTCACTCATACCAAGGAAATCACATGATCACCTACTAAACCAGGAATTTCCACTAAAAGAGAAGCATGTATCCGCACTATAACCATCCTAGATACAAAAATCTAGGATCATCATCCATTTATTTGATAACCATGCCCAAAATCAATAAGACTAGGTATCCCACTAATACTGCCCTCTAAAACCTAGCCTCAATACCAAAATCACTCTAAGTGATTTACCACAAAAAAATATCAAGGCATGTGAATGTATATACCACATACCTGATAGAACTTACCATGCTTCCATGTTCATGATATCTAAGTCATAACCATGCATACATCTCATATTTTATAGTACATCTCGTGCATCAATCTCAAATCTAAATCCACCCATACTTCTTGTCTATAAGGTCACTCACAAACCCAAGATAACCCCTATCTTAGGTTACCCTAATATACTATATATTATATCAACAACACCAGGAAAATTTTCTATTATTCAACCATATCACTCATCTCACCAATATCCTGATCCCACATTGCAAGAGCACTAGTTACTCCCACCTTTCCCACAAATAAAATCTCATATAGGGCACAGGAAACACCTCTCAATTTATATTCTTGGATAACATAATCTAGATAACATTCCAAAAACACACACTATAGGGTTATTATATATATATATAAACACATTAGGAATCACATTCCAAGTTATCCACCTAATAGGGTGATAATCCTCATCGGGCATTTGCATACAGGACTACCCCCTTGAGGACCAAAATCTCATCTAACAGCATATAACGAAATTATCCCATGATGATTAATTTTGAGTAATCCATAGTTATATACTTTGGTTAAGTATAATTTCACTGAAAATCCATATAGGAAAACACCATATAAGTTTTTTTTACACTTTATGTAACCAAACTCATTTCCTTTCGAAATAAGTACTAAGGAATCAAATCTATATACCGACCCATTGAGGGTCGTTGTACATCGCTTATAAGAGGTATTTTATAGTTTTTATCAAGGATAACTCCTTCATAGGATCCAAATGACCTATCATCAGAAGAAATATATTATGGTTCAGATGAGTAGAATTCCACAAACATGTTATATAGTAAAACATCATATAAGTTGTTATTGACACTTTAAGCAGTCGAACCCTTGTAATTAGTGTTATCGATCACACACAAGAATATTAATGTCAGGTGAATCCTAAGTACCTATAATGATGCATTTACACAAGACTATTTCCATTAATACAAGATCTAAAAATCATAAATCATGAATCTAAAATCCCAAGTGCATCATACTAGGTGAAATCATACAACTTTTAAAGTAGAAACCAAGAATAACAACATCATATTATTGGTAACATGGAATTTTCATTAGGAAAGGTTTTGAAGATACACCAGTATAATTTCCATCATATACTCTAATAGATTACTATATCACATTTCAATCATATCCTAAAAGGTAAGAAAAAAATAAAATGATTTGATTCCACTTTGTAACGTCCCTCAACCAGAGAGCACTAATCGGTGGCTCAGTTAGTGGTGTTACATGACCTCAGGTGCGCCTTTCTATATTCCAGAGGTTGAAAACTTGTAAAAATGTTATAGGGTGATACCATGGGGAGATTATAGCCTCATATCAGAGTAAATCATAGTGTAATAATAAGCAAACAACATCCATCACAAATAATCAAAGTATGTGGAATCAATAAAACATAACAAGTTATATCAAATGAAATGTGGAAGTATAAAGTCATACAGATATGCGGTCATACCAACATATGCCAAGTAATTTCCCACTAGGATTATCACATATTAAAGATAAATAAAATAATAAAATACAGTGGGCTCTACCTAAGCCTCATCTCATCCTAGTCTCCAATCTAATCTAAGATATTATAACAACCTAAGATTTTGGATCCTTTAAAATACATACTATGTTCTATAAATTGTGTCGCACACTACACCCAATGTAAAAAAACCACAACATATTAAGAATAAATTATTAATAAATTTATAATAAACACTAATATGGTAAACCATTGATAGTTATTACCTTTGTAAGGTAAATAATTAATATGGGTAAATATTAAAAAGGTTATTTTCAATAAAAATAGTTTTCATTCTATAATATATTTTATTTATAAAGTTAAATTAAAAAAATATAATTTAAATTTTATAAATTAAAATTAATTTTTTAATTCCTTACAAAAAAAATATTTTAGGATGTATTTTTGATAGTTTTCTAAAATAATCAATTTTAGGTGAATAGTAAAAAATACCATTTTTTCTAATACTGTCATTCTTATATGACTTAGAAGTTTTTTAAAACTTTTTATATACAAAAATATATATTTATAAATTTAAATAAATCATTTAAAATTTCTATTTTCAACTTAAAAAATCCATGATTATCATTTTATAAAATCAAGTGATATTTTATGAAAACTATTTTTTGTCTATTTCTTTAATTAAATTTACGCATAGTGAAATTAGATTTTGGATTTATTTTTATTTCGCATAAATATTAATTAAAAATTATAATATTATTAATATCACTATAATCAATAAAATTTATCCGAAAAATACATAAACATTATCCTTAAAAACATTATTATCTTAAAATTGGGTTTTTGCATGCTACACGTGCTAATGTTAAGATTAATTTCCACACACATAAAATGTTAATTTGATAAAATGATTATTATATTTGAGATAATAACCTTAATATTAATTAATATATTCTATTTTATTTTTAATTATAAAATTTATATTATTATGATTAATACTAATTACCATGATAATTGTGAAATTGTTATTTTAAAATTATTGTTTTATTAATATCAAGAAATTTATATAAAATAAATTAAATAATTAATAGAATATTATGTATAAATATATAAATAAATATATTATAACTCATTTAATTGGTAATCAATACAAAATAAGATTAAGAATCCATAATGGTTAAAATTCCATTTTTCTACTAAAACAGTTTTCCTACACATTGTCTATTTTAATTTAAAAGTTAATTTTATAATAGTTATAAATTTAATTAGATTAAATATATGTTAATTTTATTTCCATATCACCAAAAAAAATATGTGGTTTATGCTATATTGTTAATAAAACATAAAATCACTTAGTTAAAAACCAGTTACATAGTTTAAAAGTAAAAGAGTAAAATGAAAAAATTTAATAGTAAAAACCCTATAACATGTTTAAAAAATTTGTGGAAATTTTTTATTGAGTTTTATAAACCTAAATTCACCCCACAATTAATTATTTTGAAACTTTTTATCCATTGACCTAGGAATAGTTTCATGGAATTATTAAAATATAAAGGGTGTTTCCAAAAGTGCCATTTTCCTCTCTTATAAAAGTAGATCACTTAAACCCTTTCAAACATACACCTCACATTAGAAATTTCCTTGAAACTATGATCAAATGTAATATCCTATAAGTACCCCCATTTTCTCTTAAGCCCCTATTCACACTAATATATCCTAATATATTCAATTACAAGGAAATATCAAGTCTCCAACATAAGTATTATCTCCTTCTTAAGTTTTTTTCCTTAATCTTCCTCCATAAAATCTATTATATCCATAAAAATATAATTAAATAAATATAAAAATTATCATTATATGTTATTATATTAATATATTATCCATTATTTATTCCTCTCCATTAACTAAGAAAAAAAGGTGTTGTTGGTGTATTGCACGGACTACTGCCTCCACAAAGTGATGTCTTACATTTTTTTCAACACTGCCATTCATGGATGATAAAAAGGATGTAATTGATGAATAAATATAATTTTTATAATATAAATATTGTTATAAAATTTCAAATCATCATTTTCTTTTATTCCCTCTCAATTGTTGAGAAATGGAAACATTAACCATGTATACATGAGAATTATCGCCTCCATGTGCAATGAGTTTCATTTTTCATAACCACCCATTGGGGTTAGATTTAAAAATATATTTAATATAAAAAAAATATTTCTATAACACTATTAATATTATTGATATTATGAAATTATTTTAATTTTCTTTTTACCATGGTCAACATATATAAAGAGTTATAAAAAAGTTGATTGAATACCCTCAAGTAATCGACATAGGCAAGAAAACTATATAATAAATAAATAAAATATAATAATAAATGGTATATATTAAATTAAATAAATAATAATAATTTTTCTATTAAGGTATATAATAAAATTAACTTTATTATTCTGAAAGTTAAGTGTGTGCACAAAACTAATCTAGAATAAGGGTTTTGAGACTCAATTTCCTTTCATTGAGACATGTTTATGTTATACACCATGTTTTCTTTTTTATGGTGTACTTAACACCCTATTTTAATATTTATATCATTATTATATTATATTTCATGATATTCAATTTCCAATTTCATGTTAACTTTCTCATGGGATTTTGGTTCTAATGTTTCAAAGGTCGTAAGGGTTTTCATCTCAATTTTCCTTCATTGAGACAAATATTGTATTTATGCACCCAATTTCATTTATGTGGCATATATACTACCTATTTAAAATATCATATAATGAATTATATTTTAATAATTTATTTTAATTTTAATTAAAATCCCTCTATTTCAGGGGGTTTTTATTAAAGTGTTACTCAATTCACAAGAGTTTTCTTAGTCTCAATCTTCATTATTTGATACATGTTACATGTTATGCACCATGTTTTCTTTTTATGGTGTATTAACTTCCTGTGGATATATTTTTATCATAATAATTTTAATTCAATGTATTTAATAGTCAAATAATTTTCCCTTATTCAAGTGGCTATTGATACAATTTTTTTCCCGATAGTAAGGGTTTTTGGTAACTTAAATCCCCTTATTTGAGTTATAATGTGTTACCTTGAACATTATTCTTACATGGTTGGGTTATAACACCATAATATTTTATGGTATTTTATATTCCTCTTTAGTAAAATTAATTTTTAATATAAATAAGGTTATATTAATCTTTTACATTGTAACTTTTGAAAAATGTATTTTTTCAAAAATGGTTTTTTCCTTTTACATTAATATATTTTGTCTTCCTCTCCACATTTCTCCAAGAAAAAACTTATATTTTTTCAAGGACCTGTTTTTGAAGATTATTTTTAAAATTAATTATTTTCAAATATTTTTCACTTTACCTTTTAAAAAATACGTTTCGAAGTGAGATGTAACTTCCTCTTTTACATCAATGTTAAAAATGGTTTCTAAAAGATATTTTAAGTTTTCACTTATATTAAAATTTTAATTTTCAAAAGGATTTACCCCTATAGTTTTTATGTTTCACTATTTATACTCTAATATATATTTAGCTTTTGGGGGAATGAACTCATGGTAACAAAAAGTCCAATTTTGGATTTATTCTTGGGTGGTATCGTTCAAGCATTATTTTTCAAGGATGTTTTTCATCTATGTCAACATACTTATACATTTCCTTTGTTACATTGGGGTTATATTATTTTGAAACCATACTTATTATTTCTATAGATTTATTATGATAATGTTATTCTAGTATATACTTAGTTGTATACCCATTTCTCTAGATGGTGTAAACATCATATTTTGCATAATTCAGATTGGATGATATTTATCTAGAACATACGTTATTTTATAAACATGGGGAAAATTATTGATATTATTGATGATTATTGAATACTAAGGTAGGTTTATCATGTATTTATATTCTATATTTCTCATTATATATATATATATATATCTAATTTTTATTCAGATGGAGGTTCCTTAGAGAATGGTAAGAAAAATATTGATGACTCTTATGGAGAATACATTGGAATTAATTAGGAGACAGGTGGGAATGAAATTATATTTCCCCACAATGGATCAATAGGCCTCATGAGAGAAAAAAAATTGGTATTTGGTGTATGCCTACCCAATTCAGCATGATTTCTTAATCATGGTCTTGAGGATAAGTAAAGTTTCTTGGCACATGGCCTTGACAGTAGTTTTTGGTGTACAACATTATGTATTTCATCAGTATGAGATCATTACTATATATATATATTCATTTATTGTTATGGATATATAATGATTTCAATTTAAATTTGATTATAGATTCATATTTTTTACCTATTCCTACCATAATTCTTATGCCATGTTTAAGCCATGATTTCTTTAATTATATGTTTCCATTACTGAGCATTTGAGCTCATCCCTTCTTATTTTTCTATTTACCCAGGTTAGGGATGAAAGTAGTACATGTGAAATTTTTAGAAGGATAAAACATATTAAATAATTATTTGGAGACATTGAAGAAATATCATGAATTAATTAGTTTCATATATAATGGTAAAAAAATTTATTTGATACAAAGATCATGGGATTTTTCAATTTTTGTTGTGTTCTAATTCTCTAAAGCCATAAACCTAAAAATATCATTTTAATGTAATAGATTTGATAATATTTATTGGTTTTTTATTTTTTATGGTTATATCATTGATTTTATAGTTTATATCAAAGCAAGAAGGTAAAGTGTGATTTTATGACACTAAATCTAGGAGCGAGGGTTTAGGGCATCACAATTGGTATCAAAGGAAAGGTTTATATAACTTTTGAGATTAGGATGTTTTTTTAGAATAATTTAAGGGTTGATAAGTTAGGGTTTAAAATAAGTTAAAATGTATAGTTAAGCCTTTCATATGCGTATATGATTTAATGTTAAGGTAATGATTCATTTTATTTGTGGATTAGGATAAGAGAACTTTAGTGAAAGTCCTAGGAATAATTCTAAGTATAGGATGAAATCCTGATGTTTTGGTAAAGTCTTGAGCATGTGATTTTCCTAGAAATCACATCCATGTCTAGATAATATAAGTGTATAAAGTCTATAGTATTGATGTACCTAGGGATAATAACCTCAAAAATGGAACATTGGGTATTAACTTGATCATCACCTGGTGTATAGCAAAGAGGCTTAACTACACACATAGTTTGACACACCTGAGGGATATGCTTTTGTTAATAAAATTCTATTTATGAACTATTATGAAGGATTTTGGAATGATGTTAACTAATTGGGTTAGTGAACCTAATGTAAAAAATGACCATGGATAACCAAGGATTGAATAATTGAGTCATAGGTTGATCCAAAAGTGTCATATGTTAAAAAAAAGGTGTCATATGGGAATACATATTTGGTTTAATGTTTTTTTTCATATTTAGGAGATTATCATAACCATTGTTTTCTTAGTATTTGGATAAAACAAGATTATGAAAATGAATTTGAGAATGGTATGTATCTAGAAACCACTATGTCTTATAAAAGAACAAGGAAAAATACTTATGTCATGACCCATCCCCTGGGGCCCATATCGTGACTACCTCAAGCCCATATTCCATAGTCCATGGGATGGTGACTAGAACCAAAGGCATAAATCCCTAAACTGGGAAGGCATTGCCTTTAAAACTGTAAACAATCACATCAGAGTACACAACTGGAAGCAAAACTGTAGCACACTCGGTTTGAGGTATGTGGCCTTTGTTTATGTTTTTTATGTGTTTAAAGTGCATGGGATGAGCTGGTAAGAGGTTGGGAGAGTTTGGAATGGTTTTGGATGAGTTTGGATGCTTTTAAGGGGTGCACGGTTTGAGAACGGTTAGTGTAAACCGTGTGTATGCTCCAGGAAATCGTGTCGGGGGAGACAGTAGGCTCTGCACGGCCTGCGCATGGTTTTCCAAACTATGTGAGGAAATTGTGCAGACTCTGTATCTAGAGGCAGTGGCCTGTGCATGATTAGCGCACGGTTTTCCAAACCGTGTGGGCTAATCGTGCGGCCACTTAAAGTTAAGGTTTTAAAACCCGGACTCACTCGGGATTGCCTCATTTCACTCCTCTCTTCCTCCCACTTGAGCCTCACTCAGGATTTTTGGTTCTCAAGGGTTGGAGGGACTCTCCCACACATTTTGGAAGCGATTCTAAGGGGTTTGAAGGTGGATTCAAGGTGATTTCTCCCAGGTAAGTCTCTCCTCTTGTTTCTCTTATGTTTTCCTCTAGATCTACATCCCTCTCTTTCTTGGTTCTCTAGATCTACACTTGTTGTGTGTAGATATATGGTTGGGGTTGCCTTGGATGTTAATTTTAAGGCTTGTGAATGTTAGGGAAAGGTATCTAGAGAGGTTTCGGTGGTGCGTTCTCCGGTTTTGAGGTGCGGTGGCTTGTGGGTCGTTTTCTCGGGAACCCTAAAGGTAGGTGGATTCTCTCTCGACTCCACTTGGTTAGAACTTGGGGTTCCCTGTTACAATTAATTTTTGTGCTAAAAATTAATTGTTTTTTGATGTGTGAATGTGGTTGGAAATCCCTTGGGTGATGTTTTGGTGATTTTTGGGAAAATGGGGTTTTGCGGTGAAATTCTCTTGTTTTGGATTTTAAAATGGAGATTTTAAATGGGTTGCTGAGTTCGATTTGTGAAAATGGTTTATAGAAATGGTTTTTAATAAAAAGGGCTTTTTTATTGAAATGTTTTTTGGCATGGAAAATGGTTTTCAATAAATAGGTGATTTATTGAAGTGAATTGATATGCAATGGAAATTGGTTGATTTCATTTGGTTGGGACCTTGGTGAATTATATGATTGGCATTGGATTGATTGAAATGTTGTGTGGAAGTGGGGGGGAAGTCTCACTATAAAAATGGGATGGATAGTGGTCAGAAGAACCACCATATGAGCAGTGGTCGGGAAGTACCGCTAGTTGCGAATGGGTGAACGGGTTGGGTGGAAGTCCCACCGTTTTGATTGTTTTGGTGTGAGTGGGTGAACGGGTTGGGCAGAAGTCCCACTTTCTTGGTTGTTTGTTGTGCATTGCCTTGAAAGATGGAAATTGTTGTGTTAACGTGTAAATGATGATATGGTTTGTAGAATGTTTTCTTTGGATTTCCCTTGGTTTCTTGGGTTGGGTGTGATGGCTTGGTAAGAGCATGGTTGGCTTATGGTAATGGTTGCACTTGTGATTATTTTATATAAACTATTTATATAAATGTGCTAATGGTTTTATCCTAGTGTCATGTGTAGGTAAGTCATTTGGGGAAATCCTACTGAGTTTTGGTACTCATCCCCTGCTTTGGCACGTTGGTGTCTTTGCAGATGTTGTGTACCGTGACGTGGGAAAAGGTAAGGCATCAACGTCCTTTAGTGGTTCATTGTGATGTCTTGGTGGAACTTGGAGCTTGGAGCTTGGGGTGGAGCTGTGGTGGTGTCATGGCTCTTAGTGTTCTTGTTGAGTCTTTCGCATTGTACTCTGATGTTGTATTGGGTTGTGTTGGCATGTGAGATTATGTATTATCTGGTTGTCTTTGGTAATGTATGAGGTTGGTTTTGTTGACATGCATCATTTAGTTGTGGTTGTTGGTTGGTTTTATCTCAAGGGAAAATCATTCCCTAATTGTTATCAGAGCCCTTAGCATTTATTTCCAGCCTTTAGCGCCTTGGGAATGTTGCTTAAGGCCAAGTAACCCTCACCGCCTCCTCAAGCCAATGAGGTAGGGGCGGGGCGTTACAAGTGGTATTAGTTTGTTCGGTCCTTTGGAGTTGATCCTCGGATTTTGTGTTGGAATTTGTTGTGGTACATTCTTTGAGTCGGGATGGTAGCAAGGCGTAGGAATGTGAGAACTTGGAATGTATAGCATAAAAGGACTTAGCTAACCCTTTTATGCTGAAATTCAAGTTATCAGGGAGTTGGGGACATAATTATTTTAGAGACACTTATAGGTGTTAGATATCTCATTGTCGTGGGTGTAGCCAATGAGATGAGAATGACATGCATAGTAGAAATGACTTCCCTCTAGGATGCATATTTCATTGGGGTATAATGATTTATGATGTGATATGAATATATGAAATTGTAATGTGAATAAATTGGTATTTTGAAAATGGTTTGATTTTCAAAATGGTGAAACATGACATATGTTGAAAATTTTGAACTAGTGGAAAGCCTTGTTGTGATAGTGTTGTGTAATGTGATTTGAAATGGGATTTTGTGATGTCTATGGAAGTGAGACTCATGGTTGTTTGTTTTCTGTTTATAGAAATGGCACGGGGTAGGCGTCGTAGAGACTAACCGGAGGAGGCTGCTGAGAATGTGGTAGCACCTGAGCCTCAGGTGAACCAACAGCTAGTGCAAAGCATAGTGCAAGATTTCCAAGCTGTGGAAAGTGGAAACAAAGTGGATGAACCAAGACATGTGGATCACGTGGTTCAGTTTCAAAAGAAGAATCCACCCATCTTCAGGGGTGATTCAAAGCCGAAGAGGGAAGAAGCATGGTTGAATAGAATGAACAAGATCTTCGAGTTCCTGGGAACACCGGTAGAGTTAAAAGTAAAGTTGGCCACGTATATGTTATAATATCTTTCCCTTCAGTGGTGGGAGTTGGTAGTCCAAGCGGGGACGGACCAGGGTATGATATGTTAAGGCTTTGATGAATTGTTTAATAAAGAATTCTACCCACATACGTTCAGAATTCAGCATACGACTGATTTCTTTAGTTTGAAGCAAGAGCTTATGTCTGTGACAGAGTATGCAGCTAAGTTTATGAACTTATTTTGGTTTACACCTGAGGTGACGGGTAGCACATCGTTGAAGGCAAGGATCTTTGAAGTAGGGTTAAGGCAAGAAATTCGTTCAAAGATAGTGGTGTTGTGTATAGATGATTACACAGAAATGGTGAATAGAGCCGTGGTGGCTGAGCGAGATCTGTTGGGAGCTCCGGGCAGGGGAAGCATGGTGGTACCCACGGGGAATAGTGGGAACTCTAATGCTGGGTTTAAGTGGAAGAGGGACACTTATTCCCAGGGCAGGAATATGGCATATAATCTGACATCAGGATCGGTAAATCTTTTTCCGAATCCCCAGAGCAAGTCGGGATGTTTTCAGTGTGGTTCTACGAGCAAAATCAAGCGGGGTTGTACGGAACAACCTCGAGCATGTCATAATTGTAAGAATATGGGGCATCTGTAGCGTTATTGTCAGAATGCTCCAAGGTCGGGTTTGCGTGACACTCCTCAGGGATCGCAGATGTCGTATGCTTCGACGGGACGGGGGCAGCAGCATACCCCTCGACAGCAGAGTAAAGTGGGTCATGGTGATTCTCGGAATACCACGATGCCTCAGAATAACAATAAAGAGCAGTGTGTGGTAAGAAAACATGTGTTTGGAGCTGAACAGGTTGTGGTGGATGATCAGTCGGGGCCATCCACAGTGCGAGGTACTATTCTTTTAAATTCTACCTTGATGCAAGTTTTGTTTGATACAGGTGCTTCACACTCTTTTATTTCTGCACGTGTGGTTGATTTGTTGGGTTTAAGGGTAGAAATGATGCCCTCGGTTTTGAAACTTCAAACTCCTCTGGGTCGAAGAGAGTATCGATCTTTCTTATGTAGAGAATGTTGTATCATTGTGGGCGAGGTTGAGATAGTGTGGAACTTCTCAATGCTTGATATGAATGGTTATGATGTAATCCTGGGAATGGATTGGCTAGTGCCTTTTAAGGCCCACATCGACTGTGATTCACGGACAGTGGACAGCGCCAGTGTTGTTTGTGAAAAAGGCAGATGGAACCTTGAGGCTATGTGTTGATTATCGTAAACTTAACCAAGTTATGATAAAGAATAGATATCCACTTCCACGAATTGATGGTTTGTTCGACCAGTTGAGGGGAGCCCAGTGGTTCTCCAAGATCGACCTGAGGTCGGGATATCATCAATTGCGGGTGAGGAAGGAGGATATTTCTAAAACAGCTTTCATAAGTAGATATGGCCATTATGAATATTTGGTTATGCCCTTTGGTCTAACGAATGCTCCAGTGGTGTTTATGGCATTGATGAATCGGATATTTCAGAGATATCTGGATTCATTTGTGGTGGTGTTTTTAGACGATATTCTGGTGTATTCAAAGACAAGGGTGGATCATGAGAAGCACTTGGCGACAGTGCTGGGAATCTTGAGGGATCATCGATTGTATGCCAAATTGTCAAAGTGTGACTTTTGGATATAGGAAGTTCGTTTTCTTGGCCACGTGATTTCTGAAAGGGGTGTTTTAGTGGATCCAGAAAAGATAGAGGTTTTTGTCTCGTGGAAACCGCCAAAGAATGTGTTTGAGATAAGGAGTTTCCTTGGTCTAGCTAGGTATTATCAGCGTTTTGTTCATGATTTTTCATGTTTGGATTCTCCAATGACAGCTTTGACAAGAAAGAATGTTCCATTCTAGTGGAATGAACAGTGTCAGTAGTGTTTCAAAGAGATAAAGGGTCGACTTACATCAGCACCAATCTTGGTTTTTCCAGAATCAGGAAAAGGGTACGTGGTGTATTGTGATGCATCGGGATCAGGGTTGGGGTGCGTTCTCATGCAAGGGAATCATGTGGTTGCATATGGCTCACGACAGTTGAGAGTGCATGAGAAGAACTACCCAACTCATGATGTGGTGTCACGAACCAGGCCGGGTCGCCATCTGACCCGGCACCTGACCCGGTCCGTGGCAAGGTCTGAAGGGCGTTCCCGATCCCCACGGGCTGGCACAAGTGCCCGGGTATCAAGAGTAACCTGTGGGAACAGTTTACCCAAAATGTTATATGCAAACACTAACAAGATAATAAAAATGAAACTAGGAATCGACAATCAAAGAGACCATTAAACTTAATTCAAAATTTAAAGGTTTACAACTAGAACCAACGTCCAAAATTAAACGACAACAAAAGAGACTGACACTATAACTCAAACCTCCAAGCGACAAGAGTGGTGTAGCATCCGCACGCCACAACACCAAACTACATGAGAAGGCCACTAACAACTCGAACCACCATCGCTGAGCATGATGTCACAACCTGGAATACACAAGGAACAAAGTCTACATACACCTGAAGGTGTATGCATGGTGTGAGCGAAAGTCCCAGTAGGACATCACCCAATAAAAAGGTTCCATGCCACAACATCAAAAGGACAATTTAATGTTCTTATTCAAGTTATACTTTCGAAATACTTTTAAAGAAAACATTTACAAGCCAAATGCTAAAGGAAAACACTAAAAAGAACTCATTTCACAAACACAATTTTAAAGAGGAAGAGAAAAGTTCATTATGGGCACACACACACACACTCACACACACACACACACACTCACACACACACACATACACACACACACACACACTCACACCCAGGTGGTCCTCCATATGCCGACAGAAGGCACCACGCCAAAGATGGTAGAGCACTATGGGTAAATCCCCTAAGGTTCATCTAGCTCAAGTGGGACCCTAGAACCTCGTGTCTCGGTGAAACGTGGCTTAGAAGGCCACGACCCTCAGAAAACATGGATTAGAAGGCCACGACCCTCAGAACACGTGGCTTAGAAGGCCACGACCCTCATATATCACATGTTTAGTTAGTGTTGCAATCATCAATCCAGCTAAGTGAAACAGGGACGATACACATCCGGTTCACTAACGCGCTAGTTCTAGTCCGCCCACCTAGATACTCAGGGTTTTCCCTTGTGCTCAATCAAGTTTCACATTCACATAGTATATTTCTTTCTCATATCGCAAAACAAAAAAGATATTGCACACAAAATTCACCATTTGTATACCCAAACAACATTTCAAAAACTCACTCACACCCAAAATACCTTTCTAAAAATACATCTGTCATTACATAATCATTTTGCAAACCCCCATTTGGAAACACTCAAAGACCATAAAAAATTCGCACAACTTAGAAAGCATTATTTAAAGAACACAACAAGGGTCGACGCAAATAAACACACCCAATTGCAAACAAGAGAGTCGTTCAAACCACTTGATTAATAAATTATCCTTAAAACTAGTTTCACACCAACCACACAATTATCTGGACCATCTGCACCTAGAACCCAACTTGAAAACATTCCACCAAAACAACACAGATTTTTACGTGAAAAGGCTATTTTAAAATCAACTTCACACTCAACTATTCTAAGACCTCACTTGCACCATATAAACAATTGATTAAACAATTTTAGGATTTACCCCAATAAGGTCGAAATGAAAAACATGATCGTTTCTAAAGAAAGAGAAATTTTCAAAACGCATACATGTCAATTTTTTTTAAACGCATTTCGCAAAACCTGTAAAGAAAGGACAACCATTTATACATCAACAAACATATAAACAACAAAACCATACTATTTTGGAAATTCGATTTCATCAAACGAGCATGCCAAACCATTTTAAACATAGATCACATCACGCAATTAAATCATAAAACATATTAAATTAACTAAACAAACAAATTAAATTATCCAGAGGATGTAAAGGCATGGAACCACCTACCTCGAGATAGTGGCGGATAGACCGAGGTGAAACAAAACATTGCGAGCTTGGCGCAAAACACCCGACGCATGACCATCGCACCTCAAAGGACCTCACGCAAACCCAAAACACGAATTCAACAAAAACTTCAAGTTAGAACCATATAATCGGACCTTATATCCATCGGAAAAACATACCAGAACAACAAAACTCAAAGAAAGAAATAAATAAATAGTAATAAATGCAGAAATAATAATAATAATAATAATAATAATCAAATTAAGGAGCGTCTTAACTGTAGGGGCGGCTGCCGGATGGAACCCGGAAGTGGGAGGGGGTCCGGTGGGGTTCCAGGGAGAGGGGTGCGATGCGACGGGCCGAGGGGGATTCGGGGAGGGAGAGGTGAACCAGGGGGGTGCAGGGGTTCGTGGGAAGTAGGAAAAAAAAGAAAAACAGAAGAATGGGCTACGGGATCCAGGGGGCCGGTGGAAAAAGATGGCGAGCTGGGTGCGGCGCGATCCAGAAGAGGGGGGAGAGGCAAAGTGTGTCGGTGGTGGTGCTGGCTTGGTGGAGTCGTGTAGGCGGTGTGACGCCAGATGGAGCAGGGGCGGCAGTTTTTCCCGTTGCCGGAGGAAGCAGGAGGGCCGGTGGAGTGTGGCGCGTCACCGGATGAAGGTCGGCCAAGGGAAGTAGGGGGCGATGGGGAGTCCGTCGGACAGAGGGAGGGCCGGCAACGGGAGGGGAGGGCGCGGCGCATAGGGTTTCAAGGGGGAGAAAAAAATGCAAAAGAGATGGGGGGAGGGCTCCGACGGGAGAGAGTGAGGGGAGGGAGAAGAAAAAAAAGAAAAAAAGAAAAAAAAGAATAAAAGAAACCCTAAAAAACTAAAAGAAACCAATTAATAATATTATTATTATTATTAATAAAATTAAAAATATTCTTAAACTAAAACCATAATAATATTATTATTATTATCACTAAAACAAAACTTATAAAAAAACAACTTATTAAACTATTAACACATTTTTCTCATCTTATTTTCATTTTTATTCTTCAAAACATTAAATTTTATTTCACTGTTATTAACTCAATTTATTTAATTAATTGGACAACGGACGGCCCACACGGCAGAGCTGGCGAGGCTGTATGATATTGCAACTCCGCTTCACCCATGCGTCGCATGTTTTCGTGCCCCAAAAGAGAAAATCGCTTATCGACAAAAACATCAAGTTCAATTGAGACTTAGCTCGCACCTTGACGAAACACTTTAAAACCAAATAAGATTAAAAAAAAGTCATAGTAAATTAATTTTGTGTTAACGATAATATAAAATATTATAATATTAATAACTTAATAAAATTTTCACTCTTGACATTATCAATTACAACAAAAATATTATCAAACAAGGTTATTATCATCCTCATTAAAATAGTCCCTTGAATCCAATTACACTTCTTTTTTTTATTCCCATTTTATTATTCATTTTATTTTATTCATTTTCCTTGAATATCGGGAAGGTCGTGCGGTTTCGACCGCGGTGTGATGAACGATGTCAAGACCAAAACATGCATTTCTGTAAAGAATAACTCAATAATTAAGTCGGTTCTTAACCAAGACTACCCGATGCCCAGAAAATTAATAAAATAAGTAATTTAAAAAAGACGGGTGTGACAATTCTCCCCACCATAAAGCTTTTTGTCCCCGGAAATCCACAACTAAGGTCGAGACCCAAAGAAGAAGTTGTTACCCCACTCAAGTTTAAAGAGGATCCCCAAAATCAAAAAGTGAAAAGAGGCAAAAGCATCGTGCTCAGACAAAGTGATTCAAAGACAACTTCATGAAATGTGTCAAAAGACAACCTGATATGTGTTGCCCGCCCCAAAGAGCTAGAACGCCTCTAGTTGACTAATCGAGGAAGGGAACTCTCGCACCCACGGAGACCAACTTCACAAGCCGAAACAACTCAAACATTATTAAACGGAAACCACATCATTTGGTTAGAATGGTCAAACCACGTCCAAGAAACACTATTATCACTTATCACCAAGCCATATTTTAAAAAAAACATAATTAGAAGGTCAACAAGAGGAGGCACAAGGGGCTCCCCACCAATAGGAACTCAGTGATGCTCAAAACGAGACTGGAAAACCGACACGGGTAGGTTTGAGCGGATTCCCTGCCATTAAAGAAAATTCTAGCACAGATTCATTCCAGATACATTCGTGCGAGACCCAATGTGGGTCTCCCCACCATTTGAACTAACGGAAGGTATAGAACTTTGAAAATTTCTCAATGGTGACCAAACACCCCACTACAAGGGGCGGGGAGGGGGGGCGACTACCGGGCTTCAAAAGCATGACCCAAGACAAACCAGCATTTCCACATTCCTTGATGAGCATTATTCAGATTTGAGATAGATTTACTCAACAAACTCCCATAAGGACCGCTAAAACGATTGCATCCAAGGGGACGTAATCCCTAAGACTTTAAGGCAACGAGACGAACACACCTCCACATGGTCGCGAAAATCTTATGCAACCAGATGGCTCATTCGGAGCGGAACAACCTTGGAAACAATTTAAACTTCCTCTACTTTTAACACTGGTGACAGAAATAAAGTTGGGGTCCCATACACTTCCAGGGTTCCTGACCACGCGCCAGCTTCACTCCGAGGCCTATGGATGGAGCCCTGATTTTTGAAGCATCTTCTACCTCGCAGTTAGGCATTAAAGACTCCCGAGTAGAGTTTCTTATTTTGGTGCCACACGCAATCATATTGCACCCGAGGCAACACCATCAAACACAACACATTACAGCATCTGACTGATTATATGCGGAACATTCACCAACACCAGAGTTGAAATGGTGCATGTGCATCACCCTTTATCATGCTGAATGAGAACACGACACCACCAATCATCACCTGAACATGATCATTGCTGTTGAGAGGAACATTACGCTGATAAGGACTTTAAACCACGTCTTGAACACCACATGATTCCTGCAAACAACCATAGCAGCCTCATACGACTGGGTCTGCCAAACTAGTAACCTAACAAGAACCTTTCCTTAAACGAAACAAACCAAAGACCAAAGGTCATTTAGGACGATAGACTGCACCAACAACTTAGGGTTTCTTCAACCTTTTTCCCACTGGAGTCTCCTTTACCACTTCCAAACCACCGTTGACTATCAAAGGGACCTCACGCTGCAAGACGTCACCGAGCATGACTCTTGCAGCCGATGTATATACTGCAAATCCCTTCAAGACACTGGTCAACACTTAAAAATTCGGAACCACCTTCACCCTTCCCCGCTATATTTCCTTTCGCAATTTCCAGGGGAATCCTTCAAACACGACGACGTCAAACTTCATACCCAATGACTCAGACAACTCAAAGAGACTGAAACTCCCTTCAGCTCCCCTCGCATATGTCATTCTGCTGCGAGAGGATCCGCTTAACTAAAGGAAAAAAGGAATAGACTTAGCATTGTCACTAAAAAGGAAGAGTCCTTAATTTAGTCAACTAGAGGGTCTGCCAACAGCAAACTATCTGTGGCCACACGTCATCCGCACATTAACTTTTTATTGGGGGCGTACACTAGACGAGAAGGAGAACCGTGGACCCAACCGAACTGGTCCAATGGTCAAGACATACCACAAGCGAACACCAAACGTGCAGGGAAAACCACTGCAAGGGCTCCTCGATGTACTTTTCAAAAGAATTAACTAGCTACACGCTTCCCTACCAACTTACAAATAAGAATTCAAACTCAGGACACAACCATTCAGAAAGAGTCCTCAACTCAAAACGCCTCACATCCGACATTTTCAAAACACAAGGACACGCCACACAAACACCGGTTATTTAAAAACACCAAATTTTCCTTTAAAAAAACATTTTGAAAACAAGCAAAGCCAGTGGGTTGCACAAACACCAATGGTGTCCCATGGGCCTCGCACATGCATGTTCTCGTGCCGCAATGGCACCCACCTCATATCCATCCAAACACTCATCCACACGTTCCATTAACCATTTTTTTCCCAAATACACTCATGCATATGGTTTCCCATGAGAACACCAAGGGTAAAAAACAAACCATTCCATTTTTTTCAAAACCAAAACATCCAACCCACACCTTTCAACCCTCATACCTCATTTTCTTTTTAAAGCGCTTCATAAAAAAATCATCGTCCAAGTCCAAATCATTTTTACTTAAAAACAAAATTCTCACGAATCCAAAACAAAGAGACAAGAAATAATACAGGAGGAAACTAGTACCAGCGGGTGATTGGAGCATATGGTTGGCGACCATACACCAATCATGCCACTGGACACGGAGAGTATTTTAGGACAGTGTCCTCGGCTCCACAAGGCTTGCCAGACCCTGCGAGCTCACTAAGACCACTGACCCTACTCCCTTTTCATTTACCCTAGACAAGATTAACCGCAATGACCAAAAAAAACTCGGAAAAACCTCAACATACTTTGGTAACTTGAGTCCCGCCACGAGGTGTGCTGGCCAGGAACCTTAATCGTAGCCAGGACGTCGAGTCCCGACAACCTTAACTTTTCTCTACACTGACTCTATCTCAAAAGAACACGACCCAAGAGAGAAAACCTTGCCCATCTGATCACATTTTGTCACGAACCAAGCCGGGTCGCCATTCAACCCGGCGCCCGACCTGGTCCGTGGCAAGACCCGAAGGGCATTCCCGATCCCCACGGGCTGGCACAAGTACCCGGGTATCAAGAGTAACCTATGGGAACGGTTTACCTGAAATGGTATATGAAAACACTAACAAGATAATAAAAATGAAACTAGGAATCGACAACCAAAGAGACCATTAAACTGAAGTCAAAATTTAAAGGTTTATAACTAGAACCAACGTCCAAAAATAAACGACAACAAAAGAGACTAACACTATAACTCAAACCTCAAAGCGACAAGAGTGGTGTAGCATCCGCACTCCACAACACCAACCTGCATGAGAAGTCCACTAACAACTCGAACCACCACCGCTGAGCACGATGTCACAACCTGGAATACACAAGGAACAAAGTCTACATACACCCGAAGGTGTATGCAGGGTGTGAGTGAAAGACCCAGTAGGACGTCACCCAATAAAAAGGTTCCATGCCACAACATCAAAAGAAAAATTTAATGTGCTTATTCAAGTTATACTTTCGAAATACTTTTAAAGAAAACATTTACAAGCCAAATGCTAAAGGAAAACACTAAAAAGAACTCATTTCACAAACATGATTTTAAAGATGAATAGAAAAGTTCATTATGGGCACACACACACACACTCACACACACACACACACACACACATACTCACACACACACACATACACACACACACACACACTCACACCCAGGTGGTCCTCCATATGCCGACGGAAGGCACCACGCCAAAGATGGTAGAGCACTATGGGTAAATCCCCTAAGGTTCATCTAGCTCGAGTGGGACCCTAGAACCTCGTGTCTCGGTGAAACGTGGCTTAGAAGGCCATGACCCTCAGATATCACATGTTTAGTTAGTGTTGCAATCGTCAATCCAGCTAAGTGAAATAGGGACGATACCCATCCGGTTCACTAGCACACTAGTTCTAGACCGCCCACCTAGATACCTAGGGTTTTCCCTCATGCTCAATCAAGTTTCACATTCACATAGTATATTTCTTTCTCATATCGCAGACCAAACAAGATATTGCACATAAAAGTCACCATTTGTATACCCAAACAACATTTCAAAAACTCACACACACCCAGAATACTTTTCTAAAAATACATCTGTCATTACGTAATCATTTCGCAAACCCCCATTTGGAAACACTCAAAGAACATAAACAATTCGCACAACTTATAAAGCATTATTTAAAGAACACAACAAGGTTCGACGCAAATAAACACACCCAATTGCAAACAAGATAGTCGTTCAAACCACTTGATTAATAAATTATCCTTAAAACTAGTTTCACACTAACCACACAATTATCTGGACCATCAGCACCTAGAACCCAACTTGAAAACATTGCACCAAAACAACACAGATTTTTACATGCAAAGGCCATTTTAAAATCAATTTCACACTCAACTATTCTAAGACCTCACTTGCACCATATAAACAATTGATTAAACAATTTTAGGATTTACCCCAATAAGGTCGAAATGAAAAACATGATCGTTTCTAAAGAAAAAGAAATTTTCAAAACGCATACATGTCAAATAATTTTTTTTTAAACACATTTCGCACAACCTGTAAAGCACAACCAACCATTTATACAACAACAAACATATAAACAACAAAACCATACTATTTTGGAAATTCGATTTCATCAAACGAGCATGCCAAACCATTTTAAACATAGATCACATCACGAAATTAAATCATATAACATATTAAATTAACTAAACCACCAAATTAAATTATCCAGAGGATGTAAAGGCATGGAACCACCTACCTCGAGATAGTGGCGGATGGACCGAGGTGAACCAAAACATTGCGATCTTGGCGCGAAACACCCGTCGCACGACCATTGCACCTAAAAGGACCTCGCGCAAACCCAAAACATGAATTCAACAAAAACTTCAAGTTAGAACCATATAATCGGACCTTATATCCATCATAAAAACAAACCAGAATAAAAAAACTCAAAAAAAGAAAGAAATAAATAGTAATAAATGAAATAATAATAATAATAATAATCAAATTAAGGAGCGGCTTAACTGGAGGGGTGGCCGTTGGATGGAACCCGAAAGTGGGAGGGGGTCTGGCGGGGTTTCAGGGAGAGGGGTGCGATACGACGGGCCGAGGGGGATCCAGGGAGGGAGAGGTGAACCAGGGGGGGTGCGGGGGTTTGTGGGAAGTAGGAAAAAAAATAAAAACAGAAGAAGGGGCTACGGGATCCAGGGGGCCAGTGGACAAAGCCGGTGAGCTGGGTGTGGCGCGATCCAGAAGAGGGAGGAGAGGCAAAGTGCATCGGCGGTGGTGCTGGCTGGGTGGAGTCGGGCAGGCAGTGCGACGCCGGACGGAGCAGGGGCGGCGGTTCGGCTCATCGCCGGAGGAAGCAGGAGGGCCGATGGAGTGTGGTGCGTCGCCGGATGAAGGTCGGTTGAGGGAAGCAGGGGGGGCGATGGGGAGTCCGCCGGACAGAGGGAGGGCCAGCAACGGGAGGGGAGAGCGCGGCGCATGGGGTTTCAAGGGGGAGAAAAAAACGCAAAAGATATGGGGGAGGGCTCCGACGGGAGAGAGTGAGGGGAGGGAGAAGAAAAGAAAGAAAAAAAGAAAAAAAAGAATAAAAGAAACCCTAAAAAAACTAAAAGAAACCAATTAATAATATTATTATTATTATTAATAAAATTAAAAATATTCTTAAACTAAAACCATAATAATAATATTATTATTATCAGTAAAATACAACTTATAAAAAACAACTTATTAAACTATTAACACATTTTTCTCATCTTATTTTCATTTTTATTCTTAAAAAAATTAAATTTTATTTCACTGTTATTAACTCAATTTATTTAATTAATTGGACAACAGGCGGCCCACACGGCAGTGCTGGCGAGGCTGTATGATATTGTAACTCCACTTCACCCACGCGTCGCATGTTGTCACACCCTGAAAGAGAAACTCGCCTATCAACAAAAACATCAAGTTCAATCGAGACTTAGATCGCTCCTTGACGAAACACTTTAAAACCAAATAAGATAAAACAAGACCAAAACATTCATTTCTTTAAATAATAACTCAATAATTAAGTCGGGCCTTAACCCAGACTACCCGATGCCCATAAAATTAATAAAATAAGTAATTTAAAAAAACGGTTGTGACATGTGGAGTTGGCAGCAGTGGTCCATGCCTTGAAAGTGCGGCGTCATTATCTCTTCGGTGAGAAATTCACAGTATATACAGATCATAAGAGCTTGAAACACATTTTCTCACAAAGGGATTTGAACTTGAGGCAAAGGAGATGGATGGAATATCTCCAGATGTTTGATTTTGACTTGATGTACACACCAGCTAAGGGAAATTTGGTGTAGGATGCATTAAGTAGAAAACCATATGCTCAGATGTTGAAACATGCATCGGACTAGTAGCGGTTGTTTTCAGTTATAGCTGATATGCGGTTGGAATGTGAGGACCAGGGTGATAGAGCGGTCTTCTTTCCAGTTTCGTTGGTTCCTGACTTGGTTGGCCTAGTTAGAGAGGGACAGATATCCAATTCTGAGTGTGTGATCGTGGGGTCAAGACTCAATGGTGGGGAGACCATTGAGTGTTGGCAACTGAATGGAGATTTAGTTTTGTGTTTACGAAATCGGATGGTTGTACCAGTTGCTTGTCAGGAAGATCTTCTCAGGGCGTATCATCATTCCAGGTGGTTTGTTCATCCTGGAATTCAGAAAATGTATAAAGTGTTGAAAGCACAGTTCTGGTGGGCTGGTATGAAAAGAATTGTGGCTGATTTTGTTTCGAGATGCTTGACTTATCAGTAGGTCAAGGCAGATCATCAGAGGACAGCAGGAATGTTGAAGTCTTTACCAATCCCTTTTTGGAAGTGGGAATAGATAGCGATGGATTTTGTCACAGGTCTCCCAAAAACGGTCAGAAAGCACGATGCCATTTGGGTGATATTGGATCGGCTAACGAAGTCAGCCCATTTCATCCCGATTCGTGAATCTCATACGGTGGAGGATCTATCCAAAATATATATCTTGGAGGTGGTAAAGAGGCATGGTGTTCCAGTTTTAATTGTATCAGATAGAGATCCGAGTTTTACATCTCGTTTCTAGAAATCCTTACAGCAAGCCCTTGGAACATAGTTGACGATAAGTACGGCATATCACCCTCAGATGGATGGTCAATCCAAGAGAACAATACAAACTCTAGAGGATATGTTACAGTCTTATGTCATGGATTTTGGTGGCTCATGGGAGTAGTACTTGTCGTTGGTTGAGTTCTCGTACAATAACAGTTATCATACATCCATACAGATGGATCCGTTTGAAGCATTGTATGGGTGGTCGTGTCGTTCTCCACTATGTTGGGTGGAAACAGGTGAGTCCTCGATGGTTGGACCGAGCCTTGTCCAGGAGACTATGGAGAAGATCAATTTGATTGGGAAGAGAATGAAGATGACTCAGAGTCGTCAGAAATCGTATGCGGATCATCATCGACGACCGTTTTCGTTCGAGGTGAGTGATCATGTTTTCTTGAGAATCTCTCCTAGGTTGGGACATCGTCGATTTGGGAAGCAGGGAAAGTTATCTCCAAGGTATATTGAGCCTTTTGAGATTCTTGAGTGGATTGGTGAGGTGAATTATCATTTGGATTTTCCACCATGGTTTATTTCGGTGCACAATGTGTTTCATGTGTCGCAGTTGAAAAAGTATTAGCCAGATAGTGACCATGTGATTTGTTGGGATCATGTTGAGCTAGAACCGGATGCTTCATTGGTGCACATGACTATGTGGGTTGTGGATAGGAAAAATAAAGTCTTGCATGGTAAAATCATCAGTTTAGTTCGTGTTTTGTGGCAACATGGTTAGATTCAAGAGGAGACTTGGGAGCGGGAGAAAGAGATGGTCGAGCAGTGGCCTGAGCTCTTTCGGCAAAGGGTGGGTTCACTACTTTCCGAGGAAGGAAAGTCCAATGGTGGGGAGAATGTGGCACCCCTGGTTTAAGGTATGTGGCCTTTTTTTATGTTTTTTATATGTTTAAAGTGCATAGGATGAGCTGGGAAGAGGTTGGGAGAGTTTTTAATGGTTTTGGATGAGTTTGGAGGCTTTTAAAGGGGTGCACAGTTTGAGCACGGTTAGTGTAAACCGTTCATATGCTCTAGGAAACTGTGCAGGGGGAGACAGAAGGTTTCTCATGGCCTGTGCACGGCTTTCCAAACCGTACGAGGAAACCGTGTGGACTCTGGATCTAGAGGCGGCAGCGTGCGCACGATTAGCACATGGTTTTCCAAACCGTGTGGGCTAACCGTGCGGCCACTTAAAGTTATGGTTTTAAAACCCGGACTCACTCGGGATTTCCTCATTTCACTCCTCTCTTCCTCCCACTTGAGCCTCACTCGGGATTTTTGGTTCTCAAGGGTTGGAGGGGCTCTCCCACACATTTTGGAAGCAATTTAAAGGGGTTTGAAGGTGGATTCAAGGTGATTTCTCCCGGGTAAGTCTCTCCTCTTGTTTCTCTTGTGTTTTCCTCTAGATCTACATCCCTCTCTTTCTTGGTTTTCTAGATCTAAACTTGTTGTGTGTAGATATATGGTTGGGGTTACCTTGGATGTTAATTTTAAGGCTTGTGAATGTTAGGAAAAGGGATCTAGAGAGGTTTCGGTGGTGTGCTCTCCGGTTTTGAGGTGCGGTGGCTTGTGGGTCGTTTTCTCGGGAACCCTAAAGGTAGGTGGCTTCTCTCTCAACTCCACTTGGTTATAACTTGGGGTTCCTTGTTACAATTAATTTTTGTGCTAAAAATTAATTGTGTTTTGATGTGTGAATGTGGTTGGAAATCCCTTGGGTGATGTTTTGGGGATTTTTGGGAAAAGGTGGTTTTGCGGTGAAATGCTCTTGTTGTGGATTTTAAAATGGATATTTTAAATGGGTTACTGAGTTTGATTTGTAAAAATGGTTGATGGAAATGGTTTTCAATAAAAAGGGTTGTTTTATTGAAATGTTTTTTGGCATGGAAAATGGTTTTCAATAAATAGGTGAATTATTGAAGTGAATTGATATGCAATGGAAATTGGTTTATTGCATTTGGTTGTGACCTTGGTGAATTATATGCTTGGCATTGGCTTGATTTAAATGTTGTGTGGAAGTGGGTGGGAAGTCTCACTATAAAAAGGGGATGGATAGTGGTCAGAAGAACCACCATATGAGCAGTGTTCGGGAAGTACCTCTAGTTGTGAGTGGGTGAATGGGTTGGGCGGAAGTCCCACCATTTTGGTTGTTTGTTGTGCATTTCCTTTCAGGATTGAAATTGTTGTGTTAACGTGTAAATGATGAGATGGTTTGTAGAATGTTTTCTTTGGATTTCCCTTGGTTTCTTGGGTTGGGTGTGATGGCTTGGTAAGAGCATGGTTAGCTTATGGTAATGGTTTCACTTGTGATTATTTTATATAAAATGTTTATATAAATGTGCTAACGATTTTATCCTAGTGGCGTGTGTAGGGAAGTCATTTGGGGAAATCCTACTGAGTTTTAGTACTCACCCCCTGCTTTGGCATGTTGGTGTCTTTACAGATGTTGTGTACCGTGATGTGGGAAAAGGTAAGGCATCAACCTCCTTTAGTGGTGTGTTGTGATGTCTTGGTGGAACTTGGAGCTTGGAGCTGTGGTGGTGTTATGGCCCGTGGTGTTCTTGTTGAGTCTTTCGCATTGTACTCTGATGTTGTATTGGGTTGTGTTGGCATGTGAGATTATGGATTATCTAGTTGTCTTTGGTAATGTATGAGGTTGGTTTTGTTGACATGCATCATTTAGTTGTGGTTGTTGGTTGGTTTTATCTCAAGGTAAAATCGTTCTCCAATTTTTCTTGGAGCCCAAGGCATTTATTGCCAGCCTTCAGTGCCTTGGGAACATCACGTAAGGCCAAGTAACCCTCACCGCCTCCTCAATCCAATGAGGTAGGGGCGGGGCGTTACAAAAACACTAAGTAAAACTGTATACAAAAGAAGTGCTGAAAAGTAAAAGGGGTCGGAAATACAAGCCCAACAGGAAAGTACAAGTACAAATGAAACAATGTACAACTGAAGAAAAGTAAAGCAGCTACTGGGCCGTCCTCCGAGGTTCCTACCTGAAGGGTAGGTACATATGGCCTCCTCAGCACTCACATATGTCTGTCTCCTCCGTGTACCGTCACACTAAGTGGTCCACCTCCGGGTACCATCCAGTCCTGCTACTCTCTACCTCAGTCAGTGTTGTTCGTCGTCTGTAACCAACACAACGAGGTCCGAGCATAGCTTGTGCAGTGGTGAGTATAACAATACTCAGTAGGGACCCAGAGACCCTCAAGGTCTCACAAAATCGAACATGGATAACACAAATTATTAATTCAACAGATAACCATTACTTATGTATATGCCCATACATATACCTAAGTTATCAAGTAACTCATCTCAATCATGAGGAAATCACAAAAGTCATTGAATCCGCTCAAACCAGGATTTTTATTATAGAAACCATAGTTGGTGGCGTACTCCTCCTCTATCGAGTACAGTGGGTCTGCCGCGTCACTCAGAGGCACTTCCCACTAACCTTAGACTACTGAGGTACTCCTCCTATCGAGTACCATGGGTTTGTTGCACTCACACAGAGGCGCTCCCCACTACAGGTCTGTCGCGCTCAAATAGAGGCACTCCCCCTAGTAGCCTACAGAGGTACTCCTCCTATTAAGTACCGTGGGTCTGCCGTGCTCACACAGAGGCGCTCCCCACCATGGGTCTGCCGCGCTCAAATAGAGGTGCTCCCCTTGGGGCTATCCGAGTCACTCTGAGTCGAATCGGTCAAGCAGTCGTCAGGTCTCAGCCAGCTGCTAGGTCTCCGTACTCTGTCTACTTTCCTCTAGAAGGATCTGCTCCACGAGCTACTGGTCGATACTCCAACTATCACGAAGTCCCACGTAGAAGTATCTTATAGGTCCGCCACATCATAGGGGTCTCAATGCAACAGATGGTGCGTCGATTAGACGTCCGATCTGTGAGTTATTAGCCTTTTAGTCCCAGGGGCCTGGTTGGATTTTTGTATGATCCAACCTGACCATAACATAAATATACCCCGAACTCTAGTGGGTATTCTCAAAGGGACAGCTTCGCTCCAAGAATATCAGCACCGCTAACGGTTCGTCAAACGGACGTATGGTGCCAAAGATATGGCCCAAGAAGGTAAGGGGTCGGTAATGGGCATGGGCCTGATCCAACCCGGTCGGACCATCTCGACCCAACCCACACTGGGCTGACCCAGTCTGGGTCGACCCGTTGGGCGGCTCAGCCCACTAAGTTTGGCCCGGTCCGCAGGGCCCGACCCAGCGGACTATAAGGGCGGTTCGGCCCAGAGTTTGCCACGTAGGCGACACGACCTGAAGTCCGAGGCCGGTTCGTCCAGTGTCGTGAGGGGCACGTCTCGGGCGTCTCGGCCCGAGAGGTCGGGTTGGTCGAGAGGCCAGTGGGTAGGCCGCGCGGAGGGCGGGCAGGCCAGCTGGATGTCAGGCAGGCCGCGGGGGCGCCGGGCAGGCCGCAGGGGTACCGGCAGGGCGCCGGGCAGGCCGCGGGGGCACCGGGAGGGCGTCGGGCAGGGCGTGGGGGCGCTGGCAGGGCATCAGGAAGGGCGCGGCAGTGGTCGGGCAGGTCACGGAGGCTGTAGGTAGCACGGTCTTCGTCGTTGTTGCCTTCATCGTCGTCGGCTCATCGTCATGCTGTAGAATGCCACAAAATGAGAGAAAACGACGGAGGATGTCGAACCATGTTAGGTTGGCCCACAACCTCCGCATTTAGAAAGGTATCATTTGGATCATCATGATAAGAAGATGATCAATAAAAAACATCTGCATTAAACCCATTTTATCCTTTGAATAAGATAATAAAAAGGGTATAACATCATCAATCATAAACCCCCTAACTCTTATTCATCGCTTGTTGGCGGAGTCGCGGAAGGAAGACGATGAAGACCGTCATTCATCGTACCCATTGCATGTCCCCAATTCCGAGCTACATTGGTTCGTTGACGATGTTGTGTAGGGTAGGATTTAATGAATGAAGTCGAAGAAGAAAACGTCGTCGGTGTTCTTCGCGTTCTTCGTTGGAAGAACGGTTCTTCATTGGGATCTTTTCTCCCTTCTCCCAAATTCCACCAAAAGAGAATTCCAACCCAACTAATAATAATATATTGACTATTATTTTAATGTTGTCATGTAATTCAAAAAGGAGATTTAAATTATGTAGGCAGCCCTTAATTAAACAACGGGGTTGGCACAATTAATTAAAAAGGGAAGGTGTCACCAATTAATGGTAGAGGAAGTCAAGAGACTCCCCTCTCATTAATGAGGGGAGTTGGGAGATTTTCCAACCTCCCGTTAATTGGGGGGTTTTAGTCTCGTGTGGTCTCCAAGTCATAACCTCTCGCGGGAGGTTAAATTTGGGTAGGCCCCATCACCATAACCTCTCATGGGAGGTTAGGGTGTGGCAGTCCCACCTCCAACTCCCAAGTATAGGTTTTAACCAAAAATCACACACATGACAGCTTAAAATAAAATAAAGTGTTGTACACTTTATTTTATTTTTTTTATAAAAATCCAAAAACTGAATTTTATTCTCGACCATCTACCATCGAGGTGAAAGTCTTAGTAAGCGAATACTGGTTCTAAGAGTTCAACGGTGCCCTCGGATTTTAGTTCTGAGCACCGATTCAAAATTTATAAAATCCCGCTCGTACGTTTTCTGAACGTACCCGAACAAAACTTCAGAAATTGATTTCGGGCACACCAGGCCTTGGAATCAAGCGTCATAAATTTTTGTGGACTTGTAAAAATCCTATGTATTTAAAAAAAATCCATGGGATTTCTGGGTCTTTACATTCTCCCCACCTCAGGTCTTTACATCCCCGTAATCTACAACTCAAACTAAGAGAACAAATGGGGGTATTGAGCACACATCTGAGCCTCCCACTCCCATGTGCTCTCCTGGAGGTTCTTGTGCTGTCAGTGAATGCGCACCAGAGGTATCAACCATCCACATAGGACTGACTCCTGTCGATCCTCAATCTCCACTAGAACCTCCATAAAAGTCGCCCCATCATCGACATCCAACTCCCCATATTCGATGATGTGTGAAGGGTCGTGCACGTATCTCCTCAGTTGGGATACGTGGAAGATTTCATGCACCCAGTGCAACTGAGGTGGAAGATTCAGGTGGTAAGCCACCTTGCCTACTCTGCTGAGGACCTGGAAAGGTTCGATGAACCTCGAAGATAACTTGCCTCCTCAACCAAATCTCTGTAAACCTCATCGGGGTGAGACACATAAAAAGACGTGGTCACCATCCTCGAACTCCAGAGGTCTCCATCTCCTGTCAGAAAATGACTTATGCCTACTCTGTGTAGTCTTCATCTGCTCCTGGATGATCTGCACCTTCTTCGTGGTAGCTCATACCATATTTGGTCCTACCAGTGCTGACTCCCCAGGCTCTGTCCAGCACAAGGGTGATCTGCAAGGTCATATGTACAATGCCTCGAAAGGTGTCATCCTGATGGTGGAGTGATAGTTGTTGTTGTAGGCAAACTCCACCAATGGTAAGTGATCCTCCCAACTACAACCGAAGTCTAGGACACATCATGGGTCTGAATGGTCTACTCAGTCTGACCATCTATCTAAGGATGGAAGGCGGTTCTCAAGAAAAGTTGTATCCCAAAAGCCTCTTGCAACCTCTTCTATAGTCGGTAAGTAAACCGTGCATCATGGTCAGAGACAATAGAGTAAGGTACTCCATTTAGTCACACAATATCCTACACATAGAGGCGTCCCAAGCTCTCTATTAAACCCTACTCTATGATCAGTAGGAAGTGGTTCGACTTGGTGAGTCGGTCGATGATCACCCAAATCGAGTCGTGACCCCTGGATGTACGTGGAAGACCCATCATGAAGTCCATGGATATCCCATCCCAATTTTACTTTGGGAACTCTAAAGGCTAAACCAAGCCTGCTGGTACCTAGTACTCTTCCTTCACTTGCTAACAAGTGAGGCACCCTGAGACAAACTTTTCTACTGCCTTCTTCATACCTGGCCACCAGTTCTATCGTCGAAGGTCCTGGTACATATTCACCACTCCTGGATGTACTGCTAGAGGGGATGTGTGGAACTCCCTCAACACTTCCTCCTGAAGTGCCACTGGTATCAAGGTATGTCCTCTGAAGAGGATGATGTGCTCCCCACCTTCAGAAAATCCATCAGGTGTCTGCCCTGTGGATATCTGAGCACGTTGTGTCTCGCAGTCAGTGTCCCCATATTGTGCCTCTCTGACTCGCTGAAGAAGTGGGGGAGTGACCGTAAGAGACTGTAGGAATGTTACTCCATCTCTATCCACAAAGGATATCTGTAAAGTAGCCAGCTGCTCTATCGCCTCTCCTAGCAGCTATATACCAGTCCTCCTATTGAGTGCATCTGCAACAACATTCCCCTACCCAGGAGTATAGACTATCTCAAAGTCATAGTCCTGGAGGAACTCAATCCAACGTCATTGTCTCAGGATCAGGTCCTTATGAGAGAAGATATACCTGAGACTCTTGTGATTAGAGTACACGGTAAAACGCTCGCCCATCAGATAGTGTTTTCAGATCTTCATGGTGAAGACCACTGCTGCTAACTCTAGGTCATGGGTAGCGTAGTTCTGCTCATGTTGCCTCAACTACTGAGAACCATATGAGATCACTGATCGCTCCTGCATCAGGACATACCCAAGTCTGGTCCATAATGCATCACAGTATACTACGTACCCTATGCCTTCCTTTGGAAGCCTCAAGATGGGGGCACTAGTCAGCCTCTGTCTCAATTCCTGAAAGCTCTGTCGGCATCTCTCTGACCACACAAAGGGTTTCCCCTTCTTTTTCAAGGATAATAGTGGTGCTGCAAATATGGAGAAGTATGGAATGAACCTTCGATAGTATCCATCCAAACCCAGGAAACTTCGTACCTCTGTCACGCTCCTGGGTGGCTGCCAAGCAAGTACCACCTCAATCTTCACTGGATCCGCTGCAACTCTAGCCTCCGAGATGATGTGTCCCAAGAAGTGAACCTCTCGAATCAAAAATTGGTACTTCGAGAGCTTACCATAAAGCTGGTGCTATCGAAGTGTGTCCAGTAATACCTGTAAATGGTAGGAATTCTCCTCCTTACTAGTCAAGTATATCAGAATGTCTTCGATGAAGACTATGAAAAAGTGATCGAGGTATGGCTGTAAGATCCTATTCATGAGTCCCATGAACACTGCTGGAGCATTAGTTATGCTGAAAGGCATAACCAAGAACTCATAGTGGCCGTAATGACACCTGAATGTCGTCTTCTACACATCCTTGTCTCAAACTCTGAGCTGGAGATAGTTTGATCTGAGGTCTATCTTCGAGAACCACTGTGCTCCCTTTAACTGGTCAAAGAGGTTGTCAATCCTCAGGAGTGGGTACTTGTTCTTCATGGTCACCTGGTTCAGGTGAAGATAGTCAACAAAAAGCCTCAAGCTCCTGTCCGCCTTCTTAGCGAACAGAATCGGGGCTTCCCAGAGAGAAACACTAGTCTGGATGAATCCCTTCTCCTACAAGTCCTCCAGTTGTACCCGCAGCTAACGATGCTCAGTAGGAGACATCCGATATACTGGAGTAGATATTAGTGTTGCCTCGGGGTATAGGTTAATGTTGAAGTCCACCTCTCTGTGAGGAGGTAGTCCTGGAAAATAATCAGTGAAAACATCCACGTACTGGTCCACCACTACAAGATAGATGATCGCGTTGTCGAGCGCATCAAATTAGTTGCTTAATTTTGACTAGAATTTCTACAGTATAGCAGCAACCCTAGGTCGTCTCTCGATGGAGCCTTAGATCATTAATTTAAAAAGAGGGTTTTGATTATGAAAGAAGAAGGTTAATGATGTTTTGTAAAACTTGGTGGTTTTATGATTAATGATGAAAATAGAAAATGAAAGTGATAAAACAAAGTAGAAGTGAACAAGATTGATTAAACATGATCAACCCGGGGAAGTCTCGGGATGCTCATCCTTCATCGCTTCAGGGGATGGGGTTATGATATTTTAATCCCTGTTTTGAAACACCTAGAACTAGAATGTTACTAAGTTTATACTAGGATACCTCCTAGGGTTCAGTCGAAAACACATAACGATTTACCGGACACCAACGATGATTGGGTGATTTGTGTTCGACATGATAACTGAAACTAACCAAGGCAGCACATGAAGAATTCAATGTGCTGTCCAAGTTTATATTTTTTTTAATTGTGATACCATGAAATAAATGTTCATGACCTTGATAGTGATTATGTGAGTTCAATTGACCAATATGAACCACACAAACACCGCAATTGTAAGGGGGAAAAGGAAGTGGTGAACGGTGTGTGAAACATCACATGAATGGGTACCCCCAAACATGATCATATGAGTTGAGAATTACATACCAGTACATAAATCAATAAAATAAGAATAGATGATGGTGAAGAACAACACAACAACCTGGAATTAAAAATATCATTCAAAATAATATAACTTTGAAGCTTAGGATTACATCACATTCCTCCCCGGGTGATCACAAGGGGTTTAGAAACCCATGGGAGAGGAAGAAGAAGAAGAAGTTGAAGTAGCACTTCCCATAGCCTCCAGAACTGCTAGGGATGTTGAGAAGACTCCTTGGGGACTCCAAAATGGCAGCACCTTTCCTCTTGGCCGAACTTCCAAATGAGTTTCCCTTGGTTCCCTTTTATAGGAAAATTGGAAGGTGTTTTTAGGCACACAGATTTTATCAATCCACTTGAAACACATTTTTTGGCCTTCATACAGTCTTATCTTGCTTTGGAGAAAATATAAAAGTTGTATCTATACCTATTGACTATCTCCACCGAATGTTTGTCACCATTTGGACAACTATAGCTCAAGATATTGATAAAATACATAACACCTCATTTGACTTGGTCCAAATTCGGTGGCTTGGACAGATCAGTTCGAATGGGCCTCATAGAAGCCGAATCAGGATTTGATTCCTTAATATGAAATTTATCCTATTAAAGGACCACAAAATTTTGAGCTCATTTGGATGCACGGATTTCGTGTACTATGAAAAATAGTGGACATATGTCCATGGATCCATGCAATTTTGGCCCATTTTTCTTCCACTTCATCAAGGGACCTCCAAATCACCTCCACCTACATTGAAACAATAAAAACAAGTAACATTTCCAATTATAATATTGATTAACATTAATTGATTGATTCAAACATAAATTGAAATTTATTATTATATTTGGAATATTCATTACAAAACTAGTTTAAAACTACGGTGTAAGGGTGGAATAAAACAGTGAATCGTGGTACGATCACACCCCCACACCTAAACATTTGCACTCCTAGGAAAAGTCACATATCCAAATATAATGATTCATATATATATATATATATATCCAACATCCTGAATATTTATCATTTGAGGAAATTTTATTTAAAGTAAAGTGATCAATGCACGAACCACACCAAGGAGTTCTTCCTAGTGAAAATAGAAAAAGATGTCTCATAAATCATATCATAGAGAAATTCAAAAAGGTTCATGATACCCAATTGAGAAAGGAATTCAGAAGTAAACCATGACACTAACTCTCCATGTGTGTGTGAAAACCATTCCATGCTATTCTTTCCACTTGCTATCCAATAAATATATGTTATTTTAACATTTTTCAGCTTAAATGATTTTTGTCACCGAACCTGTCCTACATCCTTTGCAATCATATTTCAAGACCCACTCATTTAAGCATTCCCAGAAGTCAAACCATAATCTCCCAACCTAGATATCCCCATATGTTGCACATTTAATCACTCCCCTCATTTTTTTTTGAAGTTTCAATTGGAACAAATATCGCACTCATCTCTCAACCCTTGTTTGATCTCCTCACAAAACTAATTTAAATAGTTATAATAAGATCAAAGGTTGAGGAGGAGTGGTTTTTGACCTGCCCAAGACACAATTTTTTTTTAGGGTGTACAACAGTTGGACATTAGGTAAACACACATAGGTCAATCTGGTACAGTAATGAAACAGATCAGATAAGGAACGAACGTATGGAAATACCATTTAAAGCTGAAAAATATTAACCCAACATATATTTACCTTATATTAAATAATAAATAATCACACTTTGTGGTTTGGTGCAAAAATTTTTGGAGATATTAGTGACACAGTTTTCCAAAAAACTACTCACACAAAGGGCATCAATCATCTCAAAGGTTTCACATAGATACGACCATTTATATCATTGACAGAAAACCAATTCACTAAAAATCACTCCTTTATGGTAAACTCATACACAAATTCTTTTTAGCCTTTGTTATGGTATTTTTACTTTCCCCACTTTATGGTCGCTAAATCATGGAACTTCGAAATTGTCGATGGGGAAAAATGAAAATACCATAAAGAAGGCCAAAAAGAGAAAACAATGAAAATTTATAACTAACCCAGGAATGTATCCACCCCCCCCCCCCCCACACCTAGAGTATGCAGTGTCCTCACTGAAATAATTGAGAGTGTGAGAAGGATGGATAAAACCTGGTGTGTTTTATTGGTATGATGTGTCAAGAAGGTGGATTTCCTCCATCGAATTCTTCGGAAAATCCTCATAGAAGTGTTTAAGTTGCTGCCCATTGACGGTAAGACTTTGTCCACTATGATCATGCAAAACCTGTATTGCACCAAAAGGGTAAACATTAGTAACAGTATAAGGACCAAGCCATCAGGAACAAAGCTTACCTGGGTGAAGCTTAAGCCTGTAATTGCACATGAGGACCTTCTCACCAATATGGAACTTCCGCTGGTGAATCATGCTATCATGAATAGCCTTTTTCTTCTCTTTATAGATTCGGGAGTTTTCATATGCATCATGTCGAATTTCTTCCAACTCTTGAATCTGCAGCTTTCTTTGCTCACCTGCATCTGAAAGGTTCATATTACATTGTTTAACAGCCCAATATGCATGGTGTTCTACATCCACTGGGAGGTGACAAGCCTTTCCAAACACAATTCTGTATGGTGACATTCCGATTGGGGTTTTAAAAGCTGTACGGTACGCCCAAAGTGCATCATCCAAGCGCAAAATCCAATCTTTCCTATTGGGTTTTACCGTTTTCTCCAAGATTCGCTTAACTTCTCGATTTGAAATTTATTCTTGTCTGTTAGTTTGGGGATGATATGCAGTGGAGACTTTATGAAAAACCTCATACTTACGAAGCAAGTTTTTCATGTTACGATTGCAAAAATGTGAACCCTGATCACTAATGATGAATCTTGGTAGACCAAACCTACTGAAAATCTGGGACCTCACAAAATCAACAACCACTCGAGATTCATCGGTCTTGGTGGCCTTTGCTTCCACCCATTTAGATACATAGTCAACATCCAATAATATGTACACAAAGTCAAATTAATTTGGAAAAGGCCCCATGAAGTCAATGCCCCATGCATCGAAGATCTCACAAAATAACATGGGTTGTTGGGGCATTTCATTCCTCTTGGAGATATTCCCTGTGAATTGACAATGACTACATGACTTGAAAAATATATGGGAATCCCTATTCAATGTTGTCCAATAAAGTCCTGAGTCAAGGACCTTTCGAGATGTATTTTGAGAGCCAAAGTGGCCCCCACAGGCCAAAGTGTGGCAGAAGGTCAAAACAGAGGTGAACTCATGGTCAGGGACACACCGACGAACTACTTGGTCACTACAATTTCTCCACAAGTATGGGTCATCCCAAATGTACCAATGAGAATCATGCTTAAGTCTCTAGGATTGTGAAATTCTGAAATCATTGGGGACCCTAGATGTTGCTAGAAAATTCACAGTGTCTGTATACCAGGGGGTAAGGTCCACAACATCACAAAGGTTCTCATGAGGGAAGAATTCTCCAATGGGTAGGGGTGAGTCAACATGATGGTCTAATGGTGGGGAAATCCTACTAATGTGGTCAGTTACCACATTATCCACCCCTCTCTTATCTCTAATATCAAGTTCAAACTCCTGGAGGAGTAGCATCCATCGAATGAGGTGGGGTTTGGCTTCAGGTTTCTTTAGGAGGAAATGAAGGGCAGCATGATCAGAGAAGACGATGATTTTTGACCTGAGAAGATATGAATGAAATTTTTCCAAGGAAAACACAATAGAAATGAGTTCTTTTTCAATGGTTTTGTAGTTTACCTGGGCAGGTTCAAGGTTATGCGAGGCATATGCAATGACATGAGTAGCCTTCTCAACCCTTTGTGATAAAACTGCCCCAACTGCAAAGTTAGAGGCATCACACATAAGCTCGAAGGGGAGATCCCACCTTGGTGGTTGGATGATGGGAGGTGATGTGAGAATATTTTTTAGTGAATTGAATGAATCCTCACAATTTTTATCAAACACAAAATCAGAATCTTTTTTCAATAACCAGGACAATGGAAGTGCAATCTTACTAAATTCTTTAATGAATCGGCGGTAAAAACCAGCATGACCCAAGAAAGATCGCACCTCACGAACACATTTTGGATATGGAAGGGTTGAAATTAATTCAATTTTAGATTTATCAACTTGAATTCACTTATTTGAAATGACATTCCCAAGAACTATCCCCCGCTCAACCATAAAATGGCATTTCTCATAATTTAAAACAAGATTTTTTCAATGCAGCGGCGGAGGATAGAACCTAGGTGTTCCAAAAAAACCATCAAAATAAGATCCATAAACTGTGAAATCATCCATAAATACTTCCATACAACTCTCAAGATACTCAGAAAAAATACTCAACATACATTGTTGAAAAGTACCAGGAGCATTACATAGACCGAATGGCATCCTTATGTATGCAAATGTGTCAAATGGATAGGTAAATGTTGTCTTTTCTTGATCCTCAGGGGCTATATGGATTTTGAAATAACCCGAATATCCATCAAAGAAACAATAATGGGACTTACCAGCCAGTCATTCTAACATTTGGTCAATGAAAGGTAATGGAAAGCGGTCCTTTCGCGTGGCTTGATTCAGTCGACGGTAGTTAATACAGACTTGCCAACTGTTTTGCACACGTGTTGGAACCAATTCATTCCTTTCATTTAACACAACTGTTATTCCTGTTTTCTTAGGCACAATTTGCACTCGGCTAACCCATTTACTATCAGATATAGGATAAATGATCCCCGCATCAAGTAATTTACTGACTTCCAATTTTACCACTTCAAGGAGAGTGGGATTAAACCGGTGTTGATATTGTCTTACAGGATTAGCCTCATCATCCAAAAGTATATGGTGAATACAAATAGATGTACTAATCCCAGGAATATCAACCAATGTCCATCCTATTTCCTTTTTACACTCTCTCAATAGTTTGAGCAGTTTCGATTCCTGTTGTGGAGAGAGGATATTGGAAATAATGGCGGGCAGTTGGTTAATACCCTCAAGATATGCATATTTTAAATTAGAAGGAAGTTGTTTAAGTTCTAACACCAGTTGTTTTTGGATTGAGGGAGTGGATTTAGGGGGATTGAGGTCCATTAAACTGTCTATCTGCTCATTTTTATTCTCTAAAGATAGAGAATCTATAGAAATGAAATTTGTAGAATCATCGATGGTCATGGGTACCTCAGAATGAACACACTCATCAATTAAATCACAAAATTTACACTTTTCAGAACCCACACAACACTCAAAACATGAATAAAAACTCAAATCATCCAAGGGTGAAGAAAACAAAAATGAATCAGAGTTTGGGTTGAGGAGATAATTGTGTGTGTGTGCATCGTTTGAGAGCACTTCCATCTAATAGATAGGAAGAGTGGAGTGCTCTTCAACGGGGTGTTTCATAGCCTCAAGGATGTTAAAACTTACCTTTTCTCCACCAAATTCCATGGACAATGTACCATTGTGAACATTGATGATCATATTTGCTGTTTTTAGAAATGGCCTCCCAAGTATGAGAGGGGCATGTCCTTAGGTTCGGGTATCTTCCATCTCAAGAATTTAAAAGTCTTCAGGGAAGATGAGATTCTTAGCTTTTACGAGGACATCCTCGACCACTCCTGATGGGTGTGTTGTGCTTCAGTTGGCAATTTTCATGACAATTCTTATTGGTTGAAGCTCTCCAACCTACAAATAAGTATACATGGAGTGAGGCATTACATTAATAGAATAACCTAAATCTAGCATAACATTAGAAAAGAAGGTATTTCCTGTGGTACAAGGTATCGTGAATGTGCCCGGATCCTTGCATTTGGTTGGCATTGCTGGTTGAATCAAGGCCAAGACATTCCTACCCAATTTGACTCTATCATTCCCCTTCAGTCTCCTTCTATGGGTGCAAATCTCTTTAAGAAATTTGGCATATCAAGGTATTTTCTTAACTGCATCCAATAGAGGAATGTTAACTTGAACTTTTTTAAATGTATCCATTATTTTATTTTCAATCTCATTATCAAAGTTTTTCTTAGATTTAGAGAGTATTTGAGGGAAAGGAAGAGGAATTGATTGTTCATGGGAATCCTTAATGATAATTTGATTACCATTTTTGTCTTTTTTTTTCTTTACATGAAGTTTTTGAGAGTTGGGAAAGAGATTTTTCATGAGGGGGACATACCTACTGTGCAGAATCAGTAGAAGGAGAAACTTCTTTACCACTACAAAGTGTAACTGCACATACAATACATTTGTCCTTCGGATTGGCAATGGGTTAGGATGGTAGTTGTCCAGAACCTTGCATCTTAAGCTCATCGATGGTGTTTGCCAATTTCCCCACTTGAGTTCGCAGGTCTTGAATAGATGATTGTGTGGTTTGTTGGAACTGGAGGTTCTAGGTTGCCATTTGATTCACTATATACTCAAGGCTTGGTTCAGACTTGGGAGGAGGAGTATTGTTTTGAGATGTTGAAGGATAAGAAGGTTTCATACCTTGGCCTTGTTGATACCAATTCTGCTTGGGGTAGCTTGAGTTTCATCCTTGTCGGTATTGTGGCTGTGCTTGCCACCCGGGGTTTGGATTTGGCCTGAATGGTTCTTTCTTGAACGATGGTTCTTATTGGAATGGATGCCCAGGGAACACTATAGCACAAGACTCAGATGAATCTTGAAGTTGTGGGCACTGATCAGAAAAATGAGTATTATCATAACAAATACCACAATGTAATGGAACGGGAGGAGAGTGTGAGTTACCTTGTGCTTGAGCTAATTGCCTTAGAATGGTATGAATCTCATCAAGTTTATTATCTACCTTTTGTTCTAGGGATGAATGACTTACCTCATGAACTCCTCGGGTTGGTGCAATAGCTCGTGTACCAAATTGTTGTGCATTTTGAGCCATGTTGGCTATTAAGTCACGAGCGGCAGAAGGAGTTTTGTCAACTAGGGCACCACTAGCTACAGCATCAATCATTCCATGATCCATGGGGATAAGTCCCTCATAGAAGTATTGAATTAAAATTTGTTCACTAATATGGTGGTGGGGGAACTTGAGCAAAGTCTTTTGAATCTCTCCCAATATTCATGAAGGGTTACTCCTTGTGATTGCCTAATTCCACAGATTTCTTTCCTAATTGACACAGTTCGGGAGGCAGGGAAGAAATTCTCTAGAAAGAGTCTTTTAAGGTCATTCTATCCCCCAATTGTGGTAGGTAGATAGTATAGACAATATTTTTCTACACCATCAAGGGAGAAAGGGAATACCCTAAACTTAATGAGGTCCTCAGACACATTTTGGGGTTTCATGGTGGAGCACACTATGTGAAATTCCTTAAGGTGTTTATGAGGGTCCTCGCCGGGAAGACCATGGAATTTTAGAAGAAGATGGATTAGGCCTGATCTTAGCTCAAAATTGGCCGCTTCCTCAGGATATTGGATGTACGCAGGTTGGTACTCCACATCTGGGTGGTCAGTTCTTTTAATGTTCTATTATTTGCAGCCATGATCTCTGGGGTTTGACTTGGTAAAATTTTTGATTGGTTTCGGAACACTTGAGTTTTCACAATGGGTTCCTCAATGTTACTTGATTTACCTTATCTAGATTCCTTGATTTGTGTGTGAAGTGACTTTTCAATTTTAGGATCAAATTCAAGTAGTGTTTCTTTACCAGATCTTGTCATGCAACAACAATGCCCAATTTGATTGATTGATTTTTTTTAGTTTTTTTATTTGAGATGGATAAAAAAACTTAATAAGGGTGAAAGAAGAATAGAATGTTATACTATATAATTAGAGAGGTATATGAAGAAGAAGATATATAGAGAGAGAGAGAGAGAAAGAACACACCAAAAACAACAACAAAAATAAAGAAAAAACCCAAAACAAAAACAATCAAATGGGGGTGGGGTATTTAAAGGAGTACTAATTAAGAAGTAAAATAACTAAATAAAAGTAAATAAATAAAAAATGATCTTGGATCCCCAGAAATGGCGCCAAAATTTGATCACGCTGTCAAGCACGTCAAATTAGTTGCTTAATTTTGACTAGAATTTCTACAGTATAGCAGCAACCCTAGGTCATCTCTCGACGGAGCCTTAGATCATTAATTTAAAAATAGGGTTTTGATTATGAAAGTATAAGGCGAATGAGGTTTTGTAAAACTTGGGGGTTTTATGATTAATAATGAAAATATAAAATGATAGCGATAAAACAAAGTAGAAGTGAACAAGATTGATTAAACGTGATCAACCCGGGGAAGTCTCGTGATGCTCATCCTTCATCGCTTCAAGGGATGGGGTTATGATCTTTTAATACCTGTTTTTTAACACCTAGAACCATAATTTTACTGATTTTATACTAGGATACCTCCTAGGGTTCAGTCGAAAACACATAACAATTCACCGGACACCGCCGATGATTGGGTGATTTGTGTTCGACATCATAACCGAAACTCACCAAGGAAACACATGAAGAATTCAATGTGTTGTCCAGGTTTGTATTTTATTTCATTGTGATACCATGACATAAATTTTAATGACCTTGATAGTGATTATGTGAGTTCAATTGACCAATATGAACCACACAAACACCGCAATTGTAAGGGGGAAAAGGAAATGGTGAACGGTGTGTGAAACATCACATGAATGGGTACCCCCAAACATGATCATATGAGTTGAGCATGACATACCAATACATAACTCAATAAAATAAGAATAGAGGATGATTAAAAACAACACAACAACCTGGAATTAAAAAGATCATTCAAAATAATACAACTTTGAAGCTCGGGATTACATCACATTCCTCCCCGGGTGATCACAAGGGGTTTAGAAACCCATGGGAGAGGAAGAAGAAGAAGAAGTTGAAGTAGAACTTCCCATAGCCTCCAGAAATGCTAGGGATGTTGAGAAGACTACTTGGGGACTCCAAAATTGCAGAACCTTACCTCTTGGACGAACTTCCAAATGAGGTTCCCTTGGTGCCCTTTTATAGGAAAATTGGAAGGTGGTTTTAGGCACACAGATTTTATCAATCCACTTGCACCATGCGTTTTGGCCTTCATACAGTCTTATCTCGCTTTGGAGAAAATAGAAAAGTTGTATCCCTACCTCTTTAATGTCTCCATAGAACGTTTGGAACCATTTGAACAACTACAGCTCAAGATATTGATAAAATATAGAACACCACATTTGACTTGGTCCAAATTCGGTGTCTTGGACAGATCAGTTTTAATGGTCCCCATAGAAGCCGAATCATGATTTGGTTCCTCAATATGAAATGTATCCTATTAAATTTTGGACAGGTACACAAAATTTAATCCCATTTTGATAAACGGATTTTGTGTACTATGCAAAACAGTGGACAGATTTCCATGGATCCATGCAATTTTGGCCCATTTTTCTTCCACTTCATCAAGGGCCCTCCAAATCACCTCCACCTACATTGAAACAATAAAAACAAGTAACATTGTCCATTATAATATTGATTAAAATTAATTGATTGATTCAAACATAAAGTTCAATTTATTATTATATTTGGAATATTCATTACAAAACTAGTTTAAAACTGTGGTGTAAGGGTGTAATAAAACAGTGAATCGTGGTACGATCAATAGCTCGGACTCTCCACATCTATTGCTCTGAGGGTAAGGCAGGCCAACTGATGAGTGATTGGCTACACCCTCCTCCAAGTAAGTCTTTCCTACAGTGCAAAGGCTCCCTTCTCACCAGTGAAGGTGAACCTGGTCCCATTTGTGCGGACACACCGCACTTTGCGCCTAATATAGTCGATCTGAGCATGGACTGTAGATAACCAGTCCATACCCAAGATGACGTTGTAAGGCCTCGATGCTACTACTAGGAGATCCTAGACGAAGCTCTTGCCTCCTATATTAATCTCACACTACCGGCACCAGTGTGTAATCATCGAGTCTGCTCCCATAGGAGTCTCTAGTCGTAAGGATCGAGCCAACGGCTCTGTCGGAATCTCCGAGCTCCAAATAAGGGCAGTGGAAATGTAAGAGTGACTCGCACCTGTGTCTATAATAACTATAGATATGGTGGAGTAGACATAGATTATACCTCGAATCATCTCCAGAGCGCCGTGGTCATTTGCCTCAGCTACCTGGAGCTGAGCTCTCCCCTGTCCACATGCTCCCTACGGTCGGGGTGGACCTCCTAGTGGTGGTGGCGGTAACACCTTGAATCGTCATACATTGCCAGCTGCTCGACCAGCTCCTCTGCCACGTCCGCCTGCTCCCTGCTGACCACATCGATCAAATCTCTATCCCTTCCTTGGTGGTCCTTCGACCGTCTGTTGATCATCCAAACGGCGGGTCGGACAGTCATGATCCATGTGACCATCCCTCCACATGAGTAACACTGCCCGCTCATGGCATGTGTGTCTCTACGCCGGATACCCCGCACAACCGATCATAATTCATGTGGTCGACCACCTGTAGGTATGGTCCTCTTGGACCTCTATGACATTTGTCTACTGCCAGCTGCATAAGACTCCGTTGTGTGTCGGATAGTAGTCGGTCTCGCTATTGGTGATTGCTCACCAAGGAAACTCTCTACCAAGAGGGATCTCTCTAGCACCCCTATCTGTATTGGGATGTTACGTGTGATCATCAGAGCTCTGATCTCTCACTTGATACCCTGCTCGAAGGTATGGGCCCTGAAGAATGGGTCCCGCACTATATCTGTGGAGTAGCGCGAGAGGTCGGTGAACCTTGTTGAGTATTGTGCCACCATCATACTACCCTACTGTAGATACAGTAGCTCCTATATCCGCACTGTGTGGAGAGTGGCTGGGACAAACTTCACCCGAAACATGATCTCAAAGTCTTCCCAGAGTAGTGTCACCTCATCTTGCACCTGGAGCATCAGGCTCCACCATCTGTCTATTACTTCCTAAAGGAGACTCGCAACAAGGATCACCATGAAGTCTCCTGGTGTCCCTACTGGCCTGAAGACTCTCACCACAGCCTCCAACAAATCCTCAGCCACATGTGGGTCAGTCTCTCCCCTAAACCTGGGTGGCCTATGGTGCTGGAACTCATGTAATGCACTCAAGCAGCGTGCATCGTCTACTACTGGGGTTGGTGGCATTGGTGGACCAATGAGAAGTAGTACTACTGATGCCTCCGCTGGTAAAGGGCCCTACACCGAGGCCTCATCGCTCGGTGGGCTGTCATTACATATGACTCTAAGGGCTCTAATTAGTCTTCCACGGGGAGGCATCCTGAAAGAAACATATGAAACACGGTCAAAATATTATACCTGGTGATCTGACCTAGTTGAGATGACTTAAAGAAAACTTTTGTAAACACACACACAATCAGTGTTTTCATGCACTAAGTCGGAAATCAGAAGTCAGGGTCCTAGTGTATGGATACCTCATCCACCCACACCAACACTAAACTCCCTGAACTAAAAACCACACTTAGTACCCTTAACACTATTACTTCAGAGAAAAGAAAGATCAAATTTCTAATTCCTACGTTAGAACCGACTCCTGTGATACCAATTTGTCACGACCCATCCCCTGGGGCCCGTATCGTGACTACCCCAAGCCCATCTTCCATAGGCCATGGGATGGAGACTAGCACCAAAGGCATAAATCCCTAAACAAGGAAGGCATTGCCTTTAAAACAGTAAACAATCACATCAGAGTACACAACTTAAAGAAAAACACTAAGTTAAATTTATATAAAAAAGAAGTGCTGGAAAGTAAAAGGGGCCAGAAATAAAAGCCCAACAGGAAATTACAAGTACAACTGAAATAATGTACAACTGAATAAAAGTAAAGTAGCTATTGGGTCATCCTCCGAGGTTCCTACCTGAAGGGTAGGTACAGATGGCCTCCTCTGCACTCCCATCCGTTCGTCTCCTCCATGTACCATCACACCGATTGGTCCACCTCCGGGTACCGTCCAGTCCTGCTACTCTTTTCCTCAGTCAGTTCTGTTCTTTTTCTGCAACCAACACAACGAGGTTCAGGCATAGCCCGTGCAGGGGTGAGTATAACGATACTCAGTAGGGACCCCTAGACCCTCGAGGTCTCACAAAACCCAACATGGATAACACAAAGTATGAATTCAATGGATAACCATTACTTAGGTATATGACCATACATATACCTAAGTTATCAATTAACTCATCTCAATCATGAGGAAATCACAAAAGTCATTGACTCAGCTCAAACCAGGATTTTTATTATCAAAACCATGGTTGGTGGTGTACTCCTCCTCTATCGAGTACAGTGGGTATGTCGCTTCACACAGAGGCGCTTCCCACTAACCTTGGACTAATGAGATACTCCTCCTATTGAGTACCGTGAGTCTGTTGCACTCTCACAGAGGCGCTCCCCACCACGGGTCTGCCGCGCTCACACAGAGGCACTCCCCCTAGTAGCCTGCAGAGGTACTCCTCCTGTCGAGTACCGTGGGTCTACCGTACTCACACAGAGGCTCTCCCCACCATGGGTCTACCACACTCACACAGAGGCGCTCCCCATGGGGCTAGTCGAGTCACTCTGAGTCAAATCGATCAAGCAGTCGGCAGGTCTCAGCCAGCTGCAAGGTCTCTGTACTCTGTTCACTCGCCTCTGGAAGGATCCACTCCACGAGTTACTGGTTGATACTCCAACTATCACAAAGTCCCACGTAGAAGTATCTCAGAGGTCCTCCACATCATAGGGGTCTCAATGCAACAGATGGCGCATCGATTGGACACCCGGTCTATGAGTCATTATCCTTTTAGTCCTGGTGTCCTAGTTGGATTTGTGTACGATTCAACCTGACCATAACTCAAATATACCCCTAACTCTAGTGGGGTATTCTCAAAGGGACGGCTTCGCTCCAAGAATACTGGCACCATTGATGGTTCGTCAAATGGACGTCTGGGGCCAAAGATATGGCCCAAGAAGGTAAGGGGTAGGTAATGGGCCTGGGCCCGATCCGACCCGGTCGGACTGTCTCGGCCCAACCCAGACTGGGATGACCCAGACTGGGCTGACCCAAGCCGCGGGGGTGCCGACAGGACACCGGGCAAGCTGTGGGGGCGCCATGCAGGTCGTGGGGGCACCGGCAGGGGGCCGGGCAGGGCGTAGCAGCGGCCAGGCAGGCCGTAGGGGCGTCGGGCAGGGCGTGGGGGCGCTGGAAGGGCGCCGAGAAGGGCGCGGTTATGGCCATGCAGGCCATGGGGGCGGCGCGATTCGCGGAGGTCGTGGGTAGTGCGGTCTTTTTCATTTCTGCCTTCATCGTCGTTGCCTCATCATCGTGTCGTAGAACGCCACAAAAAGAGAGAAAACGACGGAGGATTTCGGGCCATGTTAGGTTGGCCCGTACCGTCTGCGTTTAGGAAGGTATCATTTGGTTCATCATGAGAATAAGATGATCAATAAAATACATTCGCATTAAAACCATTTTATCCTTTGAAGAAGATAAGAAAATGGTTATAACATCATCAAGCATAAACCCCCTACCTCTTATTCGTCCCTCGTTGGCGGAGTCATGGAAGGAAGACGATGAAGACCGTCGATCGTCGCGCCCACTGCACATCCCCAATTCTGAGCTGCGTTGGTTCATTGATGATGTTGTGGAGGGTAGGATTCGAGGAAGGAATTCGAAGAAGAAAACATCACCGGCGTTCTTCGCGTTCTTCGTTGGAAGAACGGTTCTTCGTTGGGAGCTTTTCTCCCCTCTCCCAAATTCCACCAAAAGAGAATGCCAACCCAACTAATAATAATATATTGACTATTATTTTAATTTTGGCATGAAATTCAAAAAGGTGCATTAAATTATGTAGGCTCCCCTTAATTAAACCACAGGGTTGGCACAATTAATTAAAAAGGGAAGGTGGCACCAATTAATGGTAGAGGAGGTCAAGGGACTTCCCTCTCATTAATGTGGGGAGTTGGGAGATTTTCCACCCTCCCATTAATTTGGGGGTTTTAGTCTCGTGTGGTCCCCACATTGTAACCTCTCGTGGGAGGTTAAATTTGGGTGGACCCCACCACCATAACCTCTCATGGGAGGTTAGGGTGTGACGGTCATATCTCCAACTCCCAAGTGGAGGTTTTAACCAACAATCACACACATGACAGCTTAAAATAAAATAAAGTGTTGTACACTTTATTTTATTATTTTTTATAAAAATCCAAAAACTAACTTTTATTCTCGACCATCTGTTATCAAGGTGAAAGTCTTCTTAAGAAAATATCGGCATTGTGAGTTCAACGGTGCCCTCGGATTTCAGTTTCAAGCACCGGTTCAGAAGTTATGAAATCTCACTCGTATGTTTACTGAACGTACCCGAAAAAACTTCATAACTTGGTTCCGTGCACACCGGGCCTCGAAATAAAGCACCGTAAATTTTTGCGGACTCATAAAAATACCATGTATTTAAAAAAAAATCCATGGGATTTCCAGGTCTTTACAACTTAAATGGTTGATAATGTTTATATATGACTATTATGATGGAAAATTTGAGTTTCCTTGTCTTACCTAAGGTATTGAGGTTGAAATAATAATAGAAATTAATTCTTGATACTATTATCTATTTTCATTAGTGATTAATATTTATCAATGGTATTCAAGGATATTCCAAAATTTATGAGGGTTATGTAAAACATCTATGGATTTTCTTCAATGGATTATTTTAAAGGTTTAGAAACATGTATTAAATGGTATCAATAACCATGAAAGGTGATTTTATTATAAGGTATTATTTTTTGGGATAACATGATTAAGGCATGGATATCTTTTAGGATTGATATATGCTTAAGGAATGATTTTTTTACAAGGTAAGTAAGATATTATTTGTAATATTTGTATTTATAGTTAGATCATGATATTTTTGTGGTTGCATGCATTTTGGGATTATGGTATATATATTGGATAGTATGTGATTTTATTACCAAGTGATTAATACCATTTGATGATTGAAGATAGTATTGATTTTTAAAATAATATGTGTTTTTATTGTATGTATTATAAGTTAAGGTGTTTTTGGAAAGATATATTCTAGAGAATATATGATTAGGGTATAAACATATGTGGTCATATTATTAAATAATGTTGTGTGTGAAAAAAATAAGTGTTTTAATCTAGTTTAGGGTAGTAAGATAAATATCTCATTAGATGATATATCTTCACTAATAATGTCCCTAGTTATCTTCATTAGTAATCAATAATTAAAATTTTGAGGATTCTATTTATTTAAGGGGGTAGAATGTAACGACCTGAGATTTTGGATCCTTTAAAATACATATTATGTTCTATGACTTGTGTTTCATGCTACACCCAATGTAAAAAAACTACAACATATTAATAAAGATATAATAAAATCTAATATGGTACACCATTAATATTTATTACCTTTATAAGGTAAATAATTAATATGAGTTAATATTGGAAAGGTTACTTTCAATAAAATCCATTTTATTTATATAATATATTTTATTTTAAAAATATCAATCTTTAAATTTTATAATTTAAATTTGATAAAGTAAAATTACATTTTTAATTCCTCATAACAAAACTATCTTAGGATGTATTTTTTAGATTAAAAAAACAATTAATTTTTAGGTGAATAGTAAAAATACCAATTTTTCTAATATTATCACTTTTGTATGAATTATATGTTTTTAAACTATTTTTTTATATAATATATATAAAAAGAAAAATAAATCATTTAAAAGTATTATTTTCAATTTATAAAACCTATCATTTTAATTTTATAAAATCAATTGATATTTTATTAAAACTATTTTTCTTTTATTTCTTTAATTAAATTTACACAAGGGAAAATTAGGTTTTCAATTTATTTTAGTGTTACATAGATATTATTTAAACAATTAGAATCTTATTAATTTCATTAGAATCAATAACACTGATAATATTGTTATATACATAAACTTTATCCTAAAAAATACACTTTTCTTAAAAACATGTTTTTACGTGTTACACATGCTAAAGTTAAGATTAATTTCCCTATTCATAGAATGTTAACTTTTTAAATTATTATTATGTTTTAAATAATAATTTTAATATTAATTAATATGGATAATTTAATTTTTAGTTATAAAATTTAGATTATTATAATTTATGCTAATTGCCATGATAATGGAGAAACAATTATTTTAAAATTGTTATTTTATTAATATCAAGGAATTTATATCAAATAAATTAAATTTAAATAATTTAAATAGTGAATATAATATATAACATAAAAACATTTGTAATGTCATGACCCACCTCACTATAAAACTAGTGGCTAGGTCGGATCACCAAAAGACCTTAGGCATGCCACTCCATATGACAGAGGCTACTAACTAACAATGGGGGTGTAAGATGGCACATTGGGGAGACTATACCTACTGTATCAGAGTGAAAAAATAATAAATAAATAAATAAACATTATCCAATGTAATAAATAACTAGAGTATCCATAAATTAATAAGAATACAGTAACAGTACATGAAATTTGGTAAGGTGTGAATAGCTATGTTGAAACATACAATAAACTGCCCACTGGGCCTATCATAGATACATGATAGAATAAAATAATAAAACAATAAAGAAAAATTAGGCTCAGCTACATCACTAAGCCTAAACTCATCTATTATCCTAATACTATCTGAGTTATCCTGTTCGACCATGTTATCTTGGGCTTCATCCCAACCTATGGTTGCAATAAACATTTAAGAGTTACTCAGGTACCCAAATGCAATAGCGGACCATGTTATCTTGGGCTCCATCCCAACCTATGATTTAAAATATCTATGAGCATATTTTAGGACTATTATAACAATATTAATTACCCTAAACTCATCATATGAGAACTAGGCAGAGACCTATAAGCATTACAGCATAATTGGGAAAATCCTTATAAGAATTACAACATAATAGACCTAAACCCTATAATAATTAAAACATAATAGGGCCAATCCCTATAATAATTATATCATAACTGATTCAATACCTATAAGAATTATAGAAAAATTAGGCCAAGCCCTTTATATAATCATTTCATCATGTTTGGGATAAGTCCAATAAGAATATTTCCCACATGTATCTAGGGATTGTGAAACTTACCCTCAAGTAGTTTGTAACCACGTCCCTTGCCCTCATGCATCACATATGGTGCTCTCAATCTCCTATCACAAGTATATGTCATAATAGTAAATAATCTAAAACAAATATATAACAACCATCCCTCAAGAATTAATCATAGAAAAGTCAATCCAAGAAAAGCTAGCAAACAAAACACAAAGCTAAACATCAACATGTATAGCACATCATTATAAGACATAATGGTCAATTAATCCAATTACCATTTATCCATCCATTTAAATTTAATAAATTCAAGATCCTTATTATCATTTTATCCCAAAAATCATTAACATGCCCATTTAATCAATTATAGTTTAGGTGATTCTATTTCAAGAAATCACTATAGTTCACAAATTATGAAAAAGTAGTCAATTTATCCAGTTATCAAATAAAAATAATTAAAACTAATTTAAGATAAGCTCTCAATTATAAAAATAATTATAACTATTTCCACTTCACTCGTAAATTAAGAATAAATACCATTACACATATCATCATATCAATTTTTCATTGAGCCTTTATACCAATTCCTAATTTCATGTTAAATTATCACTTTTAATCCAAGTTATTTATTATCATTATAATCAACATAATTACCATAACCAACATCCATTTTATCAAGGGAATTTATATTTATTTCTCTCATAACCCAATCAGTGTTAAGGTTTGGCACATCCCTTGGTTGGTCGTAAGTCTAAGTCTCAACGCCAAGGACTTGATGAGGTCTGAGGGAGGTCTAAACCTACAATTTTTAATTTAAGTAGTGAGTTTACAATTTCATTAGGTTTCATGCATGGAGTTCTAGAAAAATATCACATATTTCATATACTATAAAAAAATAAATAGACCAAATGGATTTGTTTTAGACCACTAACATTTAACCATGTATTTCCCCACTTAGACTCACAGGGCTAGTAGCATCTGTGAAGGCCCACCAAGCTCATCCAACCTCACTCTTTATCATCTAAGCTCATATCAAATCTCCAAGTTCCTAACTCATTACAAGCAATCATAATTAATTAATTATAGTAATTATAATTTATTAATTAATTAAATTCATACTCAGCATATTGCCTATTAACTCATTGAGTCATTACACTATAAAAAAAAGATCAGAAATAGGGTACATTCTACCCCAAACATACCAAAAAATTTAGGATACACAAAACCCCTAATGTATTCAACTAATTCAATATCCAGATAAATTAATTTAGCACAAAACCCCTTTAGAAAATCAAAAAAAGGGTCATACCTCAATAGATCAATGTGTGAAAAAAGGAGGAAATCATCTTGGGATCCCTTCTTTCTAGGCTATAAGGAATCTATTATGAAAACTAATGATTTCACCATCCTCTAGTGAAATCGTTATCTTGAACTAAAATACACATCTACGGATTCAGTGACAATAAGGGCGAAACAATGTAGAAGGAGGGAAGAGGAACACCTTACTCATCAATATAGTCAAATAACACCCAATAATGCTAAGAACAGAGAATAAATGAGGGAGGGGGATCAAGACAAACCTTCTCATTCACATCCCTACTTTCTCGAAGAAATTATGGGGTCAATCGCTTGTTAAAAATAAAAAAAAAAGTTAGAAGATATGTTTCACAGCGTAAACCAATGGCTCATGCTGTGAATTTTTTGGGGCCTCCCCCTAGGCCCCTTTTCATGTCTCGTACACTCCTAGATTAACCCCCTAAAATCAATTCATGTTGTGAATAATATTCATGATGTGAATGGAATTTTGGGCTATTTTCAACTACCCAACATGCCCATTCTTCCTCTGGTTCTTTTCTTAACCCTCAAGACTTCCACCGAAACATTAACCACTCCTGAAATCACCACATTTAGAAAATAAAACACTCAAAACCACATTCATGTTTCAAGATTAAAAAATGACCCATCCACCAATGGAGAAAAATAAAATTCCCACTGAAATTTAAACCCATTTGGATGCGTATTCTTACAATCTCCCCACTATAAAACTTCTCATCTCTAAGAATCCTTGATGAGAATTTACCTAACCAACCTGACCTAAATGAGTCACGTAACCAAGATCATCTCACCAATTTCTACACCATAATGTTAAAATATCTTTCACTGCATAAATCCAAACATGAGGTGCATTATTCTCCAAAACTAGATCCACTGATTCTAACCAAATTTGAATCCCTAGATAGTACTTCTGACACCTGTCCATTTCCAAAACACTACTATTTCTTCATCCAACTCATCAAAAGATTCATGTTTTCCCCACTATAGAATCCCAACTTTCTACAACTACTTCCGGCCCATGGAATTTCCAACCATCGAGATCATTTATAAAAACAAGTTCTTAGTGGTCTCATGACCCACTCAACATGGTTTCCTATCACACCATGCCTGAACATGAACTGAACACCATCCATAATTGGTACCACCACTCATTTGTGATTCCAATACAAAACAAACTAGTATTACCTTCCCACACATAGAGACCACATATGTTAACCTATCCTCGTGGAGGGGGGGCTATCTAAACCTTGAAATACTCATGTCATGCCTGAAATGATGTTTTTGAACAATGGTGCTATCTTTATAATATTTTTTAGGTGTTCCTCCCAAACACTACTGGAAAGGGCATTTTTACCCACAGTTATTTACCAACAGTTTGGTTAAACCATTGGTAAAGATGTTTTAGGGAACCCTTTCCCAATGGTTCATTAGAATCGTTGGGAAAGGGTACCCCTTTTCCAATGGTTCACTAGAACTGTTGGGAAAGGGTGGCCTCAAGAACCCTTTGCCAACAGTTTTTAAAAACTGTTGGTAAAGGTTTTCCCCAAAACTAGTCGGGCCGCTTCTATTCCCCATTCTTCACAGAACCCTAACTTCAATCGGTGCTCTGCTCCTCTCACGAAGTCCCCCATCTGAACAGGTGAAAAACCATCTCAATCATCTCAAATCAGGTATTTTATTCTTTATACACATATTCTACCTTGTTTTTAATGTTATTGATCTAATATTTTAGTTTTAAGTTTGGATTTTGATGTGATTTCACCGTTAAAAATAGGGAAATGAACCAATATTTTGTTAATTAATTAGTTTCCCATGGAATATCATTTGTTTTATAATTTCAATGCTAAAACCATAATGCGGCGTTCATTGTTTTGACCTTCATTTAAGGTATGATTAAATTCTTCTATAGGTAGATTTATCAACCTAATAACATAAAATTATTTCTAATTCTATATGAATATTTTCAACATATAGGTGTCATTATGATACCATTCATACCATGTGGGAGTTCTTTTTTATAAAATGACACCAATGATTTATGGGTCCTCATTTTATAAATTGAAACTACATAAGGGTTATAGCTTCAGGTAATTCATTGATTTTGTCAGTTATACATTCCTAGGGAATGGTTGAAAACATAGAAGGTTACATGAACCTTATTATTAATCATTGATCGATGAATCAAGAAGTCATTAGCAAGATTAATAGTCATAATAGTTAATCAAACTCTAGAGAAAATTAATTGTATGGGATATTATATACCTGGCTTCATAGGGATGATGATCCAATAGAATGTACTAATTGGTGTGAAACTATGATAGTGAAATATAAAGCTAGAACACATTTGTTCATGTGGCACCTATCATGTTGTTAAACTATTGAAATTAATTATATTTTTTTGGTAGAATTTTTTTATATGTGAGATTTAAAATGACATTCATGGGTTATTTATAATTTATAACGGCCTAAATGTATAAATAATACATAGTTTTTCTGGTATAGGGGGGATTACATTATAAAAGGACCGTGTCATTTAACACCAATAATTAATTTATTTTTTAGATAATATTACTATTTCCAATGAAGTGTGTGACTGTGACTAGAGAAATCATCACACATACATATAGTGTAAATCTATTTTAAGATAATTTCAAGTTGTTTCATTCTCCTCTATATTCATTTTGGTGCCTGGTAAATGTATTTTTTGGCTACATCTGCAACTCATCTTCAATAGTGGGTTGAGTGTGCGCCTTGGGATGAGTTATCCTCCCTAGTAAATGAATAACAAGTCACTTATAATATATGGAATGTTCTATAGAATGTGTACTAGTGAATCCTTTCATTTTTGAGGGATCATAACCAAAAAATCAATAGAATATGGTTAAAACATTTTATTATAGCTCGTGATGATATCAGTTAGGAATCCAATTCATTCAGACAATGATGATGATAAAACCTGTTTATAGGTTGTCATTGATCCACAAAAATATTCTAAGGATTTGAGTGTGTGATAGACCCATAGGTAATAATACTTCTGATGAATTTCATTACTATAAATTAAGTATAATGATTTAATATCAAGATACTTAAAAAAATTAAAAATAATTCAATAATTAGGATTGAATTCCCTAATTTATCTAGATTTATCATAGGGTTCTGTGGTAGTAGGAAATTATGTTTGGTTAATGCTGACATGCCAGTAGGAGAATCTATGCTATTTCAAAAGAACTCATCTATTAAAGGTTTGACAATTCCCCTTGGACAGCCCGTACCCTCTGGACAGCCCCCCACCCTTGTTGACAACCCGCCCACCCCACCCCCGGACACCTTCCCACCACCCCCCGGACACCCCCATCCCCCCGGATTCCCCCACCCCTTGGAAAGCCCCCCCCCCCACCCCCTTAACACCCCCGACCCCACTGGACAGCGCCACCACCCCCGTGGACAGCCCGACCACCCCCCGTGGACAGCACGTCCACCCCCTGGACAGCCCGCCCACCCCCTAGACACCCCAGACCCCCTGGACAGCCCTGCCACCCCCATGGGTAGCCCTCCCACCCCCTGGACACCCTGTACCCCCCCCGGACAGCCCCACCCACCCCCTGGACACCCCACTCACCTCCTTAGACAGCCCGCCCACCCCCCTGGACTCCCCCTACCCCCTTGGACAGCCTAACCACCCCCGCGGACAGCCCGCCCACCTGGACACCCCGACCCCCCTAGACAATTGTCATTTACCTAAATATTTTTTTGATTAAACTTCAATATTATTGAATTTCTTTGAAATGACTTATTGCAAAAAAATTACAGAATGAATAGAAGTTGGATGTACGAAACTGGTCGGATTTCAACCAATTTTCAAAATAATTTGAACAGCTTTCTAGATTTTTCATTTGACAAGGCTTCAGATAGTGGTCACATACACTGCCCATGTTTTAATTGTGTTGGAAGACCTTGGTTGAGTCGTGAAGCAGTTAGCTATCATATAACCAAATATGGTTTCCAAACAAACTATTATGTGTGGTATCACAATGGAGAGAAAATGGAATCTCAAAATGTTGATGATTCAAATGATAGGACTGAATTGGAGAGTTTGATATATGATCGGTTTCCATTTATTCGGCATCATGAGAAGGAAAGGGTGTCCAACCAACAACATTTCGATATAAGCACACATGATGCGTCCAATGAAAATGATGATGTTGATAGGGTGAAAAAATTGAATGATGCTGCGACGACTCCAGTATATCGGCAATGTGGTAAAATGAAAAAGTTGGAATTTTTAATCTGATTGTTTCATGGGAAAAATATTTATGGGATTTCAAATACTGAAATTGATTACATTATTACCTTCTTGAAGGACTTAATTCCAGATGATGCAGATATTCCCTCAAACCACTATATGGCATGGAAGTTAGTTGATGAACTTGGATTCTCAAAAAAAATCATGCTTGCCCGAATGATTGCAGCTTATTTTGGGAGGAAAATGCTAAAAGAAATGATTGTATCAAATGTGGAACCTCTCGATGGAAGCCAAAAGATAATGGAACACCATCTCATGTGCCACAAAAATTAATGTGGCACTTTCCATTGATCCCCAGATTACAGAACCTTTTCATGTATAATGAAATATCCGTAAAAATGTGATGGCATGACACCGAGAGAAAAAAAATAATAATGAAGAGTTGGTTCACCCTGCAGATGGATTTGCATGGAAGAGTTTTGATGCTCGATATCCTGAATTTGCAGCTGACATGCGTAATGTGAGACTGGGTCTTTCATGTGACGGTTTTAATCCATTTGGGCAGATGCTTACTTCGCACAGCACATGGCTGGTTTTCATACACATTTATAACCTTCCCCCTTAGTTTTTTATGAAAAATCCTTACACTTTCTTGAGTATACTGATATCTGGCCCTTCTGATCCCGGAAATGATATAGATGTATACATGAAACCTTTAATAAAAGAGTTGAAACTTCTTTGGGATGTGGTTGTGACCACATACAATGCATGTTCGAAAGACGTATTTCAGATGCGTGCTGCGCTTATGTGGACGATCAATGATTTTCCTGCTTATGCAATGATGTCTGGATGGAGAACAAAAGGAAAATTATCATTTCCTGTTTGTATGAAGAATAATCGATTGAGAAGACTGAAATATCATCGTATTTTTAGTTTTATGGGACATCGACGATTCTTGCCAATGAACCATCCATATAGAAACAATCGTCGAAGATTTGACAATACCATGGAGAATGATGATCCACCTCAGCGTATGTCTAGAACTGATGTGCTTAATGAATTTAAAGATTTTAGTTATTCATTTGGGAAGGGTGTAATGAAATCTAGAAAGAGGGAAAATGTTTCCAATGATACCTGTTACAATTGGAAGAAGAAGAGTATATTCTTTGAGTTGTCTTATTAGTCAACCAACTTGTTGTGTCATTGCTTAGACTTAATGCACATTGAAAAGAATATATGTTAAATGTTTCTTTTGATTCTTCTAAATGTCAAGGGGAAGACAAAAGATGATTTATGATCTCGGCGTGACTTGGTAGATTGGAGGATCAGACCAGAATTGCATCCTGTCTGTATCAGTGAAAATAAATGGAAAGTTCCATGTGCTTCTTATGTGATGACAGCTGCTGAAAAAAAATCAATTTCTGGAAGTTCTAGAGACTATTAAAGTTCCTAATGGATATTCAAGCAATATATCAAAATGGGTCAACAAAAAAGAGTTGAAGCTGAAATCTTTGAAGACTCATGATTATCATGTCCTTTTGCATGAGTTGATTCCAATAGTAATCTGTCATCTCTTGTCCAATAATGTTAGAGTCTCAGTTATTCAGTTGTACTATTTGTTTAGAGATCTTTGTGCTAAGAGGTTTTCCAAATCCTTCTTGTAAAAACTGTTGGCAGAGACACCCTTAATTTTGTGTGAGTTAGAGAGAATATTCCCTCTATCATTTTTTACATGCATGTTGCATCTGACTGTCCATCTTTCGACCGAAATTATTCTTGGAGGACCCGTTGCTTTCCATTGGATGTATCCAACTGAAAGAAACATGTGCACATTGAAATCATATGTTCAGAAGAGGAATTATCCCGAAGGTTCTATTGTGAATGGTTACTTGGCTCAAGAATGTATGGATTTCTATGCAATGTATTTTTCTGATATTACTACGAGAATGAACAGACCAATGAGAAATGAAGAAGAATAATATGGGAAAATTGAACCCAGTTTTCTATCACTTCCTCAGACAGGAGTAATTCTGGGATCATATACATTGACGACATTAAGCCTTGAAGAGTGAGAGATGGCACATCGCACAGTGTTGTTCAATTGTGATTTGTTCTATGAGTATATCAAGTAAGTAAATTGTACGTGTATCTCTTATATTATCTCTTGTAATTTTAAATATTTTTTAAACTATTATTATTTTTATCTACAGGGAACATAAATAATTGATATATAGAAAGCATCGTTCTTTATCTTTGAGAAGGAAAGAGACTTTTCATAGCAAAGGGTTTTCTGCTTGGTTGAAATTGAAGGTAAAAATATTTCTATATTAACTAACGGTTTTGAACCGTTGGTATTGGTGTTCTGAAAATCACATTACCAACAGTTTAGAACTGTTGGTATAAAAATTCTCAAAAATGCATTACCAACAGTTATAAACCGTTGGTATACATTGAGAGAAATTTAATAAAACAATATACCAACGGTTTAGATAAAACTGTTGGTATAAGGCTTTCCTCACAGCTTACTAACCAATGGTTTTGAAAACCATTGGTATAGGCTATACCAACAGTTTTCCAGCCTATACCAACAGTTTAAAACTGTTGGTATACCCTTCTTTTCCAGTAGTGAAAATAGAAACCTTAACACAAATTTTATCATGTTTCAACCCCTGAAACATGTCAGAAAATATTTCATCGCATATTTTACCCCTTGAAACATGTCACAAAATAAGTATTTACCCCTTGAAGCAAAGTGAAAAAACTATTTAACCCCTTGAACCAAGTCATGAATCATATAACACCCCACAAAACATACCATGAAATGGAGATCACCCCACAAACCATGTCAAAAACTAGGGATCACCCCATGGAACATTTCATAAAAAGTTTCCCACCCTATTAACCATGTCATAAATGGGTAATCACCCCAAAAAAACACCTTACGACCACACTGGAATATTCCGAGATCGATTCCAATGAACCAATTACATCCTACATCTTGTGAAAATTTCTAATATGATGTTTTCATAGAACCATATAATTCATACTTATGGCTCACCGACATTCACATGACACCTCGACTATCTAACAGCCAATCAACCAAACCAATGACCCTTCACACACAAGGGTCATCCTCTAACATCCTATAATGGTCTCCCCATCACATAATTTTCCTTATACCGCTCCACGAGCACAACCGTAAGAAAATCCCTTCATACAAACCAAAAACATTTAGGTATCTTAATATATATCACATTCTCTCTCAACGTAATTAGAAAATCATAAAGATATTGGGCATGATCCTCTCTAGATGGAGTACATTAAGATGTTTTCAATAGTTTCCACTATAATCGGCACACATCACCTCGATTTCACCAAAAACAAATGGTGCTTACTCTCAAGCCACTTATTCACACATCCCAAATGGTATCGCATATCTCCATCATGTGACTACAATATTGGATTTATAAGAAACCCAAAGTCACACACTTTATTGTGACCATTCACTAAACAAGACTAAAAAACCCAAGACTCGTTCACCATAGGTACTAGGCCTAAGTGCTCATCCAAGCAGCTGAACATGCCTTATGGTCCCCTTACCTCAACACTCCAGAAGCTCCCATGGAAATCCATTCCAAAAACAAGCACATTACTCATTCCATCAATACTCACATGACTTCCCGCCTCACGACATCATTCTAGTTACATGCATCAACCTGCACTCTTACTAAACTACTAAAGTTTTCTCAATACACGGGACTATACGTCACCCCGATTCTATTCTCAAGACCACACTTTGATTCCTAAAGCACCAACATGCAAGGTTCTCATCACCAAAACCATTGAGCACTTCCTATGAATCGGTTTCAAACCCTAATCAAACTAAAAGAAAACTCACTAAGGTATGAGTCTAAATAAAGGTCCTCTAGGTCTCCCACCTATCCTTACCAATCAAGTCTCAAGAAAACCACATAGTATGACCACCTAGTCCACAGGTAAACTTCATATAAGGTCATAACTCATGGGTTTCAAGCACTCACCCTCCCCAACATCACGTGAAAAAAATGTCTATATGTTCATATCATGTGTATCACAAATAAAAACATCAAAATCCTAACTAACTTTCCACATCTAGGGAACCCATCCTCTCAGAGAACCTACACATCAGACTGCTCCTTGGAGGACTAGGACATGAAACCAAAACCAAAGAGAAACCACACATGAGGGGTTAAATGCCTCCACACCATGTTTCATACCAACCCATTGGGTCACTGTGCCTCTTGTGCACAGGGGAAGATTCATTATCTCCATAGTTAAGAATCTCACCATAGATCCACATGACCTTCCATTAGAAAGAATCCATATAAAAGTCAGTCTCATCTAAGTATATTTCCATCAAGTACTTATTCGAAAAACATTGTATGAGAAGTTGTTTACACTTTAAGAAACTATTCCTATATAATTAGTGAAATCACACACTAGAATTCTTATATGTCATGTGAATCATACATGCCTAATATGATGCATGAGACACCTCTTACCTCTATAGGTTTAAGTGTCAAAATAAAATCTCTTCCCTCTTTGTAATGCTCCAAGATCCAGATATCCATCATAAATCAAAACATCTAAACCATAAGTGTATCACCCAAGGTGAAAATAAAATACAACTATAACAACACAAATCACAATAGTATCTCCATACCATGGTAATCCAGAATTCCTACTAGAATAGGTGTTCGCGATGCACCATCCCTATATTCATCATAGGTTCTAATACATTCCTAAATCTTAAGTCTACTAGATACCAAAATCATAAGACAAAATAAATGAATCCTCTAATAACACTTTATAATGTCCCACCCTGGATCACTATAAAACCAGTGGTCAAACCAGTTCACCAGAAGAACTTATGCATGCCTCCCTGTATGCTAGAGGCTACCGATTAACATTGTGGGTATAAGATGGTATAGTAGGGAGACTATACCCATTATATCATAGTGTAAAAATAATAAATCAATAATGAAACCTCATCCAAAGAAATAAATAATCAAAGTACACATAAATGAATAAGAATCTAGTAAAAAAACATGAAATGTGGTAAGGCCTGAAAATCCATGTTCAAACATACAACAAACCACCCACTGGGATAGTCATAGATACATGCTAGAATAAAAGAATAAAACAATGAAACAAAATAAGGCTCAAATACATCACCTAGTTGAACCTAATCTAGTATCCTAATACCATCTAAGTTATCCTACTCAACCATGTTATCCTGTGATCTAGCTAGACATGTGCCTTCAATAAATATGTAAGAGCATCTTGGGAACCTAAGTGCAATGGAATCCCGAGTAGGGTGTGAGTAAAACTCAGTAGGCCACCACCACTGGTATTAAAAAAATCTAGTATCAGTATACATTGCATGAAATAAATGATAAATATGGGTATTAACTTAATAAAATTAATATTTCACATAAAATAAACCCACTGAGCCTTGAGTTCTTGGTTGACACCTGAGGTCAACCAAACTTGCTTCAGTGTATTTCCAGATATCTTTGAGCACATCATAAGACCAAGTCGACCATAATAATAATCACTTTCTTCAACACAATGTTGTATATCTCTATGATGTCATAGGACCATTCCAACCATATTCATAACCCTATCAAGGTATCATATATAAATTCATCATAAGAGAACTATACATAGACCAATAAGAATTATAACATAAATGGGATAAGCACTATAAGAATTACTGTATAATTGGTCCACTTGCTATTAGAATTATAGCCTAACAGGGCCAATACCTATAAGTACTACAACATAACTGGGATAATCCATTGATATAAACATTTCATCATGCCCAGGCCAAGACCTATAAGAATCTTTCCCATAGGCATCCAGTGACTGTGCAACTTACCCTCGGACAGTTTGACCATTCTCATTTCCCTCATGCATCACATATGGTTCTCTCATGCACCCATCACAAGTATATTTCATAACAGTCAATAATATCAAAAAAATAACAACCATCCCTCAGGCATTAATCCTAGAAGATTCAATCCAAGATAATCTAGAAAGCAAAACACATAGATAAACATCAACATATCTAACACATCATCATAAGTCATAATGGTCAATTCATATGATTACCATTTATCTATCCATTTACATTTCTTAAATTCAGGATCTAAATTATCATTTTATCCAAAAATTCATTAACACACCCATTTAACTAGTTCTAGTAAATGTGATTCTATTTCAAGAAATCAACATAGTTCACAAATTATGCCAAAGTGATCAATTTATCTAGTTATCAAATAACAAGGAAAACCCCAATTTAAAACAAGTTATAAATTATCAAAATAATTATAAAAATTTCCACTTCACTCATTAATTAATCATAAATTCCATTACACATTTCATTGTATCCACTTTTCATTGAGCCTTTATACCAATTCCCAATTTCATGCTGAATTGACACTTTTAAGCAAAGTTATTTATTATCTTGATAATAAACATAATTATTATAACCAACATCCATTAAATCAAGGGAATCTATTTTTATTCCTCTTGGAACCTAATCTAGTGTCAAGGGTGGTCACACCCCTTGGGTGTTCGTAATTTTAATTCTCAACACCAAGGATCTGATAGGGTCTGTGGGAGGTCTAAACATATAATTTTTCATTTAAGAAGTTAGTTTCCAATTTAATTAGTCATGAGCATGGGGTGATGGAACGATCGTACATATTTCATATACTATAAAAAATATACTAAAGGGATTTCTTATAGACAACCTATCTTTTACCGAGTTTTTTTCCAATTTGACGCTAAGGGCCGACAATATCTACCAAATCCCACCAATATTATCCAATGTTGCTCCTTATCATCTAAGTTTGTCTCAAAGTTCCAAGTTACTAACTCATCTCAACCAATCATAATTAATTAATTATAGTAATTATAATTAATTAATTAAATAAATTCAAGCTTGACATATTTCTGGTTAAGTCACTGGGTCATTTTTTCACACCAAACCATCAACAACAGGGTGCGTTCTACCCCATACACACCACCAAATTTATCCTACACAAAAACCCCAAAGGATTCCATTAATTCAACAGCCTGATAAATTAATTTAGGGTAAAACCCTTCATAAAATTGAAAAATAGACATTCCTTAACATATAAACACATGAACACAGTAGAAAATCATATCGGGTTCTATTATTTCTAGGATATAAGGAATATCATGTGAAAACTGATGATTTAACCATCCTTTGGTGAAATCAGAATCTTGAACTAAAACAGACATCTCTAGATTCAACAATAAAAAGGTAGGAACAACATAGAAGGAGGAAAGAGAAATACCTTACCCACTGATGCCATCGAATCGCACCCAAGAATGCCAATAATAGTAAAGAAATTGGGGAGGGGAGATCCACATGAACCCTCCTGCATGTTCCCCTATTGGATGAAGAAACGAGGGGTCCAAGCCCTTGTTTAAAATAAAAAAAAGTTGGAAGACATGTTTTATGGTGTGAACCAAGGGTTTACACCATGAATTTTTCATGACATTCCCCTGGGACCCTTTTTCACATCATGTTCACTCCAAGATTCGTTGTATGAAACCCATTCATGTCGTGAATGGGATTCATGACATGAATGGCCTACTTGAATATTTTTAGCTACCCAGCATGCCCATTCCTCCTATGGTGCTTACCTAAACACCCAATATGTCCACCAAAACATTAACCACATCCAAAAAAATCATGTTTATAAGTTCAAACACTTGGAACCACATTATAATTTTTGGATTAAAAAAGACACATCCACCAATGGATAAAAATTAAAATTCCCACTAAAATTTCAACTATTTTGGATGCATGTTATCATAATCTCCCCACCATAAAATTCCATATCTCTAAGAATCCTCGATGAGAATTTACCAGACCAACCTAACCTCTATGGGTCATGTAACCAAGCTCATATCACCACATTTTACACTGTAATGCCAAAATAGCTTCCATTGTATAACTCCAAACAAGTGGCACATTATTCTCCAAAACCCAAGCCACCACTCATAATCAAATTTAAACCCCTATATGGTGCTTATGACACCCTTCCATTGCTAAAACACTATTGTTTAATTAGACAAATCATTATAAGGTTCATGGTGCTCCCCACTATAGAATCCCAATTTTTCACAACTGCTTTCGACCCACGATGTTTCCCACCATTGAGATCATATGTCAAAAAAATCATGGTCTCCCCCACAACCTGCTCGTCGTGGTTTCCCATATCACCATAATTAAACATGAAAAAACACCTACCAGAACTGGTACCACCTCTCATTTATGATTTTGGTCCAAAATGAACTAGTATTCACTACTCACACATAGGAACCACATATGCCAACCTCTCTTCAAGGGGGGTCCTAGATAAACCTCAGAATACACCATCATACCAAAAATGATGTTTTCAAACCATAGTACCAGTGTTCCAAGATTTTCAAGATGTTCCACCCAAAATGGAAACCTTTTCACTTTTTATTGCATGTTTCACCCCTTGAAACATGTCATAAAATATTTCTTCCCATGTTTCACCCCCTGAAACATGTTATAAAATAGGGATTCAACCCTTGAAGCAAATAAATGGAACTAGTTTTCCCCTTTAACCAAGTCATGAATCCTGGAACACCCAATGAAACATTCCATGAAATAGAGATCACCCCATAAACCATGTCATGAATAGGGGATCACCCCATGAAACATTTCATGAAATGTTTCCCACTCCATGAACCACATAAAAAATGGGAAATCACTCCACGAATCACCTTCTGACCACATTAGAACATTCCAAGACTAATTCTAATGCACTAACTTTATCTAGTGTCTTGTGAAAATTTCTAATATAGTGTTTTCATGGAACTAGATAAATCAAAATTATAGCTTATTAGCATTCAAATGACACCTTGACTATCTAACAGTTGATCAACCAATCCAATAACCCTTCTCTCACAAGTGTCATCCTTTAATAGCCTATTGTGGTCTCCCCACCATACAACTTTCCTTATATCGATTCCTGAGTGAAACTGAAAATAAATCCTTTCATCCAAACCATGAAAATTTAGTTAGCTTTGAATATAGACAGTTCTCTCATAGCGTACTCAGAATGAAGTCAAGATATTGGTAATGATTGGTGTGAATCACCTTTATTTCACCAAAAATAATGGTCACTTACTCTTCATCGACCCATTCACACAACCCAAATAGCATTTCACATCTCCATCATGTGCCTACCATCTTAACTTCATAAGAAAATCTAAGTCGCACACTTACCTGTGACTATTTACTGAACCAGGCTTAAAACACATGATTCATTCATTATAAGTACTAGGCCTAAATTCCCATAAAAGTAGTTGACCATGCCTTCTGGTCCCCCAACCTCAACACACCAGAAGATTCCTTGGAACTCCCTTACAAAACAAGAACATTACTCATGCCATGACTACTCACATGACTTCCCACCTCACGGTGTTATTCCAATCATGTGCATCAACTTGCACTCTAACTACACTACTAAAGTGTGTTCAACACATAGGAATAGACATCACCCCAACCTTGTCCTCAATAACACACATTGATTCCTAAAGAAGCAGCACCCAAGTTGATTATCACCAAAAACCCCCGAGCACTTCCCATGCATCAGTATCAAACCTCGATCAAACTGAAATCCGAATCACTAAGGTCTGAGTCTAAAAAAAGATACTCTAGGTCACCCACCTAGCCCTACTAGTCAATTATCATGAAAACCACTAGGTCTGACCACATAGTCCATAGGTTAACCTCTCATAAGGTCACAACTCATGGGAATCAAGCATGCACCTTCCCCAACATAACATTGCATTATCATGTCAAAACGTACATGTCTCGGTTATCACAAATGAAAAATATAAAAAACCTAACTATGAACCCACATTTAGTGAACTCATCCTCTCCGAGCACATGCACATAAAACTAATACTTATAGGACTAGGACAAAGAATAGAAAACCAAATAGAAACCAACCATGATGGTTCCAACACCTCAGAACCATGTGCCACACTGACCCACTGCACCACTTGTGCACAAGGACCAAGTTTTTATCATTATCATCAATAATCTCACCATATATCCATATGACCTAACATTAGAAAGAATCCATATACAATTCATCCCCATTTGAGTATAATGCCACCAAGTAATTATATATGAAACATCATATGAGAATTTTTTGACACGTTAAGAAACTATGCCACTTTCATCAGTGAAATTACATACTATCAAGACTATATGTCATGTTAATACTACATGTCTGATATGATTCATGATATGTATCTTTCCTCTACAGGTCAAGAGTCAAAATCTTATCTCTACCCTCTTGCTAATGGTCTAAGATCCAGATATCCATCATAAATCAAAACATCCAAACCACATGTGTGTCTCCCAAGGAGAAAATAAAATACAACTATAACAGTACAAATCAAAATAATATCCCAATGCCCTAGTAACCTAGACTTACTACCAAAATAGGTGTTCCAAAAACACCACCCCATTATCTATTATAGGTTCCAACATATTCTTAAATATCTAGTCTAAAAAATCCCAAAATCATAAGACAAAATAAATGAATACTATGATACCACTTTATAATATCTCACCCCATATCACTATAAAACCAATGGGCATATCGGTTCACCATAAGATCATGAGCATGCCTATCTATATGTCAGAGGCTATCGATTAGAAGTGGGGGTATAAGGGGGTATAGTGGGGAGACTATACCCCCTATATCATAGTAAAAAAATAATAAATAGATAATGAAACATCACCCAACAAAATATATAATTAGAGTTCACATGAATGAATAATCATCCAGTAACAACATATGAAATGTGGTAAGGACTGAACAACCATGCTGAAATATACAACAAACTTCCCACTAGGCTGGTCATAGGTATGTTCTTAAATAAAAGAATAAAACAATAAAACAAAATAAGACTCAACTACATCACTAAGTCAAACCTCATCCAGTCTCCTATTACCATCTGATCTATCATGCTTGACCATGTTATCCTAGGCTCTAGCCCAACCAATTACTATAATAAACATGTAAGAGTTGCTTGGGTACCCAGGTGCAATGGTGACCTGAGAAGGGTGTGAGTAAAACTTAGTTGGTCACCACCAGAGGTGTATAAAAAAATATAGTCTAAGTGTACAGTTATTTCAATAAGTGATAAACATGGGTATTAACTTAATAAAGTTGATACTGCATATAAAATAAACTCACTGACCCTTGAGTTTTGGGTTGACACCCAAGGTTATCCAAACTTCGTTTGTCACATTGTAGGGTATCTCCGAGCACAACACATGACCAAATCGACCATAATAATAATCACATACTTCAACATGATGTATTATATCTTTGATCATATCAAAGGACCCTACCAACCATAGGCATAACCCTATCAGGGTATCATACACAAAGTCATCACTGAAGAACCAGATTGATCCCTATAAGCATTGTAGTATAATTGGGGAAATATCTATAAGTATTAAAACATAACTGGTTCAAACCATATAATCATTACAGCATAATCGGTCCAAGTCCTATAAGCATTACAACATAATCAGGATAATCCCTATAAAGATTATAGCATAACTAAGCTAGTCTCTTTATATAAGCATTTCAATATCTCTAGGAAAACCCCTATAAGAATATTTCCCAAAGGCATCCAGTGACTGTGAAACTTACCCTCAAGCGATTTGTAAGTATGCACCTTGCCCACAGGCATTATATAGGGTTCTCTCAAGCACCCATCACAAGTATATGCCATAATAGTTAATAATCTCAAAAAAATACATAACAACAAACCCTCATGAATTAATCATAGCAGATCCAATCCAAGACAATCTAGAAAACAAAACACATAGTTAAACATCAACATATCTAGAACATCATCATAAGATATAATATTCAATTGATTCAATTACCATTTATTCATCCATTTAAATTTCATAAATTCAGGATCCCAATTATCATTTTATCCCAAAATTCATTAACATGGACATTTAAATGGTTCTAGTCCATGTGATTTTATTTCAATCAATTACCATAGTTCAAAAAGTATGCCAAAGTGGTCAATTTATCCAGTTATCAAATAATAAGGAAAAAACCAATTTAAGAAAAGTTATAAATTATCACAATAATTATAACTATTTCTGATTCACTCGTCAATTAAGTATTATACCATTACACATCTCATCGTATCAATTTTTCATTGATCCTTTATACCAATTCCCAATTTCATAACAAATTACCACTTTTAATCTGGGTTATTTATTCTCATTCTAATAAAAACAATTACCATAACCAATATCTATTTAATTAAGGGAATATATTTTTATTCCTCTAGGAACCCAACCTAGTGTCAAGTTTTGTCACACCCCTTGGATGGTCATAAATCTAATTCTCAGTGCCAAGGACCCAACGGGGTCCATAGGACGTCTAAATATATAATTTTTCATTTAAGTAGTACGTTTTCAATTTTATTAGATCATTCACATGGCATGTTGGAATGATCGCACATATTTCATATATTATAACAAAATTAAATAGACCAAATGTGACTTGTTATAAACCACCTACCTTTTACTGAGGCTTTCTCCACTTTGAGGCCCAGGCCTGTAGTATCTACCAAAGCCTGCCAAGATTATCCAACCTTACTCTTGATCATCTGAGATCATATCAAAGATCCAAGTTCTTAACTCATTCTAATAAATACTAATTAATTAATTATAGAAATTATAATTAACTAATTAATTAAATTCAAGCTCTTAATTTTTTTGGTTGAATCACTAGGTCGTACCACCACACCAAAACCATCAGCAACAAGGTGTGTTCTACCCCAAACACACCACCAGATTTAGGCTGCACAATAACCCCAAAGGATTACACTCATTCAATAGCCCTAAAAATTAATTTAGGGGGGAAACCCTTTATAAAACTGAAATGGAGTCATACCTTAATGGATCGATGCATTAATATGGGAAGAAATCATCTTGGGATCCCTTATTTCTAGAATGAAAAGAATTTCTAATAAAAACTGATGATTTCACCATCCTTTAGTGAAATCAACATGTTTACCTAAAACATAAATCCCTAAATTCAGTGAAAATGAGGAAGTAATGATGTATAAGGAGGGAAGAGGAATGCCTTACCCACCGACATCGTCAAGTTGTGCCCAAGAACACTACAGAAATGAGGGAGGGGAGATTAGGCTAAACCCTCCCATGCACATCCCTTATTTCCTAAAGAAACAAGGGGGACAAGACCCTATTTAAAATAAAAAAAGTTATAATACATGTTTCATGGTTTCAATAAAGGTTTCATGTTGTGAATTTTTCAAGACCTTCCCCTGGGCCTTTTTTCATGTCTTGTACACTCCTAGATGCACCCCATGAAACCCATTCATGTTATGAATGGGATTCATGATGTGAATATCCTATTGGGTTGTTTTTAGCTTCCCATGATTCCCATTCCTCCTCCAATACTTTATTAGACCCTTGATAATTCCATAAACACATTAAACACCTATGAAAACACTATTATTAGATGTTCAAACACTTGAAACCTCATTCTGATTTATGGATTACAAAGAAACCCATCCACTAATGAAGAAAAATTCAAATTCCCATTGAAATTTTAACTGGTTTGGATTCAAATTCTTACAACATCAACAAATGTATTAACAATAATTTAATTGGAAATCAATAATAAATAATATTAAAAATCCATAATGGTCAAAATGTCATTTTTCTACTAAAATATTTTTTCAACACATTATCTATTTTAATTTAAAAGTTAATTTTATAATATTTAGAAATTTAATTTTATTAAATATATGTTATATTTAGTTCCATAAAACCCAATTTTTTTATATGGGTTATGTTATATTGTTAATAAAACATAAAAATTCTTAGTTAAAAACTAGTTACCTAGTTTAAAAGTAAAAGAGTAAAATCTAAAAAGTTAATGATAAAAATCCTATAACATGCATAGAAAGACTTGGTTGAGTCTTTCTCGGCCCAAATACACCAAAAAATCCATTATTTTAAAACTTTGGAGTCATTGACCTTGGAATAGTGTCATATCATTATTATAATATAAAGGGTGTTACCAAAATCCCCTTTTCCTCTCTTATAAAAGGGGCTTAATTACACCCTTTAAAAAAGGAACCTACCATTAAAAAATTCCTTGAGACTCTATCCAAATTTCCTATCCTATAAGTACCTCACACTATATTAATCTCTAAGTCACACTAAGTTAGCTTAATCCCTTCAATTCTGATGATTTTTTCAAGGAAATCTCAAATATCCAACATGAGTATTATCTCCTTTTTAAGTTTTTGTCCTTAATCATCCTCTTCCAAATATATTATATACATAGTAATAAAATTAAATAAATATCATGATTATATTGATAATTCATAATATTAATGGAATAAATATTATTTATTCTTCTCCACTCACTAAGAAAAAAAAGTGTTGTTAGTACATTATGTGAACTACCGTCTCCACAAAGCAACGTCTTCCATTTTTTTTTCAAACCCCCACCCCCCATTCATGGATGATAAAAAGGATATTATGGATGAATAAATATTATTTATATAATATGAATATTATTATTAAATTTAAAATTATCATTTATCTTTTTTACCTCTCATTCATTGAGAAATGGAAACATTAATCATGCGTATGTGTGAACTATTGACTCCACAAGCAATGAGTTTCATTTGTCACCACCACCCATCATGGTTGGATATAAAAATATATGTAATATATATAATTTATTTCCATAATAGTATTAATATTATGGATATTATGAAACTATTTTATGATTATTTCCACCTTGGTTAACAAACATAAGGAGTTACAAAAAATTGACTAGATAACCACAAGTAATCAACATAGGCAAGAAAATTATATAATAAATAAATAGAATATGATAATAAATGGTCCATATTAAATTATATAAATAATAATAAGTTTTTTAATAAGGTATCTAATAAACTTAACTTGATTATTCAGAAATTTAAGCACGTACACAGAATGAATCTGAAACAAGGTAAGAGTTTCAGTCTCAATTTACTTTTATTACGACAAGACTATATTATACACTATATTTTATATTTTATAGTGTAATTAACACCCCAATTTTAATATTTATATCATTGTTTTATTATATTTAATTATATTCAATTTCCCATTTTATTTTAACTTTCTCGTGAGATTTTTTTCCAATGTCCCAAAGGTTGTAAGGGTTTTCATCTCAATTTCCCTTCATTGAGACAAGCATTGCATTTATACATCCAATTTCATTTATGCGGTGTATATAATGATTATTTAATATATAATATCATGAATTATATTTGAATCATGGTATTTTAAGTTCAATTACAATCCCTATATTTCATGGTGTTTTTATTAAAGTGTTACTCAAGCCACAAGAGCTTTCTTGGTCTCAATATTTATTCTTTAAGGCATGTTGTGGGTTATGCACCATGTTTTATCTGTATAGTGTGTTCACTTCCCATGGATATATTTTTATCATACTATTTAAATTTCTTGAGATTTACTTACCAAATCATTTTCCCTTATTCAAGTGGCTATTTATAATTTTTTTTCCCCATTAGTAAGGGTTTTTGTTAACTCAAACCCCCAATTTTGAGTTATAATGTGTTATCATGAACATTATTATTTGATGCTTGGGTTATAAAACCCTAATATTTTATAGTATTTTATAATACTCTTCAGAAAATTACCTTTTAATATAAATAAGGTTTTATTACTCCTTTATAATTTGATTTTTGAATAAGGTATTTTTGAAATAATTTAAAGGGGTTTTTTCCTTTCACTTTCATATGTTCTGTATTCCTATCCACTTTTCTCCAAGAAAAACCTTATAGATTTTCAAGAACCTATTATTGAAGATTAATTTTAAAATTAATTTTTTTCAAAGATTTTTCACTTCACCTTTTGAAAAATACTTTTAGAAGTGACCTGTTGCTTCCACTTTTATGTCAATGTTAAAAATATTTTCTAAAATCTCTTTTAAGTTTTCACTTCCATTTATATTTGAATTTTCAAAATTATTTAACCTAATATGGTTTATGTTTAACTATTTAAAATCTAATATATATTTATATTTTGGGGTAATAAACTCATGTTACCAAAAAATCCAATTACAGATCCCTTCTTGGGTGGTTTCATTCAAGAATTATTTTGCAAGGATGTATTTCATCTATGTTAACATCTATTTGTGTTTCCTTTGTTGCACTAGGGTTGTGTTATTTTGAAACCATCTAAATTATTTATTTTCATGGATTATGATCATGTTATTTCTTTATTGAAATAGTTGTATACCCATTGCTCTATATAGTATGAACATCACAATTTATATAATTCAGATTGGATGATGTTCACCTAGAAAGTATGTTATTTTATTAACATGAGGAAAATATTGATATTATTGATGATTATTGACCACTAACATAGGTTTATCATGTATTAATATTTTTTATTTCTCAATATATGGATAGAAAAATTTTATTCAGTAAGAGGTTCCTTAGGTAATGGTAAGAAAATTCTTGATGACTCTTATGGTGAATGCATTGGACATAATAAGGTGATGGGCAGGGCCCAGAATTATATATCCCCTACATGCATCAATGGGTCTCATGAGAAAAAATAGGTTTGGGTATTTGGTGTATGTTTTTCCAATTTAGTAAGATGTCTTAATTGCGGTCTCGATGAAAAGTAAAGTTTATTAGCATAAGGCCTTGACAATAGGTTTTTATGTCTGGAATAATGCATTCCATCGGTAACAGATAAGTATTATTGATATCTATATTTTTATTTATTGTCATGTATATATCATTATTTAAATTTAAATTTGATTATGAATTTATGTTGTTTACATATTCCTTCCATAATGTTTATGCATGTTTAATCTATGATTACTTTAGTTATATGTTTCCCTTATTGAGTATTTGAGCTCACCCATTATTATGTTTTCATTCCCTCGGGTTATGGAGAAAAGTAATACACATGACATGTTTAGAAGGATAACACATATAAAATACTATATTAGAGATGTTGAAGACTTATTATAAATTATTTAGTTTTATTTATAATGGTAAAATAGTCAATTTGATATAAAGAATATGGGATTTATCAGTTTCTATTGTGTTCTAACTCTCTAAAGTTCTAAACCTGAAAATATACTTCAGATGTAAGAGATTTAATAATATTTATTGATTTTTTGTAATTGTGGATGGTTATATCCTAGATATTAAAAATGAAATCAAATAAATACTATAAAGTATGAGTTTATGGCATCAGATCCATGGGTGTGGGTCTAGGGAATCATAGTTATCCAACTCAATCATGCAATTATGGTCTTCTACCCTACCTAAAACTGTGAATAGTGAAGTTTACTCAGGTGCCCAAGTGCCATGGATGCCTGAACAGGGTGTGAGTATAACTTGGTAGGGTACCACTAATGCGGTCCCAAACATAAATAGTAAAGTAGTATACTCACATGTGATATTCTCAGCTAAATAAATAAATATAAACTACATAAGCATAAATAAATAAAGACCATCTATCCTCAGGTTCTAAGGTGACACTCAGGATTGACTATACCTACATCAGCCTATTTCGGATGTCTCTAGATCTAATATTTTATCAAGGATAATTTTAAGATCCTAGGAATTATCCTAGGTATAATATCTCTTCTTTTTCTAGGTATGTCCCTCTTTTATTTTTTTATTAAACCACTTTGTTTGGGTTTTATTTTATCTTTTAATCTCGGTGGTCAAGTCTCATTCAGAGATGGAGAGATTTTGTTCGAGAAAATGACCTAAATCTTGGGGATGTGTATTTATTTAATTTAAAAGATTCGAGTTATAAATGTGTTAAAGGAGATTACATGGGTTTCCCATAAGTTTTTAAGTCTTTGTAGGTGATTCGGGCTCTTCTGTAGAAACTGGGCTTAAAGTTTCCTGTAAGACATTTACACATCATGTACCTATTACATGACGTGTAACTGTCGCCAGGATGATATCAAGAAATGTGAATATGAAGTGAAATTAATACATTTCAATGGGGGTGTAATTAATATAGTTGGGATACTATACCCCCTGGTATAGAGTTACAATACATTAAAAATAAACAATAATAATAAATATCCAACTAATGGAAAATAAAGGAAATAGTACAACAGACAACTAGGAAATAAAAGAAGAATCAATCATCCAAATAATAGTAAACCATGTAATGACAGACTGGAATATATATAATTTCAAACAAAAAGTATTATAGGGAAAATACCATGCTGACACAATTAACTCAAAAGACCCTGATCTCAAACCCCAAGTTGGACCCATCTCCAAGCTCCAACCCATCCAGCAAGAAACTATCAACTACAAGGTCTCTTTCCCTTGTTCAAACCTACATCCATGTAATCTGCTCAGTTACCAAATAGTGGAAAAATAGGGTGAGAGTAAAACTCAATAGGTCAACACCACCGTGTCTAAAAAAACTAGTTTTATAATGAGTGCATGAAATAAAATGATAAATATGTGTATTAATTAAACAATTAATATAACACAAAAATAAACCTACTTCAGCACCATGTTTTCATATCTCTGAGAATGTAGCACAACCATGTCCACCATAACCACAATTCCATGACATAATCACCTCACCGGGCATAGCCCTATAATCATTACAACATCTAGGAAAAGCACTCTATATAAGCATTACAACATCTAGGAAATGCCCTTTATATAATCTTTACAGCATCTGATACAAGCCCTCTATATATTAATTACAGCATGCAACTGGTTCATGCCCACTATATAAGTATTACAGCAGAAGTTGGGCCAAGACTGTTGTATAATCATTTTATCATAAATCACAACACATGTCATAACAATAAGAATATCACAATATCATATCATAAACCTCAATGGTTAATTATTCTAATTACCATTTCTCTTTCAATTACACATTAATTTACTAAATCATATCTAAATCCATTTCCATTCTAGTTTACATAGTTATATCATATCACATTATCATCAGTCATCTCAATAAGCAAGAATCTATTACCAATTTGAATCTATATCAAGAAAAAACCTACATTTTCATGTCATGTTAACTCATTCATTAATCCATTAGCCAATTCATCATTTTTCAAGGGTAGGATTACCCAATGGGTAGCTTCAAGATAGTTCTCAACTCAATTGGATCCAAAGGGATCTAAGGAGTAATTCAACACATGATTTATCATTACCATTATTCTGTTAATTAATGTGCACATCATTTTAGTACAATCGAACAATATTTAATACACATAACAAATAAAACAGACCATATTTTTTGGTTCTAGACCACCTACCATTATCCAGCATTCAACACAACACTTCCAATAGGTAATTCCAATAAAGGATGAAGGTGATGATGATCACAAAGAAAAACTAGATCACATAGGGTCGGGATCAACACCCAAAACAACCATAGTCAATATATTTCTATATCTATAGTGGAGAGAAATGGAAGAGAGGGGAAAACCATAGGAAAAACTCATCAGGATCAGAGACTTAATTGAGGCATCTGAAAGGGTAATAAAGGCTCCAAAATCACCTGAAGATGCCTTAGGGTTTAAGGGGGGGAGGATGTACATGGATCAAAAGAGATTATATGTTCATCATGGCTTTAAATCTAATGAACCTGAGAAATACATGGTGTGAAACTCTTTAACATCATGTAATTATCTATTTTCAAATTATGCCAAAAAACGTGTCACCTTGAGTTAAAATAACCCTACTCGAACATTAAATTAAGTGAACCAGTTTCACAGTGTGTAATTATTTCACATCATGAACTAGTTCACGATGTCTGTCTAGAGATATTTACATGTCAGGTAACATGTTCATGGTGTGTAAATATCTAGTAGACATCACATAGCCCAATCCCTACATAAAATCCCAAACCACCACTAAAGCCTTATAAACTCATGGAGAACCATCATAAGCCCCTTTTTAACAGTTTTATACCTAAAATCCATTAATTCAAACAAATATACATCCCTGAACTTTAGGGAATTTTCCCCATCAATTTCTCTCCATTCCCAAAAATGAACTCGACCACCAAGGTTTAAAGAAGGAAACCCCAAAAGAAAATAGGATCAACAGAAACACAAATAGGAACGTACCTAGAAAAATACATGATCTTACAACCTCAACACCATATAATATCTCATCCCTAATATTATCCAAGAATCACTATGGGGTCTTGATGAAGAAGTCTGGGAACTATGCTCACATATTAGATTCCTTCTCCCAAGTCTCCTCTTGAACACACCCACCATCAGAATAGTCTCTTGGAAGTGGATATATTCTTTTTTATATGGATGAATATGGGTTTTTATGGACTTGAGTGCAGAGCTAATGAGATAGTTTCATGATTCTAGATAGGTGGTACATCCTGGTTTGAAAAATATACATTTTGATCTCTATAGAAATCAATGGTGGTTAGGAATGAAGAATGAGGTTGTGAGATTTAAGGTGAGATGTTTCACCTATAAATGGGTGAATGTCAGGCATCATAAGCCTGTTGGGTTGTTGCATCCTCTTCCCATTCTAGATTAGAAATAGAATAGAATCACTATGTATTTTTTTAATAGGATTATCCATGAAACATTGCAAGAAAAATGCAGTATGGGTGATCATTGATTGACTGAAAAAGGTAACCCACATTTTTTTATCAGTAATACCTTCACTATTGATGGTCTAGGTAGTCTCAATGTGTGGGATATAGTTATATTACATGGTGTTTCAAAGAGTAATGTTTCTAATAAAGATCCTTGTTTCATATCTCGGTTCTGTCAAGGTCTTCAAAAGGCTCTGTGATCACAGATTCTTTGGAGTAATTCATATTATCCTCAGACTGATGGTCAATTTAAGCAGACTATTCAGATTTTATAGGATGTGTTATGAGCCTTTACTTTGGATTTCAGTGTTTAATGGGAGAATTATTTAGTTCTCATAGAGTTTTCATATAATAAAAGTTTCCAAACATCAATCCAAATGGAAACTTTCAATGATTTATATTGAAGGTCATGTCTTTCACCTCTTTGTTGGTTGGAGGTAGGTGATTCAACACTTTTTGGACCTAGTTTCATACAGTAGATGTTTGAGTAGCTTCAGTTGATCAGGAGGTGGTTTGTGACCGCACAGATCAAGAAGTATTATACCGAACATTGATGATAGCCTATGGAGTTTGAGTTTGGTCATCATGTTTTCCTTTAGGTGTTTCCTAGGTTGGGGTATTGTCATATCAGAAAGTAAGAAAAGCTATCGCCTAGGTTTATTAGGTCATTTGAGATAGTGGTGATGGTTGGTCTAATGGAATATTGATTAGCCCTTCCATATCACTACAGTTCCATGCATGATGTGTTTCATGTTTCGTATCATTAGAGATATCATCCTAACCCTTCACATGTGGTATACATTGATAACATAAAACTTGGTGTAGATGCATCCTTTGAGGATCATTTGATATAAATTGTGGACTATAGTGATAAATATCTCTGGGGAAGGACTATTCCTCTAGTTCATGTGTAGTGGCATCATGGATGAGTTAAGGAGGAGACCTGGGAGAGGGAATCTGATATGAGATCATAGTGGAAAAACTTGTTCATCAAGACCCTACAGTGATTCTTAGAGTATCTCAGGGATGAACTATTATATAGTGGGGAGGTTTTAAGATCCTGTATCTTTTTCATTGAATATGGAGAGATTTTTTTGGGGGGAATGACCTAAAGTTTAGGGATGTATGTTTGTTTGATTTAATAAAGTCTGAGTATAAACATGTTAAAGGGGATTATGTGGGTTTCTTATAAGTTTGAAAGGCTTCGGAGGTGATTTGGGATCTTCTAAAAAAGTTGATCTTAAATATTATTGCAGGACATTTACACACTGTGTACCTATTACACAACATGTAACTATCACCTGGATGATGTAGTGAGACAGTTTCATGACATGAAATAAATACATGTTGTGAAACTAGTTCATGTCATGTAATGTTCGAGCAGGGTTATTTAAACCTGAGGCGACGCATTTTTCAGCATAACTTGTAAATCAAGAATTACACAAGGTGTAATAAATATATTGTGTGTATTTCTCAGTTTCATTAGTTTTAAGAGGTAAGCACATATGATTCTTCATTCATTTGGTGTATCCCCTTCTCGCTCGATCCCTAGACAACTCCAGGTGATTTTTTCCCTTCCATCCCTTTCAGATAACTCTATCAAGCGTTTGATCCCCAATGAGTTGCTTTGGTTTGGTTTTCCCCTCTCTTCCACTTTTTCCTCATCTGAATGGTGTAATATTTTTACCACTTTGGAATCTTGTGTTGATATTGATCTTATGTGATCAAGTTTCTTCTTGTGATCTAATTCGCCTACATTCTTGTTGGAATTACTGGTTGGAAGCGTTGTCTTGAACACCGGTTAAAGGTGGGTGGTCTAAAACTAAACACTATGGTCTATTTTTAATTTTTTAAGTATGTGAAATATTGTGTGATTTCACCGACATGATGTGTGCATTAATTAACAAGAATAATGGTGAAGATAAAACATGTGTTGAATTTCTCCTTGGATTTATGGTTACCTATAGGGTGAGCCTACTCTTGAAAATTAATGAATTGGCTAATAGATTACAGTGTCTTTTAGCAGGACATGATACCTCGGGTGATTACTTGTGATAGATTCACCTTGGAAAATGGATTCCATGGTTATTAAATGAATGGGTAATTTAAAGACAAATGGTAATTTGAATAATTAACCATTGTAGATTATGATATGATATTATGATATTCTTTCTATTATGACATGTGTTTTGATTAAATATGTAATACTTATATGAAAGGTTTGGATAATTTTCATGTTGTAATGCTTATATAGTGGGCTTGGCCCAATTTCATGTTGTAATTCTTATATAGTAGGCATGGTCCAGTTTCCTGTTTTAGTGCTAATATAGAGGGTGTGCCCCAGTTTCATGTTTTAATTCTTATGTAGAGGGCTTGTATCAAATGTTATAATGATCATATAGAGGTATTTTACTAGATGTTGTAATGCATATAGGTATTTTTCTGATTATAAGATTATGCCATGGACTTCTGGTTATGGTTAGCCTAGTTGTGCTACATGCTCATATATATTCTAGCATGGTGTTGAAGCAGGTTGATTATGGTATTATATTAATTGTTTAATTAATACACTTGATTATAACTTTATTTCATGCAATTATTATCAGATTTATTTTGTTTAACATGGTGGTGTCAACCTACTGAGTTTTACTCACATCCTATTTGGGCCTCCATTTGGTACCTGAGCAGATTGTATGGATGCAGGTTTGCACAAGGGTAAGGGACCTTGTTGTTGATTGTTGTTTGCTGGATGGGTTTGAGCTTGGAGATGGGACCGACTTGGGGTTCAAGACCGAGGTATTTTGAGTTTATTTGTATCATCACATACTTTATCTGTATTACTTTTAGTTTGACATTAGATACATTCTGGCATGTCATTACACGGTACGTTATTATTTGGATTATTGATTCTTTATTCATTTCCCAGTTGTATGTTGTATTGTTTCTGCTATTTTTTATTACTCTAATATTTATTATTATTGTTTATTTATGTTGTATTTAAAATTTGTATCAGGGGGCATAGTTTCCCCACTATACTTGTTACACCCCTACTGCTAGTCGGTAGCCTCTGGCATATGAGGAGTCTCACATGAGGTCCAGTAACCAACTAGATTTGGTCATGTGAGAGAGTATCAGATCTGGGGATGTTACACTAGGTATCCATTAGTCATCAGGATAAATTGTCAAATACTAGGAATTATCCTAGTAATACATTAGTTTTTAGGCATAATCATTGAATCCTAGGAATTATCCTAGGCATCTAGTAGTTATCAGGCATCATCATCGATTCCTATGAGGAAATCATATGAAATCCATAGTATAAGGCATAAAGTCGATCTCTATGAGTTAATCCAAGATAATAAATAGTCATTAGGTCTAAACCCAATCCCTGGGAGGTAATCCTAGGTGATCAATAATAATCATACATAAATACAACCCCTAGGTGGTAATCCTGGGTGATCAATAGCCAGCAGGCATAAAGCAAATCCCTATGAGGTAATCTAAGGCGATCTGTGACAACCCATTTATTTTTAATAAGATGTCACTTTTATGGTATATTAGTATTCATAATTATGAATTTATATCTATGTTTTAAGAAATTATATGTGTTTATACCATGTCTCAAATAATATTATTCAATCAATTAGATACAGTTATACATTTAAAATTATTATGTTTACATTGTGATATAAAAGGCATTTTATTTAGAGGTTAAATATATTTTCATAAAATGATTTCTTATTGGATATTTTATGAATGGATATTTATGTTAATTATATAAATTCATAGTGATATTTATTATTATGATAATATTATAAATAAGTTTCTTAAGGTATGGAACATAAATATGATTTTTTATTTGAAAAAGAAATAGTTTTTATTTTAAATAAATTGTTTTTTCATGTATGATATTATTTTATTTGAAAGATAAATTTATAAATTAAAAAATTGATAAAAATTCATTCCTTTTTGGATTTTTTTCATGTCAAAATTAGCTCGGGGTGATTTTTTGGAATTTCTTTAAAAAATATTGATTTTTGGGTGAAAGGTGGAAAATACAGTTTTTATAAATACCAAAAATTTTATGGAATCATTATGATATAAGAATGAATAAAAATTATATAAAACTTTTGGCTTAAACAAAAAATAATTTAAGGAGTAAAATAATTTATTTAACAATATTATGCTAGACACCTATGTTTGACATTTTGGAAGCAAAGTTATATTTATTTTAAAAATATATATTTTTGGGATCTTTTCATTTAATTAAGTATTCATAAGGTATCATTTAGTTTTGGATTTATTTTTAGAGCCAACAAACTCTTATTTTTTACTCATAAACCAATAAATTTCATGGAAATCAATTATATACATGATTTTGGGGTGGATTCATTTTTTTCTTAAAAAATGCATTTTTCTATAAACCGTTTTTGGTGCATTAAGCGTGCTTTCATTAAAATTAATTTTTACCACCTTTATAAATTGAATCCAGGAAAATGGTTTTCATATTTTGAATTAGAAGGTTCGAAATTGTTAATAAGTTCAATTTCATTTTTATTTATAAAAACAAGTTATCATGGTAAAAGTTCGTCACCTCGGTAATGGTTAAAGGGAGTTAACAATGGGATAAGGCCACAAATATCATAAAAATATGTCTAAATTTGATTAGATGATTGGATTATTGACCTACCTTATCCTATATTTTAAATTGGAATAATTTAGATCCACTTGACTTGGTTATAAAATTTATTATATATTAAGAAAATAAGTATTTACAAGAGTGTCACTCATCTCACTTATAAAAGGGACCTTTCACCACCCCACTTCTTTGCACACCTAAGTATTTCTAGATCAAACAAACTCTATACAAACCTATCCCAAACCCTCTTTCCCACATCCTAGAAATTTTGGGGTCATGAACTAACTCGGTTCACCCCTAAACCAAGCACCTGAACCAGTCCACAAATAAGGCATGAGGTGCATTCTCGATCATCTCGAGCTAGAAAAAAGTGCCAGATTACCAAGCATACACAAGTGGAAAAAATTTTACCCTCATAAAAAATATAAAACATGGATTCCCCTCTATAAAATCCAACATGACCTATCTATGCATCGGAATCCAATGCATTAATAATAGACCAATGATAATAAAACATCCAACCAAAGTACGCAACATAAATAAATAGAAATATGATCACATGGTTGTCGTGGGATTCCATCAAATATTTTTTTTATTCAAATTTGAAATGAATTATATGATTGAATAAGGTATTTTTCTAAGGATTTTATTTGGCTCAGATATTCACTATCTAAATCACTTATGTTTGTTTTTATTTTCTTAATTTTGAATGTAAGAGAGAGGTGAAAATGATTTTTTTTTATTTTTGATTTTATGAAATAAAAATGGAAAGCAGCAAACATAACAATAAAGTAAAGAAGGAATTTAGGTGCTCTTCGGATGAATTCTAATGGATTCAATCATCATTTTCATTTTTACTAAATCTCCTAATTCAACATATAGACTCAATATTGTTCATCCAAACACCCTATACTTTTTTCCTTTTATATGGAACCGTTCATCTTATCAAGAACTCTAAAGAGAAACAATAATCCCATTATTCTTCTTGTTGAATGGGAAAACACACTCCTCAATTGAGTGAATGGACTATTGGGGGTGATTTAAAATTTGAAAATATGAGATATATTTTTGAACAAAATATCACATTGGAGTCTCTAGGAAAATAGGAGGATATGCGGAGGGTTTGGGGAAAAAAGATGCTTATAAAATGTGAGGTGGATTACATAGGAGAGACATAGTTTTTCAAGGTCCACATGGTGATGCATATTGGAGGGTGGCGTCAACCATGATACACTGCACTGGAAAAAGGGTTTGAGTAGTGTTTTGCGGTGCACGGTGTGGCTATAAGCGAAGAGGGGGAGCCTAGGATCATTGAGACAGTTGGAATAAAACACTAAGCGGGGCAGAGATTGTTGCACCAATTTAAGTGTGTGATTTTTGAGACTTTTAATTTTATTTGATAATAAAATTACTGATTCTTGGGTATAGGAGGATTTCACCAAACCATGGTAATTTCTGGTGTTTTTTATTTATTTTTGTTGCATCCAAAATTTATTCCCAACATTTGGTATCAAAGAAAGGTGATCCATTATTTTCTTACTGATTAAAAATGGTGGATTCACATCCAAGTATTTTTTTCATATTGATATGTTTAATGGACAAAATTATTTCACATTGTTGCAACAACGGGTAAAGAATATTTTGAATCGTGAAGGGATAGTAAAACCATTGAAGAAAAAATAAGAGGATCCAAAGAAGACTGGCCATGATGATTGGAAAGATATGAGAGATTTGGCGACGAGCACCATTCAATTGTATTTGGTGGAAAATACACTACAATAAGTGATGAATCTAACAGATCCAGAGGAGATCTAGATGAAGCTAGAAAGTATGTATAAATCTAAATCTCTAACAAATCATTTATATCTAAAAAACAATTGTATCGCCTTCGAATGTCATAAAGTGGAGATTTGGGAAACCATTTGGACGAGTTCACCAAACTCTTGATGGAATTTTCTTCAGTAGCAGTCAACACTAATGATAAAGTCAACGTGATGTCGATGGAAATAGAAGAAGAAGACAAGTCTTTGCTTCTATTGGGTTCTTTACCAAATTCATATGAAAATCTTGTCACTACACTTTTATTTGGAAAAGATACTCTTAAATTGGATGATGTTACTTCATCATTTATAATGAAAAAGACTCGACAAAAGTCCAACGATGATGGATCATCAGGTAATAATAGGATTTTTATAGTGACTGGTGGATGTTACTATCAAGGAAGGTTGACAGAACAAAGGAATGACTCAGGGCCCAGGAGAGAAAGAAGTCAATCAAGACCGAGAGGTGATTTTGTATACTGGGAGTGTGGAAATAAAGGTCATATGAGAAGAAAATATCTGAAGTTTAGTGAAATAATGAAGAAAAAAGAAAAAGAAGTGAAAACGGATGAAGAATCAATTGAGGTGAATACCGTAACTCAAGACAAGAGGTATGCAAGTGTTTTATTCCTTACAATTATGGAAGATGTGGATGATTCAGAAAGTATTTTGGATTCTGGTTTCTCTTATCATATATGTGCAACAACAACAAAAATTGATAGTTATGAGGAGTGCAATGGTGATATTGTGAAAATGGATAACAAGTCGGAAATTAGAATTGTTGGCATTGGTACGGTGCGAGTTTGTATGTTTGATGGAATCATTTGCACACTTTCCAATGTGAGGTATGTACCTGGTTTGATAATGAACTTGATTTCTTTAGGCATGTTAGATTCCAAAGGTTTTATGATATCTGTTGATGGTGGAGTTCTCAAAGTGACAAGAGGATCAATGACAGTGATCAAAGGGCAAAAAATTGAGAATCTATATAAGTTGATTCGAGCAAGTGGAGCTTCTTTGAGGTCTTAGAGTACCGTTAAAGGTTATGATCAGATAGATGTTTCTGCAACTGGTTATTTGAAAAAGAATGTGACATTTGCTTCAGTTGTTCATGGCATGGTGGAGCCACAACATTTTGTTCGTCAGATTTGAACATTCTAACACCTATAATGTGTGTGGTGGGTCATGTCTATCTTGGGCATGACAATGGATGATGATATGGTGAAGTATTCAATTTTTTTAATCATGGTGGAGATTGTTGGGGGTGATTTAAATTTTGAAAATATGAAATGTAAATTTGAACAGAAGATCTCATTTGAGTCTCCGGGGAAATATGAGGATATGTGGAGGGTTTGAAAAAAAAGATGCTTATAAAAGGTGAGGCGGGCGATAGATGAGAGACATGGTTGTCCAAGGTCCTCAAGGCGCTGCATAGTGGAGGGTGGTGTCGAACAGGATACATTGCGCTGGCAAAATGATTTGTGTAGCGTTGTGCGGTGCACGACGTGGCTGCAAGCAGAAAGGGGAAGCCTAGGATTGCGACGACAGTTGGAATAAAGCACCGAGCAAAGCAAAGATTGTTGCGTCAATTGAAGTGTGCGATTTGTGAGACTTAATTTTATTTGATAATAAAATTACTGATTCTTGGTTGAAGGAGGCTTTCGCCAAACCACAGTAATTTATGGTGTTTTATTTATTTATTTTTGTTGCATCTGCAATTTCTTCCCAACATGGACTTGCTCACAATTCTGTCAGCAATCGTATACCATTCTTCCCTTCAAATCACACAGCTCCACTGGTATGAAGTGTGATCCGAATTGATTGAGTCATTGAAGTACAACATGTAGAGTAGTGCATCAATGTTAATGGAGTGTAGGGTGAAGATCACCTCATATACACGCCATGTTCACTCTCACACCAGAATCAGAGAAATGGGTTGAGAATGGAAACAAATAAATTCAAGAACTCCATTTTGATTCTCCTTAGATCACCCACAATGGGTTAACACTTCACCATCGTGAAATATGAGATCAGGGACTTCACAAAGGAAAAGAGAAATGAAGAAAAGAGGGAGAAGAAAACAACACAATTAAACGGATGAAGAACAGAACATGACTTAAAATACATAAAATTTTAGAAAACCTAGGCTGCAATAGGCAGGAGCTGAATTCATTGCAAAATGGGGGAGGGGGATTATTTATAGCCATCGTATTCCTCCTCCTCACATTCAGTGTTGAACAGCGAGCTCCTTCCTTCGGATTGTTTCTGCATGTCACGATCGATGGGGGAGATGGATTCAGTTGAGAGTACCTTCACGTCTCATCCCAGATCAGGAAGTCTTCCCATTATCGAGCCCCACACCTCTTCGAGAATATTTCCAAGTTGTTGTGCTTTGGTGCTTCACAGCACAGTGAAAATCAATGTGATCATGTGAGGAAGCCTTTTACCGCTGCATGTGCTGGCAAGTGGGTCTGGACCGAAAAATTGGGCCTTTAAGTGAATATTGACTCAAGTGATGGGATTCAAGATTTTCGGGCTTGGTTCTGCAAGTCTGGACATCACTGCACTTGGTCTTGTACTGAGGTTGAGCCTGGCGAGCAAAAGGTCTGCACTTGGGCCTGGTCTTTTCTTGGACAGAGCTATGTTGTACCGGTTCAGGCCAGTGCATGCAAGGTGCCAAGATATGCAGAGGTGGAGACATGGGTTCTCGGGATGGTCGAACTCGATGAAGCCTTTCTTCGAACACCTTGCATGCGGTGTTGGAAACATAGAGGCCTCGCTATTTTTTGGACACCTAATTTCGACTTGGGTTTAGTTCACAAGCAAACACAGTCGCCCGAATCAGCAGATTACGGTTTGTCTTCTACAATCAGGCAAGCACATGCGCGGATTGGCTCAAGCTTGGTTCTTCTTCGGCATCTAGTTTGAATCTTGATCCATGTTCATCTTCAACAACAGGTTCGGGTGCAGAGCTGCGCTTGATGCGGCTTCCGTTTCTTCGATCGGCTTTGGTCATGTTCATTCATGGTGGAGCTCAGGCTCGTCTGGGTTCGATCTTGGGTGTACTAGGGATGTGGTCATGCAAGCGTTTCACAGAACACCTGGTGTGCGGTGTTCTTTTGAGCCGCGGTCGGTGTATTGGGAGTGACCTGAGGCCTCCTCCGTCTTCGTCTACCTATACAGGGAACACATCAAATGCAGCAGCGAACCAGTTTTCATCTCAGCTCAACAGCAGCTCGCTTCCCTTCTATGTACGTAGTTTGGCCTTCTCCGAAATTTATTTGAGCTCAGTTCTTCATTTTCAGTTAGATGGGGCCAGACACGGCTCACCTTAGGTCTTCTCCATGGTTCGTTGTCTGATTCACCCTTACCTGCTCGTCATCATCGTTTCATCATGATCGGCTTGGGGGTTCATCTTCTATTGTCAGAATCAGGAACGGCACTGTAAATTCCATTGCCCATCAAAAATTTTGCCCATTGGGAGCTACAGTAAAAGGGTGTCATTTATACCTCTTTCTTTATATTTTTTTCCCTTCTCCAGTGTTGCCCTAACCTGGGGGCTTGTGGGGCTTGCCCCAGGCCAGCCCTGGTCAGAATAGGCACGGCAAGCTTCATAATCAATAGGGTAGCATGACTCGAGTCTCTCTTCATCTCCATGGTATCTTCAGTTAAGTCTGCTTGTATCATGGCTTCAGCATCCATTTCATTTAACTCTAAATCACTCCTTCAAACTTGAATTATTGTACTCCCAGACAATTTTATCATTGAATTTCAAAAAGTTCAATTTCAAACCAATAGTCCTTCAGCAACAGATTTTAAGAGAATAATTTCATGATTATTTTCATTTTCACCCAATTTTTTTCAAGGATTTAAAAATTTTCATAACTCAAAACAGTTTTTGAAAGTAAACTTTCATTATGAAATTCAATCAAGGAACTGGGAAAGATTGGCTCATAACAGTTCCAAACAACTAAGTGTGAGGGACTTCTTCGATTCTTTCCACTAAAAATTTCATCCTGCTTCCTATATGTGTTTAAATTTTAAGGGAGTGAAATTCTCCTATCCACATGAAATTCATCCTTCAAAATCCATCCAAACCATTTTGTGACCAACATCCCATGAAGTTCAGTATCGCTCTTCGCTCAAGAGAATGAATTTATGTAGAGTTATACTCATTATTAGAAACTGAGTATTTACCATAGGGTTGGGAAAATTCCCATATCTTCACACTATGAATCATGAAAATGCAATCAATCATAAGGGCTTTAAAAAGGTTGTTCAGTGGCTCGAGATTGGTGGGAAAGTGTTGAAAAACATCATCACCCAAAATGAGAAAGGTTTTACTCTTTAAAATACAATGCATGATTTATCAAACAATAAAAGATCCCTCATCAATCCTTCTTCAAGTAGTGATACTCATACTCCCCTTGGTTTTTTTTCTTTTCACTGGGCCATGGGTTGTAAAAATGAATCCAATGAATGTCTCATCCTTATTCTCTGCTTATTTTCATTTTTTGTGCCTTTTTTTATATGTACATTTTTTTCAAGGAGAGTGAGCTTTCAAATGAATGTAATGAATGATGTTTATGTCCTTCTCTTGATTAGGGTCATGAATAACTCAAATAAGGATAATGAATATTTCAAACTCATTTCCCCCTTTTTTATTTTTTTTATATAAACTTTTTTCAGGAGAATAGGATGAGAAAAATGGGATGTGTAGGTAGTGACCCATGCCCATTTCTCTCTTTCAACTACCCCAAAATGATGACTCGCGCCTCTCATGGCCCCCTTAGTATGTAATTCTTCCAAGAGAAAAACACATAGAATCCATTTTCCCCCACACTTAAAACTCAAATAAATCATGTAATGTATTTTAGAGCATGGTCGAGTAAGGGATAATTTGGCTTGAAATTAGGCTTAAACCTATAAGGCCAGTCATGGTTATCTAAGGGTTTAACTAGGATCGATGTTCAAGGTAGGTATGAGGATAAATGAGGGGCTATCCAACCAAATGCCTCAATTATGTTGAAAGTACCTCATGAATTCCAAATATTTGAGAGAGAATAGGCACACGTTATATATCATAAACAAAACCCAAGCTTCTCTCAAGAAGTGAGGGTATCAAAAAGAAGATGTCAAAGTGGTTCAAAAACCTCTCAGGATAGGAATTAAAATTTTGGTCATTCGTTAGTGGGTTTTGGATTTCAATTTCCAATTAAAAGTCATGCTGATTCTTGAAAATCGCAACCCAAGAAAACAAATACACTTCACCAATCATTTGATCTTTTGGGATTCAATAATATGATCAAGATACTCGTAATCACTTGGAGTTCAAAAAATGCATTGAGTTCTCAATTCATCTCAAGAAAATTTGGAAAATAAAAAAACTATACAAAATCTTTGTATATAGAAGACTTTTTTTATATAGATACTTTTCAAAAATAGAGTCACTAAAAATAGAAAACTGGATAAAGGAAAAGAAAGAAATAAGACAAAATAAAAGAAATCAAATAAGAACCCATGATTTAACCCCCTCCCTTACGCTTAATTTCTATTATATCCTTAATGAAACTCAACATTTATCATGCATATTTCAAGCATATTTTAAGATAGGACAGAAAATACTAAGGTATAATGGAAAGAGACCACTTGGTTGATGTTATTCCTTTGCATGTGGACAATATTGGGAAGAAGTGACCCCCCTGTCATTTGTCTTCAAAATACCTTTAAGAAGGTGTTGAAGTCATTTTCCAGAATGCTTAATATATAAAAAACAAGTAGAGATTAAATGTTTATTCATAACTGAAATTAAAAGATAAGTAGAGAAGACATAGAGGAATCTTGGGTAAAACCCCAGTCACAAACTAACCAAAAATATCACCAATCTGATACTTGAGCTGGTCTGTGACAAGGCCTAAAGGGCATTCCCGTTCCCCGTAGAGTGGAGACAAACACTTGGGCATCCAGAAACAACCTTTGGGAATGATTTCTCCCAAAAATAAGAGATGACATCAATTAAAGAACACAACAGAAACATATAACAATTCTTTTAAACAAGACATCCAAATATAAGGCAAGGCGAAACCAATAAATAAAATACATACCAACCTAGAGACACAAAATAAAACACCACTATAGCAACCCATCTACTGGTGGTCCTCGACCACTCACCACATCCCGCATCACCTACCCTTGGTTGACCAAGCACAAACCCATAATAGAAAGATAAAGAGAACCCAAGCACCTGCTAAATAATCACAAAGACTGCATACAACAAATGGTGTATGCATGGTGTGAGAAAAACAGATCCTAGTAGGATCCCACCAAAGATTCTATCACTACTAGAAACATGACTTATACCAACGGTTTCAAACCGTTGGTAAAGGCCTAAAAACCGTTGGTATAAACTATACCAACGGTTGTTCGAACCGTTGGTTAGTTAGTCGTCAGGATAGACATATACCAACGGTTATAGTATAACCGTTGGTATATGGCTCTGGAATGTACATTATACCAACGGTTTCAGATAAACATTGGTATAACTTTATCCCAACGGTTCATAACCGTTTCAAATTAATGAAATTTAGATCTATTCCAATGGTTCTGAAACCATTGGAATAATCCTTTACCAACGGTTTACATAAAACTGTTGGTAAAGATTGATTATATGTTTTATACCAACCGTTTACTAACCATTGGTATATAGTTTTACCAATGGTTTTATGTAAATCGTTGGTATAAAGTCACTTTTCACACATATACCAACGGTTTACAACCGTTGGTATAACTTTATTGCACCAGGTCGGCCTGCCTCCCCCTCTGCAATCCCCTGTTCACCTGCAATGTATATGTAGAACTGAATATAGAATTTAGAATTTAATTGAATTTAGAATTCAATTCAGAACCCAATTACCCTATGCAATATAGAATTCAGAATTGAATTCTCAATTAAATACATACAGAATGAATTATGTACTGAATTCTGAATTATGAATGAATAACACATACAAAATGAATTATCAATTACATACAGAATTATGAATTATGTACAGTGTATTCAATTCAGAATTCAATACATATAGAATTTAATTATGTATAACACATACAGAATATGGCATAAAAAATTGAATTCAGAATATGGAATACAGAATATGGGTAAATGACTAATATGGCATACATAATAGAATATAACTAATATGGCATACAAAATATGGCATACAAAATATGGCATACAGAATATGAATTTAGAATTGAATTCATAGGCATGGGTGATTTTAGATGAAATCAATGTGCTTGAAGATTGACTAATACTTTTCACATGTAATTAGATATGAAAATGTATAAATGACATCAAAAATTTCATTTTCCAAGGGGGTGGGGGGATGTCCGGGAGGTGGGGGCTGTCCAAGGGGGTGGGGGTGTCCGGGGGGGGTGGGGGTTGTCCAAGGGGGTGGGGTGGGGGGATCTCCAGGGGGTGGGGGTTTTCCAAGGGGGTGGGGGTGTCCAGGGGGCGGGGGTTGTCCAGGGGGGTGGGGGTTGTCCAAGGGGGTGGGAGTGTCCAGGGGTGGAGGCTGTCTAGGGGGGTGGGGGCTGTCCGGGGGGTGGGGGTTGTCCGGGGGGTGGGGGTGTCCAGGGGGTGGGGTGGTGTCCAGGGGGGGTTGTCGAAGGGGGTGGGGCTGTCCAGGGGGCGGGGGCTGTCCATGGGGGTGGGGGTGTCCAGGGGGTGGGGGTGTCCGGGGGGGGAGTGTCCAGGGGGTGGGGGTATTCCAGGGGGTGTGGATGTCCAGGGGTGGGGGGGTGTCCAGGGGGTGGGGTGGTATCCAAGGGGGGCTGTCCAGGGGGTGGGGGGTGTCCGAGGGGTGGGGGTGTCCAGGGGGTGGGAGTGTCCAGGGGGTGGGGGTTGTCCAGGGGGTGGGGGTTGTCCAGGGGGTGGGGGTGTCGGGGGGGGGGGGGGTCTAGGGGGCTGGGGTGTCCAGGGGGTGGGGGTGCCCAGGGGGTGGGGGTGCCCAGGGGGTGGAGGGCTGTCCATGGGGGGTGAGGGGTGTCTAGGGGGGGCAGGGGTGGGGGTGTCTAGAGGGTGAGAGATGTCCAGGGGGTGGGGTCTGTCCAAGGGGGTGGGGTGTACAGGGGGGTGGGGGTGTGCAGGGGGTGGGGGTGTCCAAGGGGGTTGTCCAATGGGAGGTTTCCAGGGTGGTGGGGGTGGGGGTGGGGGTGTCCAGAGGATGGGGGTGTCCCGGGGTGGGGGGTTGTCCAGGGGGGTGTCTAGGGGGTGGGGGCTATCCAGGAGGGTTTCCAAGGGTGTGGGGGTGTCCAGGGGGTGGGGGTGTCCAGGGGATGTGGTTGTCCAGGGGGTGGGGGGCTGTCCAAGGGGTGGGGGGTGTCCTGAGGAGGCGTGAATCAGTCACACATATATTCAGTTACAACAAAACATTAAGTCAAGTTTTATTATTTATAGATAAAGAAATAAAGATAATGTGACCTACCTAGTCACACATATATTCAGGCATAACAAGTCATCAAACATTAAATGTCATTAATATCAGTGAAAAATGTAACAGATCAATCTGTCTCTCATCACCATCACTATCATCACCGTCATCATTATCCTCATCCCCATCCTCATCGTTGTCCCCATAATCATCCCTACCCTCCTCAACACCCTCCTCCTCGTCCTCATACTCTGCCTCGTCCTCCTCCTCACCCTCCTCCTTTCCCTCCTCCTCCACCTCAGAATCATCCTCGCCCTCCTCTTCTGCTTCAGCCTCCTCCTTGCCCTCCTCCTCTACCTCAGCCTCCTCCTTGCCATCATCATCACTAGGAACAAAATCATCTCGACCACCACTAGAACTACCACCTGGTGCACCATATATAAAACACATCGATGAAATATATTCATTACAAACTGTGTTGGCCTCTGGTGGAAGTGTTGGACGTAAAACTTCCATCCGTTTCATAAATGCAGTGTTTTCCCTAGAAGATTGTTTTTCCGTCTCTATGGACCTTTTTTCAGCCTGTTCTACTTATTCCTTAACCTGCTGTAACTCGGTGGCACTACAACTCATACCTGAAGAGGGCCAATACCTCGTCGGGACTATACTCTTCCCAGGTCTGCAACATACTCTGCTAGGGTGCTCATCTCCCAATACCTGATTTAAGTGATCATTTGACCCAAAATTGTCAGGTTCTTGGGCATCAAGGGCCTCTAAAGTAGCCTGTTATAGATATAAATAGATTACTAAGTTAAAAAATAGATATTAAATTTTGAAATCAAAAAATTAAAACTTACAATTTTCTGCTGAGTTAGTTTTTTAACCTCAATTCCATCCTTTTTCCTTCTACTCAAGCAAAACAGTTTTACTCGAGGCACACATCCTTAAATATTCAATGTTTGTATCTACAATGACATTAAATGTAGGAAAACATAATTAAAAATAGGTTACCAATAATTAATTTCATAACTAAAATTATATGACAACTTTAGCAATCGAATAAATTATGGAGGAAACAATAGAAAGTGCAAATCATAAAGAAAAATTATAAACAACTGTCATACCTGCTTCCTCTCATGATCTGACATCGTCGTACGTCCCAATATGTGGAGGTATTTTTTATCATCAATGTTTTTTTATTTTTTCATGATGATTCCTAAATAAAATTCAATAATACAAAAGATAGTATTAATGCAAAACATGAAAATTTTCATTTAAATACCTCAAACGTGATTAATGCCTTAAACTGGATAGTCGTCTAATGAGTAATCATCTGTCGATACTATTTTATCAGAAAATAATCCACGGCAAGTACCGCCTCTAACTCTATACCAACTCTAGCCTGTCATCCAATATACAACTCGTGCTTATAGGATCTCCAAAGATCACCTAAATCCTTTAGATGTGTTGGCCATGCACCCTCATTATCGGGGAAATTAAACCGAAGTTGACACCAAAATATTAATTCATATAAATACAAAAATAATATATTGCATTAAATACAATAGTTTTTTTTACCCATATTTGTTCCCAAGCATTATCCTTGACTTTATTTGGTAACTGTCTCCATGAGAGCGAGCTAACATGAATAATGTCAGAGTATTTGGCAAGCATCACCAAAAAACTCCGACGTTACTGCCCTGTTTTTTCAATCATTTGATTGTCTTCATTGTAGTCCACCATCAACTAAATTTAGCAGTTCTACACCGCATGCATGCGTGTACGCCCCCACCCCCATCTCCTATCAGTATATGTATCTGTTGTGAAAGAAAAATAAATATTTTATCAATACATTTTATAATGAAAATAAATAATGGTATAAAAATTTATTATGGTTTTATAAATATACATGCGGTAGTCTGATCAATGGGTGCCGCTGGATCCACAGAAATTGAAGGAACACCCTATATAGGTGGAGTGGGTCCCAGTGTATGCTCCGCAGGGACAGACTGTGGCAGAGGAGTCAAAGAAGATGGAATATAGAAGCTCAGAGAGAGGGAAGTAGAAGTAAAAGAAGATGGCATAGATGGATGGCCAAATGCTAGATGGGGAGTGGGAATCATCATTGGATATGGTAAATATGGGTGAAGAGACTCAGATGTAAAGGGTGGTGAAAACATGGGAGGCCTAAATATCTCGTGTGTCCCTAATGAAACATCGGGATCAGAATGCGGGATAGATGGTATGTCAGTGGGAGGGGCATGGTCTAATCAGTTACGCTGACCAAATCGCCTAACTCTCGTACCACCCCCCTTGTACCACCAGCCTGAGTACTAGGACTACTTCTAGGCTGCTCATCAAATAATTGTCACCTGAGAGGTGGATCCTTCAAAAATGTTTAAAACAAAATTAATCACATGAAATTATATATTATTTAAATATATATACATATATATTTGAAATAAAATACTCACTATAAGCACTAGTGGTGGAAGGCCCATCTCAGCCATGCGATGATTGTTGTCCATCATCTTTTTTCATCGCCTCTCTTCAATTGGTTGCATTTCCTACATTTGAAAACAAATATAGAAGTAATTAGAAAAGGATAACTAATATGTAACCCAAAAAACAAAATATATGAGAGGGAATAGGGTGATTCATGGATAATTTAACTACCCATTATTTTAGATGAGCTTGAATGGATATATAATGAATTCAATAAATCATACAAGATATAATAAAGAAATTTAATTTTGAGTAGTATGGTTATTTACTAAGTGTCATTAGTCTATTAAAATCATTGAATATTGATTCTGAGGCTTTATTTCACTCAACAACCAAGAGAGAGAGCATACTGAATTATGCCTCTAGAAAATTCAGCAAGGTATATATTATGAATTATTAAACCCTTAATATAGTTGGAAATTATGATATAAACATATAGACAAGGATAAGATATCTACCAGATTCATAAGGGTTAAATAACTTGTTGAAATTAAGGAAAATTTTAATTTCTTTAGCCCAAGTAGATGATATAGGTTTCTATACATGTTTTGTAGAAGAAGACAAACCATCATGTTCATTATTTGGTGAAATGTTAAAGGGAGGTCTTAAAGTTATACTAATTTTATACATGGTCAATAAAGCATTGAAATTTTCACCAAGTTAGAAATATTGGTTTCGTAGGTTTGAATAGAGTTCAATTCAAAATTAGAAAATGCAATTAAAATAAAATTTCAACCAATAAACATTGAAAATTTACATTAAGGTCAAGTCGGATACAACATATTTTTAATCAGCATTAAATCAATTTGAATAGTACCAACCTTAACAACCTAAGTTAATCTAAACCAAAATAATTGATAACATGGTTGGATGATTCTATATATTTCCCACCACAAATCCAGGTTCACGGTCAACTCTGAAAATTGAGCTATTAGAGTCATCAAAAGTAATAAATGGATCGGTTCCAATGGCAGTAGGGATGGTTTCAATTCCATCATCAAAAATATGTCTTGGGATTAATTCAATAATGACACAAAATTTAGGTCGAAGATGGTCTTTGACATAAAAACTTGTTTTATCATTGATGTAGATACATATGGTTCATCAATAGCAAGAGTGTGAGTCATATCAATTACTTGAAATCCATAATCATCAATAAATGTTCTCTGCATCATCATTAAATCAAACCACTAACATTTCATCATCTTGACTCGTCTATGAGAGTAATAATCCATTATTATTATTTTTTCAATGACTACATAATCACCTGCATTTTCAAATCGAGGTCTACTATCTGATGCACTGGCATAACAGTCTATTGTGGCAGTAATCATAACATCATCACGTTGTGTTCTTGTCTAATTTTCTCGTTCAGTGATAATAAATATGTACCCATTGATAACAATTGATTTACAGTCACGAACCACGGTATTAGGACCAAAATCCAAAGATCTTATTTCTTTAGAGACAGAGTTAGCAGGAAAACTCAATACGTGAAATATAAAAGAATATTAAACTTAATTAAATATTGATTTAATTATTTTAAACAGTAATATTTTTACCTTCAATTTTAACCAAACAGAAAACTCTTTGCTATGCAAAGTCTCTCTCCTTCTCAAAGATAAAGAACAATGCTTTCTATTTATCATTGATTTATGTTCCCTGTAGATAAAAATAGGAATAGTTTAACAGATATGTAAGATATACATATTCAATTTAATTACCTGATGTAGTCATCGAAAAAATCACAGTTGAACAAAATTGTGTGATGTGCCATCTCTCGTTCTTCAAGGCTTAATGTCATCAATTTATATGATCCAGGAATTCCTACTATTTAAGGAAGTGATGGAAAACTGGGTTCAATTTTTTTATACTATTCTTATTCATTTCTCATTGGTCTATTCATTCTTGTATTAAGATCAGACAAATACATAGAGAAGAAATCCATACATTCTTGATCTAAGTAACCATTCACGATAGAACCTTCGGGGTGATTCTTGTTTCAGACATAAGAATTTAATGTGTACATATTTCTTTTAGTTGGATACATCCAATGAAAAGAAATAGGTTCTCTGAGAAGTATTTCAATTGGAATATGGACAGTCATATGCAACATGCATATGAAAAATTATAGAGGAAATATTTTCTCTAACTCGCATAGAATTAATGGGGAACCTACCAATATTTTTTGAAAGAAAGACTTGGAAAATTTATTAGTACAAAGATCTCTAAACAAATGGCACAATCGAATAACATCCACCCTTACATTATTGTAAAAAATATGACAGATTGCTATTGGAATCACAAGTCTTCAAATATTTTATCTTTAACTCTCTTATGTTGACCTGTTTAGATATGTTTCTTGAATAGCCATCAGTAACTTTAATAGTACCTAGTACTTCCAGAAATTGATTTTTTTCTATAGGTTTCATCACATAATAAGCACATGTAACTTGCCATTTATTTTCACTAATACGCACAGGATGTAATTCTGGTCTGATGCCCCAATCCACCAAGTCACACTGAGATTGTAAATCATCTTTTGTCTTTCCCTTAACATTTAGAAGAATCGAAAACAACATTTCAAATATATTATTTTCAATGTGCATTATTTCTAAGAAATGACATAACAAATTGGTTGACTAATAAGGAAAATCAAAGAAGATAATCCTCATTTTCCAATTGTAATAGGTTTCAATGGAAACATTATTTCTCTTTCCAGATTTCATTTGACCCTTTCCGAATGAAAAACTGAAATATTTCAATTCATTAAGCACATCAGTTCCATACATACGTTGAGTTGGATCATCGGTCTCCATGGTATTGTAAAGTCTTTTATGATTATTTCTATATGGATGGTCCATTGGAAAGAATCGTCGATGTCCCATAAAACTGAAACTATAGCGACATTTCAGTCTTTTGGATCATGTATTCTTCATATAAATAGGACATGATAGTTTTCCCTCCGTGCTCCATCCAGACATCATTGCATAAGAAAGAAAATCATTGATCATCCACATAAGCACAAAACACATCTGAAATATGTCTTTCAAACATGCATCGTATGTGCACACACCCACATCCCAAAGAAGTTTCAACTATTTTATTAAAGGTTGCATGTATACATTTATATCATTGCTGGGATCAGAAGGGATGGATATGAGTATACTCATGAAAGTGAAAGGTTTTTTCATACACAACCATCGGGGAAGGTTATAAATGTGTAGAAAAACTGGCCATGTTTTGTGCGAAGTAAGCATCTTCCCAAATAAATTAAAATCATCACATGAAAGACCCAGCCTCACATTACATACATCAGCTAAAAAATCAGGACATCAAGCATCAAATCTCTTCCATACAAATCCATCTGCAGGGTGAACCAACTCATCATTAGTCTTATTTATCTTGGTATCATTCCATCGAATTTTTATTGATATTTCATCAGAAATAAAATGATTATAGAATCTGGGGATTAATGGAAAGTTCCACATTACTTTCTGTGGCATATGGTATGGTGTTCCATCAGCTTTTATATTTCAGCGGGATGTGACTCATTTTATAAAATCATTTCATTCAATATTTTCCTCCCAGAATGAACTGTAATATTTCAGGAAAACATGAATTTTGTTTCTTGAAAATCCAATTTCCTCAACTAACTTCCATTCCATATAGTGATTTGAGGGAATATCTACATCATCTGGAAGTAAGTACTTCAAGAAGGTAAGAATGTAATCGATGTCAGTACTATAAATCCCATACATAGTTTTCCCATGAAACAATCAAATTAAAAATTACATCTTTTTCATTTTACCACATTGTCGATATACTGGAGTCGTGGCAACATCATTCAATTTTTTCACCCTAACAACATCATCATTTTCATTAGATGCATCATGTGTGATCATATCGAAGTCTTCTTGGGTTGGAATTATATCTTTTTTATAATGATGAATAAATGGAAAACAGAAGTATAACAAATTCTCCAATCCAGTCATCTCATTTGGATCATCGTCATTTTTAGATTTCATTTTCTCCCCATTATGATAACACACATAGTAGTTTTCTTGAAAATCATATTTGGTTGTGTGGTAGCTGAATTCTTCATGGCTCAAACAAGGTCTTCCAACACAATTGTAACATGGACAGTGTATGTGACCACTATATGAAGCATTGTGAAATGAAAAATCTAAAAAAATCTCCAAATTGTTTTGAAAATCGCTTGAGATTCAATCGGTTTCATACATCCAACTTCTATCCATTCTGTAAAAAAATTATTATAAGTCATTTCTTCAAAAGAAATTCAATAAGATTGAAATTTAATCGAAAATATATTTAGGTAAACGAGAATTGTTCACTTTATATTAAACCATAACTAACACACTACTCTATATGAGAATCATAATATAAAAGACAAAAAATACTATATTTATAAAAAAATACTATAAATTAATATAAATCCATGAAATTGACTTCAATTATAAATATAATACCATGAAATTTGTGCATATTGAGAGAACAAATATAATCTATGGGATAATTTTGAGAGTCATATACATTTTGTGTCAAAGAGAAGGAGAGATTTCGAATCCATGAGCCTTTGAAGAAAGAATAAATTTGGAATATTTTTTTGAAGATTTAAAATAGAAAATATTACCTGCAACTGAAGATCATAGAGAATCCATATTTTCAATATAGAATATTTTACTCAAATGATATGTTGTTTCAATTTATTATGCAAGTTGAAAAAGATGAAATTAGTGGATTTTGAAAGAACTTTCATAAACTGTGTGAGAATTCTGAGAGATCAATACATCATATATCAAAGAAAGAGAGTTATTTTAAATTCGGGAGACATTGAAGGATAAGAAGAATGTTATTCTCGAGTATTCATAGATTTGAGGAAGAAATATACCACTTGAGATATTTTATGTATAGTGTATTCAATTCAAAATTCAATACATACAAAATTGAATTCTGTATAACACATACAGAATTGAATTCAGAATTTAGAAGGTAATTAGAATGAATATTTACTAATACTTTTCCTATGATTATGGGATCTATCTCCTCCATACATATCCTTTATTTGATGTCTAGACATGGGAAGTGAACTAACTACTATTTTGTATAAACCTAAATGATGTGGGTTGTAACTGCATTGAGCTCAACCTATCAAGTATGACTAAGTTGTGTAGTAATAATATAGTTCCTTTCAAGAGAAGTTCATCTTATTCAAGTTTCAGTTGTTGGTAGTGATTCATTGGTTCAGCTCAAAACCAAGAATGAGGTTTGGGTATTTAAAATCCACCTATGTCTTTCATTGATAATGTGCGATGGAACTGAATAGAATTGGTTATTCCATTGGAGTTATAGAATCTTGTCCCATATAATGATTCTTATGGTGGAGAGCTCCATGATTCTTTAGGAGGAATCAGTTTAGGACACTATGGTGTGTTCAGTTGGACAATTACAATAATTTTGGTATCGAATTTGGGTGAAAGTGATCATTTGGATCATATTATGGTGTTCATGCTTGGAGTCATACTAGAAAGTGTGATGGGGGTCTCTAGGGGTGGGGGTGTGCAGTGGGGTGGGGGGATATCCAGGGGTGGGGGTGTTCATGGGGGGTGGGGGTCTGCAGGGTGGGGGGCTGTCCATGGGGAGGTGGGGGCTGTCTGGGGGGTGTGGGGGTCTGCAGGGGGTGCGGGGGCTGTTTAGGGGGGTGGGGGTCTGCAGGGGCTGTCCAGGGGGGTGGGGGTCTACGGGGGGGGAGGGGGGGAGGGGGGGAGGGGGTCTTTTTAGGGGGTGGGTGGTGTGCAAGGGGTGGGGGGGATGTCCAGGGGTGGGGGGCTATCCAAAGGGGTGGGCTGCACAAGGGGTGGGGGTTTGTAAGGGGTGTGGGGGCTGTCCAGGGGGTGGGGGTCTGCAGGGGGGTTGTTCGGGGGGTGTGTAGGGGGTGGGGGGTGTCCATGGGGTAGGGGATGTCCATGAGGGGTGGGGGGATGCCCATGGGGGGTGGGGGTTGTCCAAGGGTGTGGGGGTGTTCGGGGGGGGGGGATGTCCATGGGTGGGGTGTGTAGTGGGGTGGGGAGTTGTCCAGGGGGTGGGTGGTGTGCAGGGGGTGGGGGTGTGTCAGTGGGTGGGGGCTGTAGAGGGGTGGGGATGTAGGGGTGTGGGGGGCTGTACAGGGGGGTGGGGGCTATCTAGGGGGTGGGTGGGGGCTGTCCAGGGGGTGGGGGTTGTAGGGGTGTGGGGGATGTCTAGGGGGTGGGTGGGGGCTGTCCAGGGGGTGGGTGGGGGTTGTCCAAGGGGGGTGGGGGTGTGTAGGGGGGGTGTGCAGGGGATGGGGGTGTACAGGGGGGGTGGGTGGTGTGTAGGGGGGTGGGTGTGTGCAGGGGGTGGGGCCTGTAGGGGTGTGGGGGGCTTTCCAGGGGGTGGGGGTCTGCAAGGGGGTGGAGGGGCTATCCAGGGGGTGGGAGGGCTGTCTAGGGGTAGGGGTGTGAAGAAAAAAATTACAACATGAATGAACAACATGAATGAACCATCATCAATGAACTATCATAAATAACCTCTGTTGGTGTGAAGAAAAATAAAAACATGAATAAACCATCATCAACAACCTCTTTTGAATGATCTATTTGGGGTGACATAATCACCTGTCCACTGGGGAATCAAAGGTAGAGTAACGACCGTGAGAAGAACCCACCATAGGAAACCTCTTCTGTTTGTGTAATTTCATGAATGGCTTGGGATTATATGATCATATGTCTCTTTGAGGGTTATACAATTGTTTAACATGATCACATGAACCTTAAGTGGTCATGCAATCCAAGAATAAATTATTATTTCTCTTCCAAATGTTTTCACCAAAATGGTACTTGTGTTTTACTTATTTTCACCTTTTTATGTTTCTAATTTTATCTAGAGGGCATGAATAAATACCTCCCTCAAAAATAAAGTCCAACAGAGGAAGGAAGGACATCCCCCACCCCCTGGACACCCCCCCCCTCCGAACCTAAAACCTGCACCCCCCTCCCCACCTACACAGCCCCCCCCCCCCCCACCCCACCAGGACACCCGCCCAACTAGACAGCCCACCCCCTCCCTGGACAGCCCACACTCCCCCTCCCAACCTGCAACCTGCACACACCCCACCTACACAGCCCCCACCTACACAACCCCCTCCCTGGACAGCCCACCCCCACCTCTCCATGAACAGCCCACCCCCACCTCTCCTTGGATAGCTCACACCCCCACTCCCAACCTGCACAACCCCCCTAGATAGCCCACACCCCCACCTCTCCCTGGACATCCCACACCCACCCTCCCAACCTACACAACCCCCCCCCCCCCCACCTGAACAACCCCCCTCCTCAGACAACTCACACCCCCACCTCTCCTTGGACAACCCACACCCCCTCCCCACCTGGACATCCCCCCACCCCACCTGGACAGCCCACCCCCCTCCCTAGATAGCCCACACCCCCCAACTCTCCCCGGATAGCCCACACCCCCTCCCAACCTACAACCTGCACCCCCCCCCCCCCTCCTCACCTGCACAACCCCCCCCCCCCCCCACCCCACCTGAACATCCCCCCACCCTACCTAGACATCCCACCCCACCTCCATAGCCAGCCCACACCCCCACCTCTCCCTAGACAGCCCACCCCCCTCTTTATATAATCATGATTCGTAAATTAGTTTAAGTAATTTACATTAAAAGGATAGAAATAATTGTACATTTATTCACTTTTACCATCACAAGGGTATCAAAATTGTTAGTCGGAGTGGATACTCAAGAGGGGGGTGAATTGAGTTCCAATTAAAATTTCTATTTAAAATCCTTTACTAAAATCCCCCAATTTAAAATACTAATTGAATTGTAATGAATTTGAACTAAAGAAAACTTTCAGTTAGGTTCTCAAGGGATTGATTAATTCCCAGTTAATCTAATCAGAAGATTAGATTAGCTTTTGAAACTAACCTAATGATTTTCAAGTAATACAAACACTTGATAATTCAATTATCAGAGTAACTTTGAAAAACTGTTTAAGTTTTAAAGCACTTAGCAGCGGAATAAAAGGTTTTAGATAAAACTAAATAAAGCACAGCAGATATAACCAAGAGGTTCAGTCTCAAGTCAAGACTTAGTCCTCTCAACAATTTATATAAATTTGATCCACACCCTGGATCGGGGTTCACAATAGTTTAAAATTGTCCAGGTCAAAGACCTCTACCACAGTTCTTCGTGGGAAACAAAAACAACAGCAAATATAGCTGTCCAGGTCATACATGACCTCTACCACTATCCACAGTAGGAAATAAAAGATGTAAGGAGTTTGAATGAGGATTTACAGATCCTCCAGTTGAGGTTCAAGAGACAGTGTGTGTAAAAATTAAAACAGATGATACACATTGCTCGTAATGTAAATAATAAATCACTGAGCAAGATATAGAGTTTAGAATGGATCTAGTGATTGCAGTGTAGCTCTGGACTCCTTCGGATTTGATCAGAAATGGTTCTGAGTCCTCTTCTGGTTTCTGTCTGGAAAACAGAGTGTCGTCTGCTTGATATCCAGGTTCAGAGATAGTGAAAATGTAGTCGATGATGTTCTTCAAAATATTTGTGAAAGTAAGGAACTCTTCTTGAGTAGGCTTGAGTGTGTATGAGCTTTTATGTCTTCTTGATCGTGCATGAATATATGTATGAGCTCTATATATTCCTTGTATGTTCTTAGTGTCTTGTATATGTGTCATCTCTTATCTCTTGTGCAGCAACAGGGACTTTTATAGCACGAGCTCCGGCAAAAGAAATGATTTCTTTTTGCAGGTACGGGTTCCCTGACATCCAACAACCTTTATTAAATAAATGACAGAGCATTAAAATATACCTGATATGACCATTGGTTAGATTAAATAAAGATAAAGAAATTAAGGCAGCGTCGGATTCTCTGGAATAGTAGCTTTGGATATCGTTAGCCTTGTGTATCGGTAAGTCTTTGTATCGGTAACCTCTTGTATAACGGTAGCCTTTCTATCGGTAGACTTCATGTCTATCGGTAGAGTTGATCGGTAGCGGTAGACTTAATGTACTTGTGACCTTTCATGTAACGGTAGCCATCATGTATCGGTAGCTTCCTTGGTGTATCGGTAGACTTGCATAACGGTGACTTGTCTGTATTGGTAGGCTTGATGTATCGGTGACCTTCACATATCGGTAGGCTTTGTTGTACCGGTGACATTCACGTAACGATAGACTTGTTCGTATCGGTAGGATTTCACGTAACAATAGACTTGATCGGTAACTTTTCTATATCGGTAGGCTTGTTCTGTAACGGTAACTTTCACATATCGGTAGGCTTCTCATATCGGTGACCTTCACGTATCGGTAGCCTTTACGTATCGGTAACCTTTACGTATCGGTAACCTTTACGTATCGGTAACCTTTACGTATCGGTAACCTTTACGTATCGGTAACCTTTACGTATCGGTATCCTTGTTCTGTAACGGTGACCACTTGTCTGTTTAAGCATTCTATTGGCAGAATGGGTCAAGTTAGAATATATATCCATTTAGTAACCGAATTATATGAAGATAATATAAAAATTATAATGTATAAATATGTGCATGGTGTACATAAATACTGAAATAAGTAATTAACCATTAATTAATATAGGAAATATCAAACTATACTTGAACATAATTGAGATTATCAAAATATAATTGAGCATAATTGGGATTATCAAAATATAAGTTCAACTAATTTTCCCAGAGGGCTCAACAATCTCCCCCTTTTTGATAATCACAACCTAGCACAACTTATGCCAAAGTATTAAGAAAATTAAGATAGTGTCAGAGTAAAAATTTCCAAAAAAAATCTTTAGAACATAGTTTTCATTTTAAAAACTTTAAAACATAGTTCTCATTTTTCTCCCCCTTTCAATTGCACTCCCAGTTCTCATTAGTTTCATTTTCTCCCCTATTTTTCGCCTTTGGTGCAATGTATCCCCCTTTTTGATTAACAAAAAGAAGGGTAGAATTTTAGAAAGATCAGAAGGCAAGGAAATATAAACATAGTAAAGTGGAGAATGTAAGAGTAAATGTTCATTAAAGTACAAAAGGTACAAACTGATAAAGCCAGTATTACAAAAATAAATTCAAGTGAATCCCATAAAAAACATCCAGAATCACTCAATCTTCCTCTTGAACAAAAGTCTTTCTCTTAGGGTCAGAAGAGGGTGTAGGTTCAGATTGAGTAGAGGGCTTGGGAGTAGCTGAAAAAACAACTGGAGGTTCAGCCACTGAAACTGTACCAGATCTGAAATCTGTGCTTCTCTGTGTGATCATAGGAGTTAAGCTTCGAATAGCCTGAAATGGAGTCATCTGAGGTGTACTTCCAGAGGCAGAGGTGGGAAGGGCAGGAGGGACAATCACAGGTCTGGCATCCACATGCAAGAATGGTAGCAGTAGGTTCCTGAAATCCATAATAATATTGCCTCCTCTCTCTATTGCTGACACAAAATCATCTCGATTTTCAATGAATTTATCCAGGGAAGGAGTAAGATCCCTGAGCTTACTAACCTGTTCTCTGAAAGCTTGAGTCACTGGAGGCAACTTTATATTCTCCATCAAGAGATTGAAATGATTGGTCATTTGATTTTTGGTATAGACCTTCTCAAAGTAAGCATCCACTTTATTCTTAATTGCCTCTTGAGAGGTAGTAGCTTCCCGTAGGTGATCACGAACAAAGCTACTAACTTCCCTAGTGGTAGCAAGGATTTGAGTATCTGAGGTACCACTGGTACTGGCCTTAGCCAACTCTTCCTAAATAACAGATCTGATCTGGTCAAGGTTCACAGTGGAGCTGGATGAGGGAAGGGGTTTAACTGAGAAATCTACTGTATCCTTGAAAGATTGTGTCAGATTACTAACCACCTTCTGAACAAGTTCGTCTTGATTGTTCAAATGTTCTTTGACTGATTTCTTAAAATCCTCAAAAACTTCCACAAACTGTTAGACTACCTCTTTGATATATCTGATATCAGTATTCACTTGGGTTTGAGAGCTGTTCATGGCAGTCAACGAAGCAATTGATTGTCTGAGAGCAACCACATCTCCTTTCCAACTCTCAATTTGAGTAAGTCATACTTTAACTTCATCCATCATTCCCCTCACTGGACTAGAAACAACACATCCCAGAGATAGATCCAGGGATTGCTCCACACTCCTCATTTCATCAACCAGACTTTGCTTCAAATTTGCCACTGATTCTCTCAGTTCTTATTTCATTTCAGCCTTTAAGGACTCAAGGTCCTCCTTGGTTGCCAAATTTTTAGCCACAGTAGGTAGGATAATTGTTTCCCTTTGGGTCTGGTCTTCCTCATCTAAATATTCATAATTAAGTCCAATAACCATATATCCTAGATCTGATGTCCAACCTTCAATGTCATACAACACTGATACTGAACCAAGATGCTCCTCCCCACTTAGAACATTCTCCTGAGGAATATCCTCAAACTATTCTGCTCGATGTAATTCTACAACTTCTTCTACAACTGCAGCAGATTCAATAGCCATTTACTATGAGTCATCAATGACTCTCTCATCAACAGATGCTACTTCTGCTTCCTGATCAGGCACTATCTTGACTGTACTATCTATCAGAGGGCTCAAACTGAGCTCTTCTTCTTCATTTTCCTCATCATCTGATTCAATAGAATCCTCCTTTTCTTCATGAGCAAGATGATCTGATTCAGTTGCCTCATCCTCTTCAGAGGTGTCCCTAACAACATACTGATATGCTTCTTCTTCTTCTGTGGTCTCAGTATCATTTTCCTTTAAAATAGTTTCTCTCCTTGGTAGTTCTTTTGGAGGGCTAGCTGCTCCATAAGAAATATTTTGAGGCATAGGACTAGGAGGTAAATCAGGCTCTCCTCCTTCCTCAACTGATGTCTCTTCCTCCTCAGCTTCATCATCACTGTAGAATGGTTCTGGATCATCTGGTCCAAGACCAGGATCCCTCACATCCTTTGGTCTAGAAGGATTATCCACAGGAGTGTACTTGTCATAGATTTTTTCCATCATCATTAACCCATGATTTCTTCCAAGGGTTCCAGTTTACTTTCATAAACTTGCACACAGTCCTGGTGAGGCCAAAATTATCCTTAACCACAACAGTTCCATCTTGAGGTCCAGCTACCTCCTTTGCTTTCAACATAATAGAAATTAACTTAGAAAATAAAAGTGCATTGGACTTAGACTTCGGTATAGTCATCTCTTCAATATAAATCATAAGCAATCGAAACAAGTTCAACTTTACTCCATGTTTTAATAAATACAACAAATAAATGTCTTGAAATCTGAGGGTAGAAAAATCTCCTCTCCTTGGACTAATCACATGCTGAATGAACTTGAAAAGCAGTTTTTCCTCCCCTATCATCTCTGCAGCAATGACCCTTCTAGGAGTTCCATTTCCTGTCAACTCTAACAAGGCATCCTCATAATCAAAAAATTCACTAGTAGTAGGTATGGATTTTGAATAAAATCCATAATCACCTTCATGAGGAACTCTAAGGTTCTCAGCCCATTCAACAGATGAAAACAAAATCTTTTGAGCATTTACGTAGGAAATCATCCTGTTCTCTTCTTCTGATGTCTCAAAACAGACAAACTCATAAAACTATTTTACCAGAGCTGGATAGTACGGTCCATTATTGTTCATGAAGCATTCGATCCATCCTTGTTCTTGTAAAACCTTCAGAATCAAGGACTTGCTTACCAGCAGCCATTCCGCACATAATTCCTTTTCCACTACAATTTCTTGCTTCGATAAATGCGGATTCACAGGATTCCTTCGAACAACATCTCTACTGCTTCCACTATCACCAGCATTGGTTACTTTATTCTTCTTATCTTGCGGTGCATCACTTTCTTCATCCACTGAGGTTCGCTTCACACGGGCCATTTCAGATTCTGAGGCTTAGGGTTTTGCGAGCTTGAGAGGTTTAGGTAAAAGGGATTCGAACAGACAGGTTCGCAGTGATTGAGTGATGTCTAGAGTCAGGTTTAATATCATTTAGGATTCACATATAAAATAAATCTTATATTAAAAAGAAATTTAAAGTCTCGGCCTTAATACGAAAATTCAAAACAGCGCGAGAGATGTACCAGTGAGGTGTCCTAACGGTGAGATCTATCCTAACTGTGAGGTTCATCCTAATGGTGAAGTTTATCCTAACGGTGAGGTTTATCCTAACGGTGAGGTTCATCTAACAGTGAGGTTTATCCTAATGGTGAGGTTTATCCTAATGGTGAGGTTTATCCTAATGGTGAGGTTTATCCTAACGGTGAGGTTTATCCTAACGGTGAGGTTCATCTAACAGTGAGGTTTATCCTAATGGTGAGGTTTATCCTAAAGGTGAGGTTTATCCTAATTGTGAGGCTTATCCTAATGGTGAGTTTTATCCTAATTGTGAGGTTTATCCTAATGGTGAGGTTTATCCTAATGGCGAGGTTTATCCTAATGGTGAGGTTCATCTAATGGTTTTAAGAGTAAGTTATCATTCCTAATTCGTGTCTAATAAAACTTAATCTTTCTGGACTTAAAGGATTAGTGAAAATATCAGCTAATTGGAGTTCAGTGCATATAAATTCAAGAGTTATATCACCTCTTTGATAATGATCTCTTAGAAAGTGGTGTCTAACATCAATGTGTTTGGTTCTAGAATGAGACACATGGTTCTTTGAGATGTTGATCACACTAGTGTTATCACAGTTAATTGAAACATGTTTAAAATCAAATCCATAGTCCAATAAAGTGTGTTTCATCCACAGAATCTGTGCACAGCAACTACCAGTAGCTATATACTCTGCTTCAGCAGTAGATAATGCAACTGAATTATGTTTCTTACAACACCATGATACTAGGGACTTTCCAAGTAAATGACATGTTCCAGATGTGCTCTTTCTATCTAACTTGCATCTAGCAAAGTCATCATCTGAATAACTTATTAAATCAAATGATTGTCCTTTTGGGTAAAACAGTCCCAAATTAGCAGTATATTTAAGATATTTGAAAATCCTTTTAAGAGAAAGTAAGTGTGACTCTTTAGGGTTATCTTTAAATCTAGCACACATACATACACTAAACATAATATCAGGTCGACTAGCAGTAAGATAAAGTAAACTCATAATCATACCTCTGTAATTAGTTTGATCTACTGGTTTCCCAGTTTCATCAATATCCAATTTACAGGTGGTACTCATAGGTGTATCACTTCCCTTAATACCATCCAAACCAAAACATTTTAATAAATCCTTAGTGTATTTACTTTGATTTAAAATAACACCATTTTAGTTTGAAATATTTGAAATCCAAGAAAGTGCTTAAGCTCTCCCATTAAGCTCATTTCAAACTCATTTTGCATAACCTTCGAAAAATCAGTACATAAAGAATTTTTAGAAGATCCAAAAATAATATCATCGACATATATTTGTACTATTAAAACATCTTTTGAAATTCTTTTTATAAAAAGAGTGGGATCAGCAATTCCTTTTGTAAATCCTTTTACAATAAGAAAATGTGTAAGTCTTTCATACCAAGCTCTTGGAGCTTGTTTTAAACCATATAAATCTTTAGAAAGTTTAAAAACATGATTTTGAAAGTGAGGATTTGAAAAAACAGGTGGTTTTTCTACAAAAACATCTTCAACAATAAAACCATTTAGAAAATCACTTTTCACATCCATTTGATATATCTTGAAATTTAGATGTGATGCAAAGGCAAGTAAGATCCTAATGGCCTTTAATCTAGCTACAGGTGCAAAGTTTTCCTCATAGTCAATTCCTTCTTCTTGATTGTAACTTTGTGCAACTAGTCTAGCTTTGTTTCTAATGATGTTTCCAGAATCATCAACTTTGTTTCTAAACACCCACTTTGTGCCTATGGTTAAAATTTCCTTAGGTCTTTCTACTAATTCCCAAAATTTATTTCTTTAAAATTGATTTAGTTCTTCTTGCATAGCCATTACCCAAAATTCATCATTGATAGCATCATTGATATTTTTAGGTTCTAACTGTGAAATAAAAGCTTGATGTTCAACATGATTTCTTAGAGAAGCTCTATTCTATGTTCCTCTATCTATATTACCTACAACAGCATCTAAAGGATGGTTCTTTAGGATCCTAGTTGGTCTCGAAAAGGTAGGGCTAGAGATTTCAGGTTCATCAACAGGTTGGAAGTCAATAGAAGCAGGTTCTGGAAAATTTCCAGAACTGGATGTTTTGACTATAGGTCCACTGTATTTATCATTAAGGTTCAAAACAGAGAGATCATCTTCAAGATTTTCAAGAGAGGTCTTAGGTTCATGTGGATCAGTTTCATCAAATTTGATGTGAACAGATTCCTCCACACATTTGGTTCTCTTATTGAAAACTCTATAGGCTTTACTAGAAATAGAGTAACCTAGGAAAATTCCTTCATCACTCTTGGATGCAAACTTGTCAAGATTATCTTTGGTATTAAGAATAAAGACTTTGCAACCAAAAACTCTGAAGTAGTTAACCATAGGTTTTCTATGGTTCCACAACTCATAAGGGGTCCTCTTAAGAATAGGTCTGATCAAGACTCTATTGATAATATAACAAGCTGTATTGACAGCTTCAACCCAAAAATAAACAGGTAGGTCATACTTATTGAGCATGGTTCTAGCAATTTCCTGAAGGGTTCTATTCCTCCTTTCTACTACACCATTTTTCTGAGGTGTCCTAGGGGCAGAGAAATTGTGACTATAGCCATTGTGTGAGCAGTAGGATTCAAACTCGTGATTTTCAAACTCACGGCCATGATCACTTCTCAAGGTTTTAATCTTAAGTCCACTAAGGTTCTTTACAGACTTGGAATATTTAACAAAGTAAGAACAAGCTTCTCTTTTGTGAGCTATAAAATATAACCAAGTATACCGAGAATAGTCATCTACTATAACATAGACATAGTGCTTCCCATTAAAACTAGAAACTCTAGAAGGTCCAAACAAATCCATGTGAACCGACTCGAGAGGTTGAGAAGTTGACACTTCTTTCTTTGATTTGAAAGAAACTTTATGTTTCTTTCCCTTTTGACAGGGATTACAAACTTTATCTGCTAGGAATTCAAGTTTTGGTAGGTCTCTAACTAAGCTCTTCCTAGTAAGTTTTCTAGGTGAATGTACATTGCAGTGTCCTAATCTTCTATTCCAAAGCCAAGACTCTTTGTGAAAAGCATTTAAACAAGTAATATTTTGCATAGCTAAAGAATTTAAGTCAACAGCATAGACATTTTCATTTCGCAAGGCAGAAAATACTAAACCATTTTTAGAATTAAAAACATCGCAAGAATCATTTTCAAATTTAACATTGAATCCATCATCACATAACTAAGAAATACTTAGTAAATTATACTTAAGTCCATCAACCAATAGAACTTTAGAAATTAATACTGAGTCAGTGTTACCAATCTGGCCTAAGACGATGATTTTCCCTTTAGAATTATCACCAAATGTGACAGAACCTCCATCAATTCTGACTAAGCTTTTAAAGCATGAGAAGTCTCCTGACATATGTCTTGAACATCCACTATCCAAGTACCAAGTCTTTCTACAGGAGCTCTTTAAGTAGGTTCCCTACAAAATGAGAAGACCAGATTGGGATATGTCTAACACTGGGAGGGGGGTGAATTAGTGTTGGGGACTTTTTAAACCAATTCCAATTTTTATCCCTATACCTCATGACCTGTTAGGATCTTGATTCTCTTATTCTCTTTTCCCTGTCTCATGCAATAATAGAAAGCAATAAAATTATGCACATGATATTTTTACAAGGTTCACCACTCAATAAGAGTATCTACGTCCTTGCCATCTATGGGTATGACCACTGCATGGATTCTCCATTATAATGTGATATGATTTTACAATGGAGTGTCTAGGAAAGAAATCATCTAGCCCGTGTGATTCCCTACACTTTAGAGGGGGGGGGAAACAATCCTATTCCCTGGACTGGTGATGACCTAGCCCAACTTGCAGCGTCTAGCTGGTTCTTTATACTGCCTATGGAGACAGTCTTCTTCCTTCTTCAAAAGGTAGCTTCTTCTCTTGATCTTCTTCAGTGCTCTTTACTTTATTACTTTCAAAGCAGTAGGCAAGAAATTCTTCGTGTCTTCTTCTTTTCTTCTTCACTAGTGCAAAACCAGATGCACTAGGACTTCTTATTCTTCTTTAGTGTAATAACAGAATGCACTAGGACTCCTTAGCAAGAATCACATATACCAATGTGATTAATTAGGCAATGAAGACCATCTTACTTGGAATCATCAGAGTGAGTTCTACTCTTGTTCATAAATGCATGTGATCATGCATATGGAATGTATTTGAACTCTTTTCCTTCTTCTTCTTTCCTCTCCAGAAGATGGCAGGAACTCCTGGAACAAAAATAGCTTGCATGCCCACTTCCACTTGCGCGCCCTACACTTGTACGCCTACAACTTGAGCGCCTCTTCTTGCACGCTGCTACTTGCGCACCACAACTTGCACGACAAGACTTTCCCAAAATACTTGTGAGGAAGACTTGCGCGGCAACACTTGCACGACATACTTTCACGGAAACACTTGCGTGGCAGACTTGCGCGGCAACACTTGCGCGTCATATAAATAACCCTCAGCTTGCGTGCCACTTCAGCTTGCGCGTCTCTTTCTACACTTGTGCGTTCAGAGCTCAAATTTTTCTCTTAATTGTTGAGACTTAACAAATGAGGAGGCGAGTCGTCTATTTATAGGCAATTTGGTGACTTACGAGCCCATACACTTGCGCGCCAAGACTTGCATGCCAATACTTGCGCGACACTCTTGACTTGCGCGAAACTTTCAAACTTGTGCACCACTTTATTTCCTTTGTCATATTTTGATTGGATGATCTTTGAAATAGGACTTGCGCGCCACTTACACTTGTGCATCAACACTTGCGCGCCACCACTTGCGCGCCACCACTTGCGCGCCACCACTTGCGCGCCACCACTTGCGTGCCACCACTTGCGCGCCACCACTTGCACACCACTTTCTTTCCTTTTCCACATTTCTAAAATAATGTAATTTGAAATATGACTTGCACGCCTATTTAACACTTGCATGCCGACACTTTTGTGCCGCCACTTGCGAGCCGCCACTTGCGCGCCACTTATACTTGCACGCCAATTTTTGACTTGTGCACCAATATTGACTTGCGCGCCACTTTCTTTCCTTTTCCATATTTCTGAAATAATGAAATTTTGAAATATGACTTGCACGCCCCTACATACTTGTGCGCCTACTGCATACTTGCGCGCCTACTTCTTTCCTTTGTCATATTTTTGATCTAATGATATTTGTGATATGACTTTTCCAAAAACACTTCTTTGTCTCTCCCTTTCCTTCATAAGTCTTGCATCACAAGTTCTCCAAACTTATGATATTTTTGAAATATAAATCAGCAAAGCATCGTCTGGTTTCTCCATTTTTTTTGGAATATGAATTCCAAAGTACTTCTTTCATCCTCACTTCAAATCCTCAATTCTTCTTTAACCATCCTTAGATAGATGATACTTCACCATTATGCTCCAATCATACTCAAATGGATGATGCTTCTCCATTCTTCATTGTTGTAAACAATTTGTCACCTTTGACAGAAGTTCTTTGAACTTAGGATCAGTTCAACAATCGTCTGAATTAATCTTCTTAGAGAATTACTCAAGTATGATATCTAATGCTATGATTTCATAATAATTCTCTAAGTATCATCACTTCAGCCGATCTCCATTAACTTTGGAGTCCTTTTTTATCTCCTTCTTCATTTTGACCACCATTGACAACTGTTGACAACAAATACAATATTCACATGCAAAGTGGTCCCAACACAAAACAGATTTAGATAGGAAATGATTTTGGTACCCAGATTTTCTTGGGTCCAGACAGGTTAGCCAATAAAACTTTAGGTACCCAAATTTGTCTTATGGGTCTCATAAAGTTTGTAGAATCAATAGATTTTGAAAGATAAACCTTGTTAGATCTATAACTATGAATATAACTGGTTGAAGCATATGAGCTTCCAGAACTATAACTAACCACATTCTATCTATATTTAGGAATAAATCTAGTTTTGGTAATTTTTCTTTGTCCAGGTTGGTATCCTATACCAGTAGTATATCTAGGTGCAATCTGATTACCTAGCATTTGAGTAAGAGTGTCTTTTCCATTTGTCAACTTTTTTAAATCCTTCCTAAGTTACTTATTTGACAATTTCAGTTAAGTGTTTTCTTTAAGAAACTGAACATTCTTTTCCATTTACATGTCAAGATCAGATTTATGTTTAACAATTAAAGAATATTGTTTCTTTAAACCTTTGTATTTGTCCTTCAGCTCATTGCAGCTTTCTTCCAACATATCACAGTATTCAAACAGTTCAGATTTTGACATATTTTCAGAATCAGAATCATCTCCAAAATAATATGTATTTAAATCAGGAGTTTTAGATGTTACCTCAGAAGTGTTTGTCATAAAACACATGTTTGACTTATTTCTGTTTTCAGTCTCAGAAGCTTCAGATTCACTGGAGCTATCCTCAGAAGCACTCCAAGTAGCCTTCATGGATTCCTTATACTTATTTTCCTTATACTCATTCTTCTTCTTGTATTTTAGTTTTGTACAGTCTACTTTTATATGTCCTTTTCTTTTTCATTCATAGCAGACAACTTCATCAGATTTGTCATATTTCTTCCAGTCCTTTTTCCAGTGTCCCTTGTTGTCATACTTACATTTGTAATTTGATTTTCTGAAAAAATTCTTTTTCCTATAAAACTTCTTAAATCTTCTGGCTATGTGATCCATTTCTGCATCACTGTCAGATGCACTTTCACTTTCTTCACAGCTTGAGATATCACTTACATCTTGAAGTTTCTCCTTATCCTTATTTTTTGAAGTAGATGTCTTGAAGGAAACTGACTTCCTTTTTGGTTCATCTTCTTCTTCTTTGTTTATCTTAAGTTCTTCTTCATACATCATCAACTTACCAACAAGTTCCTTGACTGGCAGTTGAACAATATCACAAGATTCTCTGATTGAAACAGAAGTGCCCCTCCATCTTTCATGTAGGCATCTCAAAATTCTCATGATCTGCTCCTTTGATGAAACGTCCTTTCCCAATGAGATCATTGTATTGAAAATTTCGTTAAACCTGAGATACATATCAGAAATGGGTTCATCAGGCTTCATCTTAAAATTATCATATTTAATAGTATAGGTGTTCAATCTCATTTCCTTAACATTAGTTGTTCCTTCATGAGAAACACTTAAAGTATCCCAAATTACATATGCAGTCTTACAAGCAGATATTCTATTAAATTACTCATCTCCTAGAGCACAATATAGAGCATTCATATCTTTGAAATTATTATTATAAGCTTTCTTAGTAGATTCATTCCAAGTAGATCTAACAGTAGTGGGAATTTTATATTCTGATTCTATGGCAGTCCAAATATCAAAACCCATGCTTTCTAAATGAATTTTCATCTTAATCTTCCATTGAGCATAGTTGTTTCCATTAAAAAATGGTGGTATATTAGTAGCAACACCTTCAAGTCTATTATCCATGATAACTAGGTTGAAACAAAAAATTTAAAGAGATAAAAATTTAGAAATAACAGAAATTTTAAGAACTTTAAAATACAACTAAAATCACAGTTAAAAAACAGAGTACTTCAGAAAATATTTTAACCCTCTGATACCAAATGTTGGTCAGATTGGATACTCAAGAGGGGGGGTGAATTGAGTTCCAATTAAAATTTGTGTTTAAAATCCACTAAAATCCCCCGATTTAAAATACTAATTGAATTGTAGTGAATTTGAACAAAAGAAAACTTTCAGTTAGGTTCTCAAGGGATTGATTAATTCCCAATTAATCTAATTAGAAGATTAGATTAGCTTTTGAAACTAACCTAATGATTTTCAAGTAATACAAACACTTGCTAATTCAATTATCAGAGTAACTTTGAAAAACTGTTTAAGTTTTAAAGTACTTAGCAGCGGAATACAATGTTTTAGATAAAACTAAATAAAGCACAACAGATATAACCAAGAGGTTCAGTCTCGATCCAAGACTTAGTCCTCTCAACAATTTATATAAATTTTATCCACACCCTGGATCGGGGTTCACAACAGTTTACAGCTGTCCAGGTCAAAGACCTCTACCACAGTTCTTCATGGGAAACAAAAAAAAACAGCAAATACAGCTGTCCAAGTCATACACAACCTCTACCACTATCCACAGTGGGAAATAAAAGATGTAAGGAGTTTGAATGATGATTTACATATCCTCCAGTTGAGGTTCAGGAGACAGTGTGTGTAAAAATTAAAATAGATGATACACACTGCTCATAATGTAAATAATAAATCACTGAGCAAGATATAGAGTTTAGAATGGATCTAGTGATTGCAGTGTAGCTCTGGACTCCTTTGGATTTGATCAGAAATGGTTCTGAGTCCTCTTCTGGTTTCTATCTGAAAAATAGAGTGTCGTCTGCTTGACATCCAGGTTCAGAGATAGTGAAAATGTAGTTGATGATGTTCATAAAAATCTTCGTGAAAGTAGGGAAATCTTCTTGAGTAGGCTTGAGTGTGTATGAGATTCTGTGTCTTCTTGATCGTGCATGAATATCTGTATGAGCTCTGTATATTCCTTGTATGTTCTTAGTGTCTTGTATATGTGTCGTCTCTTGTATCTTGTGAAGAAACAAGGACTTTTATAGCACGAGCTCCAGCAAAAGAAATGATTTCTTTTTGCAGGTATGAGGTACGGTTCCCTGACATCCAAAAACCTTTATTAAATAAATGGCAGAGCATTAAAATATACCTGATATGACCGTTGGTTAGATTAAATAAAGATAAAGAAATTAAGACAGCGTTGGATTCTCTGGAACGGTAGCTTTGGATATCAGTAGCCTTGTGTATCGGTAAGTCTTTGTATCGGTAACCTCTTGTATAATGGTAGCATTTCTATCGGCAGACTTCATGTCTATCGGTAGACTTGATCGGTAGCAGTAGAATTAATGTACTGGTGACCTTTCATGTAACGGTAGCCATCATGTACCGGTAGCTTCCTTGGTGTATCAGCAGACTTGCATAATGGTGACTTTTCTGTATCAGTAGGCTTGATGTATCGGTGACCTTCACATATCGGTAGGCTTTGTTGTACCGGTGACCTTCACGTAACGGTTGACTTGTTCGTATCGGTAGGCTTTCACGTAACAGTAGACTTGATCGGTAACTTGTCTGTATCGGTAGGCTTGTCTGTATGGGTAGGCTTGTTCTGTAACGGTAACTTTCACATATCGGTAGGCTTCACATATCGATGACCTTCACGTATCGGTAGCCTTTACGTATCGGTAACCTTTATGTATCGGTAACCTTTATGTATCGGTAGCCTTGTTCTGTAACGGTGACCACTTGTCTGTTTAAGCATTCTATTGGCAGAATGGGTCAAGTTAGAATATATATCCATTTAGTAACTGAATTCTCTGAAGATAATATAAACATTATAATGTATAAATATGTGCATGGTGTACATAAATACTGAAATAAGTAATTAACCATTAATTAATATAGGAACTATCAAACTATACTTCAACATAATTGAGATTATCAAAATATAATAGAGCATAATTGGGATTATAAAAATATAATTAAGCATAATTGGGATTATCAAAATATAAGTTCAACTAATTTTCCCAGAGGGCTCAACAAAAATAATCAAGGTGAATTATTTCCATAATAAACCATCTTTTCATGATTAACTTTAATACTTTAAACAATTACAAATCCATAAAATTAATAAATGAATCCCTAAGTGTTAAAATACATCCATTTCACCAATGGAATTTATTTACATCATCAGAGAACATCCCAAAATAATATCCACATGTTCTTTCCTCAAAAAACATTATGTTTTGGGTGGGTATAATTCCACTAACAAGTTATATAGGAAATCATAATATCTTACATTCCAAATGACCACCTACAAAGGTTTATGAATTATCACACATACCTTCTTTAATTCCAAATCAAAATAGGAAACAAAAAAAATAGATGCAGAACATTAAAACAAAGGTAGAACTAACATATTTGAAGTGTATAATAAAACAATTGCTTGATGGAAGATGGATATATCGGGTGGAAGAAGTTTTGTAGCCTAGTATAAAGATATATCTTCCGTTTAGGGCTGCAATCATGCAGAGGAGGGACTGGAGGCTGGGTATTTATTTGGGGGGAAATATTCCCAATGGTTTTTTAAAACCGTTGGGAAAATTGAACCTGAAAATACTATACCAACAGTTTGTAAAAACCGTTGGTGTAGTCCTATGTATGCCAACGATTTGATGAAACTATTGGAAAACCCCACCTCAAATAGGCTTATACCAACGGTTTTCTATAACCTTTGGTATAGTACCCTTTTCCCAACAGTTTTTTTAAACTGTTGGGAGAAATACGTTGTTATAAGTGGGATTTCCACTAGTGTATATAGTTCCTCTACAAACCAATTCAAATATGCTAGTTTTAAATACAATAATAATAAAACAATGTTTTTTATTAAATCAAAATAATATTAAGTATGCCACTTTTTTAAAAGAGATAAGAACCATAAAAACATGTTGTTAGAAATATAGGGTTTAAACCATTCATTTTCCTTTTTAAAATCCATTTATAAATATCAATAGAAAACATTCCAAATCCTTTTAAATAAAATACTAATTTTAGAAAATATTTTAAAGTCATTACACAAGATAAAGTCAACTGAGCATAAAGGAACTATGAATTGGCATCATATGTCAAGAGTAATACAACATATCAAAGATAAATATGCGAGTGATGAAGACACCACATATCAATAAGTAGATATAACAAGAAAAGAAGTCAAATGTGGAAACTCTAGTGTTGAGTAATGATCGAGTGACCAAATTCATATATCAAGTATCAAGAATCAATTATCAAAGTTCTTGTGTCATGGGTAAATCCTAGATATGGCAGTGAGTACACCAAAGACAAGCCAATAAATCTCATGAATGACTACATGAAAATTTTGTGTCTACCAAGTATACAAGATTCCTAATTCCATGCACAACCACTTCCTCAGAGAACATCCCTATCTTAAAACCACATTCTCTAGGGATACACTTGATGAAGTGTGATTCCAAACTAGCATAGAATAAATCTAGGTCTCTCTTCTAGCTACCCAGGTTTCCTCTAACCAATCAACAAAAGGTGAGTGGGATACAATAATCAAGGATCACATCGAGGATCCACATTAGTATCAACATGCACAATCAACATTTCATAGCATACAAAATCCACATCTCACCCTCACTCCCAATCTCCCTCATTGAGAAAAACCCCTTCTTTTAACACCCATTTTCATGTGCACCACCATTCATCAAGGGAAAAGTAATACAACCGGTTCATTAAGGAATTTTTACAACAAGAGAACTCAATTTATAAAGTTCCAAATGGTTCTTTAAGAGAATAAAAATTGGAAAACTAAGCCTTTATAAATTAAACAAGACATAACTTAGAATCATCCATTCAAAAAGGGCCATACATACACACTTCCTTTAAAACCTGTTTTTAAGTTCCAAATGGTCCTTTAAGAAAATAACCTGAAATGCCAGTAAATCCATTCAAATAGTTTAAAATTTCATTTCAACAAATATTTAAAAAACAAACCATTATAAGTTATTATTTAAATCCTTCTAATACATATTCTAAATAAATACACATTAAATCATTTGTAAATAACTTTAAAGAATCAACCCATCTTCATTAAAATTAGACTTTACATTTACAAAACCAAATCCCATCCATAGCCCCTTGAAAACCATCAAACCATTTGTTTAAAACTATTAAAAATATTTCAATCAAAGGTTGGAACTCGAACCAATTTCCTTTTAAAGTAAGGGATAAAATCCATTGATAAAGAAATTCATTCCAAGTATGATTTTCACGGGAAAGGGTTCATCGATGATTTAAAATGATAAAACCATAATTAACCATTTATTAAAAAAATACCTAAAGAAATTAAGAAACACATGAATCACAAGCAGAAGAAAATACATATAAACTCCTACCTCAGAATAATTAAGATCAAAACACAACCAAATCAGAATGTGTCACCTCTGATTTTTGAATTCCCAAATAAGGGAGAGAGATCTTGAGAGAAGAAAAAAAGGAACCTAAAACTACAAACCCACAATATAAAATTTGGATTGAATGAATCCTAGGCTACCATAGACTTCAGGTAGAAATAAACATGAATAATATGGGAAAAAGATCAAGGGAAACCACATACCCCTAGTATGAATGCACTGATAACTCCTCATTGGAATAACACAGTGTGGTGGGGATCACCCAAGGTTGCAGTTTGAACAAAGAAGAGTACACCTAAAATTAAACCTAAAACCAATTGGATTTGAAATATCTAACAAACAATAAATGGTGAGTGGATTTTAAAAGGTAAAAAAAGTCAAGAACACACTTAAAACCCTCCTATAGTGGTAGGAAACACCCTCATCAATGAGAGTAACACCCCCTTTAAGATCAAACGGCCGATTAGTCGTTTCAAAATTCTGAAATTTTCGACACCACGATATGGTGGGTGTTCACCATGCCCATGGTAGTCTTGATATCTCCATACCCAAGAGCCCAATATGCTGACTAACCTTAGTATAGGGTAAAATTCTTGGCTATTTTGGAATCACCACACCCTGCACCACGGCATGATGGAGGCCAAATTGGTCATGGTGTATAGGGAGACTCCCCACACCCGAGACCATGCCTAGAACTAGGTGTATTGGCCCTACATATGGTACATGGGTGATCCTTAGGCTCAACACGTCTTGGACTATGATGTGGTTTATCCCGTGTTTCACAGAGAAATTCCAAAAATCACATTTAAGCCATCAGGGACCAACCAACACATCCTAAAGAAAAAATAAAATAAATTAAAAAGAAAAGTCAAGGTTGGGGTGTTACAATATTCCCCACTATAACACAATATTTCCCCATAAAGTCTCCAGTCCAAAGATAGAAATAAAAAAAATAAAAAATAACCACCACACCCAAATCGTGAGATTGAGGGTTTAAAAAATAGAGGAAGAATAACCAAAAAAGAATCTATTTGGTACAAAATCCTAAAGAATATTCAATCAACATTCTCAAGAACCCTTAAAGTAGATACACCAATATCACTACACATCTCTGAAAAATACACCAACATAGCTATGAAGAAGAATTCTAGAAAATAATTGGAGACCTTGAATAGGTATCCCCACCATTTTAAAAGAAATTTTCTATAATAATGGGACAAAGATAAGGCACTCGCTATGATAAACCTCTATATAAACTTAAAGAACATCTTTCATCTACCAATCATGAAATAATAAAATGAAATTGATCCTCAACCTAAAGAAAAACACATTCTAAACATCTAGATGATTTAAATAGTGACAACACACTAAAAAATCAACAATGATTTATCCATCCATAAGAAAGACACAAAACTGACAAGGATTCTTACCTCTCGTAAATACTCAATGACAATCTAGGACTTCCATACCAGAGCCACACCCTTTGGTGAGCTTATTAAATCTAACACTGACACTTTAGAGTTCTCATTCCAATAAGAAACCACTTGGCCTAGTTACCTGAATACATACCCAAGGCTTATCCAAGTACAACTAAAAAGAGATTAAAACAACAAGGAAAACGCCCCAAAAAAGTAGCACAAACTTTCCAAAACATAGACTGTTTGAAATCATCCAGACATAGATCCAACCAAAAAGGTGAAAACAATAGGATTAAAAAGTATAATAACCATCCAAAAAATTATCCAACACCATTCAGAAGGAGACACCCATGAAAGGTAACTAATAAAGGACTTCAAAATATGACAACTACCCTATGCATTGCCTAAAACATACACAAAGGAAACCAACATAAGAAAAAACCCAAAATATCATAGGGAAACACATACACCAATAAGAATATAGTCCAAAAATGATATTAAAAACTTTATATAAAGGAAATAATCCATAATTATTTCCAACTATAACCTAAAAAATATCCCAAAACAAAAGGTATCCATGTAATAGATTACAAATAATGATTCCCATTTTGATATCTAAGCTTACAAAACTTATGAAGGTGACCCCAAGGATCTACACTGATGATAAACTCTCATAGATTTTAGAAAAATATGGATTAGAATAACTAGTTTCCCCACACTAGAAGAACATAACATGCCTATTTTTCCATTGAGAATATTTCCCCCACTCAACCAACTCCTACTACTCACATAACATGACATATTTACCTAATACAGTCTCAAATGATTCATTACACACTTCTTGTCATTTCGCTAGATCTGATTCAATTTATAAGGCCTTTTCAAGAACCTCTTGATATGAAACCATCCCGGACTCGATGATGAATGCTCCCAATCTTGGGTTAAGGAAACCTTTAAAAAAAGAGACTTTAAGGAGTCATCATAGGCAAGATCAGGTAAGAAACATGCCAAACTCAAAAAATGTGTGGCGTGTTCCCCAACTAGTCACTCACCCTATTGAAGACCCTTGAGATAATCAAAATTCTCCTTATTAACATCAATAGGGTATAGAGATTGAATAAAAATTGTCTTAAATAATTCCCAGGACAAGATTTCATGCCGATGGGTAGGAATAATGGTCTCACACCACACTCGGCTAGGTCCCTTGAATAAGGAGACAAAAAATTTCACCCTTAAAGCCTCAATTTTATTGAGAGAATAAAAGATTACTTTGATCCTATAAATCCACTACATTACCTTGGAAGATCCTAGATCATCATAGAACAAAGGTGGATTATGATTTAATAATTCTTGGATAGGGTCCAATGATAGAGAAGATTTTAGATCCACCACTCGGTCCCAAGGTTAGGCTAAGTCTTAAACTTGAAACACCACTTATAGAAAATGTGAAGGGATTCTTTGATGATAGGTTTAATGAAAAAACTTCGTACCTTTATTAAATAAATTTCTAGAAGGCGTTTCTAAACATCATAAAATAGAGACTCATCATCTCAAACATCACAGATTAAGTCAAACATTTCAGAATCAAACAAAACCCAATACAGAACACACATGAACTATAATATTTCAAAAAAAACCCAAATCACCTTTACTAAATCACCACTACTTAAAAATATACAGTTTTCCCCCTTTTAAAACATTACAATTCCATTTCAAAAAGTAAAATCTCGATATAAATCCATCATAATTTAAAATCTATTAATTGGTCATGGAACTCATTCCATGGTTTCAAAACATTCTTCTCAATTTCCCATTTAGAAACCATTACCATTTTAAATCCACTGAGTAACCAATCATAAAAAATTATTTTTAAAAACGTCACATATAATATTGTAAAGATTAGTTTTTCAAACCAAACATTTCATAAAACAAACCCTTTTTTAATAAAAAACATTACTCAAATAATTCAAATGAAACTCATTTTAAATACCAAATATGGTTTTCCAATAGATTTAAAAACCAAATCCAAAAATTAATGTAGAAAAACCAAATACGAGCATGAAACAAAACCACACCCATTATCATCCAATAAAATTGAAGAACCCCTAACCTCGCACCAATGTAGTCAATTAGGAAGCCAAAAAACAAGGCATCAAATTTGGGGTTAAAGTAGAACTATGTATGACTTGGTTGAATTGGTTGGTAAACCATGCATCAACCATAGGATAGTTATTAGATTAGTTTATAGATCAACCACATGGGTTATTCACAGTTTACCAGACCGTGTAATTTACCCATGTAGCCCTAGTCCTCCAATAGCCTTAAGGCCTTCATTTTTTATTGATTTTTGATAATCTTCCTTTCAAGGGGTGAGGTGGAACCCTTACAAGGCCCATAGACGTAAGTATTACATGGCTAGTAGGCCTTAGAGGAATTCATTGCTTGTAGGCTTCAAACATTACATACAACCCAGACTAACTACTTGGAACTGCTCCTCCCCAGCATCTTCATCATAAAACCATCTCTCTACCTTCGCATGGCTGTTCATCTAGGCTTTCCTGTGCATGTACAGGCTTGTCCTGATGGTAGGTTCCATACCCTCTCATTCTTTCAATCTATTTAGCTTATAATATGGTGAAATCTCCTTGCTCATCCTCCTTATGGAGCTTATTCCTTGTAGGTTGTCTGGTTTTCATCTGCACTTAAGGTGGCCCAAAGGCCTTTAGGTGGCCCGAAGGCCTTACTGACACGAATTTCTGGGTGGCCCGAAGGCCTTAAAGAACTCAAGGACCAAATCAGTGGCCTGAAGGCCCAAATGGGGGAATAGTCCCAACTGATACAGTGCCTGATACAGTGCCTACTATAGCCCTAGTCACATCTCTAATACACCCCAAAACTCATAAGAGATTCCTAAAATAAAAGATATTCTCATCAGGAATATAAATATCATTGATATTAAGAAAATAATACCTTAATATAATGACTTAATTACCCGCTTTCCTTAGTAAATCATGTTTCATTTAAAGGGGTGGCGATCAGACACTCGTTCTACCTCTTGAGTCCTGACATGTCCCTAATATTATTTCTACTATAAATCTCCATAAATAACATAAGGTCATTCAAAAAAATACTCTTTTAGGAACTAAACTACATCTAATACCATTTTTTCACAAACCAACCTGGGATACCACCAATCTATTTCCTAATTCGGCTTGTGGCAAGGCCTGAAGATAGTTCTTGATCCCCAAAGGCTAGTGAAAAGTTCCTAGGCATCAATAAACAACCTCTGGGAATGATATCACCTAAAATAAGAGATGTAATAAATTAAAGAACACAATGGAAACATATAACAATTCATTAAAACAAGACATCCAGATATAAGAAAAGTCTAAACCAAGAAATAAAATGCATACCAAACTGTAGACATTAAAGAAAACATCACAAAGATTACCCTTCTCCTTGTGTTCCTTGACCACTCACCACATCCTGCATCACCTACCCTTATCCTACCAAGCATGAACCCACAATAGAAATATGAATATAACTCAATCACCTACTAAATAACCGTAAATATTGTATACACCAAGAAGTGTATATATAAAGGGTGTGAGAAAAACATAGCCCAGTAGGATCTCACCAAGGAGTCTATGCAGTTCCTCTATAGACCAATTCTATAGACATAGTCTATATTCACTATGGTTGGTGACATTAATAAATACCAATATAATATATAAGATTCAAGGATCTGTTTATAGATCCTTGAATCTTATATATTATATTGGTATTGCTTTATGTCACGCACCTTTCTGGTCATGTAATATAGACATATCCCATAAGGTTTCCTTTAAGGATCATGGTCTCAATATCCAATTCCCAATAAATGGTCATAGAAAATCTATGATAAGTAAATTTGAATTTAATTTCTCATAATGATCAGTGAGAATGTATTATCACCCACCATAGTGAATATAGTCTATGTATAGATATTATAAATTGTTCTTTAATCATCAATTCTTTATTGTTCTGAACTTGACCATCCATATATGATTTCTCTTGAATCCATACCAATGACTTTACATCAACTAGAGAAACCACCAAAATGAGGAATTGTATTTTGGTACATGGAATCCATATTTAATTTCAAATAAACTTTTCAATCATAGCAATGTTTCCACTTACTACTTCCTGTAGGAATTATTATTCTTACTAAATAATATATATCACCTATAATGGTGAATATAAAACATCTACTATGTTTTTTTAACTTTCCTAAATAGTATGTATCTCCAAATAAATTCCTCCCACTAAAACACGTGGAGATAATTTTTATTATGCCAACTTGTGCATCTATATCCAAGATTCAATTAAAGCCTTGCTTTCTCCAACTATCTCAAAATAGATTTCATTTCCACATAGAAATTTTATAGGTATGATAAATACATTTCTATATTAGGGATGTCAATATCCTCATTATTTGTAGGATAATTAACTAAGATTCACTTTATATTTCCTTTGATGTAAATTTTAACCTTAGTCCAGGTTAACAAATGATTCTCATCAAAACACCTTAGGTTATGACATAATGGAAATCTATCATATCATAACTTATATGAAATCCATTAGTCAATTTAGTCAAAATATGGTTAATTGTTACGCCACTATCTTGTGAGGCATATATGGAAAGGTATCATAGAATAATTTCAATATATATATATATATATAACTCATAATCAATATAACTTATACTATAACCATTTATATGATGTGAATAAGGTAATATGAATTTAGGAAAAGACTTTAATTTTCATTTAATGATTAATGGATGCCTGGTTAATAAATTATATGACAAACCCACTCGAAGGATCATGTATCTTGTTTCAAGTGAATTTATTACTTTCATTTATTGTCCCTAAAATTTATTAAATTAATTTAATGAAAAATATATGAATTTATCTCTAATTTCATCTTGGAATAGTTTATGATTCAAAGCTTGACCTAACTCTATAAATTTTGTGGATTTTCTTTATAACTAATGTTTTCTCAGTATATCACATAATTATGAAATACACCTAAGAGTTTTATCTCCAAAGTTTCTAAACATCATACTAGGTATATACATAACAACTTATATTTTTTACTTTACTAAGAATTATTTTTCCACAACTTGTATGAGTCTTATAATTATATTCATCATTTATCACCAAATGTTGATAAACCAACTCAATCTTTGCTAATGTATCCTAAACCAAACTCCATCCAACTAAGGAATATTCTCCAACATTAAACCAAAAAATGTTAGAACTATAAGGAAGTCCATACAAATATTTGAATGGTTTCATTTTGATGGTCGACTAGTAACTATTGTTATAAGAAAAATCAACCATCCCAAAATGGATATCCCAAGAACCTCTAAAGTCAAAGACACAAGCACAAAGAATGAATTCCATAATTTGATTAGACCTTTATATTTTTTCATCCATATGAAGATGATACATTGTTCTTATCCTGACCTAAGTGACCATTTCTTTTTGGAGGCCCTTCTAAAATTGTGAGGCTAAACAAGGGTCTGTATCTGAGACAATAACTATATAAATCCCATGTATCATAACAATATCATGTACATATAAATTTATTAGTTCATCCACTCTAGTGGTGTTATGGATCGGTATAAAATGATCCAACTTGTTTTATCCGATCGATCACAAACTAAATGCAAGTCTTACCTCATGGAGTTCAAGGTAACCCAATGTAACATCCCAGTTCTGGGTGCTACCCAAGGGTGCCCCAAACCCAGTTGGTCACATAACCTCAAGCGCATTTCCCCAAATTACAAAGGCTACCGACTAGCAGTGAGGGTAAAGGTAAGACATTAGGGAAATTATTCCCTCATTGGAAGAGTATACACAATAGAATAATAAACAGTAAATAGAAGAAAAAGTAGTAATACTATACAACAGAATTAAACAGCAGAAGACTAATAGTATAACAACTGTATCATATGTATAAATAAATGACACATGTCACATGTATCTAGGAAATAATCCAAATAAGTCACAATTCTAGAAATACAATACTGAAACCAAAGTACATAAAATAGTAAACTCCAACAGCATCACAAGCCTCAGCTTGGTCTCATTATCTCCAGCTCCAACAATAGTCAAGTACCTGATGAAGAAGGGTTCTTTCCCTTATCTGTACCTGCAACCATATAATCTGTTTGGGTCCAAAATCATGACCCAAACAGGGTGTGAGACTAATCCCAGTAGGCAACCACCAAAAGTTCTGTTCCTAACTATCAGTGAATATATATAGCAGACAATATGAAAAATGAAGCAATAAACTAGGAATTACTCAAAAGTAAACAATCCTATAGTTTCCAATTACATTAATTTATCTTTATTAATTATTCAATACTTTTAATAATGTAACCTTGGGATCTATCCTAAGATCTACATCCCCTATGTAATAGAAAAACAGATGTCTCAAAATACCATCTATAAAACAAGTAATACCGAGTCTAAGCTTGTTCTTTGGCTTGGCAGGCTCATCGTATTCATAAAACATTCAAAATAAACCCTCTGGGAAATTTATCATGGTCTAACCCCTCTAATTTAACATATCATCAATTTAGTAAATAATAATGAACCTCTTGGAAATCTCACACAGTCCAACCCCTTTGGTCCCACATAGCACTAATCAAATACAAATGACCACCCAGGTAGCTCTCATTGTCAATACCCCTTGGTCTACATAGAAGCGATAATTATAATGAACCCTTGGAAGCTCTCATAGTAAATTCCCTATGGTCCAACAATAATTTAATAACGATCCTCTAGGTAGATCTCATGGTCTAACCCCTTTGGTATATGACCCCACGATAACTCTCACAGTCAATACCACTAGTCAAATATAACAACAATTATACATAAATGACCCTACCTTGGGAATCTCTTAAAGTTAGTTCCCCATGGACATACTTTCACAATGAAAATCACATGAATATAAAATAAACAATAAATCTATACTAACAATACTAGGAATGGAAAACAAAGAAAGCCGAACATGATTTCTAGACCCAACATCCATAATCAATCAAACATGGGAAATACACCCATAACCAAGGTAGTAAACCTTATTCATAATCAATAACCCCTTTCTCAATCAAACACACCATAAAAGGTGTTAAACATGGTTAAATTCTATAACACATAATACCCTAAACATGGGTATTTGGAACTTTAAGCATATATAATCCAAAGACAACCAAATAAAGGCACAAAACACCGACCTCGATGTTGTACGATGAACACTCTTGAATGTTGGCCCTTGAATCATCCTAGAACAATGTAGATCTACAAAAGGTTAAAAACGATCAACCCTAAATAGCTCAAGAGAGAGAAGAAATTAGGAAGAGAGGCTCTAGGGGAAGAGAGAACTCACCAGTGGGAATCCAACGCACCTGGTAGCGTCTCAATCGGAGCTCGGATAGAGGAACGAGAGGAGCTTGAAGTTTCTTGATTGTTTGTCGCTCTTCTGTATGAGACACGGGGAGAAGAAGAGCATTATGGAGATTAGATGTGACCCTACTTTGATCCATCAATTAAAATTAAAAATACACAGCATGTTTATTTAATGTACAAACCATGTACTAGCCTCAACTAGCTCCCGCTTTATGTGGTCTGCCAGGTCACCTACACAGCCATGTACTCGGCCATTACACGACCAGTACACGGCTACACATGAAAATAGAGTACATGGTGTATACTTAAAAAATATCCAAATTCTTCCTTTTTCCTTTAAAACAACCCAAAATAAAGATCCATACCTGAAATGAAGATTCAGGTTCTTACAAGCTTCCACCCTTATAGAAATTCATCCCCAAATTTCCCTTCCAAGAGTGACAAAGAAGAAACTTCAAAAAAATTTGGACACTGTGATCGTACGTTGACCTCCCTCTCCTAGGTCTCATCATGTACTTGCTCATGCTGCCATAACACCCGTACCAGAAGAACAAACCAGCCATGGATAACCTTTATGCTACAATCCACAATCCGAATAGGGTGCTCCTCAAAGGATGCATCCACCTCCAAATCAACCTCCTCGGGTTCAAAAATGTGAGATGAGTCTGAAAAAGTAACGTCGTAGCTGAGAAACATGAAAGATATCGTGCATAGACCGGTACCTCTGAGTTAACTGCAACCGATAGGCAACCGACACGACTCACTCCAAAACCTCAAACGGGCCAATGTATCTAAGTGAAATATTTACCTATCTCCTAATCCTCCTATGTACCAACCTCAGTGTGACATGTAAGAAAACCTGATCTCTGGCCTTCAACTCTAGAGGTCGTCTCCATCGATCAGCATAAGATTTTTGGTGAGACTGTTCAGTATCCATCCTCTTCTGAATCAAATCCACCTACTCAATGGTCTCCTAGACAAGACGAGGTCCCATCATAGCTGCCTCTCCTACCTCTAGTCAACATAGGGGTGATTTCCATGGACTACCGTACAAAGACTCATAAGGTTCCATTTGAATAGTTTCCTAAAAACTATTATTGTAGAAAAACTCTACTAGCGGTATGTGCCTCTCCAAAGAGCCCCTGAAATCTAGGATGCATACTTGAAGCATTTCCTCCAACACCTGAATCGTGCACTCAGATTGGCCATCTATCTGGGATGGCAAGTTGTACTCCAAAGTACTTGTGTACCCAAAGACCTCTGTAGTCCCTTCCAAACACGAGAGTAAAATGGGAATCCCTGTCTGAAATGATATAGTGTGTAACCCCATGAAAACGTACAATATCTCAGATGTAAAACCTTCCAAGATCATCAAAACTGAATATTTCCTTAATCGGAAGGAAGTGTGCAAACTTCATGAGTCTATCAACAACAACCCAAACCACATCATTCCCTCAAGGAGACCTTGGTAAACCAGTCACAAAATCCATCATGACATCATTCCACTTCCACTCGAGAATGGGTAACTAATGTAAAATCCCTCCTAGTCACTGATGCTCCATCTTCACCTACTGAAAGGTGGAATATCTCATAACAAAACCAGAAATATCCCTCTTCATAACTATCCACCAATACTGATGATGTAAATATCAATACATCTTAGTGACACTAGGATGAACTGCCCATGACAAGACCTGAAAATATCACAAAATCTCATTGCGTATGTCTGCTAACACCCATACATGCCCATGAAAACAGAAGATCTCATCATCACCTACGGTCCACCTAGGAGTAGGGTGCTTTCCTGACACTCTCTTCTACAGTACTAGGACTTAAGAATCCGATAGATACCTCATTCTCACTCGATCCAGAAGAGTAGAGGTAATAGATATAGAATAAAGAAATGTCTTCCCCTGTCTATTGTGCACCTACAAATGCATCTAAGAGAATAGATACATAAGCTTCCACTCACTACTGGCCTCATGAACTACTTGTATCTGAGTCCTCTTGCTCAATGCATCAGCTACTGCATTTCCTTTTCCAGGCATGTGGGAAATCTCAAAGTCGAAGTACTGAAGGTACTCAACCCACCTTCACTGTCTCAAATTCAGATCACACGGAGTAGAGATATACTTGAGACTTTTTTGGTCATTGTATACCAAAAAATACTCTCCCAAAAGATAATGTCTCCAACATCATAAAGCATTCACAATTGAATCCAACTCGAGATCGTGTGCTAGGTAGTTCCTCTCATGTGGCCTCAACTGCCGAGACCCATACACAATGAATCCTTACCCTTTTATAAGCACTACCCCCAGTCCGATACCTGATGCATCATAGTAAATAGTGTAATTCTTTCCCAGCTTTATAAAAACCATTATCGGCGTTGAAGTCAATCTCACCTTTAGCTCTTGAAAGGCTGAATCATAAGAATCTGTCCACGAGTACTTTTCACCCATCTTAGTCAGGCCCATCAGTGGTGCTGCTAAGCATGAAAAGTCCTGTATAAAATTCCTGTAGTAACCAGCCATCCCCAGAAAACTCCATACCTCAAAGACATTCTTCAGCTATTCCCAGGAAACTACTGCTCTCACTTTCTCTAGGTCTATTGATACTTCTGGACCTAAGATAACGTGACCCAAGAAGTGAATATGGTCCATCCAAAAGTGGAATTTTGAGAGGTTAGCATATAACTACTACTCTATCAGTGTACTCAAAACAATCTCAATATGGGTGGTATGGTCGTGTTGAGTGTGAGAGTACACCAAGATATCATCCAAAAAGACTACCATAAAAGAATCCAAGTAATTATAGAACACTTGGTTCATAAGTTCCATGAAAAAGGTCGGCCCATTCATGAGACTGAATGGCATAAACAAATACTATTATAGACCATACCTACTTTGAAAGGCTATAAGAGGTATATCATATGTTCAAACGTGCAACTGATGATAACTGAATATCAATTCAATCTTCAATAACACACAAGATCCTTGAAGATGATCAAAGAGATCATCAATCCTCAGCAAGGGGTGTCATTTTTTAACCATCAACTGGTTTAGATTTCAATAATCCACGCAAATTCTGAGGGTGTCATCCACCTTATTCGCAAAAAGGATAGGTGAACCCCAAGGAGAATTATTGGGTCGGATGAAACCCTTTGATTGTAGTTCCTCTAACTGCTTCTTAAGATCTTGTAACTATGGTGTAGCCATCCTATATAAAGGAATGGACACGGGTGCCACTCATGGCACAATATCAATAGATAAATATACCTCTCGCTCTGGAGGTAAACCTAAAAAGTTGTCAGGAAAGATATCTCTAAAATGATCCACCGCTAGAGGAAGGTCTATCTATGAAGTCCCTTGTTCATCTAGATATAAACTAGCAATTAGGACTGTAATTCCTCCCAACCCATGATGCTTGGGTCCAGCTCTACTCTCCTGTACATCCCATTCACCCTTGTATAGAAAATACCCACCCTTTGGTGACATGAAACTCACCCTGCGGTGATAGCAGTCAAAAAAGGCCTGAAAGGAGACTAGCCAGTCCATTCCGAGAATGACATCAAAGCATGTCATCTCTAAGACATTGAGGTCTCATAAGAAGTGACACCCACCAAAATCAAGAGGGAACTCCTTGTACTGACATACACTAGTCATCCTAAGCCCCAACGGAGTTTCTAGCATCATAACATCCTTATAAGTAAAGATATAGAGACCAAGACTCTCCACAACAACAACAGATATAAAACTATGGGAAGCCCCTATATTGAAAAGAGCATAATCTAATACTAAGGAAACTAGAATTGTACCTCTAACCATAGAGGGTCTAGGATCCTACTCTTTCTGGGTATGATCCAATGAAAAAGTATGTCATGTATCGTGGCCCTGCTACCCTGCCTGACTACCCTGAGTTGATCCACTCTGTTGTCACTGAAAGCCTGTCGTCTAGCTACCACAGCCATAACCACCTCTACATCCTAAATGGTCGGATAAACTCCAGTTCCCTGACTGCTGAGAAACTAGTGGTCCTAATACTGAATGTGGAGTCATAACAAAACCCCTATCACTCATTACTGGTGAAAACACCCCGAAAAAATGATTAAGGTGGCCCATATTGCTGCAAGATTATCACTCAACTAGTTCCTTCAGGTAATTTGGTCTCATATGCCCACTCTTCCCACACTTGTAGCATACCACTTGGATACCTGAAGAAACATCACGTGAAATCTCCCTATGGCACTTATTACTATCTGTCAAAGGAGTACCAGACCTAGATGCTGAACCGCCCTAGATCACAGTCCCCAACTCCCTCAGATTGCGCTCGGTAATCAGCACTTGATTCACTATAGTTGTCACTAAATTCAGCCTAAATAAATTCACCTACGATCAGATGTTATACCTAAGACCATCATCAAATCACCTAGCCAAAGATAACTCATCACCTCCCAGAACAGGTGTGAAGCACTGAAGCTCCGTAAAATGGGATGAGTAATACATCACTAAAAGAGTGCCCTGCTCCAAATGCATGAACTCTTGGGCTTGATCAGGCCTCAACGTCTTAGGGTATAATTAGTCATAGAATTTTCTCTGAAACTCTTCCCAATCCATATCCCAATGACATCCCACCTGTGAGATAACATCCCACCATCTCTTGGAGAAATCACATAGCATGTACGTCATGAGATTCACCCTCCTCTCTGGGGGAGTCTCTAGATGCTCAAAGATAGCAAGCATGGCCTCCAACCATGAATCTACATTCTATGGTCCTCTATCCCCTAAAAAAGTGGGAGGATGCTATTATTGGAACACCCTCGTCAACTCTTCCATAGATGAGGCAGGATGTGATGCTCCCTAAAAAGTCTATAACATTCTCAAAAATACTTCACATAATTGTTCATCAGCACCTGCATTTGGTATAATATCTGGTGAAAAAATGAGCATGACAGGAGGATCTATTGGTATTACTTGATCTACTATTTCTGGTGTATGATCTTTGCCCTGTACTTAGCATACAACCGGAGGACATCCCAGCGGCATGACTTTGCAAAGTCAAGTGCACACCTCAGTTCAAGATTATCAAGAAACAAAACTTAGAAGTAAAATAAATGAACTGGAGAAGAAAACATTAAAGTTTTTCAAAACATGGTTACAAAACATGTATAACTATCACATGGAGTGTTCCATTTTATCCTTACATGGGTGGGTACCTCTACCAAACCTGGTCATGTAACACCCCTACACACAGTGTGTGCCTCCTGATACATGGCGTGTACTTTAATATTCCCTCCTTTCCAAGTTCTTCTACATAGCTAAAACACGTGGGGTCTGCTAGAACAACAGTAAATGGCGTGTTCACCCTAGACATGGTGTGTACCAATTAAGTCTCATCAACCCGTGTCATTAGTCACACGGCCGAAAACACGATCAACTCTACACAACATGCATAAACAAGACACGACATATACAAACTAAGTTTCATCCACCTGTGTCATTGGTCACATGGTCGGATACATGGTTGACTCTACACGACATTCATTAATGAGACACGTCATGTACAAACTAAGTTTCATCCACCCGTTTCATTGGTCACATGGACAAATACACATTCCTTTACAACACATTGTGTACAATTTAGACACAGCATGCTCTACCAAAAAGTTTCCCAACCCTGTGTCTTTGCTCACAAAGTTAGTCACACGGTCAAGCACTACACGACATGTACGTACAGTACACAATGTGTACTTAAGAAAATTTATTTCTTCTAGAATAGAAGAACACATGGTGTGTGTTCATAACATCACACGTCGTGTTGTCCGGGTTTCCAAATAGTAATCCTCTAAAACTTCTCCAAAGCCCTTAAAAAATTAAACTTTTTTCCAAGGCATGACAAATTCCGACCCATGGGAGCCCGTGCTCCCATGAATCAAATCTTGTCATCCTTTTCCTCATTATAAATTGAAAAATATTCAACTAAAGTTCATACATGATCCACCAAATTATAATCCAAGAGGGACCATAACATCTTAGAGACCGAAGTTTGGTGTCCATCCAAATGAAACTTTGCATATATCAATAACCTATAAAAAATAACAGGTATTCTATCATGGCATCTATCACAACAGAATGCATATCTATCAAAATATCCATCATAATAGAATGCAATCAGTAATGCATCCTAAATGGCATGACAAGAATGCATGGCATGTGATTTATAGCAAGTGCCTATATGATGCATGAGATTTCATACCCTCATCTCATCAGGTTGAAACAGAAATAGAACCACAATAATAACAACACAAAACAAGTGTGTCTCCCAACGATGAAATAAAATCAACTGTAATAATTGAAAAACCAGAAAAATTGCAATATTTGAGGTATGTTGGTTTTTCCCTGTACATGGGTTAGCTACTCCTGGGAACAGCTTATTACCAACTACCCATTCCTTCTTATACCTGTCTATAGGTTACAAATAGTAAGACAAGGCAGATTGAAAACTCCTTTGATACCACTTTGTAACATCCCGGTTTCGAGTGTCGCCCAAGGGTGCCCTAAACCCGGTTGTTCACATAACCTCAAGTGCATTTCCCCAAATGCTAGAGGCTGCCGAATAATAGTGAGGGACAAGGTAAGACATTGGGGAAACTATTCCCTCATTGGTAGAGTATACACAACAGAATAATAAACAGTAAACAGTATCAAAAGTAGTAATATCATACAACAAAACTAAATAGTGGAAGACTGATAGTATAACAACTGCTGCATATATATAAATAAATGATTCATGTCACATATATCTATAAAATCATCCAAACAAGTCACAATGCTAGAAATAAAATTCTGAAACCAAAGTATAGAAAACAGTAAACTACAACTGTATCGTAAGCCTTAGCTTGGTCCCATGCTCTCCAACTCCAATAGCAGTAAAGTACCTAATGAAGAAGGGAGTTTTCCCTTATCTATACCTGTAACCATATAATTTGTTTGGGTCGAAAATCATGACCCAAATAGGGTGTGAGATGAATCTCAGCAGGAAACCACCAAAAGATCTGTGCCTAACTGTCAGTGAATATATATAGCAGGCAATATGAAAAATGAAGTAATGAACTAGGAAGTACTCAAAAGTAAACAATCCTACAGTTTCAAATTACATTCATTTACATTTATTAATTATTAAATCCTTTGAATAATGTAACCTTAGGATCTATCCTAAGATCTGCATCCCCTATGTAATAGTAAAATATATGTCTCAAAAGACCATCTAGAAAACAAGTAAGACTGATTCCAAGATTTTAATTTGTCTTGGAAGGCTCATCACATTCATCAAACATTCAAAAGAAACACACTGGGAAAGTTCTCATAGTCTAACCCCTTTGTTTTAACATATAATCAATTTTGTAAATAATAATGACCCTCTCGTAAAGCTCACACATTCCAACCCCTTTGGTCCCACATAGCACTAATCAAATACAAACGACCACTTGGGTAACTCTCACGGTCAATACCCCTTGGTCTTCATAGCAACAATAATTATAATGACCCCCTGGAAGCTCTCACAGTTAATTCCCTGTGGTCCAGCATTCATTTAATAATGACCCTTTGGGTATCTCTCATGGTTGAACCCCTCTGGTCAACGATAACAACAATTATACATAAATGACCCTACCTCGGGAAGCTCTCACAGTCAATTCCCCTTGTCCATACTTTCACAATGTGAATCACATGTATATCAAATAAACAATAACTCCATCCTAGCAACACTAGGCATAGAAAAAAAAATCAATCCTAGCATGCTTTCTAAACCCAATGGCCATAATCAATCAAACATGGGAAACACACCCATAACTAAGGTAATAAATATTATGCATCATAAATAACCCCTTTCTCAATCAAACACACCATAACGAGTCTTAAACAGGGTTAAATTCCATATCATGCAATACCCTAAACATGGCTATTCAGCACTTTAAGCATATATAATCCAAAGACAACCAAACAAAGGAAAAAACCACCCAACTCAATGTTGTATGATGAAAACTCTTGAATGTAGGCCCTTGAATCATCCAAGAACGATATATATCTATAAAAAGGTTAAAAATGATCAACCCTTGATAAATCTATAGAGAGGAGAAATCAGGAAGAGAGGCTCTAGGGGAAGAGAAAACTCCCCGGTGGGAATCCAACACACCCAGCGACGTCTCAATCAGAGTTCGAACGGAGGAATGAGAGGAGCTCAAAGTTTCTCGGTCGTTCTTCACTCTCCTGTATGAGACACAGGGAGAATAAGAGTGTTCTGAAGATTAGATGTGACCCCAATCTAATCCATCAATTAAAAAGAAAAGTACATGGCATGTTCATTTAATGTGCACGTCGTGTACTAGCCTCAACTGGCTCCCGCTTTAGGCGGTCTGCTAGGTCACCTACATGGCCATGTACTCAGCCATTACATGGCCAATACACGGATACACTCTTCAACTGAGTACACAATGTGTACTCAAAATTACACGGCATGTACTTTGAAAATTTCTAAATTATTCCTTTTTCCTCAAAAAAACCCGAAATAAAGATCCATACCTAAAATAAAGATCTAGGTTCCTACACCCAATAATTAAATCCATTGAAATTTCATTCCACTTCCAATTTGGTATAGGTAGAGGATGGAGAAAACTGGAAGGATACTGATGGTCAACTGTAATATTTTGTAAATTATAGTAATGAGATGCAAATTCATCTATGTCTCATATCATACTAGGACACCAAAATGATGCTTCATGCCATAGAACATATTTGTGGTTCTAGGGTGGATAAACCACAAAGAATGATGAAAATATCCCCAAACGGCCTTTCTTATAGAAGAGGGGACAACATATCAGTCCTTAAATAAAAGGATACCTGACGCGCCTGTACACATCATTTAATTCGCACAGGAGGTGATCATATTAGAAATTTATAGTACCAAACTACACTTACCACCAGGGTTTAGTAAAGTAGGAGTGTAGGGTCGAACCCATGAGGACTACTAGAAGGTCAACAACCAGTCAAAAAAACCCTTGGGAATAATTCGTCACATTCACTATTTATTTATTTTAACTAAAGCTATGTGGTTTAAATTTATGAGAGATAAAAAAGTAAGGGATCAGGGTTAATTTCAGGTCTCTTAATAGATGATAATCTTAAATTTAGCTTAGAATGGTCCTAAGGATTAGGTTGTGAAGTAGTGAAAGATTCACCAATTGGTTTTGGTCAAACCAATTAGATCTACCTATGTTGTAACTATCCCATGGTCAAGGTATAGCTGAAAACCTAGCTACATTATGCTTCGCTTCTATGTAGAAAGTGTCACGGGCTAATGGTCACAGTCCTTCTCAACTCTAATTATGTTTGGTTTGTTCAATTTCACTTCCCATGGTCAATTTTGTGCAAAATAACATGATGAACAATTATTATTAACCTAATTACTAGTCATAGGGTTAACAAGGTTCAATATAAATATTTATTTGGCCCAGAATCACCCCTAATCTTGACCCCTAACCCTAGGTGGATTAGTTGTGCATGATAGTGATAATCAAAAGAATGTAACTACTAAACATGCTATGCATAATCCTGAAATAGTTAATAAAGAAAAAATCCATGATTAAAACAATTAAGAATCGGGATTAAACAATTGAAAGCAATGTAAATCCAATAAAAACTAATTGTTCACAATGAAATAATGAAGAACTTTTTAGGCGTTGATGAAGAATGATAAGCAGTAATTAAACGGATGTAAAAAATGAAAGAAAATTCATAACAGACATACAATGAGTGTAGAATGATTAATAACTCAAAATTGTTTTTGAAAACAATTAAAGGAATGAATTGATATAGGTTTGAAATAAAAATAGAGGAAAATGGGAGAAAACTATGGAAGAAAATGAGAGAAAAACAAAACGTGATAAAAGTTTTTTTATGTGGAGGAGCACTAAAATATTAATAGGCTGGAAAAGTACATGATGTGTAAGTCATGAACATCATGTACTGGTTTGAGTGACTTCTTTATCGACATCTACGCATCGTGTAAGTTGGTTGAACATCGTGTATTTGAGATCCACAATTCCCTTTGAAGAATCATCTCATATGTTTGACTAGGTGAGCCTTCAAACTTTACACATCATGCAATATCTTCATGCCGTGTATGTGATTCACTTTTAGAAAGATTCTGATCTTTGAAGTTTTCACATCATGTAATGAATGTACATATTGTGTACTGGATCTGTGTCATGTAATGACTTTACATGCTAGAATGTGGACTTGTAGACATTCTATGAATGAGGTATACACATCATGTATGTAATAAACGGTGTGAAAAGCCTTTTTTGGCACTTTTCATCATTTATTAATTTGATTCTATAATTCCTAATTCCTAAAAAAACAATCCATAACCTAGTGCATTATCAAATAAATCATGAATAAACTTTAAATAAATGTACCCAATATGTATATATAATTTCAGATTATTAAATTCCCCCACACTTGAACAATTTATTGTCCACAATAAAAAAGCATCTCAATAGGGATTCCAAAAGAAACAATTTTTAAAATAATAAACATTCATTAAAACTAGGAAAATAAAACTATGTGTAAGCAGAAAAATTAAGTTCTCCAGAATCAATCCTATAGATAAAATCAGCCATGCCTCATAGTTTAGTCTTTATCTAGATTCTTTTTTATTTTTACTACAATTTCATAACTAATCCTTAAATTCTATACCCATTTTGAAATTTACCTCACAATGAATTTTCTCTCATTAATCAAGGTAAATTTTATTAGAGTTATGATCATGACCTAAATACATGTTCTTAACCATAATCTTGCATTCGTTCTAACATCTCCACTTTGTAAAGAAAAATACAAAATCAATCATGAGGGCTTCAGCAAAAAGGATTCAAATGAATCTGAGGCTAAGGGAATGTGGGTAAAAAGTAAAAACTAGGCTCAAAATGAGATTAATATCTAAATTATATTGCATGATAAACATAAACATTACAATGAAGTAACTCCTCCAAGATCAAATGGTGTTCATGCTCCAATAGCTCAAGGTGGGTCCATGAGTATATCAAGTAAGTATAAAAAATGTATCATGTTCCATTATTTTTCTTTTTCTTTATTTTTTAAAATTCATGTTCATTCAAGATATCACATCCACCCTTTAACCACATATGATCCATTAGAGGATTCATTGGTTTGTCAATGTTGATTTTTGACCTCCCTAATACAAAACCCAATATATTTTTTTTTCTTTCTCTCTCTCTCTATCTCTCTCTCTCTCTATATATATATATTTCAAAGTAATGGGGTGGGATAATAAAATTAAAAATTTAATCATGGATCACGTCATATTATTCTGGTAAAAGTACCATAGTACATCTCCTTAATAATAATATCTTGTGTCCATCAGTAGTGAAAATTCCTCCATAGTTGTTCAAAGTATAATCATGCATAATACCAAGAGGAAGGCAGTAAGGGATAATTGGCTTGAAACATCTCCATCCTAACAAGGTTATTCATGGCTACTATGGTCTTAATAAGAAAATATATATAAGTGGTTCTCAGAAAAAACTGTCTCCACAAATATTTCCTTAATCATATTAAAAAAGAATTTGTTCAATCATAGCCTCAATAATATCTCAATGAAAGTTCTAATAGGTTTACATGCCCTAGGTGTCTCTTGAAAAATATTATCAAAAAATAATATGAAATCGTGGGTCTAAAATCATCTCAGTAATGGGAGTACATAAAAATAACTGGAAACCAATCAGGGTATAAAATCCAGTAATAAGTCAATCAAAAGCAATTTCAAGGATCTAAAAAAATAATTAAATTACTAAACTTAGAAATCATGATAAAAATTATACACAAGAGTAAAACATGGATTTCAACAATATTCAACCTAAATTTGTATTTTATTTAAATGGGTGTAATAATTTTTCAAGTTTAAAGCATACTTTCAGTGGAAAATGTCTCCTAGATTAGTAAAAAATGGAAATAATCCAAATGTATTGATAATAAATCTCAAGAAAGACTCCCCCACACTTAAAATGAGATAGTTTCATCATTGTCCTAGAAATCATCATGGGATAGATATCGATAATATCATAGAAAAAATGAAATGGAAATTTGAAATTAAAATTAGAGAATTGAGATCTTCCTATAGTGAATGTCATTCCATAGAGAAACTTGTTGGAGTTTGAGTGGAATTTGTGCTACCTATAAAATTTGTTAGAAATATAAAACCTACACTAGATAAAACATTATTCAATAGGGTTAACCAATTTGGAGGTAGAAAAATGAGTAAATTAATATAGTCAAAACTAGTATAAATAAGCTCATATAAATATAGAAATGTGAGTATAGTGTAGTTCAGGGAAAACCTATGAAAAAAAATCTACTAAAAATAAAAAAAAATATCCTAATAACATGACTAAAAATAAAGAAAACAAAACAAATATAGGTTTTATTCCATAAAGTTCTAACAATAGTGTCTTCACCCAAACAGATAGACAAAGGGATCAAGAAGTTTCATTCATCAGATCAGAGGTATGCTACCTCCTACAAGAACTGGTGGTTGTTTCATCAAGCTCTCAAAGATTCTTGGTGAGATTAGCCTCCTTAGGAGTATACCGAGCATGAATCTCATGGGTAAATAAAATCATACATGCTCATCATGGTGGATATCCCTACTGAGCATAGGTCTCAAGTGAGATATCCTCAAGTTAGTGCTCGATGTCAGCCAGATGTTGAGACATCCAAAGTTGGAGTGTAGATGTTGGCGAGAAAGGCACGTCAATGATCATAAATGAGGCATAAGAGATAGAAATGGATATAAATTTCATAAATGAATAATAGAAATGTAAATCATGCATGGAAGTCAAAAGAGTGAATCTCGTCCATAAATGTGTGAAATAGAGTATAATGGGGAATCATGGATATAATGTAAATAAAAACAGACCCAGAAATAGTATAGTAGTGGAGGGGTACAAGGGAAAACTAAGAATCAGGGGCATTCTCCCTGGCTGCTACATTTGAATTACCCTCCCAAACAATGGGTCTCTCGATATGGCCCACCATATCTATGTCCTCTATAGATGGTAGAGGCTAGGTTTTGATCCTAATGGTGGCTATGTGTCTAGAATTAGGGTCGATGAACGGTGCCTCAGTAGAGTGTGTGATGGATGGGAACTTTCTTCATCAATCCTACTCTGCAAGAGAATATTGTTGGTCTATAAGGTTAGTGATCTCTAAGGGTAGGTCATCTGGGGTGTCATAGGTATGAGGTATAGAGGCAGATGTAGGGTCTAAAGTGGGTGGTGGATTGAATGTTATAGGGGCTGGTGGTTGGGTGGGGATAGTAAAGAATTGTGGTGCAATGAATGGGATGTCCAGATGGTGGTAGAGATGACACAAGTTCTCTAAAATATATCGGTGCGTAGTCCAGAGATACGACGGGAAGGATGGGGTGGATATGGTAGTGGTAGATGTAGAATGGATATGGGTGGTGGAAGGGGTAGGTATGGGCATTATAATGGTTTGGGAAAGGGTGATGGAGGTATGGTGTGAGATGGAGGTGATAGGAGCAGGGGATAAGGTGGTGGTAAAGGATAGGGTGGGAGAAGGGGAATGAGAAGAGGAGGATAGTGCATCTGGATCAACTACATGCTGAGTAGGGGCCTCATTAGAATCCTCCATATACATCGGTGCCCATTGGTAGAAATTTCCATCCTTCATGAACATCCCCATATTTTGAAGTAGAAGTAAAATGATGCCCTCCATAGGGATGAGGGAGGTGCGACATTGGGTAGATTCAAAGGCACCGAGATACTTATCCAAATGGGTGATGAAAGAGCCTCTCATCAATGTACCACAAGTCCTTTTCACTAAGGTCTAATAAAACTCTCCAAACTGCCTAACCATGTTGATGGTTGGGCCTCCCATGGATGATGTGAGAATGATGACCTCAATCTGGCTCACCCCCCCACAACGGGCATCACCACAGGCTAGACAAGTGTGAGTAAGGTCCTTATGTAGGATATGGAGTGTAGCACCTTGGAGTGCAGTACTCTTCATGGTTTGAGGATCATAAATTATCTGACGGTCTATGATGATACTGGCCCAAAGTTTTGAATCCTCAGCCTTGTTAGGCTCAAGATGTAATGTCAGGAAGATAGGGGAGGTGAAAAAATCGGCTGATTAGATGCTGAGGACAACAGAAAAATTTCATAGGATGATCTCCTAAGGCCTACCTCTGAGTTGGAAGTGCACAAAATTGATGTGCAGCTCGAAGGTGGTCAGAAACTCAAGGAAGAGCTCCCTAAAAGTCTCCTCTCACACTTGGGTAATCGGGGTGAGGTACGGCTGTCCTATGAGGTTAAGGACCTCTTGGTGGATGTGGATATGCTCAAGTACTGTGAGATCCAACATCTTATTGGTTTTCATCATCTTGGCCTGAATATGTACCAAGAAAATATGGTGTGCAGGGCCAAAAAAGCAGAGGTAATGATGAAGGTGAGGATGGGAAGGGTCCTGTGATTTATTGGAGGATGAATGTGAGTCCATATAAGTAGAAGTGGATATAGAGGTAGAAGTAGAGGACTATGAGTATGGATCTATGGGTGGTGGAGGAGGTGTGGCCTTCCGCTGCTTGGGTGGAGGAGGTGTGTCCTCAGGCTCGAGCACGTGGTCGGTGGGTGGGGTTTGGACAGTCTTAGCATGAGTTATATCGGAATGGTAGGAAGGTTAAGGGGTAGGAAGAGAGGGTGAATAGTATATGAGAAAGGTGGATGAGGGAGTAGTGGCCAATGGAGGGAAGGAGGATCATCTGGTGAGGCGTGCGATAGAGGAGGGGTCACATGCAGAAGGAAACAGATAGTGGGGCGGGCTGTGAACCTATGGTTCACTGTATTTAAAATTGTCCTCAACATTTACATGTCATGTATTGAATACATAGTGTGAAAATCATGAATTTGGTAAATTTTTAGTCACTTTAATTTTACATATCATGTAAGTATTACACGTCATGTATTTTCATTTTGTGCCCCTTTTTGGGCATGATCCTCTAATTAAGCCTCCAACAGCTCTAAACCATCCAAAAGAATAAACTATCATATTCTGGCATTTTACACCGATCCTAGGTTGCCTCCCAGTTAGTGATTTATTTATTTTCTAGATATTTATTTATTTTCTAGATCTGGAAATTTTTTATAGCAGAATACTTTAACTTTGAGTCAATACCCCTTGTATAACATTTTTTGAATATATAGGGAATGAAAGGTGGGATGAACTCTCTTGTCAGAGGTGCAGTACAATTTTAATTCTTATGAGCACTAGATCCCTTGTTGATAGGAGTTAGTTTCTTATTTTCATCTTCACTGGTCACATGATCATATTTATTATTATTAAGAGAGATGTTTTGACAATTAAATTACTCATTTCTTTTATTAACAGACTTATCCAAATCGAACACAACATGTTCTTCACCAACTCTAAAAATAAATCTCCCCAGGTTAACATCAATCAATGCCTTTATAATGGCAAGAAATGGTCTTCCTATAATGAGGAGAATATATCCTTCCTCTTTTATATCAATAATAATGAAATAAATAGGGAAAATGAATTTTCCAACCTTTACTAAGACATACTTGAGAAATCCTTGATGATGCTTGACTGAGTGGTCTGTAAGTTGGAGTGCCACCCTTTTTGGTTTTATTTTTCTGAGCCCTAGATTCATATAAACACTCATGGTCATGATATTGATACTTGATCCTAGGTTTCACAAGGACTTTTCAAAATTGTATGTACCCATAGTGCATGGAATTGAGAAACTTCTAAGGTCTCACATTTTCAGAGGCAAATTTCATTGGACAACTGTGGACCATTCTTAATTTAGTGATACAAATTCTAATCCCTCTATTTTTATAGTGGATAGAATGTCCTTAAATAATATTACATAAGTGGGAACTTTATCAATCATCTCTACTAAGGGAATATTGATATGAAATTGTTTAAACATCTCCAAAAAAATTATATTGCCCCTCATTTTTGACTTGTTTCATTATTTTAGGAAAGAGTTTGGCTTGTATTCTTGTGGTCCTATGTAAATTTATTCCTTCTCAGTATGTTCTTTTTTTTTATCTTTCTTAGTTGGTTCCACATCTTTATTTTTTCCTTGACCATGTTTATTAGGTTCTTTTAACTGATTTTTATCAACTCCACATGGTTGCTGAAAATCCATCACCTTTCCACTTATAACAATGACAACTTTATCCTCTTATCTTGGATGAGCTTCAGTATTACCGGGAAAATTACCTGGTAACCGATCAGATAAGGTCTTTGAAATTTGACCCATTTGATGCCCTAGGTTTCATAGTATATCCATGTGGATTTGCATTTAATTTTTTTAGGTTTTTATCCTTTGATCTTCTTTCAGCATGAAGTAAGTGACCAGGTTTTCAAGATTGGTATATAGAGGTTGGTATTATTTTAGTGGTCTTAGCATAGCTTGTTGATACTACCAATATTGTGCAGGTGGAAACTATTGAGATCTAGGAAAAGGTTATTGGAATTGTTGCTGAGGTCAAGGAGATGAACCTTATGGTTGGTACCCAAGTAGTCTCAAGTTCCTTGGTGGTACCTATCCACTCCTCTGCTGAAAATAACCTTGGTTATTCTATAGTGGCTACTAATCCATCCTCTGCTAATAGTTCTGTTGTTGAAATTGTTATGGTTGTTGGTACTGCTGATTTTTTTATTATAATTGATATGATTACAATATTGTAATTGAGGTTCATCTAAACCTACCCTGTATTCTTGGTAATGGTGTGGACCTCCGCACATCTCGCAGGATTGGATTTCCGTTACCTAAGAAGGAGGGGGTGGTGGTGTAGTAGGTAGTTGAAAAGACTCTGACTTATTTATTCGGGATTTTACTTGTGCTTTGAGGTTAGTTCTTTCCTCCACCTTATGGATTCCACACCATAGAGGTCCTATATTGTAATGCCCCGACCCTAGTTTCCTAGATCCGGTGCATTATTTTATTACATTGGCATGATCATAAGAAAATCAAATCCTAAAGGACCGATCAATTTAGTAGCCTGGGAAATACTAGATACAAACATAAGTTATACATTACATCTTGAAATGAAAAACAACATAATATACCCTTTAAAAACTCTCATATCCCATAGAATATCCCTACAGGTTAATCATAATATACTTCTTCACATCCTGGGGGGGAATGAAACATAATAAATGGGTGAGCTCAGATTCTCAGTAAGGATAAACAATATATCATAAACTATTATAAATATGCATAAAATTTTAAGGCAGGGTATAAAATTGAAACAAAATCCTTTTAAACAAAATATTCAGCATGATATGGAAATAGTAAATAAAATAATTCCATTTAAACATTCACATGGATATTCTAATAGTTGAATAATCACATGAAATATCAATAACTAAACTCATAATGAGGGAATGCATAATGTCGAACATCATAACCATACTGTCAATACCTCATGATAAGACCATAAATTACCATACCATCAAGGCCTTGTGCCAAGAAACTAGTTTGTCTCATGATACCTATCAATGCATTGAGGGGATATAGTAGACCACATCCATCACATACTAAGTCTAATTCATTCCTCTTATTAAAGGGGTAAAACATAACATAAACATTCGTATTAAAACTAGCATACGAAATATTAATACTTTAACCAAAAACCATGAATGGTATAAAAATAGAACATCCATAATAAAATATATCATAAACCTTAAATATAATATGTAATATTGTATCATAATAAATCAACCTCAATTAAGAATAAAATCCAACAAATGATGTCAATATAGATGGAAATAATCTCATAAAATTATTAAAACTATTTGAGAAAAATATCCATTTTTACTTTGAAATCATTTAAAAGCCACAAAATTATAAAAGAAAAATTTTATTTTAAAAATAAACTTGTAATATTTTAAGTAAATATTCAAAATGTTAAGGTGTCATAATGATGGAAAATAGCCTCTTGCGCTGTATAAGTTAAAAAACATTTTTCCCTTAATTTTTCAAAAAGGTCATAAAGTACTTTGTTTGAAAAACAACGAAATGATTCCTTTAAAAAGATTTTATAAAAATTAAAACATGGGTAAAAATGACTTTAAATAATTTTAGATAATATATTTAAATACATTTTAATAAACATGGTTATTGATGATAAAGATATCTCAGTAGATACTTACGTATAAACAACCTTGGATAATAATGAGATTGTAAAATTAACTCTTACCTTGCGATTCCTTTTTGGGTGATCATCCTTTAACCTCCTCTATAATGATTTGAATAGTGTTAAAAACTTATTATATAACCATAATCATGTTTATAATATCTTATTACCCCTTTGTTAACAATCTTTCATTAGTTTGCTATTTTGGGTGTTAATTGCCTAGTTTTCTCAAGTATGTTTTGACTTGTTATTTGATTCTTATATTAATTAGATAATAATTTAATAATATATATAATGTAAACCATGACTTAATTATCTTATATATTTAGTACATATTTATTTATAATAATCTATAAAGTTTGTAGATAGAAATAAAATGCAACGTTCAGGGAGACGGTAAGTTGTATGTACGTATGAATACTATTTTCATTTCTTTGTCATATTAAAATATTGAAAAGTGAATGATACATATGTATATTATAATTCAAGTATCATATCTATGTCATATAAGTTACATATATTTATTAAAATTATCCTTAATATATTCCATGTATAGCGTGAATGAATCACATTGCTTTGAGGGAGCGATAGTCCACACTTCCACAAATGATGTTATCATATATCCACAATATAGAAAGCATGAAGGTATGTTTAATATAAAATTTATAGAATATTAAATAGGTTATAATGTAAATATTAAAATATTATTTAACCAGAAAAATAGTTTTAAGACCATCCATGAAGGCGGTAAAAGAAAAAAACAAAAACAATATTCACGGAGTCGATTAACCAGCATAACTTGGACAATAATTTCGTTTCATTGAATAATAGGAGGTGAGAAATGAAATGGATATTAGATATTCCGTTAGAAACATAAAAATCCATTATATACATTATTATGTAGTTATCATTCATTTATTGATAAAGTAGGTGAGAATAAAGTAGAAAAATAAAATAAATTAAGAGAGGTACTTTGAGAAAATTACCTCTTGAATATCACCTCCTTGAAAGACCCTTGAAGGCCTTGTATTTGGTTTTTGGTGAAAGAAACGTCACTTGTACGTGGGGAGAGTGATGAGGAGAGGTTTTTTTAGATATTTGAGGATCTAAAAGGATTTTTAGGTGGAAATAGGTTGGTGGATAGATGGTATTTATACTTGAGGAGAGGTGGATTCAAGTCATTAATTTATTGATTATTTTGTAATAAAAGCCAACCATATAGAGGTGGCATTAAATTCCATGAAGTTTTCTTGTAATTAATGTTTTATAGGATGTTTAGGGTCAAGAAAAATCTCAAAAAACCATTAAGTGTTGTAGTTTTTAGGTATGTTAAGCTTTTAACTTTTAACTTTAACCCTTGTCAAAATTTTACTTTTAATACGGTAAATAGTTTTTTTACCATGGTAAATTTTTTTATACTTAAAAATTAAATTGACCTTACAACCTAATTTTGAATTTATTATTAAAAATATTGAATCCATCTTATCTAATTAAATTCACATAATTGGGAAAATTTTATTTAAAATTAATTCCACAAACAAGACTAAAAAGTGGGGTTTTAAAGTGAAATGTTCAAAAGTTGACATAGATTTTATATCCAATTTCAATTTGAAATTGATTAAAATGACCTACATTTAATTAAATTATAAAATAATAGTCTAATTACACTATAAAACTAAATGAAAGGACAATATATCTATATAAATAAATTAGATGAAAAATTAGTTTTGCAGTATTTTTTATTATTCATTAAAATATGAAAGTTATCAGAAAAACACCAAAAAAATTTACTGACTGAATTATTATTTCCTAATTCTAAATAAGAAGTTTATTTTATCAAATTGAATATATAAAAGTTTCAAATATTGTATTTAAAAAGGTTTCTCCATTAAAAGGTGGTAAAACTTTATTTTTTGAAAAATACTTATTTTATTCAGAAAATTGAATTTGTTCTTATATCATGTCTAAGAAACACATGAGATTAATATTAAAATTATATAAAATTGAAAATGTTTTTAATACTATTTATAACCGCTTTTTAAATGGTTATTCGTGGTGTGCTCTAACTCAGTGTTGTGTGAAACATAATCTAATGAATAAAGAAGTGTACAGTAGAAACTTGGGGTGCTACATTCTTTCCTCCTTTAAATAATTTCAACCTTGAAATTTCTAGAATATCACTTCATAAAAATATTCGGGTGGTTCTTCATCATAAGTTCCTTAGGTTCCCACATCACCTCTTCCATTGTATAGTTTCTTTAAAGAACTTTTACCAGATGAGTCATCCGATTTCTTGACACTTGTTCTTTGGTATCAAGAATCTTGATAGGCTCTTCACAATAAGACAGATCAGGTTCCGGTTCTATTTATTCATAGGTGAGTACATGTGTTGGTTATGGCATGTATTTCCTTAACATTGATATGTGGATCTCATCATGAACTTTAGAGAGACATGGTGTCATTTCCAAATGGTAATCTACAACTTCAATTCATTCTAGAATCTCAAAAGGTCTGATGTACATAGGAATTAATTTACCCTTCTTACCAAATTGTATAATACCCTTCCATGGAGATGCCTTCAATAAAAAATTATCTCTCACTTGAAATTCCAAATCCTTCCTTCGATTATCAGTATAGATCTTTTTCCTACTTTGAGCTGTTTTCATATGGGTCTGAATAGTCTTTACTTTTTCTATTGTTTCCTCAATTGGTTATGGTCCTATGAGTTTTATTTCACCAACATCATCCCAACAAGTCGATGTATGACATCTCTTTCCATATAATGCTTCATATGGTGTCATCTAAATACTTTAATGGAAGCTATTTTATATTAAAATTGTACTATAGGTAAATATTGATCCCACATACCTTGAAATTCAAGTGAAAAAGATCTCAACATGTCTTATAAAGTTTTAATAGCCTGCTCTGATTTTCCATCAGTTTTAGGGTGGTTGGAAGTGCTCAAACAAAGCTCAATATCTAGGGTCTTCTAAAGAATTTTCCATAATTGTGATGTAAAATGGGTATCATAATCAGAAATGATTGATAGGGGTACACCATTAAGTTTTAAAATTTCATTAATATATAGTCTTTCTAAATGATTAAGTGGTATATCTTCTCTTATAGTAAGAAAATGTGCTGATTTGGTAAGACGGTCAACAATAACCCATAGCACATCATTTCTTATGGGAGCATTTGGTAGCCCCATGACAAAGTCCATTGAAATATCATCCCATTTCCATACATGTATAGGAAGAGGTTTCATGACTCCTCTAGGATGTTGTCTTATAGCCTTAACATGTTGACAAACCAAACATCTTGAAACATAATAAAAAATCTCACTCTTCATGTTGTCCTACTAAAAATGTTCTTTCAAATATCTATACATCTTAGTGTTACCAGGGTGTATAGAGAAATTAGAGCTATGATCATCATCCAATAATTCTATTTTTAACTTAGGTATAATAGTAATACAAAGCCTCTTCCTAAATTTTAAAATTCCATCTTCAGATATGAAGTCAATAAATCTACCATAATTCACAACTTTAATTTTCTTTTGAAACTCCTCCTCATCATATTGAGAACTTTTTTTCCTTTCCAATAAATATGGTTTGGAAACCATTTGAAAAAGCAGTGATGTTTCACCTTTTATGATAATTATTATATCCATATTTACTATATCCATGAACATAGGATCCCTTTCAACTCTCATTTTGTTTAGAACTCCTTGGTTCTTTCTACTAAAATAATATGACACCTTATTTTCCTTCCCTAGGTGGTAGTTTGTTGTGAAATCATAATCCTTGAGTAGCTCAAGCCATATCCTTTGTCTCAGGTTGAGTTCTTTCTATGAGAAAATATATTTCAAACTCTTGTGATCAATATATATCTCACATATTTTACCATAGAGATAATTTCTCCATATCTTTAGAGAAAATAGTACCACTACTAACTCAAGATCGTGAGTTGGATAGTTTTGTTTATGAATTTTTAATTGCCTTGATGCATAAGCAATAACCCTATCATTCTACATAAGGACACAACCAATTCCTTTCCTTAATACATCACTATAAATCACAAACCCATCATTCATAGATGGTGAATTCAAGATAGGATCATTGAATAATATTCTCTTCAATTATTCAAAACATTCTTCACACTCTTTTTTCCAAATAAATTTAACCCCTTTACATGTGATCTTGGTTAATGGGTCTGCTAATTGAGAAAAACTCTGGATGAAACGCCGATAGTAACCTGTTAAACCAATAAAATTGTGTACCTTGGTTATAATATTCAGTTCTTTCCATTCTTGGATTTTATTTGTCTTTACAGGATCAATAGATATTCCATCCTTGGAGAAATGGACAAGAAAAAAATTTCCTGAATCCAGAATTCACACTTTCTAAACTTCCCATATAGTTCATTTCTTCTAAGAGTCTTCAAAACAATCTGCAAGTGGTTCTCATGGTCTTCGTATCTTTTGGAGTATACCAAGATATTTTTAATAAATACTACAAAAAAAAATAAATATATTCCTTGAACACTCTATTCATTATATCTATGAAAACAGAGGGTGCATTAGTCAATCCAAATAGGATTACTGTAAATTTGTAATGATCATACCTTATTCATAATGTTGTCTTTAGATTATATTCCTTCTTTACACACAATTTATGATATCCAAAATGAAGGTCAATATTTGAAAAATATTTATCTCCATGAATTTGATCAAATAAATCATCAATGTGAGGTAGGGCATACTTTTTATTTATTGTAATAGCATTGATTTATCTATAGTTAATGCACAACCTCATTGATACATCTTTCTTCATAACAAAAAGAACTGGGGATTCCCATAGAGAAACACTAGGGTGAATAAATACCTTGTTACTCAAATCCTGTAGTTTTTTCTTCATCTCTACTAATTCCAAAATGGCTATTCCATAGGGAGTTTTTGATATTGGCCTTGCATCAGGGATTAAATCAATAGTAAACTCAACTTTTTGATCTGGAGTATTTATAGGTAAATCCTCTAGAAATACATCAATATATTCTCGTAAAATAGGTACATATTCAATTTGAATATTTATTTCATCATCCCTAGATGTTATTTTCTATTCCTCCCCAAGAATCTCATTCAGTAAAGCTACTAGAGGTGGATTTTGATAAGAATTGGGTGATGAAGTTTCTGCTTTAAAGATAATGGATTCTACATCTTCCTCACAAATCACAACTTCCTTATTCTTGAAATAATTTGTCGCATCATATTTTGATATCTGGTCTATACTGAGTATTATATCAAATTCTACCATAGTTATAATGATAAAGTCAACAGATAAATCATGTTTATATTCCATAATGGGAACTTCCTGACACATCTTTATTGCAATGAGACTTCCCTTAGGGGTGTTTACTAACAACTCTCTTATTAATGTGAATTGTAAATATATAATTTTTAAAGAAAACTAGGAATATATAAAGTAATGCGAGGATCCAAAATCAAATAAAACTTTGTCTAAATTTGTGGAAATTATTAAAGTACCCACGACTACATCATTAGGAACTTCAACATCAACAGTTGTGATCATAAAAGCTTAGTATTTATCCTGTGGCCTTTTCTAGGGAATTTTTCCTTGATTCTTAGGAAAATAATTTTAATAATTTCTCATATCTTTACAATTATAGCACTGAACATTGATAAATTCTTTCTTCCCCTTTCAATCACGGTCTTGGTGGCCTTTTTATTCACACTTATAACAAACTTCCATCCCCTTTAGGCAAGTACCGAGGTGTTTCTTCCCACAATTACTATAGGGTGTAAATTCAACTTTTCCCTTATTCCCCTTATTTACTTTTTAGAGTGTTTAGCAGCCCTCTTATTCTCTTTCTTCACTTTAAAGTCAAAAGACATAGAGAATTATTTTTCTGTATTGATAGAACATGATACTATATCTTCATATGATGAGAAAGATTGTGAGACCAATGACCGTCAAAGGAATGGTTTTAAACCATCTATGAATTTATCAATCTTACTTCTTGGGTTACGTATATAGCATGCAACATGCCTTGCTAACCTTGTGAAGTTAGCTTCATACTTTGCAACATTATCATCCTCCTTCTTCCTCAAACTCAAAAATTTACTCTCTATATCTGCTCATAGATCACGAGGAAAGTATTTTTCTATGAAACATTATTTAAATTACCTCCATTCCATATTTATGACCTTTTCATCCTCCTTCATCTTTTGAATTAATGACCACCATTGATCTGCATCTCCTGATAAATGATAGACTACCATAACAACTTTTTCCCTTTTGTTACTGCCCAAAGTAAGAAATATTTTCTCTAAGTAACTTATCCACTGCTTAGCTACAAAAGTATTTGTAGTCCCATTTAATGTTGGGGTTGTTTCCTCATGAAGTGGTCTAATATTGATCCTCCGTGTTGTGGATCAGGCTGATCCATATGGGTAAGTTTATTATTCATAACCTAAGTTAGTTTTCCCAGTATAGTTATAAGTTGTTCAACACCAGTTGTGTCACTAGCACCACTATCATTATCTTGTATAGGAGGGTAATCCCTACATGGATTACGTGCATTGAAAAAATTTTCATTCCTTCCACTAGGTGCCATTTCTAAATAATGAAATACACTAGATTAGTTTATGAATCATAATTCATAATTCCAAACTAGTAAAATACTTAACATAAATTGAAAATTTTATGCATATCTAATCCATAATTATAAAAATAGTTTATTTGGGGAAATATTTACTCATAAATAATTTATAATGGTTTTTAAAGAAAATATGAATTATCCTAATCATATCCCCTAGGAGTGTTAAACCAAGTGCGTAGTAAGGATCGTTGTCGTGTACCAGGTTACCCCAAGTCAAGCCTAGAACACCATGTCAGAGTTGTTACTCCTAAGTACATCTGTGCCAGAACCACATCCAACTGTAATATCCAGACATGTATTTATTGCTTGGAAGACCCACATAATATCTATTTTACCAAAATTCTAGGATGTTCTTCTATACTGATCATCAAAGTTTATCTTTGGGTAATTTTCCCTAATCAAGGTTTTTCTAAATCTAGTTTCTAAGGTTTGTATTAAAATTCCTCTAATACCAACTATAAAACCCTTACCCAGGTTTCCCAGAGTCGATGTATTATTTTATTACATTTACATGATCACAATAAAATCAAATCCTAAAGGATCGATCAGTTTAGTATCCTTAGAAATACTAGATACAAACATCAATTTTACATTACATACTGAAATGAAAAAAAACATAATATCTCCTTTTAAAACTCTCATATCCCTTAGACTATCCCTATAGGTTAATCATAATATACTTCTTCACATCCTAGGGAAAAAATAAAACATAAGAAAGGGGTGAGCTCAGATGCTCAGTAAGGATAAACAATATAGAGGAAGCTATTATAAATAAGCACAAACTTTTAAGGCAAGGTATAAAAATAAAACACAAGCCTTTTAAACATATTATTCTGCATGATATGGTGATATTAAATCAAATAATTCCATTTAAACACTCACATGGATATTATACTAGTCGAATAATCACATGCAATATCAATAACTAAACTCATAATGAGGGAATGAATAATGTCATATATCATAACCATATCATCAAGGCCTCATGCCAAGACCATAAATTACCATACCATCAAGGCCTTATTCCAAGATGATAGTTTGTATCATGAGACCTACCGATGCATCGAGGGGATATAGTGGGCTCTACCCATAACTTACTAATTCCAATGCATTTCTCTTATGAAAGGGATAAAACATAACATAAATATTCATATTAAAACTAGCATACATAATGTTAATACTTTAACCATAAACCATGAATGGTATTAAAATAGCACATCCACAGTCAAATATATCATAACCCTTCAATATAATATAGAATATTTTATCATAATAAATCAACATCAATTAAGAATAAAATACAAAAAACGTATGTTGACATCTATGGAAATAATCTAATAAAATTATCAAAGTTATTTGAGAAAAATATCCATTTTTACTTTGAAATCATTTAAAATACGCACAAATATAAAATAAAAAATTTCTTTTAAAAATAACCTTGTAATCTTGTAAGGAAAGCTTCAAAATTTTAAGGCATCATAATGGTGTAAAATAGCTTCTTGCACTGTATATGTTAAAAAAACATTCTTTCTTTAATTTGTCGAAAATGTCATAAAGTACCTCATTTGGAAAATGACAGAAAGATTCCTTTCAAAATGTTTTATAAAAATTAAAACATAGTTAAAAATGAATTTAAACAGTTGTCAATGATATATTGAAATACATTTTAATAAACATGTAAATGGATGATAAATATATCCCAGTAGATACTTATTTATAAACAACCTCAGATAATAATGAGAGTGTAAAATTAACCCTTACCTTGTGATTCCTTTTTGGGTGATCTTCCTTTAACCTCATGTATAATGGTTTGAAGAGTGTTAATAACTTATTATAGAACCATAATCATGTTTATAATATTATATATCATCTTTTTATAATATATTATTACCTGTTTGTTAATAATCTTTCATTATTTCACTATTTCAGGTGTTAATTGCCTAGTTTTCTCAAGTATGTTTTGACTTGTTATTTACTTCTTATATTACTCAGATCATGATTTAATCATATCAAGAATGTAAAACAAGAATTTATTATATTATATATTGAGTATATATGTATTTATAATAATCTATAAAGTTTTGAGATATAAATGAAATGCAAATTTCGTGGAGATGGTAAGTTGTACGTACGTATGAATGCTACTTTCATTTCTTTGTCATATTAAAATATTTAAAAGTGAATGATAGATATGTATATTATAATTCTGGTATCATATATATGTCATATACACTACATATATTTATTAAAATTATCCTTAATACGTTTCATGTATATTTTGAACGAATCACATCACTTTGAGGGGGCGGTAGTCCACACTTTCACAAACGATGTTATCGTATATCCACAATATGGAAAGTATGAAAGTATATTTAATATAAAAGTTACAGAATATAAAATAGGTTATAATGTAAATATTAAAATATTATTTAACCATAAAAATATTTTTAATAATAACCATGAAGGTGGTAATAAAAAAGAACAAAAACAATATTCACGAAGTCGATTAACTGACATAACTTGAACAAGAATTTCATTTATTTGAATAAGAGGAAATGGGAAAAGACATGGATATGAAATATTAAATTAGAAACATAAAACAAAATTATATATATGATTTTTTAGTTATCATTAATTTATTGATTAATTAGGTGAGGAGAAAGTAGAAAAAGAAAAGAAACTAAGAGAGGTACTTTGAGAAAATTACCTCTTGAATATCACCTCCTTGAAAGACCCTTGAGGGCCTTAGATTTGGTCTTTTGGTGAAACCAAAAGAACTTGGACGTGGGTATAGTGAGTAAGGGAGGTTTGGGTAGATATTATAGGAGCTAAAAGGATTTTGGGGTCAAAATAGTGTGGTGGAGAGGTGGTATTTATACTTGAGGAGAGGTGGGTTCAAGTGATTAATTTATTGATTATTTTATATTAAAAGCCAACCATATAGAGGTGGAATTAAATTCGAAAACTTTTGATTGTAATTAATTTTTTATAGGCTGGTTAATTTTTATCCACACCTCAATTAACCATTAAATATTTTATTTTTTAGGTACTTTAAGCTTTTAGCTTTTAACTTTAACCCTTGTCAAAATTTTACTTTTACTACGGTAAATAATTTTTTTACCATGGTAAAAAAAAATTATACCTAAAGATTTAATTGACCTTAAAAAATAATTTGGACCTTATTATTATAAATATTTAATCCATTTTATCTAATTCAATTCATATAATTGGGAAAATTGGATTTAAAATTAATTCCACGGACAAGACTAAAAAGCGGGTTTTTGAAGTGAATTGTTCAAAAGTTGTCATAGATTTTATATCAAATTTCAATTTGAAATTTGTTCCAATGACCTAAATTGAATTAAATTATAAAATAATATCCTAATTAAACTATAAAACCAGATAAAAGGACAATATATCTTTATAAATAAATTAGACAAAAAAAACAGCTTTGTAGTATTTTTCACTATTCATTAAAATATGAAAGTTATCATAAAAACACCAGAAATTTGTCCATACTAATTTTTTATGTCCCAATTCTAAATAATAAGTTTATTTTTTCAAATTTAATATATAGAAGTTTCAAATATTTTATTTAAAAATGGTTCTCCATTAAAAGTTGGTAAAACTGCATTTTTTGAAAAATACTTCTTTTATTTGAAAAATTGAATTTGTTCTTATATCATGTCTAAGAAACACATGATATGAATATTAAAATTATATAAAATTCAAAATTTTGTTAATACTATTCATAACCTCTTTTTAAATGTCTAGTCGTGGTGCGCTCGAACTCAGTGTTGCGTGCAACGTAAGCTAATGAATAAAGAAGCGTATTGTGGAAGCTTGGGGTGTTACATTTATCACTTTTCCACATATTGGAATTATGGGAAAATTCATCAAGAATGGATTGGAAAACTTATGGTGTCTTGATCATGATTCTGTTGTCTGTAATAGCATCTAACACATTACAGGAAACTGATTTAAGTCCTTGGTATAATGTTTGAAGTTGTAGCCACACATCTAGTCTATAATGTTGGAACTTGCAAGTTAACTCCTTGAATTTATTTCATGTTTCCCACACTGATTCTCTATCCACTTGGGTAAAGTTTTGAATGTTGTTCTGGATTTTCCAAGTCTAGATGGGTGGAAAATATTTATTTATAAATTTCATTACTACTTCTTCCCAAGTCATGATTGACTCAGGAGCTTGACACTTTAGCCAATCCTTGTCTCTATCATGCAGGGAGAATGGGAAATCTCTCAATCGAATGGAATATGATGAAACTATTTTGTTGTGAATGGTATTGAAAACTTAAATAAAAATTTAAATATTTCCATGGAGTTATTCACTTTGTAGTCCATTGAAATACCCCATGTTCCAGATCATATGAATGAGTCTAGGAATTATTTAGAAAGTGTGCACCTAAATTGGTGGGTGAAAAATGATAGGTGAAACACTACTAATGGAATAAAAGTCCTGATAAATTATGGTGCACTCATGTAGCACTTGTTTCTCACCCTGATTTTTAGGTGGTGCATATTGCATGTTTTGCTGGTGTGGCGGTGAAATATCATTACGCTCGGTCATCATAAAGCGGCGGCATGCAAAGATTTTTTTATCAATTTTTGGGATTGAAAAGAAGTTTTTATTATGCGTTCAGGATTATTGAGAGAGTAAAGGGTCCCTAGTGCATTCACTAACCGAGAAGGAGAGAGGGAGAGAGATAGAGAGAGAGAGAGAGAGATAGGGGACATAGGAATTCTCGAAGGAGATAAAAAAATTAAAAGAAAAAGGGGTATGAAAAAGAAGGGGTGAGGTAATCTTATGTTCATCTGAAGGTCACTATGATTGAGAAACAATACTCCCTAATAACGGTACCAATGTTTGATACACCTTCACACATCTTTTAGTTCACACAACCAACAATTAGATTAAAAATTTATAGTCCCAAACTATACTTAATACTAGGGCGTAGTAAAGCAACAATGTGGGGTCGAACCCATGAGAACTACTAGAAGGTCATCAACTAATCAAATAAACCCATTAGTAATGATTCCTCATGTTATCTCTTCATATTTGATTTTTACTAAAGCTAATTAGTTTGTATTTATGATGGATAAAAAATGAAGGGATTGGGGTCAATTTCATGTCTCTTGACAGAAGATAATCCTAGATTTATCTTGGAATAGTCATATGGATTAGGCTACGAAGTGGTACAAGACTCACCAATTGGTCTTGGTTAGACTAATTGGATCTACCTATGCTGAAACGGTCCCATGTTCAGGTTATAGGTGACAACCTAGTTGCATTACATTTAGATTCTATACAGAAAGTGTCACAGGCTAATAGTCATAGTACTACTCAACTCCAATCAGGTTAGGTTCGTTCAAGTCAACTTCCCATGGTCAAGGTTGTGCAAAATAATGTGATGGAAAATTATTATTAACCTAATTACTATCCATGGGGTTACCAAGGTTCAATATAAAGGTTTATTTGGCTCATAAACACCCCTACTATTGACCCATAACCCTAGGTGGATCAGCTGCACATGGAGATGATGATCAAAAGTAAAAAAATACTAAACATGTTATGCATAATCATGAAATAGTTAATAAATTAGTAATATAGTATTAAAACAATTAATAATAAAGATCAAACAATTGAAATCAATGTAAATCCAATCAAAAACTCACTACACATGAAGAAATAATGAATAACTTTGTAGGTGTTGATGAAGAACAGCGAGCGGTGATGAAATAGATGTCAAAAACAAAAGAGGATTCAAAAAAGGTGTAGAACACGCATAGAATGATTAAATACTTAAAATTATTCACTAAAACAATTAAATTAGTGAATTTAAATAGGTTTGGAATGAAAATAGATAAAAATAGGAGAAAACTACTAAAGAAAACAAGATAGAAACAAAGTCAGTTGAATGCTTTTTACACAGAGGTGTGGTGAAATATTAATAGTCTAGAAAATTACACAACATGTAAGTCATGCACAACATGTACTGGTTTAAGTTATTTTTTCCCAACATATTCACATCATGTAAGTTGGATTCACATCGTGTATTTGAGATCCATAATTCCCACCGATGAATCAGCTCGTATCTTCGATCGGGTGAGCCTTCAAACTTTGCACGTCATACAATCTCTTCACGTCGTGTATGTGATTCACTTTTAGTAGTATTATGATCTTTGAAATTTTCATGTCGTGTAATGAATGTACATGTCATGTACTGGATTTACATCATGTAAATACTTCACAGGTTGGTTTGTGTCCTTGACGGCATGTTGTGAATTAAGTATACACGTTGTATATGTGATACACGGTGTGTAAATCCTATTTTTGGATCTTTTCATCATTTCTTCATTTGAGTCCAGAATTCCTAATTCATATGAAAACAAACCATAACACAATTTATTATCAAATAAATCATGAATAGACTTTAAATAAATGTATCCAATATGCATATATAATTTCTTCTTATCAATACCCTCCAAGGAAAGAGACCACTCACTGATGGCCTCCCCACAATTTAAAGAATCCCTAAAGCTACAAAACTTATCATCATATTGATGCTCTTGAAGAATCATCTCAAGGAGGGAGGATTTCATGAGATCACTTGCTAGAATAAAATCAGAATCCTCCACCCTAACTCCCAAGTGCATCAGATCAAAAAGTCCCTTCAAGTTTCATTCTTTCTCTACCTCCTTTACAGCCTTATAAGGAAACTTCCTGCAAAGAGCATCAGTAACTATGTTACCTTTCCTGGGTTTATAGGCAATGTCAAAGTAAAAAAACTATAGGTATCCAACCCAACATCTCTACTAGTGGTTCAAATATTTTTATTAAAAGATATAACCCAAACTTTTTTGGTCAAATTATATGATAAACTTTTCTCTAAAAATATAGTGGAACCAACTTTTTAGGGCATACACAATTGCTGAAAGTTCCAAATAATGTGTAGGATAATTCCAATCATGAATTTAAAGCTGATGTGAGTTATAATACACTACATTATATACCTACATAAATATGTATCCTAAAACTAAACCTGAAGCATCATAATAAACCACATAGCCATGACTGGACACTGGTAAATTTAGAATTAGTGTTGAGGTCAAATACCACTTCATCACATCGAATGATACATGACACTTTTAATCCCACAAGAACTTAACCCCCTTCATAGTGAGAAAAATAAATGGAGATGTAAGCTTTGAGAAATTATTTATGAACCACTAATAGTATTCTACCAAACCAATGAAGCTGTGTATCTTGAAGACATTCCATGGTTCCTACCATGACATAACAGTTATCACCTTTTTAGGATCAACTGAGATATTATGCCATGAGATCATGTTTACTAATAACTTAACTTCATGGATCCAAAAATGTCACTTTGATAATTTATCTTAATGAATATTATCCCTCAAAACTACCAAAACATGCATATAGTGACACATATTATCTTAATCATCCAAATAATACACTAGGATATCATCTACAAACACTGCGACAAAAGTGACATGATACTCATAGAATATTTGGTTCATCAATTCCATTAAGATAACTGTTAGGACCAATAGGGGCCTATATACCCTGAGAGGGGGGGTGAATCAGGGTATGGATATTCTTTTTCAAAGTTCTTCCTACCCCACTGGATCTTGACCTCTTTATTACAAGGGTTACTTTTTTTGTACCTGTGTGTTTATTATGATCACTTATTTTCTTCTTTATATGACGATGATGCTTTAAATGCAATGTAGGGAAGTAAGTAAGCAGATAGAGATTTTTACTTGGTTCACCCTCACTGGGCTACGTCCAAGGAGCATACGCCGACAAGTTATCAGTCGTACCAAATTTCACTATTCTTCACTAGATGTGGATACAATGGTTCGTTCTAGATCACTTCTATGCCCAGGATCACTGCCTTTACAAATTTTAGGGTCATCTCACTGCTTTCCCAAGGTTCACTCCCTGTTTCTCTCTCTCTGGCTCACTGCCGGTGAAGAGGATCACCTTCTTCCTCTTCCTTCACCCACTGCTCTGGAAAGGATCCACTCATAGTTTATAGACCTGCAGGTCTCTTAATTTGCATGAAGGAATACATCTTCCTCTGTATTTAGATGCTCTTTTGAAGTACAAATTTCACCCGTAGATGAATATCTCTTTTCACCGAAGGTATCGGGCAAACTTCCATCTTCCACGCAGCCCGAAAATCACTGCTGGAAATAAACCTTACTTGGCATGCAAGTCTATCTCGGTGCGCAAGTATCAGCGTGCAAGTCACAACTGGCATGCAAGTCTGCCTCAACTACTTGTGAGACTCAAGCTTATGCAACTCCAAACCTGCACGACTCACTTCCTTCCTCGCCTAAACCACCTCATGCGTGCAACTAACACTTGGCGCGCAACTTCCTTCTTTGGCGCGCAAGTCCCACTTGCGCGACACACTACCACTTGCGCGACCACCACACCTACGTGATGGGAGCTTTGAATATTCAAAGTTTTGAACTCCGGTAAAGAATGAGGAGGGGTGGTCCAGTATTTATAGGAAAATTGACCACCATGTGCGACGACGTGCAAGTCAACCCTCGGCACGCAAGTCTCGGCGCGTAGGTCTCTTCCCCTGCAAGTCACTTGCAGGACCCACTTCCAAAATTGTTTGAACTTCTTTCCTTTGCCATATTTTTTTCTTTAGATCTTGGAAAACCATAGGCGCACAAGTTCTCAAGCTTCCAAGGCATCGATGTGCAAGTATCTTTCATGGCGTGCAAGTCACCTGCGCGACCTCACCAAAACTTGCGCGAACCTTATCCTTTTTCCATATTTTGATGATATGATCTTGAAAAACATATGGTGTGCAAGTTTACAAGCCTTCATGTACACGGCGTGCAAGTCCCTTTGCCAAAACCACTTTTCTTCATTTGTCGATTTTCAGGCCCATAAATTTGGCAAACACTGGAAAACAGCGCCACCTTGTATCTGTTCTTTTGTACCGCCTCCAGATCATCCATTCCTTTTGTCAAAGTTCTTGAATCAAACATTGATCGTTAACCATAGCTCTTGAACTCGACATTCCACCATCAAATCCTCTTTGTCAACAAATTTTTATGTCATCGTTTTGCTTTGTCAACAATCACCACTCAGATGTCCACTTTGTCAACAAACACAATCACCTCAAAAATGCTTCAATGATGACTTGAGGGATTTTTTCCCAACAATAACTATAAGATCATAGGTTTTATATTAGGTAGGTATCCTTTTATTTTAAATATAATATTTTTTGTCTATATAGAAATTTTTAATGAGTTCATGTAGATTTTAGGAGCATTCGAGTTCATATCAGGGCCCAAATTTATAGTTTTTAGAGAAACAGGTAGAGGCATATAGTTGGTTTATAGTTAATAGTAACCATGTGGCCCAAAAAAGGAGTGTGGTTTTTTAACCATTCAAGGGAGGCTACACAACCATGAAAAATATATAATAAATTTCAGGTTTTCTTGGAATGGTTAATGCATGGTCTCTTCTAACTATGCACCTAGCTTTGTGAGGGGGGTGTTACCTTGGGAAATAGTGTACATAGTTCGCGCATGGTTTTTTTAATTGTGTGACCAAAACATGCACTCCTTTAAAAATTGTGAAATGACTATTTTCCCTCCATCTATTTATACCTTTTCTCCCATTTCTCTTCCCCATTTCAAAAAGTATCCCGCCCATTGGATAGATCTCCTCCACCTCAACCTAGGATTTATGAGATCTCCCTCATTCGGACTCAAAATCGAATGTTGTTGGTCACATTTAATCACCATCAGTGAGTCTAAGACTCCCCTACCTTATTTTTCCAATTTATATCACTTTAATTGATTTTATCATCATGAAAGATCTTATATCCTATTTTTAGGTCATTTTTTTAGTTTCTCCAATTTCTCTAATTCCATCATAAATAAGAGGTTGATACTAGATGAGGATTTGACTATCTGTATAATTTAGGTGGTCTATAACATTTCCCTAAAAGTATCATAATTTATAAAATATATTCATTTTTCCACATGTCAGGCTTTCTGTGCACTTCTCCTTAAATATGAAACTCTTTAAATTAATTTTGTAGACCATGACCTGGACCCTTTATGATACCTATTTTCATTTTGGGAGGTTGATACCATAACATGAAACACCCCTCTAGGTATGTATTTTTATACACCCTTAGTGACCATTTCATGTAATTAGCTAAAACACCACTTGGGTGTGTTGGGATTGGATCTTGATAAAGATAAAGGGTAAATTGATTTAATGAATTTCAAGTTTCTTGGAAATATCACTTGGCCCCTTTTGTCATTGTTAAGTGAATTTAGAAATGGAATTAAAGAAATATAAAATGGCAAGTATTCCTTACTTAGAACTTTTATCACTTCTGAGTGAATGCACTAATGTAAATGAATATTAATGAATTATAAATTGGTATAGATATTACATGGCCTATGATCACTTATTATATGTAAGGTTCCTACTAATTATATACATTTATTTCTATTTAAATGAGTATCCTGACTTGAGCTAGCCATAGATTCCTAAGGGAATGTCTTGAGCACTCAGAGGAATCCACCTCAATTCATTGATGCGACCACTAAGTGAGATACCACACTAGGGTTTAGTCAATGTATTATATATGTTAATGACATGATGTCTCATTGAAGATTCACTCATATAATATGAAATTATAATGTCTTGGATTGTCTCCTTAGATTCATCTTGATGTCCTTAGACACATGATGCCTTGGATTATCTCATTGAGATCCAGTCATGCTTAGCCTAGGATTACTTTAGAATTACTCCATAGACTAGGTTAGAAGATTTTCTAGTGGGATTCCATAGGTTATCCCTTGGATTACACTTATATCCCTATAGCTAGGTTATTTGGTTTTTTACTATGAACTGGCTCGACCTTCTAAGGACAAGGATGTCTTGGTTTCTCCTTAGGTCCAACATCGCTATTATTTTTACATGGAAACCTTGATTATATTTAATTAAACCCTAACCAAATTAATGATCACATACTCAGGTACACTCAACTTAGATCAAAGTAGGTATTCTCAACTAAGCGTCCCTTTAGAAGATTTATCATGACATGGGTTGCATTTATCTTGCATATTTATTTTTGATATACCTTCAAAATGTTACTTTTTATATTCATAGACTGGATTAGTTATAGACATCATTGGTGGTGGCCTATTGATTTTTACTCAAACCCTATTCAGGTCACCATTTGGTACTCATAAATTTTTATTTGATGCGGGTAGGGATAAAGGGAATCACCCAATTAAGGATGCTTGATTTATGTACTAGGATGGAGTGTGATACTAGAGGATTGAGCTAGTGATTGTGGTGCTAGTGGAGATTATATTTTGGTCTTTTTGTATATTTTTGTATATCATGGATTTTAGTACATTCCTTCTACCATGTACACCCATTTCCATTTTGTATGGAATCATGACATCATCATTTTTGTATATGATTCTTCTTCGTGTTTATTATGTATTTATATCTGGATGATTATTATTTATATTGGTGATTAATCTATTATTCACCAGTGTGCTAGTTTGATAAAAGAGGGTATAGTCTCCCTATCATACTACCATAGATCCTCACTACTAATTGGTAGCCTCTGGCATACAGAGAGGCTTGCTTGAGTCCATGTGGGCATCAGATTAGGTTACTTATCAGTGAACCAAGATCATGACGTCATAAAGTGGTATAAAAGGATTTTTCTTTACCTTACTATTTTGGGATACTAGAAACGAGACTATAAAGTGTCAAAATTCAGTAATGATCTCGTGCTTGGGATTAGATAACCCACATATGGGGAAAATGAAAAGTTTCTAGGGATGGGACTTTTTGTTCTATATTTCTCCAATTATATTTGATTTTTTTCACCATAGGGTTGCACATGATTTTTTATGTTTGTTATAATTTTGTATTTTTACCCTTGGACCAGTATGGAAAGGAAGAATTATTCATGCATAATTATAGGAACCTGAGGATTTATATTCCATCCATATTCCATGCCATGTTTATTACATTGCATTCATTGCCTGTTGCTTGTTTTTTATGTCTTGATTTCTAAATCTGTAAAAAAAATACTAACATTTCTTTCCATGAGAGAAATAATTTGTTAATTAAAGTGTATAAATCAACTTAAATGGTTTTTTCTCACATAGATTGATGATATAATCTTAAATAACTAATTATTTCATGTTTTATTTATGTATCTATAGTTACATGTTCCAAAAAATTATTTGATTGAGATTCAATGGACGCTAATTGTAATTTATAAATTTTATCCCTCTATAAATTGGGAATGGTGGTCTTTATAATCAAATCACTGTATATAGATTCTTACATCTTGAGACCAGATATAACATGTTTGGTTATAGTTACATTAATTTTCAATTGTAACTTATAAGTTTAGGAATTTATAACTTGGGAATGGTAATTCATCTAATTGGACCATGGTATAAATATAAAAGTTGTTAAATTATAACTCATAAATCAAATGGTTATTATTAAATAGGGATGATAATTATAACTTAAAGGGTGTTTTCCTCTATAAATTTCAATTTACACTCTAGATAATACAACCCATATGATTTGAAACTTGAAAACTTACCAATACCTTGACCATTAGATTTGGGTAGATGGGTTAATATGTCTTGGGAAGTGATACCTTATATATATCTTGTTATCATAAGTAAATATCTTGCAATTAGGACTTTATTATTTCTTTTTTTCCTATTTATGATCCTTCTAAATGTTACTTTGTTTTGAGGCGTGTTCTTGGATTTGTAGATATATGCCTCCATAATGGCCTCGAGTCAAATGTTAGGAGGGTGGTGACAACCATGCTCCAGAGGTGGTCAGACCTAAACCACCGGTGTTACCTCCTGTAGTTCCACCTATGGAACCTCATGTAATTCCTAGTTTGGGAATTGATGATCAACTTAGAGATGGTTTCCTATGATTAGTGAAATCTATGAAGGGAGCTCATTGACCTACGCCAACTATGGCTGAGTTGACACAACAGTTCTAGTAGTAGCATCCACCTAATTTTTTTAGGGATGGTGGCCCCCAGGCCACTGATCCATGGATAGAGTTCACTCTAGTGATCTTTTAGCATCTATATACACCTCCAAAAATGAGGTAAAATATCATGGTTTACATGATTTAGGGATCCTACAAGCATTGGTGGGATGTTCTAAATTAGGCAGGTCAATATCAGAACTTGTTCTAAAGGTATTTCCAATCTAGATTATATGGATACTTATTTCCAAATATGTTGAGAGCTAATCTAGCTAGAGGTTTTATTCACCTAGAGAAAGGTACTATATCTGTCATGGATTATTCAGATCACTTCACTAAACTCTATCATTTTGTACCGACTTTTGTTGGTGATGAGCTATCGAGAGTGAGATGTTTTGAGGATGGGATCAAGTATGCCATTAGATCTCAGGTGAATGTCTTCCGACTGGATTCCATTTTTGAAATTGTTAACCATACACTTATCTCTGAATAAAATTTGAGGGAACCTAATGGTATAGGGTAGGGTAGTCTATCCCCTAGGAAAGGAATTGCTTCATCCAGCGGAAGGAAGTGTTACCTAGAGGGTTCTCATCAGATTAGTGGTGTATAAAGTATCCACACTGATAGTTTTTCTATATTATATCAGTGTGGAATTCAAGGTCATGTGAATCCTCAGTGAGATAGGGGATCAGTTGAGTGTCAATCTTGCAGCCAAATGGGACACCTCTAGAGATTTAGCAAGACTTTTCCTTCAGTGCCTAGTGGGATAGGATCTGCACTAGCTCAACTTTTTGGAGTAAGACCAATAACTCCATGATAGGATTGGAGGATTACTAAAAACCGTACACATTGAGGAAGTGGACATGGTCAAGGAATCCAAACTTATGACATGAAACACCAGTGTAGCAAACCTGCTCAGGGTGGTTAGGTTGTAGCTGAGGTTCGGGGATCTAGACAGTTATATGCAGTACAACCTATGCCTGAGGAGCATAGTTTTGGGCCATATATAGTGCAAGGTATGATTTTAGTAGCCTCAAGTTTATTATCTTATTTATTCAATACATGCACTTTTCATTATTTTATATCTGTGGCTATTATGTAAATTCTTGGGCTTAAAATTGAGTATTTGTGTGGAGTGATGAACCTTGACACTCCTTTGGGAATACAATCTAAAATTGTATGTCAATATAAGGAGTACCCCCTAGGTATTGGTAGTTACCACTTCTTATATAAACTTTTTATCCTTGAGATAACCTACTTTTAAATCATTCTTGGGATAGACTAGTTGGTTCCCTATCAATCACATATCGATTATTATTATTGGAGGGTGTATTTATTATCACCCGAGGGTAGTAACTATGTTTACAAGGGATAATGGGATTTATAAGCAAGTTGAGTTGGACCTAAGAATCATGGGTTGGGAAAAGCGTCATCCTAGGTTTCTAACCTTTTTCCTGAATGATTGGGAAGTACAACATGTTTTTTTTTCTCTCAATGCTGGAGAAATTTAGGGATGTATTCCCTGATGAATTTTCTGGACTACCTTCTAAGAGAGAGGTAGAGTTAACTATTGAGCTAGTTCTAGGAGTAGTGTATGTATCTATTCCTCTATAGATGATGGATCATGCTAAGATTTGGGAACTTAATAGAAAATTATAGGAATTTAAAGATAAAGGTTTTATATGACTCAATACTTCTCCTCAGGGTTCACCCATTATTTTTTCCATGAAGGCGGATGGGATCCTTATGATTTTTGTGGATTACTGATGATTGAGTTGGATTTTCATTAAGAATCGGTACCCACTTATGCATATAGACAATCTCTTTGATCAACTATGAGTAGATTGGGTATTCTCAAAGATTGATTTGAGGTTGATCTATCATCAGGTGTGAGTTAGGCCTTCAGATATACCACTTACAACTTTTTGAAGAAGATATGGACTTTACCAGTAGTTGGTAATGTTGTTAGGCCTCATGAACACACTAGAAATTTTTATGGCCTTGATGAATCGGGTTTTCCAACCATGCCTAGATTCTTTTGTAGTGGTTTTGATGGATGATATATTAGTGTATTCTCAAATTTGACATGATCATAACAAACACCTTGACATAGTTCTGAGTACACTAAGAGAGCACCAACTATATTCTAAGCTCACAAAATTCCATTTCTATATTGATAAATTTCACTTTATAGGTCACATAATATCAGAATCAAGGGTATCTGTGGACCCAGATAAAGTTAGAGCCATTTTTTTCAGGGATAATCCTAAGAACATTTTTGATATTCTGAGTTTCTTAGGGATAACTAGTTATTATATGAATTTTATTCAATATTTCTCATGGTTTGTAGCACATATTATGAGATTTACTAGGTAATTGATTAAGTTTACATGGTTTGAATATTATGAGGAATCCTTTCAAGAGTTGAAAGGAAGGTCAACCTCAACATTGATCCTGATTTTACCTGAGACTGAATGAGGATATATTATTTATTATGATGCATTATGCATTAGGATGGGATCCATTTTGATGCAAGGGAAATAAGTCCTAGAATATGAGTCCTGTAAGTTAAGGCCTCATGAGAATAATTACCCTAAGTATGATCTCAAGTTAGTAGTTTTGTTTCATCCCTTATATTGTTAGAGACATGATTTATTGGGGGGAAAATTATTTGTATAAACGAATCACAAAATACTCAAATACATATTCACTCATCATAATTTGAACCTTAGATAGTGAATATAGGTTGAATACGTTTATCCTTTAGACTTTGATATTTCTTATACACATGATAAATGCAATGAAATTACTGATTCTCTGAGTTGGAAGACTTAAACACAAGCGGTTTAAGAGGCTTGTAGTGAGTGGAAGTTGATGGATCTATTTTCTAAAATGCATATGGAGGTTTAGGAGTGTCATGAGTAGCCTATTCTTATAGCTTTAGTAGTAACCTCAACACTTCTCGATAGAGTAAAGATAAGCAATCTTTATGATCCCAAGGTTTTGGTTTTGAGGTAAAGTGTTTCTCATGAGGAGAAACCATCTAACTGGGTCATTGATAAGGATGAGATCCTGCATATTCATGGGCATGTCTGTGTTCATATAGACATGTAATAGGAATTCATGCGAGAGTATCATGCTTCAAAATAGACAATGCATCCTGGACTTACCAAGATGTACCATGACATGCGCCGCCAGTATTGGTGTCTTGGTATGAAAAGGTGGATTATAGGTTTTGTTACTCAGTGTTCCACCTGTCAGTAGGTGAAAGTAGAACACCAATTTTCAGCTAGTATTTTATAGTTGTTAACCATTCCAAAGTAGAAATGAGATGATTTCACTGTGGATTTTGTGACGGGCTTACCGAAATCCCCTTGAGGTAATGATTTAGTATGGATGATCATGCACAAAATGATGAAATTCACCCATTTCTTTCCTATCAGGGAGACCTTATCAGTGGAAAATATTGGTAGACTCTACATTAGAGATATTATACACATTCATGGAATTTTTCAAAGTAATGACCCAAAATTTTGAATAATATTTGTTTCTTGAATTTGTGTGTTATTTTATTTTATACTCAAAAAAACTATATCATTTAATTAATGAAGTGAGTATGATTAAAATGATATAGTTGGGTTTTGGCTGTTATATGATCGTTGGTCAATATGACCATTGGAAACTATACTCTTAACATTATGATTAATGTTTATAAATACAAATGATCGTGGTTGATTAATACATAAAGAAGAGTCGATCGCCTCATCCAATAGACTCGGGCCATAGGAATCCCATTTTTCAGAGCTTGGGAAGGAGGTTGCGTCACTAGGCTTTGCTCTAGACCAATCCCAATCTGAGCTTCAACATGTGAATCTTGAACGAAATCACCTAAGGGAGAAGTTCAAGCTGATAGAAATCACCACTCGGGCAATGTTGTCTGAGACGCCCCAAGATTCTATCACCATAGCACACCTTACACTTAGGTCCTATGAAGGTGTTGTAAGGGGCTATGTAATTAGACCTTAGTTACTTTGTGTAATCCTTTTGTATAAATAAAATTGTTAATTCTTATGGTAAAATTTGTGAATTTCAAATGTTCGGATAAATATAGTATGAATTTATAGAAGTTCCATATTATTGATGAATTTTGGAAAAAAGGGTATTTTAAAATATTTTTGTATACTTTAAATAATTAATGATGTGAAATGATTTTCAAAAAATGGTCTTCTATAGTTGTGTCCAGTAAAAAATTTAGAGTCTAATAAGATCAACTTAATTTTTAGTGAATAATAAAGTATGAATAGTAATATTACCTTTATTAATAGTAATGTGACCAATGGAATAGTAACCTCACTTAAGAAAGTATTAATATAATTTAGGCATCTTGAATAGTAATGTGATATAATAACATAAGTAAATAACTGTTTCAGAACTTCTTAGTTAAGTATTGGTATTTATTTGGGTAAATAGTATTTTTACTTAAAAATTAAAAATCTCATAATTAGAAAATTATTTTTATAAAATGGAGTTCATTTTTTAATTTAGAGCATCGATATTAGGTTAGGGTGAATTTATGAGATTTTTATAAAATGTTTTGTTTTTTGGTGAATAGTAAAAATACAGTTTTGAGTTTTGGTGTGATTAATGACATCATAAATGATGTAATCATGATGTAATAATTCTGTTCAACTTTTGAATAGTAAGATATGTTATGAGGTGTCCCAAGTGTCCAATATCATGGGAAAGCCCATAGTTTTTCAAATACCACCGATGAGGTGTCCCTTGGAAATTAATAAAATATTCCCTCACTTTTGCTATAAATACCAAGCCATTACCTCATTCCTTTCATTAAAAATTCATCATAAACTAAGATCTGGTCTTTTTACCTCCCAAGGAGTCCTCCCAAGGTTCCCTCAATCCCCCCAAGGTCCCAACCTTCAAGCTTTCAAAGTTACTTTTCAAGGTAAGGGAACCTTTCACCCTCCTCTTTTAAGTCATGAATTCCTTTATGTTGTATCTTCTAGTTTCCATATTCTTATGTTTGGGTATGTTATTTTATATCCTTAATACTTTCCATTTCATTTCCAATTTATGAGATACCCTTTCCTCTCTCATCAATTGATTTTCTGAAATTTTATGTGACGTCGTTAGGCTGTTAAATTTTCGTAAAAGAAATCGCATTTTTTCTTTTCTTTCAAGTTTCCTTTCATGTGGTATGTCATTAAAATATCCACACCATGATCTTATTTATATTTTATTCTATACCTATACTGTAAAATGATTCATTTATGGATGGGATACCTTTTCCCTCTCTCTTTTTAATGTTTTCTAAAACCATGTTATATAGTCATTATGCTGTATAATTTTCGTCTCAAAATCTCTCTCTTTTTCTCAAGAAATTCTCTATTTTATTTATGTGAATACACAAATATATTTTCATTTATAGGGGTATTAATCAATAAATAAAATTGATCTATCTGATTCTTTAATTTACATACATATAACCCTCACTCCCTTTCCATGGGTTATAAATGACATAATGATCTTATTTTTAAGCACTTTTAAAAACGTCATGATTTTGAAGTGAAACCCATTTCTTTTAATATCTATGGGTTATTTATGAAATGTATGATTATGATATATGTGGATTACATGAAAATAAATAAATATTAAGGGTACGCCCTGATATCTCTCTAATTCATTGGGTAAATAATTAATCTCTAGAGATGATAAGTTTCAGAATACCTTGGTGAACAACCTAGGCAATTTTTATGACACCTTGGGGATGAACCTTGGTGATATGTTCATGAATGTATAAATTAAATGTTGTAGCCACATTTTCAAGTTATTATTAATGTTATTGTTTCTATGATATTCCTATTTATCATTCATTTATTATATCCCTTATGTTCTTATTGATATCTCTCAAGATCACATGTAAACTGTTTCACTTGTTTTTCTTACTGGACCTTCTGATCACCCTTTCCTTTGATGTATGTCTTCAGGTTATGAGATGAAGTAATTGTACATAGGATGAACTTTTCAAGAAGCTTTTAAAGGTAATTTAAAATATTGATTTAAGTTTTCATTTTTTATGTTCCTGATTTATAAGACACTAGACTTTAAAGATCCTATGTTTGTAAAATGTAATGAAAAGTTATGTAATAAAAAGGTGGGATATCATACACAGACCATCACATTAGATTGGGATGCTCATTTTACATCATGGTTCTAGTAGGGATTGTAGAAGGCTCTAGGTTCATAGGTGCTTATGAGTATAACCTATCACCATTAGACTGACGGTTAGTCTAAGAATACTATAAAAGTATTAGAGTGCATTCTTCAAGAATGTGTCCTTGATTTTTTAGGTTCTTGGTAGAAACATTTACCTCTTACTGAGTTTACTTATAATAATTGCATCCAAGTGACTATATAGATGCATCCTTATGAGGCCCTATAAGGTAGGTCATATTCATCACTATCATGCTAGTTAGAGGCAAGGGAGACAGTGTTAATAGGACCGTATCTCATCTAAGATACATTAGAGTAGGTATAGATTATTAGAAAGTGTATGGTTACTGCTCAGTCTAGGAACAATTCTTATGTCGATAGCTGTCACCAAACTCTATTATTTAAGGTGGGAGATCATGTTTTCTTCCATATTTCACCTAGACTAGGTTATTGATGAATTTTGGAGGAAATTAAAGTTATCACCTAGATTCATTGGACCTTTTAATATTTTGGAGAGGGTCAGACCAATGTCTTATCAGATAGCTCTTCATCAGAGATACAGGGCTATGCATGAGGTCTTTCATGTCTCTCAGTTGTGTCGTTAATACTCAGAACTATCTCATGCCCTTTATCCTAATGAGGTTGAGTTGGATGATGATGATACTTTTGAGGAATATCCAAATCATATTTGTAATACCCTGAGATTTTGTGAAATAATTTTTTTTGAATTCATTTAATCTTATCAATATTTTTCATTACACGCAACACTGAATTTAGCTTAAGTTACATGAAAGCACTGAGTTTGGATTGTGTTACACACAACATGAAACATTGAGTTTATCTTGTATTACATGAAACACTAAGTTTGGATTGTATTTCACACAATATGGATTTTATCTTGCATTACACGCAACACTGATTTTAAACGAAATGCGACATACTATTAAAATATTATTATTTAATATGATAGTTATCACTTAGCCATTGGAATGGAAGGTATGAATAAGATTAACTAAATTATGAAAATATATAGTTTACACATGTATATATAATTAATTATCTTGTGCATAATTAATTATAAATGAAAATAAAAACCTTATGAAAATAAAAACTCTATGAAAATAAAGGGAAACATTTTCTAAAAAACTATTTTTATGCACATAAATGTGTTTTTCCTCAATAAATTAAACAAATCACTTTTGGTTAATTATTTTAATTAAATGTATATATTATATATTCAATCAAAAGTTCAAAATTCACCCTATGTGTTTTCTAGACAATAGATAAGAATAAATCAAATTTTATGCTTAAAATTATATTTTTTAAGAAATAATTTCGTCACCTTTGGCGCACTTATTTTAAAATTATTTTTTAAAAATTTTAGAAAATTTATTTTAAAATCTAAAATCAATTTTTTAAATAATAATATCAAAATTATCTTAGGGTGATTTTTTTATTTTTCTAAAAAGTTTTGTATTTATGAATAGTGAAAAATACTGAATTTTATTTGAAAACTTCTTTTTCGTTTAATTTATTTATAAAATTAAATTATATTTTAAATTGGTTTTAATCAAAAATTATTTCAATAATACATCCATTAATCTAATTTGGGTCATTTTAATAAAATTTATATTGAATTTTGATATAAAAACATAGTAAACTTTTGAAAATTTTCTCTTTAAAACCTCGCTTTCTCATCACATCTGTGGGATTTATTTTTAAATTAAATTTTTTCACTTCTGTGAATTGAATTTGGAAAAATATATTACATGCACTTATGTTAAAATTAATTTTTCACAAATATAGGAATTTTAATTAATAAATTAGATTTCATATTTAGAATAATTATGTCTAAATTATATAATAAATATCATTTTAATTTTATTATTAGAGGATAAATTACCTAGGTAGATAAAAGGATACAAGTTACCATGGTAAAAAACCTAAAAGATAGAATTGAGTAAACTTAAAGACTAAGAAATAACTTGATAAAAAAATGTGTTTATTTTGTGTGATGGAGGTTTTTATCAACCATATAAGTCCTCCACTCCATTATTTATCTATTTTGGAGACACATGAGGTAAGAGTGACCTCCCAATAGTGAATACTTTTGGGTATTTATGAAAATGCCACCCCCTCCCCAATTATAAAAGGGAACTCACTCCCAACTTATTCACACATATAAATCCCTTTTTCTCTACAAAAACCTAAAAAAATAAATTAAAAGCTTCCCCAATATCATCCTATAATCCATAGTTTGGATATAAATCTAACCTAGTAAGGATTTTGGTGAAAACCTAAGGAGGATACCTGAAGAAGAGGAAATGTTCATCAATGAGAATTTTTGTTTTATTTCTTACCCCACCTCCTTTAATTATTGTTATACCATTATGATATAGTAAAATAGTTATATTAAATATAATTAGATGTTTTTATGTTAAGTTAATAACCTATAACCTTCTCCACTTCCATTAAATGGGTTACGAAATCATCGTTCATGTGTACGGTGGACTACCGTCTCGCAAACCAATGTCATTCGTTTTTCCATTACAACCTATCACAGTTGAAAATAATGATATATTTATTGTTTATATATGATATTATTATTATTATAGAATTATTATATCACACATACCATCATGATTTACATTTTATGTGAATACAATAGCGTCACTCGTGTGTATGGCAGATTATTGTCTCGTGAAGCGATGTGATCCATTCATGCTTTAAATGGAAGGTAATAAGGACATTTTTAATGAAAATATGTGATATATATGTAATAAAAATTATTATTTAATGATAATATATCATTTAATTTTTTTTATTTCAATCCTATAAGAAAATGTAAATAGTGTTCATGCATACATACAGCCTACCGTCTCCATGAATGGTGTGTTTTATTTTTTTATATCTAAATATTATGGATTACTATAAAAATGTATATAATGAATATATATGATATCTATATCATGTTTAAAATTATTGATATTAGGAAACCATTATTTAATTAATATGACTATAAATTACAAGTCAAAACATAAACGAAAAACAAAGCAGTTATTGCCCGAAATGTGACTTTAACATGTAATTGTTAATAAAAGGGTAATCAAGTGTCATAAAAAAACAATATATAGTTTGATATATATGAATATGGTTATTTAATATATTTATTATAAAATTATATTTATTATATGGGATTTTTGAACATTTATGAAGGAATTCAAAACTTAAGGTAAGATATTTTTGTATCACTTTTTACTTCTCTGAAACACATGCCATATTCACCACCTATTTATTTTATGTTTTGTATATACTGACCATGAATTAATTTTATGATTATTTTCATTAAAATTATGGGTATTTAAATATCCATTTTATTATCTCTCTTTCATTAGGTTTACAATTCAAAAGTTACCGAAGCGGTAAGGGGTTTTTGTCACAATTTTCTTTTTTTTGAGACAAATGTTATGTTATGCACCTATATTATTTTACAAGGTGTATATACATCCCATTTTAAATTTAATATAATTATTTTTTTTCCTTGTGATGTTTTAATTTTCATTTTGTTTTATTCATTCATGTGGTGTACGTTTCAAAGTTTCCAAAGTGGTAAAAAATTTATGTTATAATCTCATCGTTTAGCAGAACTGTTTATGATTATGATTCCAGTGATAAATTATTATGATCCATCTCTCAATAAACTCATGATTTTTCTTGTTTTGTTGTTATTAATGATATTAATATTACCATTTTTACACTCTTTGGTACTTAAAATAATTTAACAAATGTTTTTAAGAAAAAATGACTTTATCTCTCTCTTCGATTGGAAATCTGTTTTCTTCATAAACCATGTTTTACAAAAAAATGTTTTCAAAAATGTTTTAATATTATCCTATGATTTTTAAAATAAATTTTTAACCATGTTTTACTTTTTACAAAAAAAATTAAATGAATCTTCATGTCGTTTTCCAAACAATGTATGTTTGTATTTTACCAAAAATGTGAAAGAAATCTTTGTTTTAACATGTATGGCATGAATAAAAATTCTTGTCATCATTAACATTATTTTATTTGAAGCTTAATTTTTAATTTTTGAATTTTATTTTCAAAGGAAAATATTTTCAAAATGTTTTGGGTTTTAAAAAGTTTTTTAAGCAAAAATGATATTTTCCTCGATAAATGTTTTAAATGACTGATTAAAATCATTTTACATCTAAGATGACATCCATTTATATTAACTATGACTTACTGAGGATATGATCCATGGATACCATTATTATTCTTTCTCTAAATGGTTTATGAAAACAAGATGTTTATGAAACAGGTTTCTCTTCCATGAGTTATACCATGATGAAATGATTATAAAACCCATCTCTTTTCCATAGGTTATGCTATGATGAAATGTTTTATGAAACTCATTTATTTTCATGGGTTATGATATGATGAATGTTTTATAATCTTGTGACACACATATGTATTATTTTCATTATGTTATGGGTATGACCTATATCTCCCTCCAATTCATTGGGTAATAATAAATGTTTTATGAGCTCAGAGGATACATGGGTGGTCAGACCAAGCCCAAAAAGTAGGGTACATGGGTGGTTAGCCCAAGACCTAAAAGTAAGGTACATGGGTGGTTATCCTAATCCCAAAAAGGAGAGTACATGGGTGGTTATCCCAATCTTGAAAGAGGGTAAATAGGAGGTCATCCCAATCCCAAAGTAGGTACATGGGTGTTTATACCAAGACTAACATATTATGAATGTCTTGGTGGGTATCATTGACATAATATTTTATATACTTATGTGTATGACACAAATATATGTCTTATGCCAATGTTATATTCTCATGCCTCATTTTCTTTAATTCCATTAGGATTCATGTCTTATGAACTACCAAGATTTATGTCACGACCCATGCTTGTGATTTATGATATTTATGGTGTTTTGAAATGTTATTCTCATGTTATCATACCCATATGCCCGTGTTATATTGATATATACCAGGTTTACCCTTAATAAGAATATGAGATCACCCTTTATTATGTTTTCTTTCACCAGATTATGAAGAAATGTTTTAAATAGGGTGTGTTTGTGAAGAGTATAAAAGGGGAAGATATTTATGGGAGATGTTAAATATATTTCACCAAATTAAAATATTGTGTATTTAGTCTCAAAATACACTATAATATTATAACACTTATAAGTTTTTTGTGTAATATAATAAATATTCATCTAAAAAGATATAATATATGTGTATGAGAAGCCTAGGTCACTATAGTTGGTATCAGAGGAAATATTTAGTTAACCTTTGGAAACTTGGATGGGAAAATTTAGAGAAATCCTTGAGGATATTTCTAAGGATATGCCTAGGGATGTCTCTAAGGATAATTTAAATGATGATTTAATGTATAGGGAAATGACCTGAAATTTTGGTAAAGGATAGATCAAGTGATTTCTAAACAATTGCATCCTTGTCTAGATACTACAAGTGGATTTGGCTCTATCATAGAGGTACCTAGGGGTAATAACTCCAAAAATGGTTCATTGAAATGTACTCAATCATCACCTGGTGTACAAAAATAGGTCTTGTTTCACACCTGGTTTAACACTCCTAGGGGATATGATTTGTAAATCCACAAACTCTTTATGAACCACCATAAAGGATTTAAATAGATGATGATCATGGATGACCTATTTTAAGACTAAGGTGTCAAATATTTAAAATAATGTGTCATGATTTAGACATCCTTTAAGTGAATTTTCATGATTATGTGGTTTTACACTATTATTAGTGTTGCTCACACTATACTTTTTTGTTTTAGTCAATGGTGGGAACTATAAGAAAATAGGTTAACATTGAATGTGATAGAAAATTTTCTAATGAGTAGCCAAATGGGATTATTACTATAGAGAAGGATGTTGTGATTATGCCTAATCAGTTATCATAAAACATTATTAACAACATGCACCTTCACCAACTCTCAGACTCACCAAAGAAGAGAAGGATAGAGTTCACTGAGAGTTCAGGTAATGAAGTAAAGAAGATTCAGTTTCTTATATGTTAATAATGTGGGAATAATCACTCAAGTAAATGTTATAGAAATCTGGGAATATGTTTTTAGTGTGGAAAATAAGGATAAAAAGTAAGTAATTGTATAGGAAAAATGAAAAGTTTGTTTAACACAATGGATGAGAATAATGGTATATTTAAGTTATCATCGACTATTGAATGTTTCAAATGTGTAAAGTATGGGCATTATGAAAATTGATGTGATATGGGGAAATCTTGTCAAGAGAATTAGAAAGGTTGTACAAGTAATGGTTTTTCTATTAATGATGAAGAGACTAAGAATAGAATATAAAAGGAAGGAGTAATTAAGGAATAAGATGATGAAGCCTAGTTAATGGAATAAGTATGTAGTGGAATAATTAAAAATTTTATGTATTAGAATTCAATAATTATTAAATATATAATGATTGTTCAGTATAATTTTTTCATTAAGGATTTGAAAAAAAATGTTAAATAGTATTGATGGACTAGAAAAGTGATTTAATGTAAAGTTGATATTTTGATTAAAGGAAGTTAACCCTTAATATGTTTAGGATTTTGAGATAATAATGTTGGTATAAAAAGATGATTCATATGGATAAAGTAAATTGGATAGTATTGATTTCCTTATAACAGATAAATGATTTGTGGAAAAATTGGTTTATGTTATCATTGATGGAGTTTACAGAATTATTGGATTTATGGAATATATTCAATAATATATAGTTTTATTCAAGGAATGAGGAAGCATGCATGTCTTCATTAAGGCTTTATGGTAATTTTAGTTATTACTAAGCTTCAGGAGAATATATGACCAAGGTATTAACATATTTGGAATGTGACCATTAAGTGATTATTAATAATATTTGGAGGATTGATATTATGTTGAGTTTAAAAAATTTAGTGACCTTCTTTAAAAATTTTAATTTTTGAAGGGTCATAAGGTTAACAATATATGGAATGGTTTAAGTTGAATTTTGGATGAGGTTTTAGATATTAATGTATTACTTCAACATATAAAGATTTATCTATATTATATAACCAATGTTAACCTTTTTTACTAAATATGGAATTAATGACTTATCATTCTATTATATATCTTATTTATTTCTTCACACATGAAAAAATCATCTCTTAGAGTAAGAGATGAAGTGGAAATTGCTCAAGGCACAACCAAAGGATGAAATTGTGCATATGAAATAAAAGGATATCAAGTAAGTATATTTACATATGTTCTCAGTCCAGATGGAAAAGTAATTACCCATCATTATGAAAAGGATCTTGAAATAAAATTTTGTCATGTTATCATCATTTTTTTATGATATTTATGACCTTTTTCATGCCTCTTTGGTTTATGGTTTTATGGTCATTAACATTATTTGAATAACTCACTTTTTTGTGATTAATGTTCTCTATCACTCACCATCAGTATTATAGTGTTAGTTTTCTCTTTATGTCCATGTTTTCACTTCTCAACTATGTTATCCTATTTGGAAACCTAGTATGTGTTATTCCAGATGACTTTCAAACACCCCTTTCTCTTTTTCAAGAGGATATTTTATTAACCCTTATTTCGATTTGGGTTTCTATGAATAAGTTTTCAAATGTTAAACCTTTGATGATCGAGGAAAATTTTGAGGGAGAAATTTATTTTAAGTGGGATAGAATGTAACACCCCTAGATTTTGAGAAATATATTTTTTTAATTAATTTAATCTTTTTGATATTTTTCGTCACACGAAACACTGAATTTAGCTTACGTTACATGAAAGCACTAAGTTTGGCTTGAGTTACATACAACATAGAGTTTATATTGCATTAAATAAAACACTAATTTTAACTTGTGTTTCATGCAACACTAATTTTGGCTTGTGTTACACACAATACTGATTTTATCTTCTGATACATGCAACAATAAGTTTAAATGAAATGTGAAATACTATTAAAATATTATTATTTAATATGATAGTTATTACCTAGTCATTGGAATGGTGTTTATGAATAGTATTAACTAAATTATTAAAATATATGGTTTACACATTTATATATAATTAATTCTTTGGTGACCAATTAATTATAAATGAAAATAAAAACCTTTTGAAAATAAAGGAAATAATTTTCTAGAAAACTATTTTTATGCACATAAATTTTTTTACCTTAAAAAATTAAATAAACCACTTTTAGTGAAATATTATAATTAAATTTAGATATTATATATTAAATCAAATTTTTAAAATTTGTCTTATGTGTTTTCTAGACAAAATATAATAATAAATCTAATTTTATGCTTAAAACTATATTTTCTAAAAAATAGTTTTGTCGCCTTTTGTGCACTTATTTTAAAATTAATTTTTAGAAATTTTAAAAAATTTATTTGAAAGAATAAACTTCATTTTTGAAATAATAATATCCAAATTATATTAGGGTAAATTTTTGGCATTTTTTTAAAAAGTTTCATTTTTGATGAATAGTGAAAAATACTGAATTTTAATTGAAAACTGCATTTTCTTTTAATTTATTTATAAAGTTAAATTATATTTTAAATTGGTTATAAATTAAAATTAATTCAATAATACATCCATTAATATAATTTAGGTCATTTTAATCAATTTCATATTGAATTTTGATATAGAAACTTTGTAAACTTTTGAACATTTTCTCTTTAAAACCCTATTTTCTCGTCACATCTACAAGATTAATTTTTAAATTAAGTTTTTACAACTGTGTTAATTGAATTTGGAAAAATTGATTCCATATTTGTAATAATAATAATTTATATTATATAATAAGTTCAAATTAATTTTTTACCCTAATGATTAGTGAAAATAGTTAAATATTACTTATTGTGGTTAAGGTTAAAATGGGGTTTTGTGCTTTACATGCGATTGTGTTAAAATTAATTTTAAACATACATTAGATTTTTATATAATAAATTGGATTTAATATTTTTGATAATTATATATAAATTATATAATAAATATCATTTTAATTTTATTCTTAGCGGATAAATTACCTAGGTAAATAAAAAGATACAAGTTACCGTGGTAAAAAACTAAAAGGGTAAAATTGAGTAAACTTAAATACTAAGGAATAAATTGATTAAAAATGTGTTTATTTTGTGTGCTGGAGTTTTTTATAGAAAAAATATTTCCTAAACGAAATTATTTATCTATTTTGGATTCACATGAGGTAAGAGTGACCTCCCAATAGTGAATACTTTTGGATATTTATGAAAATGCCACCCCCCCAATTATAAAAGGGCACTCACTCCCCTCACTTATTAACACATTAAAACCCTTTTATTTAGGAAAATACATACCTAAATAACTTCTAAACTTCCATAATATCATCCTAGAATTCTTATTTTAGACATAAAACCAACCTAGGAAGTCTTTTGATGCAAACCTAAGGAGGATACCCAAAGAATAGGTAATGTTCATCAATGGGTGTTTTTGTTTTATTTATTCCTCCACCTCATTGAATTATAATTATACCATGATTATATAATAAACTAAATATATTCTATATAATTATATTTTTTTTATTTTAATTTAATGACCTACAACCATCTCCACTTCCATCAAATAGGTTACAAAATCATCATTCGTGTGTACGGTGGACTACCACCTTGCGAATCGTTGTCATTCATTTTTACATTACCACCTCTCACAGTTGCATATAATGATGGATTTATTGTTAATATATGATATTTATGATATTATTATGCTTTTTTATTTATTATATCACACATAACTTCATGATTTCCATTTTATGTGAATATGATAACGTCGCTTGTGTGCGCGGTGGACTACTGTCTCACAAAGTAATGTGATTCATTCACGCTTTATAGGGAAGGTAATAAGGATGGTTTTAATGAAAATATTTGATATATATATATGACATAAAAATTATTTTTTAATTATATTATTTAATTTTATTTATTTTAATTTGACAAGAAAATAGAAACAGTGTTCATGTGTACGTACAACCTACCGTCTCCATGAATGATGCATTTCATTTTTTATCTCTAAATATTATGGATTACTCTAAAGATTTCTATAATTAATGTATATGATATATATATCATGTTTAACATTATTTATATGATTAAAAAATTATCTAAGTAATAGGACTATAAGTAACAAGTCAAAACATACATGAAAAACAAAGCAGTTATTGCCCGAAATGTGACTTTAACATGGAATTATTAATAAAAAGGTAATAAAAGTTCATAAGAAAAGCATATATGGTTTGATATATATTAATATGGTTATGTGATAGATTTATAATAAACTTATATTTATTATACAAGAAGTTTTAACATGTATGAAGGAAGTCAATACTTAAGGTAGGAGATTTTCGTCTCACTTTTTACTTCAATGAGACACGTGCCATATTCACCACCTATTTATTTTATTTGGTGTATATACTACCCATAAATATATTTTATTATTATTATCCTTAAAATTATGTGGATTTACATATCCATTTTAGGATCTCTCTTTCATAGGGTTTACAATTCAAAAGTTACCAAAGTGGTAAGGGATTTTTGTCTCAATTTGCCTTCTTTGAGACATATGTTATGTTATGCATATATATTATTTTAGGAGGTGTATATATAGAACCTTTTACATGTAATATAATAAATTTATTTATACTAATAATATTTTAAGTTTCATTTTATGTTATTCCTTCATGGAGCTTTTGTTTCAAAGTTTCCAAAGTGGTAAAGATTTTATGTTACAATCTCATTATTTATCAGGATTTTTTTTATTATAATTCCAATGATAAAGTCTTATGATCCATAAATTAATAAAAAATTTAATTTTATTATCCTATATTTATTCATGATATTAATAGTACCATCTTCCACTCTTTGGTACTTAAAATAACTGATCGAATGTTTTTAAGAAAATCTGACTTTATCTCTCTCTTCAATCAGAAATCTGTTTTCTTCTAAAACCATTTTTTATAAAACAAAATGTATTGAAAATTGTTTTATTATTATCCTATGATTTTTAAAAGACATTTTATCCATATTTTAATTTTTTTAAAAAAATTGAAAGGAGTCTTCATTTTATTTTCCAAACAATGCATGTTTGGCTTTTACCAAAAATGTGAAATGAATCTTTATTTTAATGTGTACGACATGATAAAAACTTCACATTGTCATTACCATTTTTTTAAGATTAATTTATATTTTTTCAAGTTTATTTTCAAAGAAAAATATTTTCAAAAAAAATTATGTTTTAAAAGGTGTTTTTTTAAAGCGGAAAGGATATTTTCCTTAAGAAATGTTTTAAATGACTGATCAAAATAATTTTCCATATAATATAACATTTATTGATGTTAAATATGCCTTAATAGGGATATTATACAAGAATACAATTCTTATTCTTTCTCTAAATGGATTCTGATGAAAATATGTTTATGAAAACTATTTCTCTTCGATGGGTTATACTATGATAAAATGATTGTAAAACCCATCTCTTTTTCATGGGTTGTGCTATGATGAAATGTTTTATGAAACCCATTTATTTTCAGGGGTTATGATATGATGGATGGTTTATGACCTTTTGTCACACATATGTATGGTTTTCATTATGTGATGGGTGGTACCAATATCTCTATCCAACACATTTATTAATGATAAATGTTCTATGGGCTTAGAGGGTACATGAGTGGTCAGCCCAAGACTGAAAAAGAGGGTACACTAGTGGTTAGCCCAAGCATGAAAAATAGGGAACATGGGTTGTTAGCCTAAGCCTAAAAGAGGGTGCATGGGAGGTCATCCTAATCCCAAAGTAGGTACACGTGTGGTTATCCCAAGCCTAACATGTTATGGATGTCTTGGTGGATATTCTTGACATAATATTTTCTATACTTATTTGTATGATACAAATCAATTTATTATGTCAATGTTATGTTCTCATGGATCATGTTCTTTGATTCCATTATGATTCATGTCTTATAAATTTCCAAGATTTATTCCTTGACTTGTGTGTTTATGATCTGTGATATGTAGGGTATGGTTTTGAAATTTGATTCTCATGTTTTTATACCCATATGATCATGTTATATTGATATCTCCAATATTTACCCTTACTGAGCATCTGAGCTCACCCTTTCTTATGTTTCCTTTCCTTAGGTTATAAATAAAGGTTTTAAGTAGGATATGTTTGTGAAGAGTACAAAAGGATAAGATCTTTATAGGATATGTTGAAGATATTTCACTAAATTAGAATATTGTGTAACTAGTCTCTAAAGACACTAAACTATTATGGTCCTCGAGCATGTGTTCATGTAATTTACTCAATATTCATCTAAAAATATGTAATATTTATGTATGAGAGTCCTAGGACACTACAATATTGTTGATCGTATCATGAATTCTCTTCAAGATAGGCTAGTTCCTCTTTTTTGGGTGTTATGGAAGCACTTCCATGTAAAATATAGGACCTAGGAGAGAGGCTGATATACATGCTCAGTGTCCGGAGTTATTCTTGGATACAGATCAACCACCCTTAAGGAAACTCAAGGAAGGGTTGTTTTAAGGAGGGGAGGTTATAAGATCTTGAGTTTTCTAATAGGTTTGTATCATGTTCTTTTTAGTATAAATGTTTTGTTTTATCTATATGAGAATTTTTAATGAGTTCATGGAGGTTTCGGGAGTGTTCAAGCTCGGTTCAGGGTCCAGAGTTACAGTTTTTTGAGAAACAGGTAGAGGTGCATGGTTGGTTAATGGTTAGTGGTAACCATGAAACCCAAAAATAAAGGAACATAGTTTGTTTAACCATGCAAGGGAGGTCAGGTGACTATGAAAAACTTGAAATAAATTGAAAGTTCACTTGGAATGGTTAGCACTTGGTATCTCCTAACTGTGCACATAGTCATGTGAGGGGGTGTCACCTTGGGAAATGGGTGCACATGGTTGGCACATGGTTTGTTTAACCATTCAACAAAACTATGCACCCCTTTAAAAAAAGTGAAATGACCATTTTAACTTCCACCTATTTAACCCTTTGCTTCCCCTTTCTCTTCCTTATTTCACATAGTATATCTCCTGTTGGAGAGCTCTCATCATCCTCAACCAAGGCTTTCTGATATCTCCTTCATACATACTTGGAATCAAAATTTTTTGTCACGTTGGATCAACCTCAGTAAGTCTAATACTCTATTACCTTCTTTTCCTAGTTTCACTCACTGTCATTGATGATATCTTCATATGAGATCTTATACCCTATTTTTAGGGGTTTTTTCTAGTTTTTATAATTTATCTCATTCTATCATAAATTAAGGGTTGATACTAGATGATGATGTGACTACCGGTATAACATAGGTGTTATATAAATTTTCCCTCAAAGTATCAATGATTATAAATTGTTTTCATTATGTCATGCACCATACTTTCTATGTGTTTCTTCTTAAATATGAAACTCTTTAAATTAATTATGTATACCATGACCTAGACCCCTTTATGAGACCCATTGACATTATGGGAGTTTGATACCACAACACGGAAAATCCCTTTGGGTGTTTCTTGTAATACGTCATCGATGACCATTGCATGTAAGTAGACAAAACATCATTTGGGTGTGTTGGGCTTGGATATTGATAAAGATAAAGGGTAAATTGATTTAATGATTTATAATTGGTTTAGAAATATAACTTGAACTCATTTTTACACTATTAAGTGAATTTAGAAATGGAATTAATGAAATGTAAAATGGAAATTATCCCTCACTTGTCCCTTTTATCACTTCTAATTGAATGAACTAATGTACATGAATCTTAATGAATTTTAAATTTTCATGGATACTACATGGCCTATAATCACTTATTATATGTAATGTGTCTTCTATTTATATATGTTTCTTTTTATTTAAAGGAGTGTCCTGACTTGATTCAATCTTAGATTTGAGAGGGAATACCTTGATCACTTAGAGTACTCTGCCCCGATTCATTGATGCAATAACTAAGTGAGATACCACACTAAGTTTTATTCAATGTATGATATATGTGAATTCCTCAATGTTTCACTGATGATTCACTCCCTTACTCTAGAATTATAATTTCTTGAATTATCTCATTGGATTCAGCTTGATGTCCTTGCAAACTTGATGCCTTGGATTATCTCCTTGGGCTCAAATCACGCTTATACTAGGATTACTTTGGACTTGCTCCATGAACTCGGTTATAAATTTTTTCAGTGGAATGCCATGGGTTATCCCTTGTATTAAACTTAGACCCCTATATCTAGGCTACATAGTTTATTACTATGATTTGGATCAACCTTATAAGGTCAAGGATGCCTTGGTTTATCCTTGGGTCCTACATCACTATTATTATTACATGGACATCTTGATTATGTTTCCTTAAACCCTGACTAAATTAATGATCACATACTCATAGACACTCGACTCTAACCAAAGTAGGTATGGTTGTTTAGGCATCCCTTTAGGAGATTAAGCACGAAACGGGTTGCATTTATATTATTGTTTTATTTTTTATACATCTACACACTGTTACTTTTTATATTCATTAACTAGATTAATTATAGACATAATTGGTGGTGGCCTACTGAGTTTTACTCACACTCTATTTAGGTCATCATTTGGTGCCCAGATAGACTTCTTTGATGCAGGTAGGGATAAAGGTAAACACTTAGTTATGGATGCTTGATTTATATACTAGGATGGAGTACGGTATTAGAGGTCCAATATAGTGCCCATAATTCTAGTGTAGATTATATTTTGGTCCTTTTGTATATTTTTGTATAGCATGTATTGTGTCATATGCCTACTACCATGTATCCATGTTTCCATTTTGTATGGAATAATGATTTCATCATTTTTATATATGATTCAACTCAATGTTTATTATATATTAATATCTAGATGATTATTATTTCCTCTACTTATTCATATATTATTCACCATTGTTCTGCTCTGATAAAAGGGGGTATAGTGTCCCCATCAAACCACCATATTATCTTGTTTTTAATCAACAACCTCTATCACATAGGTAGGCATTATTGATGCCACCTGGACACTAGTTTATATTACTTATAAGTGAATCGGTCTTGAGGAATCACAACAGAAAGATCATTAGTTAGGAAAAATGGATTTACAAGGTACTCGAAATGGCCATACCTATTCTAAAAGGAAATCTTTTAGAATATATGAATCTTGGATTCTGAGATGGTGGTAACCAAACCAAAGATCAATTTTTGAAAACCACTTTATACCCTTCAACTGGTCAAAAAAATCATCAATGTGGGGTAATAGATATTTATTCTTAATCATTGCGTGATTGAGCTTCTGATAATTGATTCATAGGAAAAAATTCCCATAATCCTTCTTGGAAAAGAATATTGGGTCTGTCCAAGGTGATACACTTAGGAATATAAATACATTGTCCCTCAAATCATCCAATTAAATTTTCAACTCCTTTAATTTAGTAGGATCCATATGGTACAATGACATCCATATCGATTGAGTTTTGAGTGTTAAATCAATCAAAAATTGCACCTCCCTCTCTATAGGTAAACACAAGAAGTCATTCAAAAATACTTATGGAAATTCATTGACTAGTGGAGGAATGCTACTGTAATTATATTCATGTTCTAAAATAGTTGCAGACAAAAGTAGTAAATTTCTAAACTTAGGAAGATATCACCCTACCCAGCTAGAGCTTGGATCCCATTCTCCATAAAACACATGGTAGCTCCCATCGAAAGTGGTTAAAAACACCCATCGATGATAATAATCAATCCAATTCCTATGAGAAATCAACCAATCCATCCTGATAATCACATCATAAAGTTCTAGTTTGAGAACCAAGAAATTCCAAACCATATCTATGTCACACATAAATAATAATTATAAGGGACATAAAAAACCCTACCCTCTATTATTTCCTAGAGGTTTCACCAATTACATAATAAATGTCATGAGTTCTGTTAGAATTTTTAAAAGGTTCACCATATGATTCAATATAAAGGAGTGGGAGGAACCTACATAAAATATAGTAGTTTCTAAAGTAAAATAAATAGAAATGGTACCTCTCACAGTATTATGACCCACATCAACTTCCACTGGAAACTCTTCAACTGCATGTAACTACTTTATTTTGGAGGCTTTTGGCTGGAACCCTATAGTTTATGAAGCATATGAATACACCATAGATCCTCTAGGTACTAAAGAGTCTATACCAAATTAAGGAAAATACATATTTCAAAGAAAAAAAATTTGTAAATGACCCTAGTACCCACACAAGTTGCAAAACTTTAGAGTCACAGGGAAGAAGCACTTTGTGTGTCTCGTCTTTCCACACTGATAACATGTTAATCCACTAGCTACTAATTATGTTGGAGGAAGAGACCTATGAGAAGCACTACCACTATTTCCCCCATGAAACTCATTTTGTTTCTTTTTTCCTTTTAAAGAACCATTGGATATACCACAATAAGAAATAGAAACTCTAGTAAATCATATCTTACCTTCTAGGTCAAGTTATTCCATCAAGGCCCCATCCACCACTTCAGTATATATGGTTATCTTTAACATGAATACCTATGACTGAATATCAAGTTGAATACCCACATAAAATCTCTGAGACTACATATTCTCATTAGAAACATCCTCATAATAAAACACGGAGAGCTCAGTAAAGTGATTAGAATACTCCATCATAGACCAATTACCTTGCTCAATCTTGAGAAACTCTATGGATTTTGTCATAGTCATGGATTCTGGGTATAATTACTTAGTAAATATATCTTTTAGGTCCTTTAACTCTAATCTCCAATGCTTCTTAGCTAAGATAACTGAGTCCCACCACCTCATGCTCAGGCCTTCTAATTTGAAGACAACACACCTCACTTTGACTATGCCAGGAGTCTCTAGGAATTTGAAGAGTCTCTTGAGATCTCCCAACCAATCCTATTCCTTTTAAGGATCATTCTGCCCCTAAAAATATAGTGTCTTCTAGAAAAGAAATTCATTTTCCTAAATCCTATTCTCTCCCTTTTGATCTTTTACCTCTCTAGCTTGAACATGGGAAGGTGTCACACCTTGGTTCATATCTCAAACTACATGCACCACTGCTTCGATCAAATTTTTATCAAATTGAGGGTTTCCCTACAATGGTTCATTGATAACACCATATTGAGGAACCATTGTAATACTTATGATGGGGATGGAACTACACATCACCAAATAAAGATACAAAATAAAAAAAGATCCAGAAATCAATTATAGTTAAGAATAACATAAATCACTAAAATTATCAAAAGAAAAAACAAAGATATACTAGGATTAAAAATCTATAAAACCCAAAACACACATTTCCTAGTAACCCATGGTAACTTAAGGCTTTTCATGATGAGATTTGGTCTAACACTCACTTACAACATACCCCATAATTCCCCACATTCCTAGAAAATGTTTACCAAGACATCCCAAAATGCATAATAACGGGGGAAATCAGTGAACTTCCCTTTAATACCAAATTATCATGAACAAACTTAGATTATACAAAATAATCATAAGTTGAATTGGTCCTGACATGGTCCGAAGGTCATTCCCAATCCCCACGAGCATGCAACAAGTGTTTGGGCATCAAGAACTACCTTTGGGAATGATTTTTCCATAAATAATCTAAAACAAGGTGATAAATAAACATAGTATGTTAGTATTCCAAAAATAGGACAATAATAGATAGGTACAATCAATGGGAAAAACATGTTCCAAGATACATAAAACCATAAAAATACTAAAAAATTCAAATCCCAACTCCATATGACATGATGTCACCTCTAAACACTCGTACCCTACTAACAAAAAAAATATACCTCCCTATGTCACATTTCCCTTAAATGCATCAGTTATAACAAGATCTATATACAAAAAAAGTAATATATAGGGTGTGAGAAAAATAGGATTATAGGATCCCACTAAGTTTTCCATAAGTAGACTTTATAAAACAACTAGTTATGATTAGGTAATATAAAACGATGCATGGTATATAGTTGAATGTAAATCCAAGATAAATCACCCCTTTGTAATATAGAAAAATAACGATTGTAAAACCCCAAGGATCTATAAATAAATTAATGAAACACTGAGTCTCCACAAAACTCCACTTTGTTATAACCTATCTAATAAACATAATTTTTCCACCTCTGTGATTTGAATTTTGAAAAACTGACATACACAGTTGCGTTCAGTAATATATTTAGAGTCTGATAAGAAAAAATTAATTTTTGGTAAATATTCACATACCCTTATGAATAGTAATATGAACCTTATTAATAGTAAATCATATTATTATTTTATTTTCTTAAGGTTGTAAGATAATGAGATCTTGATTAATTTTTCAAAGTGATATAAAATGAATTATAGTTTTAAAATTATTATTTTTTGAATAAATTATGATTTTATTTAAAAATTAAATTAATCATATTTAGAAAATTATTTTCAATAAATGGATTTAATTTTTTAATACATAATGTCTATATTAGTTTACACTAAATTTATGATAATTTTATAAAATACTTTAGTTTTTCATGACTAATAAAAATACAGTTTTGTGTTTTCAATATGATTAATGATGTCATAATGATGTAATAATTAATATAAATTATGGTCGACATTTTTACATTAAAATATGATATGAGGTTTTACAAGTGTCCAATACCATGGGAAAATACCATGGTAAATCCCATGGTTTTGCAAATACCACTAATGAGGTGTCCTTTGAAATTAATAAAAAAACTCCCTCTCTTTTACTATAAATATCCACTCATTCCTTCATTTTATTTCATGAAAAATTCATCATACTCTAATATATGGTATTTTTATCTCCATAAGATTCCTACCAAGGTTTCCTCAATCCCCCAAGGTCCCAACCTTCAAGTTTTAGGAGTTACTCTACAAGGTAAGGGAATCTTCCACCCTTCTCTTTTTCAAGCACTCATTTTATGTTATTATTTTTTAATTTCTTTTGGATTATGTTGGGATATGTCATTAAATATCCCCATTAATATCAATATTATGTAAGAATTATGAGATACCCCTTTTTTATCTCATCAAAATATTTTATGAATTTTAAGTGACATCGTTAGGCTGCTGAATTTTCGTAAGGAATTTCTAAACTTCTCTTTTTTATTTCGAGTTCCTTTCTTTTCTTTTTCTTTACTCACATCCTTTTATCAAAATGTTATGATAACTCCATTACCCTAAATGTACTGGAATATTTTTATGATAAATTAATAATTCATCATCATCTATCATTTCCCCTTCTTTTATACATAAAATGAAAATGTCGTCCGAGATGTGTTAATTTATCGCATTCAAGGACAACGGGTTTTCAATTTCTATTTCCTTATTAATGGCTGGTCATGAAACTATTTTTATGGTTTAACCAGACTATAATATTTTTATTATAACCTATTAAATTTTTTGGAACCATTATATATACATAATACTAATTCATATGACAAACTAGTTTGTAACAATCAAGATATCGCCAAAATAATTTAAATGGTTATCAGTAATGCTCTATCTAATAAATCATCCTCATACCATGTAAACAAGTGATATATATATATAAACATTTATAATTTTTTATGTTCATAAATAATATATAAGTTCAATTCTTGATAATTATATCCATTCCACATAAACTCCATTACTTATAATCAAGATAATCAATCATGGAATCAAGGAAACGAACACTCCAGAACGACAGAATTCAATCTTATAACTTATCAAAAAAATATAAATGAAATTAATAAAACTTTAATGAATAAAATATTTTTATATAATTTTATTAATTAGTTAATTAATGGATTTAATTTTATTATCTAGGACATTAAGTTCAAGTGCAGAATACATTCGGGTGTAAGGTAAGGGTTTTCTACCAAAACCTCCATTTTAATTCGGGTTACTCTTATTATATACTTACCTAAATTAAATTCTTATTTATTCATATTTACTCATAATATATTCTATTATAATTTTCTATATATATGTAACAACTAGAATCCTACTTTCATTTATGTTGATTTATATGTTTTAAAAGGATATTTCAAAAATTCTTCCCAAAATACAAGCTTGATTCAAGGGAATTTCTCAAATTCTTACCTATTTTCAAGGGAACTCTATAATCTATTTTTAGAAACCATTATATTTATAAAATAACTCATTTTATTATTAAAATAATTTCTTACTTATATTTTGGTTTTATACAAATACTTTTCTAAAATAACTCTTCTTTTCAAAGTAAAAGAGTATTTATCTCAAGAATTACTCAATGATTGTATAAGAGTATCCTCATATATTTCAAAACTATTTTTTATTCCTATGTATGATATCATCTACCTTATTTAATATAATGGTTTATTATTAGTTTTAATGTGGATGTTCTATCTTAAAATCATTCACCAATTTAATCTGAATGGTTAGTGTTTATGCTTAATGTTAGAGGAATGTTATTGACATTTCATATGTTAATTTAAATATGAATGTATATGTTGTTTATGTTTATCCCTGTTCATATGAGGAATGAATTGGACTTAGTAAGTTATGGTTGGGGCCCTCTATATCCCCTCAATTCATCGGTAGGTCTCATGAGACAAACTACGGTCTTGGTACAAGGCCTTGAAAAAATAATTATTTATGGTCTTGGCACAAGGTCTTGACAGTATGGTTATGATGTCCAGAATTATGAATTTCCTCATTATGAAACTAGTAATTGAAATTTCATGCGATTATTCAACTAGTATAATACCCATGATTATGCTTTATTATGGAATTATTTATTCATCTCTTATTCCTACCATAATGTGTTCAAGTTCATTTTTAAAGGCATGTAATTTTAGTTATTCACCATGCCTAATGTTTATATTTATGATATCTTAGGATATATTGATTACCCTTACTGAGTATTTGATATCACCCCTTTCTTATGTTTCATTTTCCCTGGACATGAATAAGTATGATATGAATGACATGCACAAATAACCTAGGAGTTATGGATGTTTTCAAAGGAGTTTCAAAATTATTTTTCCTTTCAAGTTGTTGAACTTATGTATGTATCTAGTTTTACAATACTACTAAACTATTAATTCCTTAAGGATATGAATTTATTGTAATCATTCTAATTTAATAAAATAAGGCACTGACTCTGGGAAACTGGGGTCGGGTCCTTATAATGATAATAAACAAATTTTCCAAATCATTTTTGTACACACACCATTATAGAATTTCAAAGATAACCAATTGATAAAACTGGCCGATGAGTATAAATAATCTTGGGTCATTGAGGATCATCTTTACATTTTAGTGATCATTAGGTCACCTAGTGTGCACATTACCTGAGTAGAATAGTTATATGGGGTAATACTACACTCTCAAGAGTAGTTCACTACCACAACTTAGGAAACTAGATTCACACATTACCCTAGAATAATAGGTATAGGGGGAAAGATTCATCCCTAAGGATGGATCCATGTAACATCATTGATCACATTCGAGTTTACCACATTAGAGTTATACAAGGGAATTTCGTATTTGAAACCAAACAATTCATTCTTTAAAATCATTTTCATAAACTACATCAAAGGGGAAATCCATTTTCAAAACCATAACCTTTTATAAAAACATGCTTCATACCTTTAAACAGTTTAAGAAATCTATTTCAAAGAGAAAGAAATCATGGTTTATAACATATAACAAAGTTACAAAACCACCTACCTTGAAAAACTTAAAAATAATAACACCCATGATACACAATAAGCCAATATGATCTTAGGGCCTTTAAGAATTTATAAGGGGTATTAAAAAATGAGTTCCCAATCATAAATCTCCAAATTGACATGTTTTAAAATGAAGAAAACCAAAAGGATCACATTCCACCACAATTCCCAACCAATGATCCATAAGGATTGAAGATCTAATAAAAACCCCTCAATTATTTAATGGATCTATAAATAACATGATTAGAATCCTAATTCCATCAATTCCCAACATTGGAAAAACCCATCCATAGAGAGAAACAAAAGGAATTGGAAGAAAAATGATATCCAAGATCAATACAAAGATAAAATTACTGAGGGATGAACATGGGTTTAATTGATGCTTAGATCGACCAAGGGAATAGAGTTGAGAGATACAAGAACACCACAAGAGAGTCTCTAAGTTGAATGAATCGAATTAGGTTATAAGGAGATAAAATAAGAATTAAAATGGCATTTTGAGTAGTGGAAATAAAAAATTACCCCTCACTTTCATGGCCCATAATATCACCATCAGTAGGTCAGTGGATTATATAGAAATGAATAAGCTACTAGATATCCCACCAGCTAGCCGATGGGATTCTTATAGGAAATCCCTACTACCATCCCTCCACCAGTTGGTCGGTGGTCCTCTCTAGTGATCCAATGGACTACCCATAGCCTTTCCTATTACATGTTCATGTACACACCTAAACTAACCACTCAAGACACCTCTATAACTACCAAACTAGAAAAATAAACTTACTCCTAACCCTTAATTAAAACTAAGACCCATTTAATCAAAAGGAATAATATAAAAATGACTTAAGGAAAGAGATAAATAAAAACATGGACAGTTTAATACCTGGGAATGATAAGGGAATGTTACATTAACCATTTTGTTTTTTTATAATTGGTTAAAAATAGTAGGAATAAATTTTTATAAAAATATTATTCATATAATATGGAATATTATCTTTTAGTGGATCTCATGATCAATTAATAGTTGATTTTCATGCTTTAGGATTGAAAAAATCATCTTGTATATTCATCATTTGGAATTTTAGATGAAACAAAGGTGGAAAATAATCAAAACACACAACTAAAGGATGATATTGTGCTTATGGAAATGGAATGAAATTGAGTAAGTATATTTTCTCATATTCTCTATCTCAAGGGGGGAATAGTTCCTAAAAATCAAACAAATGAAGATAAATCTATTGAGTTTTAACTGGAAAACATCACCCAACTATCGAGGTATTCCTTAGAAACTCATTCACAAGAATGAGTCTTATAAAATTATAAACATGGTTTTAAAAAACCCAAAAGGTATTTATTAACACTTATATAAATTTATTTTATCTTTCAAACCACATTTATTTCCTTTAAAGGAATCATTATTCAGAATTAAATTGAAAATTATGTTTTCAAAGTCCTCTTTTACCTTATAAAATGGATTTTGAAAATGTTTTACTTTTGAAATTCAAAAACCCCTTATCTTTGTACTCGAGATAAAATTACGAGGATGTAATTTCTTTAAGAGGAGGGAATGTGACAACCCAACTATGTTTAATAGGATATCACTTTTATGGTTTATTATTATTCATGGTTATGAATTTATATATATGATTTAAACATGTAAATATATGTTTATATCATGTCTCAAATAATATTATATAATAAATTAGAAACCAATCATACATTTAAAAATATTATGTTTATGTTATGATAAAAAAGGCGTTTTATTTAAAGGTTAAATATATTTTCATAAAATGATTTATTATCGAGTATTTTATAAATGTATATTTATGTTAATTATATAAATTCATATTGATATTTATTATTATGATAATCTTATAAATATTTTTATTAAGGTATGGAATAAGAATATGATTTTTTATTTGAAAAAGAAATAGATTTTATTTTAAATATTTTATTTTTTCATGTATGATATAGTTTTATTTGAAAGATAAATTTCTAAATTTTAGAAATTTAATTTAATAAAAAGGAATTAATTTTTGGATTAAACATGTCAAAATTAGTTTATGGAAAAATTTTGGGATATTTTTAAAAAGGTTGATCTTTGGGTGAATAGTGGAAAATACAATTTTTACAAATACCATAACTTTTATGACATCATTATGAAACAAGAATGACTTAAAAATAGATGAAACCTTTGGATATTACAGAAATTAATTTAAGGATTAAAATAATTCATTTAAAATATCATATTAGAAACATATGTTTCACATTTTGGAAACTAAGTTATATATTTTTTTATAAAAATTGTTTTTGGGAACTTTTCCTTTAATTAAGTATTAAAAATGTAACATTTGATTTTGGATTGATTTGAAAGTAACTTAAATATCCTTTTTATCTATAAACCAATAAATTTCATGGGAATCAATGATATACATTATTTTTGTGTAAATTCTTTTTTATGCTTAAAAATGAATTTTTCTAAAAACTTTTTTGTTGCGTTAAGAATATTTTTATTAAAATTAATTTTTATCACATCTAGAAATTGAATCATGTAAAATAGTTTTCATATTTGAAATTATAAAGTGAAAATTTAGTAATAGTTTCACTTATAAAAGGATCCCTTCGCCACCCCAATTATCCTCACACCTAAATATTTATATCTCAACCACATTCTACCCAAAAATCTCTCTAATATTATTTAATTTGTATTATAGATTATAGTATCTCTAAAAGAACAATCTAAGAGGGATTAAGGTGTGATCTAAAGAAGGATATTCACAGAACATGTAATTTTTTTAACTGGATTCTTTCAAGTTTATTTCTTCTTAAACATCATTAAAATATTTTATAACCATAATAAAATAATGAAATTGGTATAATTAATTTAATAAAATGTTATTATATTAATTTAACAACCATTATCTACCTTCCTTCCATCCATTGGAAAATGAAAATCTCGCTCATGTTAAGTGCGGACTATCGCCTCCATGAATGATGTATTTCATTTTTCATCACTTATTTACATGTATAAGTTATTAAAATATATTTAATGAATAAATATGATATTTATAACATAAATATTATTCTGGAAAGATAATTTGGTTATTCTATTAATAATATTAACAATAAATGGTCATCGTAAAATTTAACCACTTAAAACGAGCATACTGAGACACTTCGTAAGTAATAAATTCTTACCATCCTATTTCATTTATATTATTCATATAACTTTTATTGAATTTGGTTTATAAATTTAAAAATAGTTTTTAAAACCATTAATATTATGTAAAATTTATATTATTATTATAAAATAACATGTTCTGACTCATTCAACCATTATAACATGTTCTTGTTTTGGTCAGTTTTACAGCCCACATGAATGATTAAGAAAACTTAAATATTATTAACAAGATGTAATAATTATAAATTTAATATGTTTTCAAAAAAATATTGGTAATACTAATTTTTTTATTTAATTATAAATTTAATTCCCTTACTAATTTGATAATCATTAAAAAGGGGAATTTTTAAGCATTCCATGCAAACCGGAAACATAAGTTCTTTGTAATGACTATGGGCCTCCAAAAATATATTTAACATGTGAATTAAATTATAATTTAGATATGATTAACTCATTAAAAAAATCAAGGACCAAAATCACCAAATTGAAGCATGTAAGGGAAAAGGAACGATTAACAATCAAATGTTAATTTTATCAATAAATAATTAATATACAGATAATAAGGAATTATGAATGGATGGTATAAAGTAAAATAAATATTAATAATGTTATTATTCATATGAATAATAAATATAAATTTATTATACATGGATTTTAGATCACATTGATGAAATGGGAGTCCGAGGTATGGGGAATCTTAACTCAATTTACTTTCATTAGATTTATCACTTCTCCATTGACTATTTTATGCCAATATTATGTGTGTTATAACCTTTAATTTTTTTATGTTGTATTTTCAATTGTTTTATATGGATTTAAATTTTTCTCACATAATAACTGCATTTATTTATTCTTATTTTAAATTTTATAATCTTTGTAAGGGTTTATTTTCTCAATTTTCCTTTATTGAGATATGATTCGTATTCACCAATTGTTTTCTTTTATGTATAATTTATACTACCTATAAATGTATTTTATATTTATTTATATACATTTAAAGGGATTTAAAAATCTATAGATGTTTCTCTTTAATGAGTTTTGATTCAAAAGTTACCAAGGTGATAAGGGTTTCTTGGTCTCAATTTCAATTCCTTGAGACATGTTTCATATTGTGCACCATGTTTCCTTTTATATGGTGTTTTTTGATTAAATTCCATGTGGATTTATTATACTATGTTTTTAATGTAATTCAAGGGATTTAAAAATCCAGATCAAGTTATTTATTTAAATGTATTTTGATTCAAGTGTTATAAAACCATTAAGGTTTTTTCATCTCAAAATTCCTTCTTTAAGACATTTTTTGTAATATGAACCTTTTTTCTTTTCTATGGAATATCTACTACATATTTGGAACTTAATATCATGATTATATATTTATTCAAAGTATTTTATTTTTTATTTCAAGTTCTCTTTATCAAGGGGTTTTGATTCAATGGTTATCAAAGCAGTAAATGTTCTTCCTCTCAATTTTATTTCTTTGAGACACGTTTTGTATTATGCACCTATATTCATTTATATAGTGTATATAATTCCTATTTGATATATTAGATCATGTTTATATTTTATTAATGTTATTTAAAGTTCCTTTTAAAGTTATTTATTTCAATTTATTTTGATTTTAAAAAGTCGTAAGGGTTTTTCTTTAAAAACCTTTCTTTAAAGGTTTTGAATTATTTTGCCAAACTCTTTTTCCTCCATATACATATTTCTTATATTTTTTAAATAATGTTATTATATACACTTAAATTATTTATTAAATTCATTTTCAACTATCTTTGACTTTTTAAAAAGGTTTAAAAATGAATCTTTTTAAAAAAAATGTATGGGTCACATTTAACTTTCTTTATAAAAGTGTGAAACAAATGTTTTTTTAATGTTTACCACTCGATATTATTTTATCATCATCATGAAAATTAGTCATTATTATTATTAATTTATAATTTTTTATGTTTTTTTAAATAAAATACTATTTCCATTATTCTATGAATTTTTCACTTTTAAAAGTTACCAAAAGAAAATCATATTCTTCTTCTTTTTAAAAGTAGGTTTCTTATGCTTTTATAAAATTATTTATCATTTATGTTAATATAATTTAATGGTTTTTATGATTCACTGAGGATATTTTCTAATTATACCATCAAAATTATTTCTCTAGATGGAATATTATGATGTTTTATGGAAATTATCATAAAACCTGTTTCTTTTCCATGGGTTAATTAATCTATGAAAGAATGTTGAATGTTTTTATGAGTTTAATGATGAAAGTACAAGACCCCATGTGTTTTATTAATGTTATAGTTCTTAGAAATTATATATTATGATGTTTGGGTCTGTTATATACCTCAAATGTATTGGTTGATGATTTATTCTCCGAATATATGATGTTGGAATTAACCGGGTAGGTTATTCCATTATGAACGATGATGGCATTAACTTGTTAAGTTATTCCTTTATTAATGATGTTGGAATTAATTGGGTAAGTTATTCCATTATAAAAGTTATATGAATATGATATCCTAAGTAAAATTAATTATTATTCCTTTTCTTTTATACTTTCTTACAAGATTTATGTAAGATATTGTGTCATTAGGGGTTGTGAATTCCAAAGGAATTTTGAATTTTCAATTTGGTGGATGGGTCATTTTTAAAACCAAGATTAAGAATAAAATTACAAGATTTAGATTATAAAGTCTTAGTCTTAACATATATAGACATTACATAACTTTTGTATAATACTTAAAACTTTATCCAAATAAACACCCAAAGACCGAATTAGTCTAGTGCCTTTGGAAACATGGAAACATAAACACTGGTACATAAGTGAAATACATTATCTCTCACTAGGTTCTTCATGACTGTCACCCTTTTTAGAAACATCATACTTAATACATATCTTCATAACCTGGGGAAGGATACATAAAAAGGGGTGATCTTAGATGCTCAGTAATGGTAAAAAAGGGAGACATGTAAGCATAAACATGAGCATAGGGGTATGAGAATGTGATCATAACATTATAAGATCATACCCTGCATATCATAAGATTATTAACATGAATCATGGCATAAATCTTGGAATTTCATAAGACATTAATCATAATGAAATAAATAACATAAGCCATGAAATCATAAAATATGAATAATACATGGAATTGTAGCATAGACATAAGTATATAATATGATTTCCATAGTAGTCAAGGAATTGCTACCAAGGCCATATTAGTAGCACGGGGTCACTCCTCATACCATCTTGGTAGTCATGGTTTACTCCCATGGCCATATTATTACCATGATTTCACTCTTCATACCATCTTGGTAGTCACAGTTCACTCTCATGTCTATCTTGTAGTCAAGATTCACTCCCAAGACCATCTTAGTTTATCTCATGAGATATAAATCTTTACCCAGTGTATTGGAGGGAGATATAGGTCTCACCCATCTCCTAATGAAATCATACATACATATTCCACAAAATCATAAATAATCATATCATAACCCATGAAATGAAATGGGTATCATAAACATGTAATCATAGCATAACCAATGGAAAAAATACAAGTTTCATAATAATTTAATCAAAATAATAACCCATAAAGAGAATCAGGTTTCAAAAGCATATAACCTTTGAAAGAGAAATGGGTTTCATAAACACCATTCCATCAAGACATAAACCATTCAAAGAAAGAATATGAATAGAAACATTGAATCATTTCCCTATAAGATCACAAGTAACACCAATGGATGTCATCTTAGATGGTAAATAATTTTGAAAGATCTTTTAAAAACATTTCTTGAATAAAACATACTTTCTTATTTGAAAAAGTATTTCCAAAACATAAAACCTTTTGAAAACCATTTTCTTTAAAAATCATTTGAAATCTTAGAAAGAAGGATTAAAAATAATTTTGAAAACATTTTCCATTTAAAACTTATAAAATAATCTTGAAAACATTTTTAAAAACTTTTCTTTGAAAACTTATAAAATAATCTTCAAAACATTTTAAAAACATTTTTCTTTGAAAACACTTTTAAAAATTATAAAGAAAACTTGAAAATGTTTTGAAATCCATTTCATTGAAAATAATTTAAAAACATATAAATAAATCTTGAAAATGTTTTGAAAACCATTTCTTTGAAAATAATTTGAAAACTTATAAAGAAATCTTTAAAATGTTTTGAAACCCATTTCCTTTAAAATACTTTGAAAACTTACAAAGAAAGCTTGAAGACATTTTTGAAAACCATTTAATTGAAAATAATTTGAAAACATATAAAGAAAGTTTGAAAAAGTTTTAAAAAATTTATTTTAAATACTTTGAAAAACTATAAATAATTATTGAAAATATTTTGAAAACCTTTTTAGAAAACATGGTTTTGAAAGAACACAGATTTCTGATCGAAGAGAGTAGTAAATTCAAACTTTATTAAAAATAATATCTTAATCATATTATGTACCAAAGAGAGGAAATATTGGTAAAAATATATGAATATATCTTGGATAAATATATTATAATTAAACTCATGAGTTTTCTTGAGAGATTTATCATAATATTTATCAAAGTAAGCCTACTTATAAACAATCTCAAAAAGCGATGAGATTGTTTCAATAAACTATTACCACTTGGTAACTTTGAACCATTATCCCCATTTAAGAAAATGAAATTACATGAATCTTAAAATATCATGAAAATAAGTAGATTAATGATATAACATTTCAAAGAAATCATATACACCTCATGTAAAAATATAGGTGCATAACATGACATGTGTCTCAAAGAAGGAAAATTGAGACAAAATTACTTTACCGATTTGGTAAATTTTGAAATATAAACCCCATGAAATAAAGATCATAAAATGGATATGTAAATACATGTAAATTTAAGTATAATAATCATAGAATTAATACATGGTCAAAATACACACCACACAAAAGTATTGGGTTGTGAATAAAGCATGTATCTCATGAAAATAAAAATTGATATGAAATCCCCTTACCTTGTGTCTTGACTCTCATCGTACTCATAAAAACTTCTTGTGTAATAAATATAATTTTATTATAAATATATCACAGAAACATATTATTATATCTAATACCATATATGGTTTTATTATGAAATTATATTACCCTCTTGTTAACAATTCTATGTTAAGGTTTCACTTCGGGTAATATCCGCTTTGTTCTTCACATGTGTCTTAATTTGTTATATCATTAGTACTTATACTTATATCATGATTTCAAGAATTTAAAACATGAAATAAATATCATTTATATTCAATATATTTTTATTATAATAATCTATAGAATATAAAATTATGAAATGGAATACACCATTTATGGAGACGGTAGGTCATACATACGCATGAATGTTATTTTTGTTTTATTATCGTATTGAAAGAAAGAAAGAAAATTAAATATATGTATATATGTATATAATATAATTAAATTATAATTATTATTTCATATATATCATATAATTTCACTAAACACATCCTTAATACATTTTATATTGTGTGTGAATGAATCACATCGATTTGATGGGGCGGTAGTCCACACTTCCTCAAATGAAATTATCGTATTTACACCAACTGGAAAGTATAAAGATATGTGTTATAAAATTATTATAAAATATTAAATACATAATAAATATAATATATAAATATATTTTCTATCATAATTTCCACCATGAGAGGCATTAAAGTAAAAATTAACAATCATCGTTTTGTGAGGTGGTAGTTCACCTTACACATAAACAATATGTTTGTTACCCATTAGATGGAAGTGTGTGAGAGTGTAGGTTGAAACCTCAGAATAAAAATATCTGAGAATATTTAGGATACTAGTTTTTTTATAATAATTGAATAAGTAGATTTTAGGGGTGGAGAAAAAAAATAAAAGAAAGGATCTTGAGGGAGGGTGTTACCTCTTAATCAGGTAAATCTTTTTGGTTTGCACCAAAGGGATTCCTTGGAAGGATTTTTGAAAAAATGTAAGACTTAATTATTAAGGTATGGTTATTGGTAAGTTTAATGGATATAAATTTTTTTAAACTAATTTATTTTGAGAGGTGTGAGGAATGCGGAGAGGTGGTGGCCTTTTATAGGGAAGGAAAAGGACACGCTGGTCATTTTTGAAAACAAGTTAGGTGTGCCCATGTTTTTACCTAAAAAAGTAATAAAAAATAAAGAAAAATAACTAATTTAAGTTTTATAGACTATATATGGCAAAAAAATGTGTTTTGGACAAGTTTCTAGGTCATTTGGGCCCTTAAGTTTAAGGTTTATTCCATTGTTAAGCTTAATTTTATCTTAATCGGTGTAATTAGTTTTAACTGCATTCACTAATATTTTTGGTAAAAAACTAATTTGACCTTATTATACATTATAAATTATGCTTAATACAAATATAGAATCCATTTTTTCAAATTCAAAACATATAAGTGGTATAAATTAATTTAAAATTAATCCTACATATGGGACAACATTGTGGATTTTTAAAGTAAAAATGATCAAAAGCTTGCTACGTTTTTGTATCCAATTTCAATGTAAAATTGGTTACAATAAAATAAATTGGATTAATTGATATATATTTTATCTAATTATACTTTAAAACCAAATTAAAATATAATTTAACTACATAAATAAATTAGATGAAAAAACATCTTTGAATTAAAATTCAGTATTTTTCACTATTTATTAAAAAAAGAAAATTTATAGAAAAAAATCACCCTAACCTAATTTTTATGTTTCAATTTAAAATATTAAGTTTATTTTGACATATATAATCCATAAAATTTCCAAAAATTGGATTTAAAATTGGTTTTCTATTAAAAGGTGGTAAAAATGCCTTAATAAGAAATATAGTATTTTATGCATAAAATTGGGTTTGTTTTTATCTTAATCATAAAAAATAGATTGGATGAATATCAAAAATATTTTATTGAGTATATAATATATATATCACATTAATATCACTCACTAATTGTAATTAATTTAATTCAATAGGGTAAAACATCTTTGTGGGTATAATAATATTTTCCTTTATATTCAATCGGTTTTCATATTCATTTCTAATTAATTTATAACCAATGGATTCATTTTATATTTGTGTAAAACATAAATTTTCATAATTTAGTTAACCCTTTTCATAACTACTAATTTAACTGCTAGTTTATATTAAATAATATATCATTATTCGGTAAAACTTGGTCTTACGTGTTACTCAAGCCATCGAGGAAAGTCATTGTTGTGTGTAATGCAAGCTAACCTTAGTGTTCCATGAAAATTAAGATAAAATTTATGTTGCATGTAGTGCATGATTAACTTGTTTTTTTATAACTCAAGCCAAACATGGTGATTTAATATAAAATAAAGTATTTATAGTGTTTTTTGAAATGAAAAATATCAAAAAGATTAAATTAATTTGAAAAAAAAATATTTCAAACAATCTTGGGGTGTTACATGGAGCACCTTAAAGGGTTGTTTTTGGATAATTTTTTTGTTCCTAGATGTATCTCAAGATCCTAGATAAGTTTCAAGAGCTTACTTTTTTGAAACATCAATTTAAACATAAACAACCTGGGGCGCATGGTTAGTATGCGATTAATGCAAAACATGAACCCCAACCATACAGGTTATTTTATATAGTTGTGAAGCTTATGAAGTCATGTGATAAGCCTATGAATATTGTGTGAATTTCTAAAATGGATTTTATACATGTCACACAATTGGTGCATGGTTTGAGAAATTTTGTGGCATAACCATGCGAGGTGGGGGTGCTTCAGATAGTGAGTTTTCATGATTAGCGCATGGTTTGTCAAACCATGTGACCAAACTACACGCCTCATTAAACAAGTAAAATGATGATTTTTACCATTTCCTTATAATTTTTCACCTACTTTTTCTTCCCTTATTTGTCCAGGATCCCCCATGCATGCCCTCCTCTTCCTCCCTTCCTCCCTTCCCCCCTTCCTCTATGGGAGATATCCTTCGTTTTTAGTCCATTTTTCATGCCTTTGATTATGATCAAGATCCCTTAATAGGTATATAACTAATACATATTCCTTTATTAGTTTATTTTTTCATCAAGTTACCTCATGTCATTTATGTGGGTTATTCCCTATTTTCAGGGTATTTTCCTTCTTCTCTATTTTCTCTCGATTAGGGTCGAGATGGTGGTCGATATTGGATGGGTGAATCTTCATAACAATAAGGTAGGTGGTCTAAGTTATTTCCCTTAAAGCCTCAATATTTTTATAAAACCTATGATTTTTGTGAAGCACTGACAACCAGGTTTCAACTTAGTTTAATTTGAAAATTCCCTTGTTCCAATTTAGATCCCCTAAATGATTAATCTCGTGCTTCCTAGGTTGTGTTATTAATTTATCAATTTGGACCAAGAAACGAGTATGGTCCATGGGAGACTTATGGCCTAAACCTGGCCCTAAAAATTAACTAGCATGTCTATGTACCTCTTTATAGAATCACTTTCTAGGTGAGGTTAAGGTTTTAGTTCAGCCCATTCCATAGACCATGTGAGGTTCATAGAAGAGTCTTGAACAATTAAATGAGTTACCCATGAGGTGGCCTTGATTTGTATAATTTCTTTCTAAGTAGGTAGCAGCTCTAGGAATGCTATGACCTAGGGGATTACTCCAACATACCAAAAAAAGTCAATGTCCTTCCCTTATATCATGAGCTCGCCTCTTTTAAGAAATTCATAATTTAATCGGTTAAACCTAACATATATGTAACATGGGAGTAAAGGGGTGACCTTGAGGATCTCACTTGTTTAATTTAAACCTAGTATAAATGGGATGAATTCACCTTGAACATGGACCAGTGGCCATATATCCCTTAGCATATAGGGTGTGAATGGTTGTTAATTAATTAAATGGTATCTCATTAATCCCTTAGTTATGAAATCAGTTATTCTAAGTCATGTTGATTCTTTAAGACACCTAGAGGTTTATAATTTAAGGTAATGAAATTAGTATAGGTTCTAATTGAAGCATAAGTGTGCAATGGGCGGTGCCCAACATTGCTTTTTTCATATTCAATGATGAATCTGAGATATACACGATGATAAACGCCGTATTCAATAGAATTGAATCAAATAACACTGAAAACATAAATCACATCGGAACCATAGATAGAGGATCATCACATATTATTTATAATTAATTTAATTAAATAATAATTACCTTGATGGAATTATTTCTTCGTTGATGGATTTGGTAAAAAATTTATGATGCACTGTCGTTGCGTCGTAGGAATCAAGTGCAGATTCCCTATAGTGGTGATCCACATGTGTTTCATAAATATTCAAACATTTCCGAAAAAATATTTGGGTTCTAGCATGGTAGATCCTTGCACTTGCGTCGTCTACCTTTGATCACTATGAGAATTTCTTCCAAAGTGTTTTTCTTGATCTGGTGGAGAAAGATTTCTCTATGTTCCTAGGAGTGATCTTGGGGAAGATAGATCTCAAGGAATTGAGATAATTCTCTAATTCTATTGTGCATAACCTAAAAAAAATGAATTGTTCTACTGAGAAAATAACATAACTCAGTTTATATATCGCTAGGGTTAAAATAAAATAATTACATGAGTTCCCTTAATAATTTATTCAATCCTAGAGAAAACTCCATATCAAATAATATTATTATTATTATTTCTCAAAATGCACTTAACTTGTGAATTAAAATTAAATATTATTTAATCAAATAATATTCAATATTTATTATTTTCTCACCAGAACTAAAATCTCAGTCTATCATTCCTCCATAATATTTATTAGACCTTGAATAATGTTTATTTATTTATTAAATAAATATCACTACATTATTAACCAATAAATAAATAAATATTATATTTACTAAATAGGAAATAAGTATTTATATATGATCAAGAATACATGAATAATTATTAAACTATGTGCGGGAATAATATTTATTCAACTTGTTAAATAATAAATAATAATATATTATTTTACTGAGATTTTGAATACACTTAGTGTGTAGGCCTCTAGGCCACTTTCTCAGTGGAATTAGGCGAAACAGCCTAAAGTCCAAGGTTATCATCTAGCAACATGCCAATGAACCCATATAAAAATAAGTTAATGCCACAATGACATGTTAACTAATATGGATACTTACTATGCAATATAATCCCTTTATTTTGATATCTCTAATCAAGCAGGTTGCATGTCGTTGCCATCAACCAAAGTGCTCGATGTCTCTTTCTTTGATTTCCCAGAAAATGAACTTTCCTATTGAACACCGTGTTCATGGATTTATTTAGGCTATATCATTTCCATCAAAGGTCCTGAGATATCAATTTCTATTAAAATAGAAGGGGAAAATCCTTCCTTTCATTATTCATTAATGAAATATTACTCGTGATGCACCCAACATATCCTACATCTCCATGAACATATTTCATCATGGTTTTCATAAATACATCAAAGTATGTGACTCATAATATTCATTAATAGTAATCTTAAAGTCTAAGGATCAATACATACATCCACAGAAAGGAATATCCAATGACACATAGAAATATGGATTTTCTACTGTCCGGTCTCGTTCTCATAATATCCTATTAGATATTACTAAGGGTGTACACCATGAGAAGGTGCCTCAGAGTCCTATGAGTCTCCACCCCTAATAGCCTGTATCATATGTGTCCCTAAAATGATATAATACATCTATAGAACATATATTTAAGAATAGTTTCATAGCACTTCTGGTTTCTCATCATAGTGGAGAACTGTTATGAACTTTTAGTGTGAAAACTACTCTTAGGACATTATCACATACTATATCATACAGAAGAACAATCATGATGTGATAAGTAGTTTATTAATATTCAAAACAATGAATACATGTTATCATAAAGCACACAGAAGTTGGTTCTAAGGCACCAAATCCAACAGACACCCACTTGCACTAGAGCCAACTGTTAATAACCTTTAGTCTGCTAGCGATCACATGATACTCATACTTCTACTAAGATGGGTATTTATTCAAGGGGTCCACCATGTTCTCTTCTGTGGGTACCCTACTTACTGTAACTTCACCCCTCTGATGAAAATCTCTCAAGAGGTGACACTTTAGGATTCTATGCTTTTTCTGTTGTTGTGACCTTGGATCTTTTGCAAGAGCCACCACTGCGGTATCATAATAATATAATGTAATGAGATCTTTACTGCTAGGTACCACATCAAGATCTTGGACAAAGTTCCAAATCCAAATGGCTTACTTTTCTACATTAGAAGCTTCTATGTACTCAGAATCTATTATAGAATCAGCAAAAACTTGATACTTTGAACTCTTCCAACTCACAACTCCTCCATTGAGACAAAAAACATATCCTGATTGTGAATTCATATAATTATGATCTGTTTGAAAACCAACATCAGTATAACCCCTGATGACCAGATCCTCGTCTCCTCCATACACTAGGAACATATCCTTAGTTCTTCTCAGATACTTAAGGATACCCTTAACAGCAGCCCAATGTCATTCTCCTGGATCTACTTATATCTACCTACCATAATCAATGCATAGGCAACATCAAGTCTATTACATAACATGGCATACATGATTGATCTTATCACTAAATGGAATGAGATCTCACTCATTCTCTCATTCTACGGTTGTTTCTGAGGACACATTTTTTTAGAAAGATGTAAACCATGTGACACTAGAACCAATACCCTCTTGGATTGTTCCATACTAAATCTATTTAATATCTGGTCAATATATATACTTTGAATTAGTCCAAGAAGCCTCTTAGGTTTATCACGAATGATCTTGATCCTTAGAATATAGGCTATTTCACCTAAGTCCTTCATGGAGAAACATTTGTTAAACCAGTCCTTAATAAATTGTAAGACCAGTATGTCATTTCCAATAAGTAATATGTTATCAACATATACTAATAAGATAATGGTAACATTCCCACTAAACCTCTTGTAAACACACGGCTTACATTCATTCTTAATGAAACCAAATTCTTTTATGGATTCATTGAATCGAATGTTCCATGACCTATATGATTAGTTTAATCCATAAATGGATCTCTTCAACTTGAAAAGACCTTTTGGCATCACTCGGAGTTACAAACCCTTTTGGATGTGTCATATAGACATCTTCCTGAAAGTTCCCAATAAGGAATGTAGTTTTGACATCCATCTTCCAAATCTCATAGTCATGGTAAGATACTATAGTAAGAATAATTCTGATGGATTTAAACATGGAAACTAGTGAAAAGGTTCCATATTATTCAATTACTTGATGTTTCTTAAAACCTTTATCCACTCACCTTTCTTTATAGGTATTTAATTTACCTTCCATGTCTAGTTTTCTCTTGAATGCCCATTTTCACCCAACGAGATTTACAGCAACTGGTGCATTGACCAGAACCCAAAATTGGTTCTAATACATGGAATCAATTTTAGAATTCATGGATTCTTACCATCTTGTATATTCTGAGATCTCTACTTCCTCCTTATAGGAGAGAGGTTCATCATTGTCAACCAATAATGAGTCACCATCTCTGGTGACTAGAAAACCATACCTCTCTAGTTCTCTTACCTCTATTGTGTTCCTATGCAGTACTTGTGTTTCAAGAACTAATTATTCCACAAGGACATGTGGAACCTATTCCTGTACCAACTCTAATATATCTTGATCATAAATTTCATTGAAGTTGATCTTTCTCCCACTATCCTTTTTGATGATGTGCTCCCTCTCAAGAAAGACAGCTTGTCTGGTGATAGTTTCTATCTTATTTGAGGAGTTTCATAGGTAGTATATCTTTGTTTCCTTAGGATAACCTATAATGATACACTTTGTGCCCCATGGTGCTAGTTTGTTTCCTGATAAGGCCTTAAAAAATGCCTCTTAACCCCATACACATGTATGCGAAAAAACAGGTTTCTTTGCAACCCATAACTCGAAGTGGATTCTATTTTCCACTTTAGTTGGAACTCTATTTAATGTGTATACCATTGTTTGTAATTCATATCCCCAAAAGGATAATGGAATGTCTGCATGACTCATCATCTAACTTACCATATATAATAATGTATAATTCCTCCTTTCACTAACACCATTCTACTATAGTGTGTAAGGTGGAGTGAGTTGAGATGGAATCCCAAACTCCCATAGAAAGTCAATGATCTCTTGGTTAATATATTCACCACCTCAATACAATTTAAGCTTCTTTGTCTTCTTACCAATTTGATTCTCTAATTCATTCTTTAATTCCTTTAATTTCTCAAAGGACTCATACTTATACCTCATCAAGTAGACACAACCATATCTACTCCAAGTCATGAGTAAAAGTTATGAAGTAAGAATACCCACCTCTAGCTTCTGCTAGAAATGGTCCACACACATTAGTGTGTACCAATCATATAATCTTTGTGTCCCTTTAACACTATTCACCAAATGGTGGTTTGGTCATTTTTACTTATAAACAAGCATGAAATATTTCAAGTGGTTTTATCTTAGAAGAGTCTAAATAACCATCTTGATAGATCTTTATCAAACATTTCTTATTTACATGACTTAGATGGTGATGCCAAAGCTGGGTGTTATATGAGTCGTGTGAACATGATTAGTTATCAATTTCCAACACTTGGTTTTCATAATTTTATACATAAATATTGTTATTTAAATATGTTATACCATAACATATTTTTTCTTTATAAAAGAAACAACTTTTATTTCCAAACTTGAAAATAAACCCATATACATCTAGGAATGATACAGAAATTATGTTCTTGGAAACTGTAGGTACATAATAACAATATTTTAAAACCAAAATCATTCTCATTGAAAAATAAAATGTGGTAGTCACCAATGGCTACGACATCCATCCTCGCTCCATTAGTAGCTCTCAGATCTACCTCTCCTCTAGAAATCTTTCAAAATCTACTTGGATCCTATATTTGGATATAGATGTGAACCCCAAAAGCTATATCTAATACCCAATGTGTATATATTGAAAGATTACACTCGATAACAAACACACCTTTACCTTCCCCTTACTTCTAGGTGTAGTTCCTCTTCCAGTGTCCTTGATTTCCATATGCAAAACATATTTCCTCCTTCTCCTTACCCTACCTATAGATCTTCTTCTTCTTGGAAGGATAGTGCTCATGAGCTTTAAACTATTTATAAGTCTTGGGTCTATTTTCCTTGTTCTTTCTTTTCTTATTCACCATAAGGACTGAAGGTTTATCACACCCCATTTCCTTGTCCACTTGGTGAATCAAAGTAAGAAGTTTCGAAATACTCTTCTCATTATTACTCATATTGTAATTAACAATAAAGTTGGAGAAGGTCTTGGGCAGTGATGAAAGTATGAGATCTGTATGCAACTCATCTAGGAATTTAATCCATAAGATGTTTGGGAATTCAATGTATCCAATAAGCTTGACTACATGAGGCCTAGCTAGCATAGACTCTCTAAGCTTAGTTGTAAATAAAGAATTGGAGATACCATACCTTTCTTGTCTCATCTTCTCATGATAGAGATTCTGAAGGTGAGACATCATGTTATAGGTATCCATATCCTCATATTTCTTCAAAAGCTCATTATACATGGATGATAGCATGAAACATTGAACATTTGTGGAATTGTTCATATGTTTCTCATAGAGTTTTAACTTTTCACCACTAGCCTCATTACCAGGCACCTTAAAAAAAGGTTCTTCCAACACATATAATTTCCTTTCATGGTGAAGGATGACACGTAGGAACCTTTTTCACTCTTGGAAATTTGTGTCAGTGAGAAGTTTGTCCTTCTCAAGTATGGATCACAATGATATGTTTGATATCATTTTAATTTTGTTTCTAAAAAAAATAAGATGAGCATAATTTTAGTACTTTATCTGATAAAATTTAGACAAATAAATAAATATTATATTTATTAGTCTCCCACTATTTTATCAAAACCCAATAGTCCTCGCCATTGGATTTAGAATATCATGTTGCTTGGATATCCTAGTGGAAAGGATCTATATTACCCTTCTCATTACCCCAACTTTGTTTGGTTAAGAAACTTGAATGGTTTTAGGTAGGCATTCTAAATTCCAACTTAATTAACTCACATTTCATTGATCCTCTGAGTGGACTCCCTAATACTGAAATCCTTAAATTATATTTCCTCAACCTTTTCCTCTTAGTTACACCAAGTCCTGCTTTAGAAATCAACCCTTTATGTGAACTAAGTTAAGTCAACCCAAATCCTCAAGTCAAAATTCACCGATAATTGAAAGCACCCCAACTTTGGCTAGTCAAGAACTTTGAACTATGGTTCAATTTTAATTGAGGTAGTAGAAGGCTATACTAACTTAATATATATAATTAAGGTATTTTATCCTTTTTATGCATAAATTTATAGTTATTATCTATATTCCATTCTTGTTAATATTAATTGGATTTACTTAAGTGATTAACCATGTCTTAGATAATATTTACACTTAAGAAAATTTATTTTAGTTCTATCTTGCATGCTCATTAATTTCATTAATTCATGTGTTCTCGACAAAACATCCATAATGAAATAACCATGAAACTTGATAGAAATAAAATAATAAATAACTATGATCATGATCTTTTACTAATTGTTAGTTTATTTAGTAGTTGATAAACTAACTACTGACCTAGGGGAAAACACCTTGAACCAATTAAGGTTCATGTTGTAGCTTTCCACTTGTCCACCTATGTATCTTCTTGGATTGGTTTTTCCTCGGCTCCAAACTTGAACCACCTCCACTATCTTGGGAGCTCCATCCATTACATATTATTTTACTCACATGTAGGTGATGGAAAATGGTTTACATAAAAGAAACCATGGGCATGCAAGCCCTATATAATAATAGGAGAGAAGACGCACATGACAATAATTTAATTTAATAATAAATTAAATGAAACCAATCATATACAAAGGTATGATCTATGATCATGATCATCCGCATGCATTCAACAAATTATGCATTTAATAAAACTAGCATTAAATTATTAATCATTCTTAATTTAGATAAATCATGATCGAATCAATTAATTATTATCTTTAATTAATAAATTCTTTTATCTTAATTATAATCCAAATTTCCTTGATATTCTCATCCATAATAATTTTAAAAAAATTAAATGAATTCATTTAAAATTAACAATGTACATAAATGTACCTTAGAGGAAACACAGTGAATACCCATCTGATTCTACCCAACATGTATTATACTCGTATATAGTTTTACTTTTTGTTGTGACATATAACATACATGACTTATCACGTAATTTCATGATGTGTATTATCAACTTAATTATTACATGAATTACATGATTTTTTGGCCATGTGTTATGCTTCAATGTATGTAGAGTAAAAATTGTAATACAACTCATACATGATATGTAGATATAAACATTATTCAGATATTAATTAAACAATTATATATATATATATATATTAAAACCCATCACATGGCATGTCCTATCAACTTAATGACCACATGTAAGAACATGTCTCAAGGTTTACATAATATAATAAATAAATTTTAAATCTACATAATTTGGTATAAGTACACAACATGTATAGGCGAGATACACGGTGTGTACATCTATCACCATCTATCTAAGGTACACGCCAAGTGACTCGGTGTGTAAATCATACTTTATATCCTAGAGTACACAATTTGTACAATGGGCTACACGTCATGTGATCTCCGATTTACACGGTCACCGGTCATGTAGACCGTGTATTGAAATACATGGCCCGTCTTTGACTCAAAGGGACTACACATTGTGTACATGGTCTACATAGCATGTGGTTTGGTTGATTGTGTGCCACCCTAGCTATTCAACATGTGGTGTAAGTAATAAATGCATTGCATGTCATTAATGAACACATATTGAATTAATTGCCGAATTAATTACTGATGCATTGAACACAAGTACACGGTGTGTACTCCTATGTTATCCATCCAGAATCCTTGTCACCTCCAGATGAGTTACTTAATTTTATTTTAATCATAAAATTAATCATTTTGATTAGATATATGAGAAACAAAGGAGGAAGAAGTATATCTCGCAATTCAGATTAAAAGAACAATTAAACTTTAATTGGAAAACTAAATTAAAATGTGTAAATATTAAATGATCTTTAAATAATTATAAATAATTATGTGACCCCTCTGATATCACTTGTAGGTTCTGGGTGCAGTGGAAGCGTGTGATGGGCAGTTCCCAACATTGATTTTTTCCATATTCAATGATCAATCTGAGATCTTCACAATGATAATCGGCATGTTCAACAAAATTGAATCAAAGAAGATATATAACATGAATCACACCATAAATAGAGAGATAAGATCATCGAATATTATTTATAATTAATTTAATTAAATAATAATTACCTTGATAGAATTATTTCTTCATTGATGGACCAGGTAACAGATCTGCAATGCACCATCATTGCATTTTAGGAATCAAGTGATGATTCCCTCTAGTGGTGATCCACACGTGTTCCATGAATCTTCAGACGTCACCGAAATAATATCTGGTTGCTATCATGTTAGATCCTTGCACGTGTGTTATCTAACTTTTATCGATATGATAATTGCTTCTAAAGTATTCTCCTTGATCTGATGGAGGAAGATTGCTCTTCGTTCTTGGGAACGATCTTATAGAAGAGAAATCTCAGTCTCTTGAGAGAATTATCTAATTATGATGTGCATAACCCAAAAAAATGAATTGTTATATTGATAAAATAAAATTACTCAGTTTATATATCGCTAGGGTTAAAATAAAATAATTTCACAAGTTCCAATAATTATTTATTTAATCCTAGCGAAAACCCCATGTCAAATAATAATAATATTATTATTATTTCTCGGCATGCGCTTAACTTGTGAATTAAAATTAAATTTTATTTAATCAAATAATATTCAATATTTATTATTTTCTTATTGGACCTAAAATCACAGTCCATCATTCCTCTATAATATTTATCAGACCTTGAATAATTTTTATTTATTTATTAAATAAATATCACTCTATTATTCTCCAATAAACAAATAAATATTGTATTTACTAAATAGAAAATAAATATTTATATGTAATCAAGAATATATGAATAATTATTAAACCACATACAGGAATAATATTTATTCAACTTATTAAATAATAAATAATAATATATTATTTAACTGAGATCCCAGATGCACTTAGTGTGTGACCCTCTAGGCCTCTTTCTCAGTGGCATTAGGTGAAACAGCCTAAAGTCCATGGTTAACGTCTAGAAACACGCCAAGGAACCCATATAGAAAGAATTTAATGCCTCAAAGACATTTTACCTCCTACAAACACTTACTGTGTAATATAATCCCTTTATCGGGATATCTCTAATCAAGCAGGTTTCATGCCAGTGCCATCAACCAAAGTGCTCGATGTCTCTTTCTTTGATTTCCCAGAAAATGAGATTTCCTATTGAACACCATGGTCATGGATTTATTTAGGCTATATCATTTTCATCAAAGGGCATGAGATATCAAATTCCATTAAAATAGAAGGGTCAAATCCTTTCTTGCATTATTTATTAATGCAATATTACTTGTGATTCACCCAATGTATCCTACCTCACCACAAACATATATCATCATGGTTTTTGTCAATATATAAAATTATGAAATATTCATTAATAATAATATTAAAGTCTAAGAATCAATACACACGTTCATAGATAGGAATATCCAATAACACATAGAAATGTGTATTTTCTACTCACATGTCTTGTTCTCATAATATCCTATTGGATATTACCATGGGAGTACACTATAAGAAGGTGCCTCAAAGTCCTTTGAGTCTCCACCCCTGATAGACTGTATCATTTGTGTCCCTCAAATTATACCATTTGGATATAGAACATATATTCAAGAATAGTGTAATATCACTTCCAGGTTCTCATCATAGTGGGGAACTGCTATGACCTTTTAGTGAGATGGATACTCTTAGGACATTATCACGTATTATGTCACATATAAGAACAATCATGATGTGATAAGTAGTTTATTAATATTAAAAACAATGAATAAATTTTATCATAAAGTACAAGTAATTTGGTTCTAAGGAACAAACTCTAACAAATAGTGGTTTGAGTTCCCCTTAATTAAATAATATAACATATGAAATAAGAATGTGAAATATAATGGGTTAATGTATAATGAAAGGCTTGGGGTGTGTTTCAAAGTGAGTGGCCTTAAGCAATGTTTAGTGTTTATTTTAATTAAACTCCCCTTTTTTTCAAGGGGATTGTATGCCTTGTAGGTTTGCTTATATAATGAAACTAGTTATATGATGAAAATAGATGTGGTTTAAAAGTGAGACATGGCATGGATAAGACATGGATTCTAGTTTTTATTGCCAAGTATGAACACAATAGATGTCACATGATTCATTGATGTGAATGTGTAGGGGTAATCCTACCTCGGATACAGTCAATGTCTTACATTCATGAATGCCTTTTCCTAGCATCAACGATTCACCTAGAAACTACATGAAAATTAGAATTCCTAGGATAAACTCTGGATTCGTCTTGATGTCCTTAGACACAAAACTGCTTAGATTATCTCCTTGGATTCCAACCCAACCTTTCCCAATATTACCTTGTACTTTCTCCTTGGGCTTAGTTAGAGCCCTTTTAGATAGTGTATTGTTTAGGGTTCATCCCTCAAATTATACTCTAGAGCTAAACATCGATGCTTGATCGCTATGGGTTGGCTCTCTGGTTTCATACATAGAATGCCTTGGAGTATTCCTTGGGTTTTCTTGGTTCTGATACATGGGAATGTGCAGACCCATTCTATGGATTCACCTTTGATTCTTATTTTTATACATATCCATGGGTCCTATAACTACTCTATTAGTCACATGAATATATACAGTCGATCTAGGCCAAAGTAGGTGGTTTTCCCTAGTTCACCTCCACCTTAATTATTTCCTTATTTTTATATTGTACACTATTATGTTTTATACTCACAAACTGGATTTCATTAGGCACTATTGGTGGTGGCCTACTAGGTTTTACTCACACCCTTTTTGGGTTGCCACTTGGTACCTAATTAGATCTCATAACTATAGGTTATTGCCTTGTATTGTGCCTCTTTGTTGTTACTTGTCTTGGGATAGGACTTGTAATGGGAGCAGTGGACCGATCATGTACTCAGAATTCCTATAGGAGTTGTGTATTTTTATTTATCTATCCATTTATTTATCTATCCATGTACTTTTGTTACTTGTTTTATGTACTTTTGTTTAATATTTCCACATTATAACAGGTTGTATGGATATTTATTATTTAGTTTTCATGTTATTAGTTGATTATTATACATCTACAATTTATTTAATTTATTTGTTCCTTTATTATATTTAGTATAGATAAATAGAGTATAGTATCTCTGTCATATGATCATTAGACCCTCGTTTTTAGTCAGCCACCTCTGACATACAGGGAGGCATGCTTGAGGCCATGTGACCCTCGGTTTTGGTTACTTATGAGTGAATTGATTCGGGATGTCACAAAGTTGTATCAGAGTCTTTATTTTCGTTTTCCTTAATGTTTTGGTCTAGTAAATAGGATACTATAAATTTTTTAGAACTTGGTAAATAAATCATTCCTGGGAATGGCCAAACCACGCATGGGGAAAGATCAGGTTATTATGGATGGGATTTTTATTCATGTTGTTCGCTATTATAGATGGTTATTATTTCACCTTGAGTGATTGATTTTAATTATTTTGGTTACTAATTTATGGGATTTATCTCTTATCTATGTATGGAAAGTGAGTAGTTATGTCCATGCATCATTTTAAGAACATAATATTCACATGCCATTAGCATGCTTGTTTTCATACCATACTTGTGTGATTTTCTTCCTTGTATACCTATATTCTTTGCTTATGTGATATCTAGCCTTGTTATAGTAATGAAATATGTTTGGTTAAATAAACTACCTGCATCAAATTAAATGGTGTTTTCTCACATAGCTTGATGATGACATTTTATCTAACCATCCTGAAGATAAATAAAGTAACCAAATAACCTTAAAATAGTTAATTATTTAACTTGAATGGAATCTTTAAATGTCAAGGTAATTGGATTTTTTTAAAAAAAATCTATTTGATTTCTTATGGATGTAACTTAAATGGGATTCCAATTGTAACTTATGGAGCGGTTGCCTCCATAACTTGGGAATGGCTACCTGCATAACTAAATCCTTATATGCTTGAGTTGATCCTCATAATTCAATCTTCATAGTATGTTTGTATAATAAACTCCTTAAAGGTTAATGTAATTGGAAGTTTTATTTATTAATAAATCCTAATTACCAGTGATGGATTTCAGTTAAATGGTGTAACAATTTTAACTTATAAATGTGTGTACCTTTATAACTTGGGAATAGAAACCCAAATAACTAAATCTTTATGCTTGAATCGACCCTTGTAGGTCGATCTTATAATTATAAGCCTATGTAATAAACCCATTAAGGGTGTGTATTAAAAATATTTAATTATTTAACTATAAATGGGGTGTACTTAAATGGTATTCCAATTTTATTTTATTGAGTGTAACCTCCATAAATTGGGAATGGCTACCCATATAATTAAACCCAGGTTGGCATGACTTAACCCTTGTAGGTTGACAACATCTTTACATTCCTTATTACTTAATCCCTTGGGGGATATTTATGTTAAATGGTATGGTTATTTAAAGTGTTTGTATCCACTCATATGGTGTTTCATATAATTTTATGGTGGAATCTTACTTAACTTATTCCCTTAAGATGATACAAGTCCTTTTGTGTGTTTTTTGGGCCTTATTGATATAAGGAATTGGTTAATTAAAATTACAATTACAACCTAAAGAGCATTTACATCTATATCTTATGATTGTAATTTTCTTTAATTAAGCCTAATTGTGAGAACTTATGGATAAGTAATGCTTGAATGGAAATTATAAGATAATTTTCCTAGAGTGCTTTATCTTTTAATCTAAATAAAGTGACACATGTAGTTTATAAAATGCTTTACTCTATAACTAGTACTTGAGATTTAATTTATCTAATCACCCTTAACGGTTATATTAAAATGTGAATTAGTGTAATGGCCTATATAAAACCCAATAGTGTGGTTATAAAAGACCCTAGTGTGGGAATTAGTTCAAGAGTGTAATTAAAAGTTTCCTTAGATGATAATATAGATGTTTCCCATGGATCTCAGTTAGCTTATTCTATTACGTTGGACCTGGAGGTTAGGTAGGAAATCTTGGTGAACTTTTAGGTGTGACCCTGGTTTTAGAGTCAGTGCCTCTTTCAGGTGAGGGGTTATCCTGATTGTGGTAGCTCCCCTGGAGATAAGAAGAATTGGTGAATTATTTCATTGGATTTTAAAGCATGATAAGTGTTGTTCATATGTCGTTTGAACTCAAGTAGGAATCTTAGTTGCAGAATGATGCCTGAGTAGGTGGGTGGTCATTTGTTAAGTTGAGCCTTGTTAAAGATTTGAGCATCGAGTATGCTTAAGTTTAAAGGGACCAATATTCCAAGGGCATGTTCGTCCCCTTCGTTAGTCACATGAATGTAATTATGATGATGTACAACTCAATAAGTCATTTTCCAGGTTAATATTCATGTGGGATGATGCGACCCTAGGTAGATCTTTTGTGTAGGTTATCATATATATGGAATGTGTGGTGTTGTTGGGCTGGTGAATCGCTTTAAATGGGTGTGCTCGTTGTGTTGATGTAATATTGAGGCGGTACACATTCTCACATGTGGTACCTATTGAGTTAAGAGATGGTACAATAAGTCATGTGTGGTTTTTTGGTAATCATTCAAGTCTTTAGGAGGTTTGAGCGATGTGATCATGTAACACCTTGAGCTATGTGAGTTCACGACTTCTTGGAATGGGTCATGAGTTATTTAAGGCAACATTCATGGGTCACTTCTAAAGTAGATTCACCCAGATATTAAAGTTTAATTGTGAGTGACGTATCACTGATATTTTAATATAAAATTTGATATATCCATGTGCTCATGATGACCTTGTAAAATGGATCGAGTACTATAACATTGTCGATCTGAGTTAGAGTATTGGATTTAGTGTCCAATACTAATGATGTGAATGAGCATGTCTTGGGAGAGAATCACATGTATATACATGAATGGACCTGTTCTAGTTATGATTATAAGTGGTTAAAGTAAATCTAAGTGGTGAGGAGTGCACTACTAACTATTCAAGGAGGGAATATTCACTATGAGTGGGGTTCCAACATGTGTGAGGATGATGTTACATTTTTTAACTCAATATAAGTGTGTGGGAAATGTCTAAAAACTATGTTCAGTGGTTTATGTATCATGTATCATAGGATATGTTTCTATTTTTAGTGGAATAGTGACCAATACACTCCTCTGGTGGGGAGTGTTGCATCGGTCAGGGAAAGCGTGACCTTTAAGAGGGAATGTGGTCATAGAAGACCAGACAGGAATGGATATAACAAATTTTGAAATCCTATGAGCTGGTAGATTAGAGTTTTCTAGTCTCAAAGATGGTGCAGATATTAAGAACCAGGTATGAGTTTGGATTGATTCTAGACTCTAGATTCAAGATCAGGGCTTGTAAGCGATCTAGAAGATATAACAAATCAGTGACACATTGGTGCTCATGGCATGGAAAGGGTGGAAATGGTCAAATAGTGGTTTGATCATGAAATTTCATTGGAAGTTCAGGGTTATACCTAGATGTGTGCTTAGTATGACCACAAAATACCTTGGGTTATTAGGGTATCATGGTTAGAATTTTGATGACGTATCGGCTGTAGAAGTTGAGAATTCTCATGAAAGGTTGGTCAGAGGAGGTTTGACAACCTATTTTTCATGGTATTTGATGTGGTAAGTTTAAAACTACATCAATATCATCCTTTTAAAGGTAGTAGACCTTGTTCGAGGGTTGGTTGATCTTTTCAAGGAAGAGACAATGTGTTTAGTTGGTGTATGGGCAGTGAAGGCGCATCCGTTTGGATTCAGAATAAGAAACTAAGAATCAGTACTAGGTTTAAGGTGCTCTTGTTCATGTTGGGGTATGATATTCTAGGGAACATGATAAGTGAGTTGGTGAACCAATGAGAGAATTATTTGATAGGAAATTCTGATAATGGGAGGTGCCAAGGTTCAGAATTTTCCTTGTATACTAAGCTCTAAGGTAGGGAGCACTGTGGGTTGGTTAATCCAATAGGATAGTGAATTAGGTGTCTCGGATTAGATAAGATTCATAGAGCATCACCTCATTGTTTGGTAAGGAACATGGGTGTTGACTTAGATTCAAGAGGTCACATGTCTTGTGCTTGTGTTGCGCTTTGGAAGTGCATCGGGCAATCGAAAATGGAAGGAATCCATTTAAATGGGATTTGATGACTAGAATATGTTGGATGATGTTTATGGATGTTTTTAGAGGATTTTTAGGGATAAGAATTTCTAAGGTGGGGAGGTTGTAAGATCTCATGTTCATACAGGTTGAGAATTACAAAGGTATTTTTAATTTTCAATCTGGTGGATGGGTTGTTTTTAAAACCGAACATCAGAATAAAATTCTTGGAGTTGGGGTGCCTTAAAGTGTTTTTTTTTGGATAATTTTTGGGGCTTAAGAGTTGTCTTGGGATCCTAGATAAGTCTCTATAGTTTTGAGATTCAAAACATCAGTTTCAGGAGAAATGACCTAGTGTGCATAGTTAGTGTACAATTAGTTCTAACTATTTACCCCAATTATGAAACCCATTTTATATAGGTTCACGACTTTTGAATCCCTATTTAATTCCCATAAAAATTGTACGGATGTATGCAGTGGATTACATACATGTCACGTAGTTGGTACATATTTTGGGAAACCGTGCTCTATAACCATGTAAGGTGGGGGTGCTTCGGAAAGTAAGTTCGCACGGTTGGTGCACAGTTTTATTAATTGTGAAACAAAACCATACACCTTGTTAAAATAGGTAATATGATGATTTCTAACCCTACTATTATAAGTTTTCACCCTCTTTTCTTTCCCTCATTTGGCCAAGAGCTCCCCTATGCATGCCCTTATCTTACTCCCTTCCTCCATGGGAGATATCCTTTATTTTTGGTCTATTTCGCATGTCATCGCATGCGATCAAGAGGCCTCAATAAGTCTATCCATCCTCTATATTCATTATTATTTTATTTTTCTATCAATCTCCTTCATATTGTTTATGTATATTATTCCCTATTTTCAAGTCAGTTTTTTGCTTCTCTGTTTTCTCTAGAGTTGGGATGAGTTGGTAGTTAATACCAGATGGGTGAAGCTTCCTAAGAATAAGGTAGGTGGTTTGAGTGATTTCCCTTAAATTCTTGATGTTTTTATAAATCATATGAATTTTTCATCATGATAACAACCCTTCATTAACCTACTTTAATTTGAAAATGCCTTTGTCCCAATTTAAATCCCCTAAATAATTAATCTCATGCTTCCTAGGTTGTGTTCTTAATTTATCAATTTGGACTAAGGACCAAGTATGGTTTATGGGAGACTTATGGACTAACCATAACCCTAAAAATTAACTAGTATGTTTATGTCCCTTCTTATAGAATCCCTTATTAGGTGAGGTTAAGGTTTTAGTTCAACTCGTTTCATAGACCACATGAGGTTCATATAAGACTCTTGAAAAATTAAATGAGTCTCCCATGAGGTTCCCTTAAATTTCATAATTTATTGCTAAGTAGGTAGAAGATCTATGATAACTATGATCTTTGGGTTTACTCCAAAGAACCTAGGAAAAGTTAATTCCCTCCCCTTACAGTATGATATCCCCTCTTTTAAGAAACTCATATTTTAATTACTTGAACCTAAGGTGTAATTAACATGGGAGTAAAGGGGTAACCTTGATGATCTCACTTGTTTAATTTAAACCTAGTATAAATGGTATGCCTTCACCATCATGGATTGGTAACCTTATATCCCTTAGGATTTAGGGTGTGACTGGTTTCTAATTAATCAAATGGTAGCTCCATAATCCCTTGGTTATGAAATTAATTATTCTAATGCATATTGATTCTTTAAGACACCTTGAGGTTTATAATTTAAGGTAACGATGTTAGTGGGTTGAGTTTACCTTGATTAAATAAGATAACTTGTGAAATAATAATTGTAAATATAATGGGTTAATGTTTAATTAAAGACATTGGGTGTGTTTTAAAATGAATTTACTTGAGCCATGTTGTATATTTATTTTAATTAAACTACCTTATTTCTCAAGGGGATTGTATGCCTTTCAGCCTTTATTATATAATGAAAATGGTTATATGATGTAAATGGTTATGTTTTAAAAGTCATACATACCATGGATAATAATTAGGTTCCAGTTTTGAATGCCAAGTGAAAACCCAATGGAAATCATTAAATTCATTAATTCAAATTCCAATGGGTAATCCCGCCTTAGATTTGGTCAATGTATTAAATTCGTGAATGCCTCATCCTGGCACCAATGATTCACCTGGAAAATATGGAAAAATTAGAAATCTTGGGATAATCTCCCATATTTGGATTGAGGTCCTTAGACATGGAACTCCTTGGATTCCAATCCAGCCTCTCCTGAGATTACCTTGGACTTACTCCTCAGGCTTTGTTAGATCCATTTTAGAAAGTGTAATGTTGAGATTTTATCCCTTGGATCCTACACTAGAGTTAAACACTGTGGATTGATCACCATGGGTTGGATCTTTAGTTCCATACATAAAATTCCTTGGAGTATTCCTTGGATTCTCTCAGTTTTGATATGTGGTAATGCCTAGACCCATTCCATGGATTCACCTTTGATGCTTATTTTTAGACACCTAGGCTTATATTCATGGGTCCTATAATTAATCTATTATTCACATGAACACAAACAGTTAGCCTAGGCTGAAGCATGTGGTTTTCCTTAATTCAACACCACATTACCACTTTCTTTATTTATATACTATACACTGATATGTTTTATACTCATGAACTAGAATGCATTAGACACTATTGTCGGTGGCCTGCTGAGTTTTAATCACACCCTATTTAGGCCACTAATCAGTACTCGAGAAGATCTCATGGATACAGGTTAGGACCTTGGATCACGCCTCTTTGTTATTACTTGTATGGGGATAAGACTTGTCATGGGATTAGTGGATTGAGCATGTACTCAGACTGCCTATAGAATTTTAGTATTTTTATTTATTTATCCATTTATTCATCTATCCATGTACTTTTGTTTCCTATTGTATGTACTTTTTTTATATCTCTACATCATAATAGGTTGTATGGATATTTATTATTTAGTTTCTTGATTATCAATTGATTATTATACATTTATAGTTTACTAATTTTATTTATTCCTCCTTTATATTTAGTACTAATTCAAAGGGTATAGTCTCCCCACTATACCATCAAATGATCTTCACTGTTAGTTAGAAACCTCTAGAGTATGGGGAGGTGCACCTGTGGCCATGTGGACTGTTGGTCAGAGTGGATACTCAAGAGGGGGGTGAATTGAGTTCCAATTAAATTTTTTGTTAAAAACTTTATGATTAAAATCCCCCAAATTAAATAAAAATTAAACTGTAGTCACTACGGGAAAAATGAGCAATTGCGACGGGTTATTTGCGACGGGAATAAATCCCGTCGCAAATAGTCATGTTAAAAAATTATTTGCGACGGGGGTATTTTCCCGTCGCAAATAAGGAGGCTTTTGCGACGGGATTTTTTTCCCCGTCGCAAATCGTTTTCCCGCGATGCGCGCCAAATCGCGGGAAAACTATTTGCGACGGGTACCCGTCGCAAATAGTTTTCCCGCGATGCGCTCCAAATCGCGGGAAACGTATTTGCGACGGGGAAATATTCCCGTCGCAAATAACAAATCGTGGGAAACGTATTTGCGACGGGGGAATATTCCCGTCGCAAATAACCGGCGGCGGTAAATGGTATTTGCGACGGGAATATTCCCCCGTCGCAAATACTATGTCGGCAGAGGGTTATTTGCGACGGGACCCGTCGCAAATAACTATTTACCGGTTGACCGTAATAAATGTTGGCTAAGGTATTTGCGACGGGACCCGTCGCAAATAATACTAGTTGCGACGGGAATCCCGTCGCAAATGAGCCCGTCGCAACTAATCTAACCTATAAATACCCCCATCCGTTTTTTTCATTTCATTCTCATTCCTTATCTTCTCTCTCTCTCAGAATCATATTTCTAGAGTTGAGTTTTTCTCTAGTGTAAGTTTTTTCTCCGGAGCCGATATTAAAGTTTTGAAGAACGATCAGAACAGATCAATTTTCAAGGTATTTATCTTTATTTTAATTTTTTATTTATTTTTAATTTTTTATTAGTTTTTATTATTATTAATTAGTTGTAATTTAATTATTTTTAATTGTTTATATGGTAATTAGGAATAATTAGTAATAATTTTTAGTAATTAAGAATAAATATTAATAACTAGTAATAAATACCAATAATTAAGAATAAGAACATTATTACATTATTAGTTTATTTTATTATTAATATTAAAATAATATAATTTTTTATATATATACAGTTCTTTTTTCATCTGTGTGTTTGCTGTCTTCACATGTATTATTTGTATGTGGAGATAGAAAACGCACAGATGAAAACAGAACTGTATATAAATTAGAAAATTATATTATTTTAATATTAATAATAAAATATATTAATAATGTTATTATTTGTAATTATTGGTAATTATTTCTAATTATTGATAATTATTCATTTAATTACTAATAATTATCAATAATTAAGAATAATTAGTAATAATTACCAATAATTAACAATAATTAGTATTAATTACCTCTAATTAGTATTAATTACCAATAATTAGTATTAATTACCAATAATTAGTATTAATTACCAATAATTCGTAATAATTAGGAATAATTAACAATAATTAGTAATAATTAGGAATAATTAACAATAATTACGAATAATTAACAATAATTAGTAATAATTAGGAATAATTAGGAATAATTAGTAATAATTAGGAATAATTAGGAATAATTAGTATTAATTAGGAATAATTAGTAATAATTACCAATAATTAGGAATAATTAGTAATAATTAGTATTAATTACAAATAATTAGTATTAATTAGGAATAATTAGTATTAATTACAAATAATTAGTATTAATTACAAATAATTAGTATTAATTACCAATAATTAGTATTAATTACCAATAATTAGTCTTAATTACCAATAATTAGTCTTAATTACCAATAATTAGTATTAATTACCAATAATTCGTAATAATTAGTATTAATTACCAATAATTCGTAATAATTAGGAATAATTAACAATAATTCGTAATAATTAGGAATAATTAACAATAATTAGGAATAATTAGGAATAATTAGGAATAATTAGTAATAATTAGGAATAATTAGTAATAATTCGGAATAATTATGATTAATTAGGAATAATTAGGATTAATTTGTATTAATTAGGAATAATTAGTATTAATTACCAATAATTAGTATTAATTAGGAATAATTAGTATTAATTACAAATAATTGGTATTAATTACCAATAATTAGTCTTAATTACCAATAATTAGTATTAATTACCAATAATTAGTCTTAATTACCAATAATTAGTCTTAATTACCAATAATTAGTATTAATTACCAATAATTCGTAATAATTAGTATTAATTACCAATAATTCGTAATAATTAGGAATAATTAACAATAATTCGTAATAATTAGGAATAATTAACAATAATTAGGAATAATTAGGAATAATTAGGAATAATTAGTATTAATTAGGAATAATTAGTATTAATTACCAATAATTAGTATTAATTACCAATAATTAGTATTAATTACCAATAATTAGTATTAATTACCAATAATTAGTAATAATTAGGAATAATTAACAATAATTAGTAATAATTAGGAATAATTAACAATAATTAGTAATAATTAGGAATAATTAACAATAAGTAGGAATAATTACGAATAATTAGTATTAATTAGGAATAATTAGTAATAATTACCAATAATTAGTATTAATTAGGAATAATTAGTATTAATTACCAATAATTAGTATTAATTACCAATAATTAGTATTAATTACCAATAATTAGTATTAATTACCAATAATTAGTATTAATTAGGAATAATTAACGATAATTAGTAATAATTAACGATAATTAGCAATAATTAGTAATAATTAGGAATAATTAGTATTAATTAGGAAGAATTAGTATTAATTAGGAATAATTAGTATTAATTAGGAATAATTAGTATTAATTAGGAATAATTAGTATTAATTACCAATAATTAGTATTAATTACCAATAATTAGTATTAATTAGGAATAATTAACAATAATTCGTAATAATTAGGAATAATTAACAATAATTAGTAATAATTAGGAATAATTAACAATAATTAGTAATAATTAGTATTAATTAGGAATAATTAGTAATAATTACCAATAATTAGTATTAATTAGGAATAATTAGTAATAATTACCAATAATTAGTATTAATTACCAATAATTAGTATTAATTACCAATAATTAGTATTAATTACCAATAATTAGTATTAATTACCAATAATTAACAATAATTAGTAATAATTAGGAATAATTAGTAATAATTAGGAATAATTAACAATAATTAGTAATAATTAGGAATAATTAACAATAATTAGGAATAATTAGTACTAATTAGGAATAATTAGTATTAATTACGAATAATTAGTAATAATTACCAATAATTAGTAATAATTACCAATAATTAGTAATAATTACCAATAATTAGTAATAATTACCAATAATTAGTATTAATTACCAATAATTAGCAATAATTACCAATAATTAGCAATAATTACCAATAATTAGCAATAATTACCAATAATTAGCAATAATTACCAATAATTAGTATTAATTACCAATAATTAGTAATAATTACGAATAATTAGAAATAATTAGAAATAATTACCAATAATTAGCAATAATTAGCAATAATTAGAAATAATTAGCAATAATTAGAAATAATTAGCAATAATTAGAAATAATTAGCAATAATTAGTAATAATTAGCAATAATTAGGAATAATTAGTAATAATTAGGAATAATTAGGAATAATTAGGATTAATTAGGATTAAATAGGATTAATTAGGAATAATTAGGATTAATTAGGAATAATTAGTAATAATTGCCAATAATTACCAATAATTGCAAATAATTAGGAATAATTGCAAATAATTAGGAATAATTAGGAATAATCAGGAATACTCAGGAATACTCACGAATACTCACGAATAATCACGAATACTCACGAATAATCACGAATACTCACGAATACTCACAAATAATCAGGAATACTCAGGAATACTCAGGAATACTCAAGAACACTTAGCAAAAAAAATTATATTATCAATATTTATGAAAAAAATATTAATATTATTAAAATAATAAAAATTTATAAAATATTAAAATTATCAATATTTACAACAGATTTTGCTCTATTCTTAACATGTTCAAATCTTAAAGGGTCGCTAATTGTCAGGTCATGCGCAATAAAAAGTTTCTGTCAGCCATGTCCAATGTAAACTCTATAATTGTCCTTGCATGGTCGATCACTTCAAAAGTAATGTTGCAATCAGACAAACCAAGTCATTCCCTTCTTATCTATAAGAATCATCTCACATGAACCTTTACATAGACCATTCTTCCTTGAAAATTTAAGGGAAAAATAATGATATCCCCTCAAAATTTTAAGGAAGAATGATCTATGTAGAGGTTCATGTGAGATAATTCTTATAGTTAAGAAGGGAATGACTTGGTTTGTCTGATTGCAACATTACTTGCGAAGTGATCAACCATGCAAGGACAATTATAGAGTTTACATTAGACATGGCTGACACAAACTTTTTATTGCGCATGACCTGACAATTGACGACCCTTTAAGATTTGAACATGTTAATAATAGAACAAAGTTTGTTCTGAATATTGATAATTTTAATATTTTTTAATTTTTTTTATTATTTTAATAATATTAATATTGTTTTTTCGTAAATATTGATAATATTTTTTTTATTACTAATAATTAGTAAACGAAATCTGCTTGGATAATGAAGGGAAAATTTATAACCATCTCCACAACGATGATTATCAAATTTCCTTTCATTATTCAAGCAGTTTTCCTTTTGCTAAGTATTGCTAAGTATTGCTAAATTAGTAATAAATAGTAATAATTAGCAATAAATTGTAATAATTAGTAATAAATTGTAATAATTAGTAATCCTTGCTTGAGTGTTTTTTCTAACAAATTATTCAAAACCAGTAATGCTTTTATATTTTATAGAAAAATATGGAACAACGAGGTCGTCAACAGTCATTATTAGATGACCGCATATGGATAAATCAACGTAGAAATCCAAATGGTTCTGGTTTAAATCCAGTATATATAGAGGGTGTGGAGATTTTTTTATCATTTGCGGCATCAAATTCAGAATTTGTTTCAGAAGGAAAGATAAAATGCCCTTGCAGAAAATGTGCATTGAGAACGTTTGACACGTTTGACAAAGTGGGGGAACATCTCTTGCGTTTTGGTTTTCAAGCAGATTATGTTTTTTGGTATCAACACGGTGAACGCAGTTCCAGAGCAGGTGATACCAACTTGATTCCGGATCCATCCCAGTTTCAAGATTTAGTACATGATGTTGCAGGTTCATCTGTTCAACATACAGAAACTCCGGCTGATATAGCTTCAAATCCTGAGTTGGGACCGTCTGAATTTTATGAGTTGTTGAAGTCTGCTGAGGATGCATTATATCCTGGCTGCAAGATGAGCAAATTAGAAGCAGTTGCAAAATTTATGGCCATCAAATCAGATAACGGAATGTCAAACACATGTTTTGACCAGATATTTTCTTTGCTGAAAACACTGTTACCCGAAGGAAATGTTTTACCTGCAAATTACTATGAAAGTAAGAGGTTGGTTCGAAATTTGGGACTTACTTGTCAGAAGATTCATGCATGTTCAAATGACTGCATTTTATATTCAGGGGAAAATGAGTCGTTGGATAGTTGTCCCACATGTGGGCAACAGAGATATAAAGAAGGACAACACGGGAAGTCTGGTTTGATTCCTGTAAAACAGCTGAGATATTTTCCGCTTACATCCAGACTTCAGCGTTTATTCATGTCTAAGAATACAGCGACAATGATGTCATGGCATAAAGAGAATATTTCAACCGATAAAAGCTTGAATCATCCAGCCGATGGTGATTCATGGAAACATTTTGATAGAGTGCATCCATCATTTGCTTTAGAAGCTAGAAATGTTCGACTGGGCCTTTCCACTGATGGTTTCTGTCCGTTTGGATCTTATGGTAGTCAATATTCATGTTGGCCTGTTTTTTTAACTCCGTATAATTTACCTCCATGGATGTTGATGAAGGAGCCATATATCTTTTTGACTTTACTAATTCCAGGACATCCGAAGAAAAATATTGATGTTTATTTGAAGCCATTGATTGATGAATTAAATTTATTGTGGAGTACTGGTGTCAGTACATATGATGTTGCAACGAAACAGAATTTCATACTGAGAGCAGCATTGATGTGGACAATAAGTGACTTCCCGGCTTATGGGATGTTATCTGGCTGGAGTACACATGGTCAGAAATCATGTCCTTACTGTATGGGAGAGAACAAAGCATTTATGCTCATTCATGGAAAGAAACCTTGTTATTTTGACTGTCATCGCAGATTTCTTCCAGCTGATCATCCTTTTCGCAGAAACAGATCTCATTTCAGAAAAGGAACAGTTGAAAGGGATGGACCTCCAAAAATGCTATCAGGTTCGGAGTTAAAATCGGTTGTATTTTCATTACCTCCCATCACTTTTGGTCCCACAATAAACCAACAGAAAATTTCTGGTTTTGGGAAAGAACACAATTGGATTAAACGTAGCATATTTTGGGATTTGCCATATTGGTCTGATTTGTTGGTCCGACACATGTTAGATGTCATGCATATTGAGAAGAACTGTTTTGATAATTTGTTTCATACAGTTTTGGATACGCCAGGAAAGAGCAAAGACAATGTAAATGCACGTTTAGATCTTGCCCAAATTTGCAGACGTCCAGAATTGGAACTATTTGAGAATGTCAGAACAGAAAGGTTACTGAAACCAAAAGCAGCTTATACACTGTCTAAAGAAAACCGTTTATTATTTTGTCAGTGGATTGCAGATTTGAGACTTCCAGATGGCTGTGCTTCCAATTTGGGTAGATGTGTAAAGAATGGTCATATTACTGGATTGAAAAGTCATGATTGTCATGTTATAATGGAGAGACTTCTACCAATTGGATTAAGAGGTCTGTTGAATTCTGTGATTTGGGATTCCATAACAGACATGTCTCATTTTTTTCGGGAAATTTGTGCGGCTACGGCAGATTATGATGCTCTAGGCAAACTTGAAAAAGATGTTGTTGTAATTATATGTAAATTGGAAAAAATATTCCCGCCGTCTTTCTTCGACTCAATGGAACATTTGATGTTACATTTGCCATATGAAGCCAAATGTGGAGGTCCGGTACAGTTTCGATGGATGTACCCATTTGAAAGATGCATGCAAAAATTGAAAAGAAAAGTACGCAACAAAGCATCTGTTGAAGGATCTATTGCAGAAGCTTATTTGCAAGAGGAAATATCTTTTTTCTGCTCCCATTATTTTGAATCTGAGTATCCTTCAAAACACAACCGAATGGGACGGAATGAGAGGAATATTGATGAAATCGACAATCAATTATCTGTTTTCAACCAGTCAGAGCTTGGTTTTGGTGGAGTTTCTGAACGCTGGCTTTCAGATGATGAACATCATAGAGCTCATACGTATGTTCTGCTCAACTGTGAAGAGATGACATCAGTTGTACTGTAAGTGTTTATATCACTTATTCTATCATTTATGTTACAGTAAATAACTTTGGTTTTTATAGGTTGTATGATAATCATATCAAGAAACAAATTCCACAAATTACAGCAGCTGCTCTCGAAGAACGTCGACTGAAAAATTTCTCTCAGTGGTTTCAAAAACTGGTAACATAAATTCTTTATCTTTTAGCAACTCATTCAATGTATAGTTTACTATATTGATAATTATTTCACAAATTTTCAGGTGTCTCGACATGCTGATAAAATTGACAAACGGCTGTGTGTATTGAGTAACCCACCTTCCAAACTTGTTAAAACTTATAATGCATATGTGGTGAATGGATTTCGATTCCACACACATGCATATGGGGAATCAAAAAAAACAATGAACAGTGGAGTTAGCTTGAGAGGATCTCATCATCGAGAAAATGAAGTTGACTTTTATGGCATACTTGATGAAATCATTGAACTCTGTTATCTTGGACAACATTACATAACCATGTTCAAATGTCGTTGGTTGGATACAGAGAGAGCCGTGCGTGTTCATCCGACTCATGGAATCATCGATATTAAATGTAAAAGTGTTCTCGCAGTAAATGAACCATTCTTATTGGCTCAACAGGCATATCAAGTTTATTATGCAAAGTACTGTGCAACATCAAGAGACTTGACTGATTGGTGGAGTGTAATAAAAATCAAAATTCGAGACAATCAGTTTAGTCAAAGTGAATGTGCTTTCACTGATGTGCAAAGAATTGAAGTTTTTCAAGAGAGTACTCAAAATCAATCTTTTTTACAAAGAGACATGAGTATCGATGACGACACCCCACATTTAAGAGTCGGTGATGACGATGATGTTAATGATGTCACACATGAATTTGAAATGGTAAGAGATGAAGCAACTGCAACTCGAATGGATATCGATGATGTTGAGGAGGAATATGAAGATGACATTGACATATATGAAGATGATGATGAAGATGAACACTTATAGAATTCCATGGTATTTATATACAATCATAATATGTATATATGTATATATAATAGTAATTATCAATTATTTGCTAACATTAACATTTTCTGTTTCAGATGGACGAGGCCACATTTCGTGAGTTGACGGATGCTGACCTGCCTTTCGATGCGGATGAGTTGCTGGCAGATGACCCTCAGCCTGCAGGCGCTTCAGGGAGTACGCGGAGGGGGCGCGGTCTTGCACGATTGATGATTCCTGACCCCGTCCCCGAGCGACGTCCACGCCTTGGGTTTGATCCGCGCACCCGGAGGTGTGATAACCTGTGTGATAACCCGTGGATTTGACTAAGATTTCAATAATCTATTCACATAATAAATGTTTATTATTTTTTTTCAGTTTTCCGCATATAGCAGTCGGACAGGGCAGCGCTATTTTGCGCAACTATTTCTCTCAGTCGTGGACCACATGGGAGCAGATTCCCATTGATGTGCAGCAGGCCATGTTCGACCATTGGCTGGTACGTACGTAAATAAATAATTTTTATTTTGAAAATTATTTCATTTCTAACTTGATATTTTGATTTTTTTTGTAGGGTTTATGGTATCCGATCGAGGATACCATGCGTGACGCCATCCACGAGGCATGGGAGGTGGCCATGCGTGATCGCCTTCGTCAGTTTTTGCACAATTTAAGAAAAGCTGCGATGAAGAAAGCAGGAGTGTCAGATTTTGAGGAGTCATGTAGAGCACACCGACCAGAGTATATTTCATCCCATGTATGGGATGGATTATGTGCGCACTGGTTGAGTGGTGCCTTTCAGAGGAGATCATCGCTGGGGAGGCAGAATCGGGGGAGACAGGAGGTGACTCATCGAGCTGGGAGTCGTTCTTTCAGTACTCATAGACAGCATCTGGTACGTACATTATTTATAAATATTTTATATAACTATAAATATTAACAGTTTATTTTTTATTCTTATAGGCTGTCGAGCACCCCGATATTACAGAGTACGACGTATATCGGAGGATGTATAGTGATCCTGCTACTGGGGAGCTCAGAGGTGATCGTCAGCATCACATCGTGGTCAGTATAATTTGTTTTCAAGTTTAAAAATTAACTGCATATAATATATTCACAATTTTAATTTTAAATTGCAACTATAGGAGTCATATGAGGCCGCAGCGTCACAGACCCGGCCTGAGAGTCAGGCCGAGTCATCAGATCAGACCAATGCCCGTCAGTTTGATGAGGCGGCATGGATGCAGGCCACCCAGTATGCTTTCGAGAAGGGCCGGGTAGTTGGTATCGGCTCTCGACTGACTCCCGGAGATTATTATGGCAGTGCTGCGATGTCGGCGTCCAGCTCGAGAGGAGCTCGTGCATCTTTTTCTACACAGTATGAGGATCAGTTGCGATCTCAGACTGCACAGATAGAGAGTCTCCGACAGGAGCAGGAGCAGATTCGTCAGCAGCATGAGGAGGAGCGTCGACGCCAGCAGCAGCTGTACGAGGAGCAGACGAGGCGGTGGCAGCAGCAGCATCAGGAGCAGATGGAGTACATGCGCCGACTCACTCATGCTTTAGGGGTGGAGTTTCCTCCACCACCATCTGCAGATCCCCCACCTCCCCCCCTCCTTCAGATTAGATTTTGTATTTCAGTTATAAAATTTGAGAAATCAATTTTTTTTTTCTATTCGTAGTTTCTGTCTCATTATAAAATATTAATAATATTATATTTTTAAATAACAATATTAATATGAATAATAATATTATTTATATTTTATAATATTAAATTTTATATATATATTAAAATTTTATAATATTATAATTTAATTATTTTTTTTGTAATACTTGAATTATTTTAATATTTGAATGTAAAATAATTCTATTATTTTTATATTAATTAAAATAACTTATTAATATTTTTGTATTTATGAATTATAATTGTATTATTATTATATTAATTAAATCATTTATTAATATTCTATTATTTTTTATTTTTGAATTATAATTTTACTATTATTATAGTAATTAAAATAATTTATTATTTTCATTTGTAAATTATAATTCTATTATTATATTCATTAAAATAATTTATTAAAAATTTATTTTTTTTATTTTTTTTATAGTATTTGCGACGGGATACTATACCCGTCGCAAATACTAATATTATTAATAGTTTTTTATTTTTTTTAAAAATATTATTTGCGACGGGTCCCGTCGCAAATACTATCAATATTATTTGCGACGGGATGCGATGCCCGTCGCAAATACTAGTATTATTAATATTTTTTTATTTTTTTAAAAACGTTTTTGCGACGGTACCGTCGCAAATAGTATTTGCGACGGTACCGTCTCAAAAGGTATTTGCGACGGGTCCCGTCGCAAAAACGTTTTTAAAAGTTTTTACAAAAATACGGAATACTATTTGCGACGGGGAGAATGCCCGTCGCAATAAACCGCTATAGCGACGGGCCCGTCGCAAATAAGTGTAGTTGCGACGGCGTTTTCAGCAACGGGCTATTTGCGACGGGGTCCCGTCGCAAAAAGCCATTTGCGACGGGATCCCGTCGCAACTAGCCCGTCGCAAATAGCTGTTTTTCTAGTAGTGAGTGAATTTATAAAGATTGTAAGTTTTCAATTAGTTTCTCAAGAGATTGATTATTTCTCAGTTAACTTAATCTGAAGATTAATTCACTTTTGAAACTAAATTACTTTTTAACAACAGTTATAAACACTTGCTACTTTAACTATCAGAGTTACTTTAAAACATATTTGAATTTCAAAGCAATTAGCAGCGGAATAGAAAATATACTTTAAACTTAAATAAGATGCACAACATATTTAACCAAGGGGTTCACTCTCAAGATAAGACTTAATCCTCTCAAAACAATTTATATAAATTATGATCCACACCCTAGATCAGGGTTAACAACCGTACTTAGACTATCTAGGTCCTCAGACCTCTACCACAGTTCTACGTGGGAAAACAAAAATAAAAACAGCTCACAGGCTGTCCAGGTCACACTTGACCTCTACCACTATCCATAGTGGGATACAAGAATGTAAGATAAAGATTGAGTGAGGATTTATAAATACTTCAGTTCAGCACAGGAGATAGTGTGTGCATAAAAAATACAGAGCACACACACTGCTCAAAAATGTGAATAAATGAAACACAATAGAGCTAAGCAAATAGAGATGAGTTTAGAATGCTCTATGTGTTTTGAGTAAATCTCGGGAATCCTCATATTGATGTAGATGAAGCTTTGAGTCCTTATTTTGAAGTTCTAAGGAAAACAGAGTGTCGTGGTTCTGTTCCTTCACTTCCGGTGTAGGTGTTCAGCTCGAGTAAGAGAGTATTCTTTGTAACATTTGAGATTCTTCTTTGAAACTTTTGCTTGATGTGTATGACTATTCTTTGAGTTCTTCTCGTGTTCTTCTTTAGGAATTTTACTTCAGGTGTCACACACTTGCACGTATATTCCTCTTCTTTTTTCATTAGCTTGATCTTCCTTTTATACCTTGAGCTCCGGCAATGGGAATGATTACCTTTTTACAGGTACGAGGTATGGTTCCCTGATATGCCAACAACCCATATTAATTAATAGCAATTTCATTGAATTAAGAAAATATGACCATTATAAATATATTAATAATATTGACAAAGTATAGAGTTTGAGTAACAGTGACTGGTTAACAGTCATCTTCCATCAGTAGCTCTCTATCGGTAGACTTGTAACAGTAGCTCTTGTAGCAGTAGCTCATGTATCAGTAAACTTTTGTCGGTAGCTCTTCCTTGCTATCAGTAGTTGTTACTCTTTATAATGGTAGCTCTCTTGAACCGGTAGCTCCTTCTATTGGCAGCTATTATGCATATCGGTGACCTTTTTGTATCGGTGGACGTATGCATCAGTGACCCATACCGGTGAGCTTGTAACGGTGGACTTCATAATAGTAGCGGTTACTCTGTATCGGTCAACTTGTGCATACCGGTAGACTTATTCTATCGGTATCTCGGGTGTAACAGTAACTGTTTGCATATCGGTGACCTTATCCATATCGGTAGACTTCTGTACCGGTGTACTTAGCCTTATCGGTAGCTGTGTACCAGAGACCTTTGTATCGGTAGCTGTTTGTATCAGTGACTCTTGTAGACTTCATCGGTAGGTCTTTCTGTCTATATCAGTAACTATTGTGCATACCTGTGGACTTATGCATACCAGTGGACTTACTCTATTGGTAGGTCTATATTAATGACTCGAATACTAATCTGTTCTATGAAAAACATGTCCAGATTGAGTTAATATTGTTTCAAAACATGTATAACCATAGATAAACATTGACTAACATATTCCAATGATTATTTTGATATTTTTTTCAACATAATTTAACATATATATAGGATTATAAACACATATTAAAGCATAATTGGGATTATCAAAACAGGTGAGGTCAACAATCTACCCCTTTTTGATAATCACAAATTATGGTTTTATAATCCACAATAATCATTAAGATAGAGTATTATATGCAAATGTATCAGAGGTATGAAACAAATGTACTAGAGGTAGAATTATATTATGGTAAAATTAAATTATTCTCATATTTCTCATATGTCTTATATTTATCCCCCTTTCTTATGCTCATATTTCTCATTTTTCTTTCTCCCCCTTTGTGATTAGCAAAAAGTAGGAAACAAAGGATGAGAGAAGTAATAGAAGGTAAAATAGAATAAGATCATATGTATTGCTTTGGGAAAAAAGATATAGAGAAATAAAAAATTGAGACAAAAAGAGTACAAGTGATTCCTATCAAATGTCCTAGCCACTATTCAATCCACCTCCTGAATGTCCACTTTGGATTTGGCTTTGGGTTCAGAGGTAGAATCAGGCTTGGGAACTCTAGAAAGCACCATTAGTGGTTGAGCAACAGAGACTATTTCTGGCCTATAGTGGGTACTCCTTGGAGTAATCAATGGTGTCAAGCTTCTGATAGCTTGAGCCGGTGTCATCTGAGGAATGGAGGCAGACTGAGTAGAGGCAGGCAGAGCTAGAGGTGCAATGATTGGAGTACTATCTACATGCAAGAATGGTAGCAACGGATTCCTAAAGTCCATAATGATTCCTCCTCCTCTCTCCATAGCATAGATAAAGTCATCCTTGTTCTCCATAAATTTATATAGAGCAGGAGTCAACTCCCTCAACTTGCTTACTTGTTCTCTGAAATCTTGAGTGACTGGAGGTAGCTTCATGTTTTCTAAAAAAAGTTTGAAATGGTTGTTGAGATGATGCTTGGTGTAGAACCTTTGGAAATAGAAATCCACTTTGTCTTTTACCTCTTTTTGAGAAGCAGTGGCCTCTCTCATAAAATTCTGAACAATTTGCCTGATATCCCTAGTGGTAGTCACCACTTGGGTCAAAGCAGCAGAGTCTACAGATCCACTAGTAGAAGACTATCCAATCTATTCTCTCATCACAGATCGAATCTGATCAATATCCAAATAAGGTCTGGTTGTACTCAGAGGTGCAATAGTAAAGGCTATTATTTCCTTAAAGGATTTAGTCAGCCCGCTTATGAGATTTTTCATAAGAGAGTCCTAGGTGATGACATGTTGTTCCATGGAAGTCTTAAATTCCTCAAAAATTGATACCATCTAGCCAAATACACTCTTCACAAAAGCCAAGTCTTTGTATGCTTGAGATTTAGATCTCATATAAGACTCCATAGAGACAATTGATTTCTTTAGAGATTCAATATCCTCTGCCACAATGGTTGACACAATACAACCAAGAGAGAGTTCAAATTATTTTTCCATTTTTCTTAGCTCCTCAACAAAATATCTCTTTAAGTCTGCAACAGATGCAGTCCAAGTCTCCTTTAACTTAGCCTTTAAAGATTCAAGATCAGCCTTAGTAACCAGATTTTCAGGCACAACTACAGGTACTCTTTCTGACACAATATTATCCACAGAGTTATTCATAATAGATTGAATGGATGATATTAAAGAGGTTTCCATCCTTCTTATCTCTTCCACAAACGAGGTCTTAAGATCAGACTTCAACTGGTCTAGATCATCTTTTCTTACCACATCCTTAGGTAAAACCTCGGAATAGATATTATAGTTAACTTGTGGTCTACTAATGGGTGTCTCATCTTCAGAATCAGGATAGTCCAACCCACAAACTACAAACCTTGGGTCGTCTGCCCAGTCTTCAATCTCAATAGCTACTGAAACATTGCCAAGTCTGGTTGGATTCTCCCCCTCAATTTGTGCATTCTCCTATCTATGTATAGCAATAGCACCCTCAGCAGCTCGGTCTTCCTCAGACTAATTCTCCACAAGAATTTCCATTTCTCCAATAGGAGGCTCATCAGGAATGGGTGCATGTTTTTCCAACTCAACCAGAACAGACTCTATAGGCACAACAGTACTTCCAATCAATGGACTCAAACTCAAGGTGTTCTCATTTGAGCTATCAGAAACATGTTCTACACTTTCATGGACTTCTTCTTCATTCTTTGGAGAAAACTAGTCTTCCTCGTCAATAGGGGATTCTTCATTGCTTATTACCAACATAGTTTCCTTTCCATATGGTACAACTTTAGCAACTGGACTTGGAGGCAAGTTTGGATCCCCTCCATCAGCTATAGAGGTGTCCTATTCATCAGTATCATCATTATACTGAGGTTCCTCTTCATCGGGTACTAGACCTGGATCCCTCACATCCTTAGGCCTAGAAGTATGATCCACAGGATTAAACTTATCATACATCTTCCCTTTATCACTGACCCATTCTCTTCTCCATGTATTCCAATTGATCTTCATGTATTTACAAACAGTTTTAGTAATAAAAAAGTTTTCCTTCATAACCACTGTCTCATCCTGAGACTTAGCTACACCTCTTGCCTTAATCATCAAAGAAATCTGCTTTACAAAGAATAACACATTAGTTTTTGACTTTGGCATGGTCATATCTTCAATTTTAATCATTAACAGTCTATACAGATTCATCTTAACACCATGTCTTAACAGATGCAACAAATAAATATCTTGGTATTTCAGATTTTCAAAGACCCCTCTTCTTGTACTTAACACATGTTGGATGAACTTGAACAGTAACTGGTTCTCTCCATCCATTTCTGTAGCAACTACACTTCTTGGTGTGCCATATCCTATTAATTCTTCCAAGGTAGCTTCATATTCAAAGATGTTACTAGTAGGAGGTACTGATTTTGAGAAATACCCAAACTCTCCTTCATGTGGAACTCTCAGGCACTCAGCCCACTCAATAGAAGAAAAAAATATTGTCCTGCCATTTACTACTGATACCATCCCATTCTCAACTTCTGATTTCTCAAAACGAACAAACTCATAGAATTCTTTTACCAGATTCGGATAATAAGGACCATTGTTATTCAAGAATCACTCTACCCATTTCTGCTCTTCCATCACTTCTAGAACTAAAGACTGACTATTCATCAACCATTCCATGCATAGTTCTTTTTCAACTACTATTTACCTTTGAATGAGGTGCGGATTTGTATGTTTCTTCACTTCACTCCCACCACTAGACTCTCCTTTGAGTCTCTTTGAATTCAGCTCATCATCCTTTTCGCTGACTGATGGTCTCTTTACTCTTGTCATTCTGCGAATCGCGAGGCTTAAGGTTTGAAAGAAACGAAGATTTTGGAGCTAAGGCTTGATGGTAAAGGATTTGAGGTGGATTGAGATGAAGTCAAGACTTATGTTTTATCATTTAGGAATCACAAAATAAATAAATAAAGCATAATAAGTATAATACTGATGATATAGACTCTGGCGGCTAAAGATACAAAATTTTAAAAATAGCACAATCCTAACGGTAATACATACCGGTGAGGATTCCTAACGGTGAGTTATTTTTATCGGTGAGGTCCTCTAATAGTGAGGTATAGCGGTGAGGTTCATACCAGTGAGGTATAATAGTGAGGTTCATACCAGTGAGGATTTGACTCTACAAATTCTATCATTCCTAACTCACGTCTAATGAAACTTAACCTATCTGAACTTAAAGGTTTGGTGAATATGTCAGCTAATTGATGTTCAGTACCTATAAATTCAAGAGTAATATCACCCTTTTGGTAACGATCTCTTAAAAAGTGGTGCCTTACATCAATGTTCTTGGTCCTAGAGTGAGACATGGTATTCTTAGAGATGTTAATCGCACTAGTGTTATCACAGTTTATAGATACATGTCTAAATTGATATTCGTAGTCCAATAATGTATGTTTCATCCACAGAATTTGTGCACAGAAACTACCAAAAGTAATGTACTCAGCTTCAGCAGTAGACAATGCAATAGAATTCTGCTTTTTACTACACCATGATACTAAGGACTTACCTAGAATATGACATGTTCCAGAAGTTCTCTTTCTATATAACTTGAAACCAGCAAAGTCATCATCTGAATAACTTATTAAATCAAATGATTGTCCTTTTGGATAAAATAATCCTAAATTATTAGTATGTTTAAGATATTTGAAAATAATTTTAACATCAAGAAAGTGTGACTCTTTTGGATTAGCTTCAAATCTTTCACACATACACACACTAAACATAATATCTGGTCGACTAGAAGTAAGATAAAACAGACTTCCTATCATACCTCTGTAGTTGGTTTGATCCACTGGTTTTCCAGTTTCATCAGCATCCAACTTACAAACAGTACTCATAGGTGTGTCATTTTCCTTAATATTATCCAAAACAAAATGTTTTAAAAGATACTTTGTATATTTACTTTGATTTAAGATAATACCATTGTCATTTTGAAAAACTTGAAATCCAAGAAAATATTTGAGTTCTCCCATTAAACTCATTTCAAATTCATTTTGCATACTCTTTGAAAAATCAATACACAAAGTATTTTTAGAATATCCAAAAATAATATCATCAACATAGATTTACACTATTAAAACATATTTATAAATTCTTTTGATAAAGAGAGTTGGATCAGCAATCCCTTTAGAAAAACCTTTTGAAATAATAAAATTACTAAGTCTATCATACCAAGCTCGTGGGGCTTGTTTTAAACCATATAAAGCTTTAGAGAGCTTAAAAATTGGATTTGGAAAATGAGTATTAGTAAATCCAGGTGGTTGTTCAACAAAAACATCTTCAATTATAAAACCATTTAGAAAATAAATTTTAACATACATTTGATATAGCTTGAAATTCAAATGAGAAGCATAGGCAAGTAGAATTCTAATAGCTTCTAATCTAGCTACAGGTGCAAAGGTTTCTTCATAGTCTATTCTTTCCTCTTGAATAAACCCTTGTGCAACTATCCTTTCTTTGTTTCTAACTATATTTCTAGACTTATCAACTTTATTCCTAAAAACCCATTTTGTGCCTATGGTCAAGGTGTCCTTAGGTCTGTCAACTAATTCCCAAACTTTGTTTCTTTCAAATTGATTTAATTCTTCTTGCATAGCCATTACCCAAAATTCATCATTGATTGCATCATTGATATTTTTAGGTTTTAACTATGAAAGAAAGGCTTGATGTTCAACCTGGTTTCTTAGAGAAGATCTAGTATGTGTCCCTCTATCAAGATTACCTACAACAATATCTAAAGGATGATTCTTTAGAATCCTAGTTGATCTAGTAAAGGTAGGACTAGAAATTTCAGGTTCTTCTCTATGTTTGGGTTCACCAGAAGCAGATTATGGAATATTTCTAGAACTAGTTGTCTTGACAACAGGTTCACTAATTTTATCATTAAGGTCCAGAATAGACAGATCTTATTTAAGATTTTCAAGAGAAGACTTAGGTTCATGTGAATCAGTTTCATCAAATTTGATGTGAACAGATTCTTCCACACATTTTGTTCTCTTATTAAACACTCTATAAGATTTACTTGTTATAGAGTAACCTATAAAGATTCCTTAATCACTTTTAGAAGCAAACTTGTCAAGATTATCCTTCGTATTGAGAATAAAGACTTTACAATCAAAAACTCTGAAGTAACTAACTTTAGGCTTTATATTATTCCACAGTTCATAAGGGGTATTCTTAAGAATAGGTCTAATCAAGACTCTATTTATAATATAATAGGCTGTATTAACAGTTTCATCCCAAAAATAAACAGGCAGGTCATATTCATTGAGCATAGTTCTTGTAATTTCTTGAAGGGTTCTATTTCTTCTTTTTACTACACCATTTTGTTGAGGTGTCCTAGGGGCAGAAAAGTTGTGACTATAGCCATTGAGTGAGCAGTAAGATTCAAACTCATGATTTTCAAACTCACGACCATGATCACTTCTCAAGGTCTTAATCTTAAGTCCACTATGGTTCTCTACAGACTTGGAGTATTTAATAAAATAGGAACAAGCTTCACTTTTGTGAGAAAGAAAGTATACCCAAGTCTATCTAGAAAAGTCATCTACTAAGACATAGACATAGTGCTTCCCATTTAAACTAGAAACTCTGGAAGGTCCAAACAAATACATGTGAACCAACTAGAGAGGTTGAGAAGTTGAAACTTCTTTCTTTGATTTGAATGAAACTTTATGTTACTTTCCCTTTTGACAGGGAGTACAAAATTTGTCTGATGGGAATTTTAGTTGAGGTAGGTCTCTAACTAAATTTTTCTTAGTCAGTTTTCTATGTGAATGAACATTACAGTGTCCTAATATTCTGTTCCATATCCAAGACTCTTTATAAAAATCATTTAAACAAGTAATATTTTGCTTAGCTAAAGAATTCAAATCTACAGCATATACATTTTCATTTTTCGAGGCAGTAAATACCAAAACATTTTTAGAATCAAATACATAGAAAGCATAATTTTCAAATTTAACATTGAAATCATTATCACACAACTGAGAAATGATTAACAGGTTGTATTTTAATCCATCAAAAAATAATACCTTAGAAATTAAAACTAAATCAGTGTTACCAATCTGGCCCAAGCCGATGATTTTTCCTTTTAAATTATCACCAAAGGTGACATGCCCTACATCAACCTTGATTAAACTCTTGAAGCATGAAAAATATCCTATCATATGCCTTGAACATCCACTGTTTAAGTACCATATCTTCTTATGGGAACTCTTCAAGCAAGTCTCCTACAAAATAGGTTTAAACAGAATATGATTTTGGTACCCAGATTTTCTTGGGTCCAGACAGGTTAGCAAGCAAAATTTTTGGTACCCAGATTTGTCTAATGGGTCTCATACAATAAATAGATTCAAAATATTTTGAAAGATAAAATTTTTTTGATCTATAACTATGTGAATAGATAGTTGAGTCATAGGAATTTTCAAAACTGGAACTAGTAGCATACTGTTCAGATTTAGGAATAAATTTATTCTTAACAAGCTGTCTCTGTCCAAGTTGATAGCCTAGACCAGTAGTATACTTTGGTGCAACTTGTTTTCCTCGCATTTAAGTTATAGTATTATTTCCATTTGTGAACTTCTCTAAATCTTTTCTAATTTTCTCATTGGATAATTTAAGTTGAGTATTCTCCTTTAACAGTTGAGCATTCTTTTCCTTTTCTACTTCTAATGCAGATTTGACAGTGCTAGTTAAAGCATATTGTTTCTTTAAGGTTTTATACTTATCTTTCAGCTCATTACAAGTTTCCTCTAGCATGTTACAGTATTCAAATAACTCTTCACTAGACATGTTTTCAGAATTAGAATAATCTCCAGAATAATAAGAATTTAAAGTAGGAGTATCTAATGTTACCTCAGATGTGTTTTTCATGAAACACATATTAGCTTTTTGAGATTTTTCATCCTGAGTGGAGTCAGAATCACTTGAATTGTCTTCTGAAGCACTCCAGGTTGCTTTCATAGCTTTCTTATATTTTTTTTCCTTGCTATCATATTTCTTCTTGTATTTTAGTTTTGGACAGTCATCTTTTACATGTCCTTTCCTCTTGCATTCATAACAAACTATGTCATCACTTTTATCAGTCATTTTCCAATATTTCTTCCAATGAACTTTATTGTCATATTTTCCCTTGTAATTGGATTTTTTGAAAAACTTACTTTTTTTATAAAACTTCTTAAATCGTCTGGCTATCTGATCCATTTCAGCATCATTGTATGATGCACTTTCATCACAGCTTGAGTTATCACTTTCATTTTGAATTTTTCCTTTATCCTTGTTTTTTGAAGCAAAGGTCTTGAAGGCTGCTGATTTCATTCTTGGTTCATCATATTATTCCTTGTTTACCTTTAGTTCTTCTTCATACATCATTAACTTACTAATCAACTCTTTAACAGGCAGTGAACTTATATCACATGATTCTCTTATTGAAACTGATGTGCCTATCCATCTATCTGGAAGACATCTTAGTATCCTCATGATTTGCTCTTTTGTTGGAATAGCCTTTCCCAGTGAGCTCATTGTATTAACTATCTCATTTAACCTGATATACATGTGAGAAATAGGTTCATCAGGCTTCATTTTAAAATTATCATACTTAATAGTGTAGGTATTCAATCTCATTTCTTTAACATTAGTTGTTCCCTCATGGGAAATAGCCAAAGTATCCCAGATTTCATAAGTAGTTTTACAAACAGATATTCAATTAAATTATTCATCTCCTAAAGCACAATACAGGGCATTCATTTCTTTACAATTATTATTGTAAGTTGTTTTAGTAGGTTTATCTCAAGTAGTTATTTCAGTTTCTGGGATCTTATATTGAGTCTCTATAGTAGCCCAGATGTCAAATCCCATACTTTCTAAATGAATTTTCATTTTCATTTTCCATTGGGCATAATTAACACCATTGAAGAAAGGTGGCATGTTCGTAGCAGCACCTTCTAGTCTATAATCCATAATTAGATTTTATCAAATATATTTAAAGAGATAAAATTTAGAATTAACCGAAATTTAAGATCTTTAAGATATAACTAAAATCAAAGTTGAAAAATAGAGTGTTTGGAAATCCTTTAAAAATAACAATCATATGATACCAAATGTTGGTTGGAGTGGATACTCAAGAGGGGGTGAATTGAGTTTCAATTAAAATTTCTATTAAAAACTTTATGATTAAAATCCACCAAATTAAATAAAAATTAAACTGTAGTGAATTTATAAAGATTGTAAATTTTCAATTAGTTTCTCAAGAGATTGATTATTTCTCAGTTAACTTAATCTGAAGATTAATTAACTTTTGAAACTAACTTACTGGCTAACAATATTTATAAACACTTACTACTTTAACTATCAGAGTTACTTTAAAACAGATTTGAATTTTAAAGCAATTAGCAGCAGAATAGAAAATATACTTTAAACTTAAATAAGATGCACATCAGATTTAAACAAGAGGTTCAGTCTCAAGATGAGATTTAGTCCTCTCAAAAAAAATTATATAAATTATGATCCACACCCTGGATCAGGGTTAACAATAGTACTCAGACTGTCTAGGTCCTTAGACCTCTACCACAGTTCTACATGGGGAAACAAAAATAACAATAGCTCACAGGTTGTCCAGGTCACACTTGACCTCTACCACTATCCACAGTGGGATACAAGAATGTAAGATAAAGATTGAGTGAGGATTTATAAATCCTCCAGTTCAGCACATGAGACAGTGTGTGCTTAAAAATTACAGAGCACACACACTGCTCAAAAATGTGAATAAATGAAACACAATAGAGCTAAGAAAATAGAGATGAGTTTAGAATGCTCTATATGTTTTGAGTAAATCTTGGGACTCCTCAGATTGATGTAGATGAATCTTTGAGTCCTTCTTTTGAAGTTGTAAGGAAGACAAAGTGTCGTGGTTATGTTCCTTCACTTCCAGTGTAGGTGTTCAGCTCGAGTAAGAGAGTATTCTTTGTAACATTTGAGATTCTTCTTTGAAACTTCTGCTTGATGTGTATGATTGTTCTTTGAGTTCTTATCGTGTTCTTCTTTTTGAATTTCACTTCAGGTGTCACACATTTTCACGTATATTCCTCTGATTTTCTTCATTAGTTTGATCTTCCTTTTATACCTTGAGCTTCGACAATTGGAATGATTACCTTTTTACAGGTACGAGGTACAGTTCCCTGGCATGCCAACAACCCACATTAATTAATAGCAGTTTCATTGAATTAAGAAAATATGACCATTAGCATTATATTAATAATATTGAAAAAGTATAGAGTTTGAGTAACAGTGACTAGTTAACAATCATCTTCCATCAGTATCTCTCTGTCGGTAGACTTGTAATAGTAGCTCTTGTAACAGTAGCTCATGTATCAGTAAACTTCTATCGCTATCTCTTCCTTGATATCAATAGCTATTACTCTTTATAACGGTAGCTCGCTTGAATCGGTAGCTCCTTCTATCAGTAGCTGTTATGCATATCAGTGACCATTCTTTATCGGTGAACGTATGTATCAGTGACCCATACTAGTGAGCTTGTAATGGTGGACTTCATAATAGTAGTGGTTACTCTATATCGGTCGACTTGTGCATACCAGTAGACTTATTCTATTAGTAGCTCAGGTGTAACGGTAATTGTCTGCATACCGGTGACCTTATCCATATCGATAGACTTTTGTACCGGTGTACTTAGCCTTATCAGTAGCTGTATACCAAAGACCTTTGTATCGGTAGCTGTTTGTATCGGTGGCTCTTGTAGACTTCATTGGAAGGTCTATCTGTCTGTATCAGTAATTATTGTGCATACTGGTGGACTTATGCATACCAGTGGACTTACTCTATCGGTAGGTCTGTATCAGTGACTCGAATACTAATCTGTTCTATGGAAAACATATCCAGATTGAGTTAGTATTGTTTCAAAACATGTATAACCATAGATAAACATTGACTAACATATTACAATGATTATTTTGATATTTTTTCAGCATAATTTAACATATATATAGGATTATAAACACATATTAAAGAATAATTGGGATTATCAAAATAGGTGAGGTCAACATGGACCACGAGTTCAGTTAGTTATGATTGAACTGGGCCCAAGATGTCACAATTGATTTGTTGAATTCTTGAGCTAAGGAGTTGAAATATGTTTATGTTATGTTTTCATAGATCGTGATTATTGACTCGTTCTTTCACACTTCTTTTACTCAAGTCATATTATAAGCTTCATGTTATGACTCGTGATTTATGATCCATGCATTATTGGGTATGAATTCATTATGTTATGTTCACATACTCACACGATTATCTTATGATCTTAATTTTTAATGCCTATGTTTACCCTTACTGATCATTAAATCTCACACTTGGAGGTAATCCTGAGAAATAAATAGTTATCATTCATAAATATAATCCCTAGGAGGCAATCCTATGATATAAATAATCTTTATGCATAAATTTGATCCTTGGGAGGTAATCTTAGGCGGTCTAGATAGACCTCAAAGGCTAAATCCCAAGTGATGTCATGGGAATTCATTCATAAGAACTTGATGGTAGTATATACCTCACTTCATATCTTACATCATTATTATAGTAGCCTTAGGTTCACACAATTGACCTCTAGGTTCTAAAGTGACAACTAAAGTCAACATTGCTAACTATCCTGCACTAACCCTCATTAGGGTCAACATATCACCGGGGAACCCACCAAGGTCCCCTAGGTCTTATCATGACACAAAAACCCTATATGGGTTCCCATACCTTAATATCACCTCTTAGGTCCAAGCTCAACACATAGAGGGTATGAAATCCCACATCATCATCATGATCACATTTGTGACCTTACTAGCATCATAGGATAATCCCCTGCTAACATTACTCTTAAGGGATAAAATAATGTCTATCCCACTTTCCAAGGTCATCCTAGGTTGGTACTCACACACTAAACCTATCTATAATCTACTCAGGTCATACCCACCTAAGTAATCACATATTAGTGGGGGAGTAACACTCGCCCCATGCTTATCTTAATTAGCCTGAAGTTTTAAAGGAATCTCTAAGTTCTATCAAGTCCCATTTGGGCCAAACGCTCCAATTAATTATTCATCCTTGCTCAAGGAAGCTAAGGGGAACCTATATGGTCCATCTACATTCACTTAATTCATTTAATCTATACCCATCTGGGGTCCATGTGTCTTAAGTCCCATATTAATAATCAAGCCCTCATCCATCAACGACCGAAGCATCAAGTCAGCACTCAAGGGTCCATCTTGACCCTTGACACTTTGTTCATTTCATGGGGGGATTAATAAAATAATTCATTTCATTAATAAAACAATTCACTTAATTTAATGTTCAATCGCAATCAGGTGGCGAAACTTCATATCACATGTAATATCAAATACATTAAACTTAAAGGGAAATGTTCAAGGGACCACTTACCTCATACAAAGTTATATCTTTTTAAGCAATACCAACTACTCTTACCCAAGCTCATCCAAGCCCATCCAACCATTGGTCATTATTTTAAGGAACTATCTCAAGTCATAACATTTAAATTAATTAATTATAAAACATTATCATTTATTTTAAAATTTCATTTAAATAGGCATAATGTCTAAGAATTCGCCTAGCGACATCTTCTTGTTGAACCTGCAAGCGATGTGGTGTGGTATACTCCTAAAACGCATCTAGACCTAAGACACAATATTAAAATTAATTAATTACAACCAATTATAATTTATTAGACAATTTACAACTAATTTTCTAATTTAACACATATAGGCACAATTGCTTAAAATCACGTCGAGTCATCCTATTGCACCGAAACCACAACCAATCACTCACAGAAGGTCCATGGTGCACCCCTGACACCTTCCCAAGAAAAATATCCAACACACGACACCCATTAAATAACACATTTAATTTAATTAAATTAAAACCCTAAATAAAAAATGTGGTAATGCCATACCTTTATTAATCCACGCAAAACCTTGTTTGATCATCCTCTCAAGACCTCCTTTAGCTAAACTGACCAAAAGTCCTATCTTTTAGGAAAATTACACTATGCTATGTTAGAATCATCACTAAAATCCCTTGCCTAATAGATCAAGTTAGAAAAAAGGAATAAGGGGTAGAAAATGAGAAAAATCAATAGGAAGAGTAAGATTTAACTTAAGTTTTCCTTTGGATCAAATTGCACTTAACTTCGATAGGAATCGAGGGATGACTCCCTTAGAATCGAAGGGAGTGGTGAGATACCCTCACGGGTCACGTGTCCCATGTGTACACAACATGAAAATTCCCTAAAACCCCTTAAAAAACCTTTTAAACCTCATTATTATAATTTTTTTTGGAGATATTGTTCACCACATAAGGGGATTTCACACAGGGTGGCCCACCTAAGGGCCTATGTACGAGGATTCATGTAAGGGTTCACCCATGTAAGGGGATCAATGATATATGGGGATTAACCAATGCAGGGGTGATCCAAGAAAGGATATTCCCCACATAAGTGTATCACTATGCAAGGGTCACCCCCATGTAAAAGGATTCCCCATATAAGGATATTTCCCATACATAGTCACCCCCACACAAGGGGATTCCCCATGTAGGGTAATTTTCTCATATGTGGTCGCTCCCCATGTAAGGGGATATCCATGTATGGGGATCCCCACCACCTCTCTTTAGTACTAGATTTTTCCAAATTTTGGTGTAAAGTCCCCCTGTATGGGGATCCCACATAAGCAGATCCCCTTTTTCACAAAGCCAACCCATAGATCGACCTAAAATATCACTCCTGAGCACCCGAGTCACCACCTAAGATTAAAATCATGTCCAAAAATATTACTTAGGGCTATATCAACTTTTGATTCTCTATTTGAATCCTGATTCTCAAAACAATCTCTACTTCGGAGTTAAAAATTCAAATTCCCCTGGTATTTCTCAACTCGTATGGATGTAAGAATTTACATTATTCTTAAAAATGATATTTTTTGTGTGGTAGATTGTCTGTCACGCCCTGACCCTTGTAAATTCTTTATTTTATTATTTTCCTAACTTTGGATAACTTTGTTGGGGTTCGGGATGAATCCCTGTTTAAATTTTTGAGTTTTATTGAGAAAAATGAGTGTTTGGTTTTGGCAATGTCTCGCGCACAAGAAGAGATGGTTGGGAGACTGTACGGCTTCACCCAGGTGATCGTTTGGCCTTCCCATATTTAAAAACTAAAATCAGAATTTAATGACTAATAAAATAAGAGTTAAAATAAAATAAGAAAAGGTAAAATAGATTTAAAGGTATTAATAATAATTTTAATGGGAATGTTATTATTATTATTATTATCATTTTTAATATTAAGAATAATATTATTAAAATTATTATTATCATTATCATTAATAAAATTATTATTATCATTATTAATGTTAAAAATGAAATGTATATTATTATTACTTTTATCATTATATTATTATTATAATTATTATGTTCATTAAAACTATTACTATTTTTATCATCATCATCATCATATTATTATTATTATTATTATTGTTATTATAAATATTATAATCATTATAGATGTTAGTTATTATTATTATTAAGAATTTTATTATTATTATTATTATAGTTTTATTATAGTTAATTATTAGGTTGGGTTTTTTAGGGTTCCCTTTTATTTTTTATTATTTTTTATTTATTTTTTCCTTTATTCCCCAATTTCTCCCCCCTTGTGTCGTTCTCCTCCTCCCTCACCTGGGTAGCACACGCCCCACCTGCGCAACCCCTTGCTCCGACGCTCCATCGCCTCTTTGGCACCGACCTCACATTTGGCCTCCCTACTTGTCGACGCCTCTCCCTCCCTCCTCTTCGGTCGACCCACGACCACGACTTCCCTCCTCTCTGACCGACCCACGGCCTCCCTCCTCTCTAGCCAGCACGACCCACCCCCCTTGTCAGCACACTCTCCTCCAGAGGCCCCCTTTCCGGTGTGACCTCCTTTTGGCGACGTCCTGCCCTCTTCCCTTTGGTAACTTTCTTTTCTTCCTCCTTTGGTAGGGTTTTATTTTATCTAAACCCCAAATGCTCAGATTTTTTTTAGGGTTGAATACCTAAAATTTTGTGTTCAATTTGATTCTTAGGGTTGGTTTTAGCATCCTTTGGGTGCGAATGAGGTGCGTTTGATATTTCTCACCAATTTCGGGAAGTTTTTCATCGTTTGAGGTAGGATCCCTGGGCACATTGACTTTAAATTTAAGATTTCATTGAATTCTTATTTTTTCACTACCCTTAGTTTTTAATTAGTGATTTATTATTTTTATCATAATTGTTCTTTGTGAAATGAGATGTTTTGGTTCAATTTTCTTGATCATGTGGTGTGGAATTGTTAAATTGTGCACACCCTTTTATTTGAGCATTATCCCGGTTGGATTTTATAAGCATTTTTTAATTTTTAGAAGCATGTTTTGGTCTTAAAAATATATTTGCGGTGCAGGAATTGGTGATTGTATTTCCTTAAATGGATTTAAATTAGGTATATTCGTATGAAAATTTTGGTGTGTTTCTTACAAATGTTTTTTAAGTTGTTTAAATGATTTTTTAAATTATTTTGGGGGTGCGAGTCATGTTTTGGAAATGGTTTTAGGCGTGCATTTGGTTTGTCAAGAGGGGTTTTGGGTGTGTTTTCGATGCAAAAGCCTTGAGGTGTTTATGGAAAATATTTTATGAATTTTTTTAATGGTTTATTAAATTATAGAAAATATGTGAGACATATTTGAGAAATTTTATTGAGTTGTACATGATTTTAAATACGAATTTTTAACATGTGGTATGTTTTGTTAAGTTGTGCACACCAGGTGTTGTTAAATGTCTTGATTGGCACTTTAAAGTGATTAATGATTTTTAAATATGTGGTTAGTTTTTTTATAAATGTTGTGGTGATGTTCAAAATGGTGATTAAAGTTTTGAATGGATTTTGTGCACATTAAGTGCTTGTTGATATGCCCCTTTGGCCTTTGTAAATGTGTTTTGGTTTTGAATGGTGGTTTGGATTATGAAATGAGGTTTTGTATGGATATTTATGAAATGGATTGTTTTTGTGAAAACTTTATGAGGCCCGTTTGGTATTTTTATTAAATGGTTGTTTGGAAAACCCTCCGGGGATTCAGTCTTGCCTTGTTGGTTGACCATGGGACAGGAGTGTCCTCAGTATGAGACCTCCCTTGTATGATTATTGTTTAAAGGTGAGGATTACTCCTCGAGGTGTTGGGGGGTGTCGATTTGTGTTTTGTGTATTGGGACATGTGTATGGCTTGTTGCTTGAATTATTCGGCACACCCCTTTGCGAACATAGCATGAGAACCTAACATAGAAAAGAGGATTACTGAGAATGTTTGCCACACTGATCTAGGTTATTGTACTAGCTAGTGACCCATATTAGGTGGTACTTGGGTTTATTTCTATGGGATTGGGCCCCTCAACCAGGCCAGATAGGGCGACGATCAGGCGTTAGGGCATTATGACGTCATTGAGTAGGGGATTCCTTTAGGATGAGTCACATGTATAGTATATTCTGGTTCTCCTCTAAGTTACTAGGATTTCTCATGTTTCCCCCATTACTAGTACCATTAGTGTCATTTCCCTAATTATGTGGAGTGATATTCCTTGTACTTAGCTTGGTGTTTTCTTATAAATCTGTAAATGTGTGGTTTTCTAAAGAGTTTTTCAAGAAGAATGTTTTGAATGAACAAGCACACTTTCCTTTGTCACTTTTATGAAAAATGAACAATTTCTTTTTGGTTCCCCTCTCCCATCTTCCCTTGTGCCTTATTTTAAATCATGAGGGAAATGGATTGTGATTATTTGTTTTAAAATTCAAAGTGTTGAAAAAACCTATATTTGTATACTGTATTTCAAACCCGCAATTCAATGTTTCTTTATTTAAATTATGTTCATTGGGAATAGAATTAGTTGGGCCTACCTACTGAGTTTTAATACTCATGTCAATAGTCTTTTCTTGTTTTTAGTTTCTTTTGCAGGTTCCAAATTTGGTTTGCTCGCCTCGGGCGATGTTTAGAATTGGGTTGGAGAGTTACCCTTGGGGTCACATAGAGACATTGTGGTTTTCAGGTTATATTTGGGTTCCCTTTTGTAGATTTTGTTCACTTTTTTGTTTCTTTAATTGAAATTTTAAATAATGTAAATCATGTAAATCGTGTTTAGTTTGGTTTTCGTGTTCATTTATTTTGCTTCTTTTGTTTATTTCTATGGGAAAAATTGTTCCCTTGTCTCTTATGATGCCCTTGGCACTTGTCGCCAGCCCAGGAGGATCGGGAACGCTTCTTGAGCCTTATCGTGGACCGCCTTGGGTTACTAGTTTGGGGTCTACTTGGGTCAGTTCGTGACAAAAATGGTATCATAGGAGGTCAAATCATAAGTAGAACTTGCTTTTTAGAGTGCTCATCGTTATTTGGGGTGTCAAGTAGGAGTAGGATTGTCAGAGCTCGAGGTGTAAGAATGGGAAGGACTTCATGAACCCTTTCTCATTACAAACCTCAGGTTTCCATGGGATGTCTGGGTTTGTCAGTGTCCTTTGATTCTTGTGAATTGCTTTGTATTGGGAAATAAAAAGGGAGTTGGGCAAGTGGTCTTCGTGAGCTCACAGGGCCTGGAAAGCCATGTGGATCCAGGGACATTGTCCTAGAATGCTCTCGATGATGGTGGTGTGGCCGGTATATGGCCACCAACCATATGTCGGAGTAGCCCGTCAATGCTAGTTTCCCTATGTATATCACTTCAGGCACTTCTAAATTATGAAAATTGATTTGTAAAGTCTTGTTTTAGAAATTGTGAAAAGTTGAATTTAAAATGGGAATGGATTTTTTTATCAAGTTTTGTGTTTCCTTATTCCTTAGTGTCTACCCCCATAAAGACTCGATGAATCCCCAAGGTGCATCTTCAGGTGGTGCACCATTAGAAAACACTCTGATTGATCAACCCATAGACTTCGTCCTCGAGTTTTGGAAGTTGAACTGGTTCACGCCCAAATTTACCCAAGAGAAGAAGGGTAGAACGGTCCTTGTAGTGTAGCTTGGGTTGTCGATTCCACAGAGACCTAAGAAGATACCTAAGATACACAAACTAAGGGACGGATTTTTGGCTATGAAGTGGCCAACTTGGATTGATTTTGGATGGGTTTTAAAGATATCTAAAATATTTAAGTGGATTAAATTTAAAAGAATGAGTTGATCCTAGGTTATCACTCGGGGTGGATTGGACGTATTTTCTTTTTAATGATTTCAATTTCTTAAATTTGAGATGGGTTCATTTAAGGAGATAAAACAACATCATCACTTACTGGTTTAATGCCTAAACCCTCTAATACTAATCACCTATACACTTGAAGGATCAATGTTTTTAGCACTTCAAGGTAAAGGATCGTATTAGTACTTGAAGTGTGTGGCCTTAAATTCAACAAGGACGATGGAGTTTAAAAATCATCAAATAAAAATCCCAATTAAAGAAGTGACTATACATTAATTAGGTGATAAATAACATCCAATCCAGCCCCTTGCTACTCCCTTGGATCAACCCATAAGTGGGTTAGCCCTCCATTGATCCCATGGTTTCAATGGAAGCGGAAAGTAGACTCATAAGGGAGGAATGAAGAAGTAAAGAAAACAACAAAAATAAAATGATCACTCCACCGTTGTGTGAATAATTTCACAAGGGTTGGTGTGAATAAATTCACACCTTGATCCAACGGTATCAAAGTGATATTAAGAACAACAGAATAAGAGTAGAAGAAGAACTTTTATTAAGAAACTAAAGTGAATTGAACAACTTACATGTGAAAGACAAAATTGAGGCAACAAAAATGCAGCATAACATTACAATTAAACAAAGCATCCAAGATCTTCAACTCCTTCACCACCACTGCCTTAAATAGGTATTTTGGGAGCCTTGGGTCGAGCCTTCAACAGTACAAGTCATCCCACTTGAGTATGGTAGGCCTAGGGTGGTGGAAAGTTTGTGGAATTTGGAATTTTCCACATTTGACCCGAGGTGGCAGCCAGATTTCATCCACCGAACAGACGCGTTTGTATGACCTTCTAGATGGCCGAATCAGGGTGGGCCATAGAAGAAGAAAATGGAGCTCCGGATGTCTTCTAACCGCCTGTAAAATTTGGGCCCATTTGGAGTTGTTTATTACGAGATATGATCAAAATGGTGGACTGTTTTTCTGGGCCGCAGAATCTGGCCCAGAATTTTATCTCTAACTTGGGCCGCCTAAATGACCAACATGGAGGCCGAATTAGCATTAACTCCTGAAGAGTGATTTGTTCCTGTACATGTCTTCTATCATCCCACGAAATTTGGGATTAATTGGGCCTGTATGTTGGGCCCCACAGTCTCATCAGTGGGCTGGTGTCCAATCTGCCTTCTCCAGAATTGCTTCCTTTCATTGCCAAATATCTCCATCATCCTCCATGAATTCTCCATTGATCCCTGAATCAAACATGTTCATATTTAAGTGTAGATAAATTTCCAAAAATATCAAATTAAAATATGTAAAATTAAATTCCTTAAAATCAGATGAATCATTGGGTACTTTAAATGATGTTCAAAAATGTACCACATAATAGTGCATTTTAAGAAGGTATTACAATCATAATGTGAAATGGTGTTCAAAGTGTAAAATGCACTAAAATGGTGTTTATGAATAACAAAGAACATGAAAATTAAGTATATTAACAATGAATATTAGCCTCATTTAGTGGCTAATCACACCCCCCAACTTGAGTTTTGCTAGTCCTGAGCAAAATATATCTCATCAAAAATGAAATTCGAATTCCCTTTTCCAAAAACATTTTAATACACAATGATCACCAAAAAACCTTATACCAAACAATCATGAAACCCATCAAAATATTTTAATACGAGATAGTTTCATAAGCAGATCCCAATCCCAAGCCCATTCCTTTGATCAAATCCATCATCATACTTCATCCAACTCAATTAGGTGTAATGATGTGTTGTGAACACAATAGATATGGGGGTTCATTTTCATTCAAGGGGGAAATCATGGAAGCGCTAGGTGGAATCACATTTAATCCTAATATGAGTATTCTTCATTCATTTTTTTTTTTGCAATATTGCTATAGTAATTGAGATTGCAATTAATCAAATTAACCCATGTAGCAAGACTTTGCCGATGACTCCCAGACTCAAAGGCCTTAGGGCACCAAGTGAAGCCCACATACTCGGGCATCGTCTCGAGTTAACTTAATAAAAAACAAAGTCATATTACCATAAATAGAGATAGATTGAAAAACTCAGGGCTAGACAACTCTGGAGTCACGATTCCCAAGTGCCGAAAGCCTCGCATTTTATCAATCCATTGCTCTACACGCAAATTTTTATTTTTTAATATTTTTTTTTTGAGTACTCATATTATTCATAAAAATAAAACCATCCTATGCTATTTATTATGGGACCCCAAAAATTCAAATTAGTACCCCACAGTCTAGAGGACGTGCATTGTGGCATTTTTTTTTATTTGGATGAAAATATAAATGATGACATATCACATTGGACAGCCACACTTTCCAAAATCTATGCTCATGAAATTATACAAGGATTAAAATCAGAATCAGGGCATGCTAAATTATTTGATATTCAGTTTCAAAGTGTGCAATGTGTATTACCATGTTCGAAGTTAAAGGAATTTTTCCTTCCATTTACTTTTTTTTTCAAATCATTCAATTTTTGTTTTTGACACAAAAACATTTTTTTTATTTTATCTCCCCCCAACTTAAAACAACACTGTCCCCAGTGTTTAAAGAAAAGAAAATTTAGAAGGGGGTAGAGGTAGAGAATTAAAGTTCAAAAATGAAATTGAAAATGAGGGTTATGGAATGAAGTCACCTGGTGGTTGAAGTTGGAAGTTCTTGCAGCTTGAATTTGTTCCTTTGATATCCATGTCGCTTGCAAAGTTCCCTAGTGGAAAAAGGAAAAAAAAAAAAAACAAAACAAAAAAAACAAACAATATATATATATTTATATAATAAAGGAAGTAAAATATAAGAATATATATAAAAATTATAGAATAAGGTAGCACAAGAAGCCGCAGGTCAGTGGTAAGCGCGCGCCCCTGTCTCCCTTCGGTCCCGGGTTCGAGTCCCCGCGGCTTCGCCGGTTGTGACGGGGTTTGCCCCACGGCCTATGGCGTGGACTTTTTTTTTTTTTTTGTATTATTATATTTTTTTTTAACCCATTGAATAATAAAAACAAAATAAATTGATGATACATTGTCTTCTTTTTAAATTTCTGGGTAAGGTATTACTCAAGGATCACACCACGTGACACGGATGAATATGGTGCTCCTCTTTCGTACCCATCCATACTCATAATAGAAGAACAGGTCAAAAGTCTTTTTTTTTATTTTTAAATATAAAAATGATTAAGTAATCTTATTTGAAAAATAAAGATGATTCAGAAATATTAGAAACATAAAAACCACGGGTTGCCTCCCGTGCAACGCTTTGTTTAACGTCGTTAGCTCGACTTAAACCCCTTATTGATTAATTGTTGTTTTTTTTTTCATCAAAGGTAGGTTCACTCAGGTCTTCATCAACTTCATGTTTTTGGAATGGTTCTATGAATGGTTTGACTCTATGACCATTAACTTTAAATATTTGACCATTGGTGGGATCTTGAATTTCAACAGCCCCATGGGGGTACACCTTATGCACTATGTATGGACCAGACCATCTAGACCTCAACTTTCCTGGGTGCAAATGAAGTTTAGAACTATACAAAAGCACAGGTTTCCCTGGTTCAATGTGTTTAGTTTTAAGATTCCTAGACTGGTAGGCTTGAACTCTAGCTTTATTGATCCTTGAATTTTCATAAGCCTCCATCCTAAGTTCCTCAAGCTCGTTTAGATCCAATTTCCTCTTTATTCCGGCCAAAGAAATGTCAAAGTTCATTTTTTTGATTGCCCAAAAGGCCTTATGCTCAATCTCCACTGGCAAATGGCATGCTTTACCATAAACCAACCTATATGGGGACATTCCTAGGATAGTTTTAAATGCTGTTCGATATGCCCAAAGAGCATCTAAGAGTTTGCTCGACCAATCTTTCCTAGATGGATTAACAGTTTTCTCAAGAATTTGTTTGATTTCTCGATTGGCTAACTCAGCTTGACCATTGGTTTGTGGGTGGTAAGCGGTGGACACTTTGTGAGAAATTCCATACTTCTCCATGAGCGATGAGAATGGGCGATTGCAGAAATGAGTTCCACGATCACTAATGATAGCCCTAGGAATCCCAAATCTAGAGAAGATGTTTTCTTTAAGGAATCTAATCACAGTTTGATGGTCATTGGATTTTGTAGGAATTGCCTCAACCCATTTTGAGACATAATCGACAGCCAAGAGAATGTAAAGATATCCCCTAGAGTTTGGGAAGGGACCCATGAAATCAATTCCCCAACAGTCAAAGATTTCAACCACTAATATTGGAGTGAGAGGCATTTGATTCCTTTTTGTGATGGACCCTACTTGTTGACACCTAGGACAACTTTGACAAAATGTGTAGGAGTCCCTTGAGAGGGTGGGCCAAAAGAGACCACATTGAAGAACCTTGGCAGAAGTTTTCTTAGAGGAAAAGTGACCTCCACAAGCCTCACTATGACAGAACATTAGGATGGACTCTTGTTCGGATTCTGGCACACACCTCCTAATAACTTGGTCAGGACAGAACTTATATAGGTATGGATCATCAAACACATAATGCTTGACATCAGAAAGAAATTTTCTTCTAGCTTGGGTCCCTAAGAATTTTGGAATGACCCCTGAAACTAAGAAGTTGGCTATGTCAGCATACCAAGGGCAATCACTCACAGAATAGAGGTTCTCATCAGGAAATGAATCAGACACAGAAAGGTGATGTGATTTGTCCTTGAATTCCAACCTAGAGAGGTGATCAGCTACAACATTCTCGACACCTTTTTTATCCTTAATGGTTAAATCGAACTCTTGAAGAAGAAGGACCCACCTAATCAATCTAGCCTTTGCATCTTGTTTTTGGAAGAGATATTTTAGAGCTGAATGGTCGGTGAATACAATGATGGGTGATCCTAAGAGGTAGGACCTGAATTTCTCTAAGGAAAACACAACAGCAAGTAACTCCTTTTCAGTGGTGGTGTAATTGATTTGGGCATCATTTAAGGATTTGCTTGCATAAGAAATGACATATGGAGTTTTATCACACCGTTGTCCTAACACAGCTCCTACAGCAAAGTCACTGGCATCACACATGAGTTCGAAAGGAAGGTCCCAGTTTGGAGATTTCATAATGGGAGGAGAGGTGAGAGCGGATTTAAGGGTTGAAAATGAACCCTCACAGCTTTCTGTCCAAACAAATGGAGCATCCTTTACTAGGAGAGCACAAAGAGGGCGAGAGATTGAACTAAAGTCCTTAATGAATCTTCTATAGAAACCAGCATGTCCTAAGAAGGACCTCACTTCCTTAACAGTTCTGGGTGATGGAAGGTGACGAATGATGTCAACCTTTGCTTTATCAACTTCAATCCCCCTACTCGAGACCAGATGGCCTAGAACAAGTCCCTCTTTAACCATGAAATGGCATTTTTCCCAGTTTAGGACCAGATTTTTTTCTTCACATCTTGACAAGACTCTCTCCACATTCTGCAGACATCCCTCAAAGGTATCCCCAAACACAGAGAAGTCATCCATGAAGACCTCAAGAAAATCCCCTACCATGTCTGAGAAGATTCCCATCATGCACCGCTGGAAGGTTCCAGGGGCATTGCATAACCCGAACGACATGCGTTTAAAGGCAAAGGTACCGAAAGGACATGTGAATGTAGTCTTCCCTTGATCCTCTAGGGAGACCTCAATTTGATTGTAACCTGAGTACCCATCTAGGAAGCAATAGAATTGATGACCCGCCACTCGCTCGAGGACTTGATCAATAAAGGGCAAGGGAAAATGGTCCTTCTTGGTACAAGAGTTGAGCTTCCTATAGTCAATACAGACTCTCCAGCCACTACTCACCCTAGTTGGAAGAATTTCCCCATCCTTATTAGTGATCACAGTGATTCCAGATTTCTTTGGGACAACTTGAATTGGGCTTACCCACTCACTCTCAGCTATGGGGTAGATGATACCAGCTTTCAACAACTTAAGAAGTTCTTTCCTTACCACATCCATAAGATTTGGATTGAGTCTCCTCTGAGGTTGACGACATGGTTTGGATTCAGATTCAAGAGTAATCCTATGAGTTCCAATAAGTGGGCTAATCCCAGGAATATCAGACAGGGTCCAACCAATGGCTTTCTTGTGTTTCCTAAGGACATCTAGAAGCATCCCCTCCTGATTGGCTTCAAGAGAAGAAGATATGACTATAGGATGTGTTTGATTTTCCCCTAGGAAGGCATACTTGAGGGAAGTAGGAAGTTCCTTCAATTCAAGATCTGGTTGGTTCAGAATTTCAGCAGAATATTGGGGCATTGGATCAAGATCAAATTTGTTTCCTAGATTTTCAGATTGAATTGATTCCCCATGTGTAGAAGTTTCAGCCACAAGATTGTATTGACCTGGGTTAGGGAAGGGAGTTTGAGTTGTCTCCATGAATGTGTTTTCCTGAAAGGTTTCACTGATTGTTGGTCCTAAGACATCATTATAGGAGCAATTTGAAAATGATTCGAGCCAAGGAGATAAACTTCCTTCATGTGAACAAAGGAAATCAATCTCATTCTGACTTAAACATTCATCAAATATTCCTTGATGTTCCATGGATTCATTATCAATTCTTCCTATCATGTTTACTTCATGAATATCCTCGTCATCCCCTATTTGTGAGCTTGCATTATAGATGTTCAAGTCTAGACTCATGTTCCCAAAGGTGATGGTCATGTTCCCATTTCGGACTCGGATAACAGAGTTGATTGTTGCAAGGAAAGGACGACCAAGGATGATTGGGGTTTGTTCCTTATTTCCTAAATTTGGATGGTTGTCAAGTACAATGAAATCAGCAGGGTAGATGAAGTTTTCAACCTTTACCAGAACGTCCTTTAAAATCCCCTTGGGAACCCTAATGCTACGATCAGCAAGCTGAAGTGTGACAGATGTGGGTTGGAGCTCTTCTAGGCCTAACTGGCAGTACACAGCATATGGGATGAGATTGACACTAGCACCTAGGTCACACAAGGCCTTGACAACTTTGCTTTCTCCTAGTTCAACATTGATGTAAGGGCAACCTGGGTCTTTCAACTTAGGAGGAATGGTCCCTTGAATGGTGGTACTCACATTAGCAGCCAAAAGGACTTGGTTTTTATGTGAAAATTTTCTTTTAAAAGTGCACAAGTCCTTAAGGTACTTTGAGTAGGAAGGTATGGTTTGGATTGCATCGAGAAGAGGAATGTTCAACTTGACTTGTGAGAAGATTTCCCTCAATGTTTCACTCAGTTCAGGCTTGGATTTCCCCCTCATGCGTTGGGGAAATGGTGCAGGTTGTGGGGTTGTTTGTTGAAGAGTTGTTTCTTTCACATTGTTACCAGTTTCCTCAGTTTGATCTTGTGGTTCACTTGAATTCTCATCCAAGTTTGAATCTTCAGGTGGGTTCTGAATTAGTTGTTCAGGTTTCTCAATTGATTTCCCACTTCTTAAAACAGTCACAGACTTTAGTTGTTCATGAGTTGTTTGAGCACAACTTGACTCTCCCCTTGAAGTTGAGGATGGCACCGCCTGAGTAGGCATGGGTGCCTTTCCTGTTTTGATGGTTTGAAGTTCTTGTTTTAGGGAAGATACCTCCGAGTTCATCCTCTCCATTTGTTTGCACAGTTGTTCTAGTAGGCTTTGTGGAACAGTTTGGGTGGGTGCTTGAGTAGGTTGGTTTATCCCAGAGGGATATTTTGGAGGTGGTATGGTTTGTTGAAAATGGACCGGTGGTTGTTGGTATTGGATAGGTTGGGTTTGGAACTGGTTATGGTTTTGGTAGTTCTGATGGGGGTAAGGATTTTGTCCCTGTGGTTGGCTAGGTTGTTGGTTATCTTTCCAGCGGAAGCCTGGGTGGTCATTGTACCTTGGATTGAAGGTGTTTTGGTATTGGGGCTTTTGAAAGTTTAGGGCATTGACTTCCGCTGGGGGTCCTCCTAGAAGAACATCCTTGATGGATGGGATGGTTGGGCAGTTGTCTGTTTTATGGTCATGTTTGTCACAAATTGTGCAAACAAGGTCTACATTTTGGATTTCATGGACTTTCCTAAGGTCTATCTCTTCAACCTTCCTAGAGAGTGCTGCGAGTTTAGCCCTAAGGCTTTCCTCTTCTCTAAGTGTATGAATTCCAGTGGTTCTTTGTGTCTTTTCAGAATAAGGTGAAGTTCCCCAAGTTTGGTTTTGTTCAGCCAGACTTTCGAGATACTCGTAAGCATCATTTGGGGCCTTGTTTTTAAAGGTTCCATTACACATCATGTCAATGAATTGTTTATTACCCGGACCCAACCCTTCATAGAAAATTCTCACTTGTTCAGGTATGGAAAACCCATGGTGTGGAACCATGTTTAGGGTGTCTTTGAACCTCTCCCATGTTTCATAAAATGACTCTCCCTCTTTTTCAAAAAAGTTTTGGATGCTCTTTTTAAGTGCAATTGTTTTGTGATGAGGGAAGTATTTTTTGTAGAATTCTCTTTGCAGTTGGTCCCAAGAGTGGATTGATGCAGGTCTCAAGTTGTTTAGCCAATTTTTAGCTCGATCCTTTAATGAAAAAGGAAATAGCCTCATCTTAGCGGATTCTAGTTGATGTGGGGGACACATGGTTTCAACAATGTCGTTGAACTCTTTGACATGAAGGTATGGCATTTCTGACTCCATCCCATGAAAGGTTGGAAGGTGGTTTAGGACATGGGGTTTGAATATGTAGTTGGTGTCTCCTATGGAATTGTGTCTAATGCATGAGGGGGCATTGGTCCAAGCTGGAGTGAGGTAGTCGTTCATGGTTTGATCAACTACATTCCCTAAGTTTGGAGCTTCTTGGTTTTGGTTTCCCATTTGATTCCCCCCAGGGTTTACAATTTGATTTTGTGGATGACCCTCCATTGGACTTGTTTCAAGTTCTGACTTTGGGGTTTCAAGAATATTTGAATCTGATTTAAACAATCCCTTAGGTGCACTTGACTCCCCTATCCTAGGACTTTCCACCCTAACTAGTCTGTTTGAGAAATCGCGGGTGTAGGCGGACATGCGCCAAAAAAAAAAGCGAGAAAGGGACAAGATAAGAGATCTTGGGTGAGAGTAGAAGAATGGAGGTGAGGAAAGAAGGTTTTTTTTTTTGATCTAAGGTACTTACTTGGTCCCCGGCAACGGCGCCAAAATTTGGTTCACGCCCAAATTTACCCAAGAGAGAAGGGTAGAACGGTCCTTGTAGTGTAGCTTGGGTTGTCGATTCCACAGAGACCTAAGAAGATACCTAAGATACACAAACTAAGGGACGGATTTTTGGCTATGAAGTGGCCAACTTGGATTGATTTTGGATGGGTTTTAAAGATATCTAAAATATTTAAGTGGATTAAATTTAAAAGAATGAGTTGATCCTAGGTTATCACTCGGGGTGGATTGGACGTATTTTCTTTTTAATGATTTCAATTTCTTAAATTTGAGATGGGTTCATTTAAGGAGATAAAACAACATCATCACTTACTGGTTTAATGCCTAAACCCTCTAATACTAATCACCTATACACTTGAAGGATCAATGTTTTTAGCACTTCAAGGTAAAGGATCGTATTAGTACTTGAAGTGTGTGGCCTTAAATTCAACAAGGACGATGGAGTTTAAAAATCATCAAATAAAAATCCCAATTAAAGAAGTGACTATACATTAATTAGGTGATAAATAACATCCAATCCAGCCCCTTGCTACTCCCTTGGATCAACCCATAAGTGGGTTAGCCCTCCATTGATCCCATGGTTTCAATGGAAGCGGAAAGTAGACTCATAAGGGAGGAATGGAGAAGTAAAGAAAACAACAAAAATAAAATGATCACTCCACCGTTGTGTGAATAATTTCACAAGGGTTGGTGTGAATAAATTCACACCTTGATCCAACGGTATCAAAGTGATATTAAGAACAACAGAATAAGAGTAGAAGAAGAACTTTTATTAAAAAACTAAAGTGAATTGAACAACTTACATGTGAAAGACAAAATTGAGGCAACAAAAATGCAGCATAACATTACAATTAAACAAAGCATCCAAGATCTTCAACTCCTTCACCACCACTGCCTTAAATAGGTATTTTGGGAGCCTTGGGTCGAGCCTTCAACAGTACAAGTCATCCCACTTGAGTATGGTAGGCCTAGGGTGGTGGAAAGTTTGTGGAATTTGGAATTTTCCACATTTGACCCGAGGTGGCAGCCAGATTTCATCCACCGAACAGACGCGTTTGTATGACCTTCTAGATGGCCGAATCAGGGTGGGCCATAGAAGAAGAAAATGGAGCTCCGGATGTCTTCTAACCGCCTGTAAAATTTGGGCCCATTTGGAGTTGTTTATTACGAGATATGATCAAAATGGTGGACTGTTTTTCTGGGCCGCAGAATCTGGCCCAGAATTTTATCTCTAACTTGGGCCGCCTAAATGACCAACATGGAGGCCGAATTAGCATTAACTCCTGAAGAGTGATTTGTTCCTGTACATGTCTTCTATCATCCCACGAAATTTGGGATTAATTGGGCCTGTATGTTGGGCCCCACAGTCTCATCAGTGGGCTGGTGTCCAATCTGCCTTCTCCAGAATTGCTTCCTTTCATTGCCAAATATCTCCATCATCCTCCATGAATTCTCCATTGATCCCTGAATCAAACATGTTCATATTTAAGTGTAGATAAATTTCCAAAAATATCAAATTAAAATATGTAAAATTAAATTCCTTAAAATCAGATGAATCATTGGGTACTTTAAATGATGTTCAAAAATGTACCACATAATAGTGCATTTTAAGAAGGTATTACAATCATAATGTGAAATGGTGTTCAAAGTGTAAAATGCACTAAAATGGTGTTTATGAATAACAAAGAACATGAAAATTAAGTATATTAACAATGAATATTAGCCTCATTTAGTGGCTAATCATGAACCCTCCTCTCTTTTATGGTCAAGATGATCCTCTTGAGACACAAGAGTAGATGCAGAAGATTGAGAAGGAATTCAGTTTCCTCATGCTACCTGAGATATTAAAGGTATAGTTAACTACCTTTATACTCGAAGGTCTAACTTGGAAATGGTGGAAGACCCTATCTCGAAGCAAGTCTTAGGAAGATCTTATATGGGCATTCTTAAAGTAATCATTCATCCAATAGTATTTTTCTAAGATAATGAATGTGAGAAATAGAATGGAGTTGTGCAGTCTTTAGTAGGGTGTTGGATAGGTATTATAATTCTATCAACACCTTTTGGATCTAGTTTCGTATGACCTAGGGTATGTTGCAAATGATCTCGTGAAGGCTTGACATTTTGAGTTGGGGCTCTATCCTGAACTGCAGTTGGAGGTGGTAGAACTCAACCTAACCACCTTCTCCGATGTGGTGAGACGTGCCTTTCGTGCTGAATCAAAGTTAGTAGGAGGACCTGAGATGGAGAATCTTCCTGTGGTCCTTGGAAGCGGTGCAGAGGATGCCGGTAAGAAGAGTGGGAAGTGGCCTAATGTCGGTAGTGATGATAGGGGAATTAAGATGCCTTCATACCTCTATTAAACTTCTTCAGAGCGCAATTTCTTGAACTTCCATTAGTATGGTAAGAAGGGTTACAAAAATTCGGCGTGCTTGAGTGCTCCAAGAACCTTTTACACCTTTGGATGCTTGGGTCACCTACAGCGGTTCTTTCGGGGTGTTTCCAAGAAGTGTCGTAAAGCCAAACCCAACTCTTCAAAGGCCACCTTAGCCCATTCGCAGGGGTAGGGATATGTTTGGGATAAGTTTGGGGTTTTCTCTCTATAATGTTCTTTGGATGTAATAGTCACGCCTGGTGGTGTTTTGTGGTGTTTATTTTCCTTCAGTTGTAAGAATGGGTGTTGTCGAAACCTTTTTGAACTCTTATTTCAATGGAAGTGTGTTTTGTTAATTTTTGACCTATGCTACCTATTCGGGGGTTTCTAATGCCTGACTACAAAGCAGGAGATGCTTAAAACATCAAATCTCCATCCATGGGTCCTAGAGTAAAGTTGGCGCGTAGTCAAGATAACCCCAGTGGTGTAAAAAGGAATTGGTTTAATTTCTGTCATTAGTGTGCATGGATTGTATTTTTCTATGGGTTTGTATTTGTTGGTATGTTTTCGGCTATAGTTTTGATACCCCATTAGTTGGGCCCTTTCTTCCCTAGCCTTGGTGATGGGAGGGTTTCTAGTCAATGTAAAAAGTCATTGAGTTTGTTTTATGTCATTGGTTCTTATGGTGGGGAGACTCATCATGGGTCTTATTGAACTCAGTGTTAGCCTATTTCTTATGGTGAGGAGTTAGTTTGGGCCTCCCCGTGTTAGTATCTTAGTTCTGTTCTTGGTATCAGTTTGGTGGTGGATGGTCTCGTATGGAGCCACCTAATTCTAAGTTTTTCTTTTGAGCGAGTGTTGGGATGGAAGTGCTCTGGTAGTTTTGTTAATATAAGGTTATAGGGGTTTCCCCGAGATGGGGTTTAAATTTCATCCATTTGTTATGGGTGAAGGGTTGGGTTTTGTCTGGTGATGTTCAAGGTGTACGTATTTCAAGGCTGGTCTGGGCATTGTGAAAGTTCTGTCTTTTGGACCGATCAACCATGGGTGTTTAAGCTTCTGGGGGCGGGTGGCACTTAGCGGGGAGTACATCTTGGTCTCCTGAGTTCTTCTTGTTAGACTTTCTCTAATTTGTGGGATTTTTTTGACCTCTTCGTCTATCGCTCTTTGGGAACCTCCTTGGACTATAAAGGAGTATCAGTTTCTTTTGGGGGTTTGACCTTGGTTTTAGCTTTCTGGGGGCGTAAAACGTTATGTTGGGGAGAGTTGTCACACCCTGACCCTTGTAAATTATTTATTTTATTATTTTCTTGGCTTCAGATAACTTTTCCAGGGTTCAGGATGAGTCCCTATTTAAAATTTTGAGTTTTATTGAGAAAAATATGTGTTTGGGTTTGGAAATGTCTGGCGCATGGGCAGAACATGGTTGGGAGACTGTGCAACTTCGCCCAGGCGACCATGTAGCATGCTCGTCTTTAAAAACTAAAATAAGAATTTAATGACTAATAAAACGAGGGTTAAAATAAAATAAGAAAAAGTAAAATAGAATTAAAGGTATTGATAATAATTTTAATGGGAATGTTATTATTATTATTATTGTTAATATTAAGAATAATATTATTAAAATTATTATTATCATTATCATTAATAAAATTATTATTATCATTATTAATGTAAAAAATGAAATGAATATTATTATTACTTTTATCATTATATTATTATTATAATTATTGTGTTTATTAAAACTATTATTATTTTTATCATCATCATCATCATATTATTATTATTATTATTACTATTATAAATATTATAATCATTATGGATGTTAGTTATTATTATTATTATAGTTTTATTGTAGTTAATTATTAGTTTGGGTTTTGTTTTTTTAGGGTTCCCTTTTATTTTATTTTGTTTTCCTTTCTTCCCCAATTTCTTCCCCCTTGTGTCGTTCTCCCCCTCCCTCACCTAGGTAGTGTGCGCCCCACCTGCGCAGCCCCTTGATCTGACGCTCCATCACCTCTTCGGCGCCAACCTCACCTCCGGCCTCCCTGCTCGCCAGCACCTCTCCCTCCCTCCTCTTCGGCCAACCTGGGACCATGACCTCCCTTCTCTCTGGTCAACCCATGGCCTCCCTCCTTTCCAGCCAGTGTGACCCACCCTCTTTCTGGTGTACTCTCCTTTGAAGACCCCCTTGTTAGTGCGACCTTGTTCCGGAAACGACCTCCCCTCTTCCCTCTGATAACTTCCTTTTCTTCCTCCTTTGGTAGGGTTTTTATTTTAGTTAAACCCTAGATGCTTATATTTTTTTCTTTTAGGGTTGAATACCTAAAATTTTGGGTTCAATTTGATTCTTAAGGTTGGTTTTAACATCCTTTGGGTGAGAATGAGGTGTGTTTGATATTTCACACCGATTTTAGGAAGTTTTTCATCATTTGAGTAGGATCCCTTTGCGCATTAACTTTAAATTTAAGATTTCATTGAATTCTTGTTTTTGCACTACCCTTAGTTGTTAATTAGTGATTTATTATTTTTATCATAATCGTTATTTGTGAAATGAGGTGTTTTGGTTCAATTTTCTTGATCATGTAGTGTGAAATTATTAAATTGGTAACACCCTTTTATTTGAGCACTAGCCCGGCTGGATTTTGCAAGCATTTTGTAATTTTTAGAAGCATGTCTTGGTCTTAAAAATATATTTGTGATGCAGAAATTGGTGATTCTTTTTTCTCAAATGGATTGAAATTAGGTATATTCGTATGAAAATCTTGGTGTGTTTCTTACTAATATTTTATAAGTTGTTTAAATGATTTGTTAAATTATTTTGGTGGTACGAGTCATGTTTTGGAAATGGTTTTAGGCGTGCGTTTGTTTTTTCAAGAGGATTTTTGGGTGTGTTTTTGATGAAAAAGCCTTGAGGTGTCTATTGAAAATGTTTTATGAATTGGTTTAATGGTTAATTAATTTATAAAAAAGATGTGAAACATATTTGAGAAATGTTTTGAGGTACGTATGATTTTAAAAATAGATTTTTAACATGTGGTGTGTTTTTTTAAGTTGTGCACACTAGGTGGTTGTTAAATGGCCCGATTGACACTTTAAAGTGATTAATGATTTTTAAAGATGTGGTTAGTTTTTTTAATAAATGTAGTCGTGATGTTCAAAATGGTGATTAGAGTTTTGAATGGATTTTGTGAACATTAAGTGCTTGTTGATATGCCCCTTTGGCCTTTGTAAATGCATTTTGGTTTTTAAGGGTGGTTTGGATTATGAAATGGGGTTGTGTATGGATATTTATGAAATGTATTGTTTTTGTGAAAACGTTATGAGGTCCGTTTGGCATTTTTATTAAATGGTTGTTTGGAAAACCCTCTGAGGAGTGATCCTTGGCTTGTTGGTTGACCATGGGATGGGAGTGTCCTCGGTATGGGACCTCCCTTGTATGATTATTGTTTAAAGGTAATGACTACTCCTCGAGGTGCCGGGGTGGTGATGATTTGTGTGTTGTGTATTGAGACATGTGTATGGCTTGTTTCTTGAATTGTTTGGAAGAGACCTTTATGAACATAGCATGAGAACCTAGCATAGCAAAGAGGATTACTCAGAACGTATGTTGCACTAGTCTAGGTTATTGTACTAGCTAGTGGCTCATAGTAGGTGGTACTTGGGTTTATTTTTATGGGATCAGGCCCCTTGACCAGGCCAGATAGGGTGATAGTCGAGCATTAGGGCGTTATGAAGTCATTGAGTAGGGCATGCTTTCAGGATGAGTCACATGTATAGTATGTTCTGGTTCTCCTCTAAGTTCCTAGTATTTCCCATGTTTCCCCCATTACTAGTACCATTAGTGTCATTACCCTTGTTATGTGGAGTGATATTCCTTGTACTTAGCTTGGTGTTTTCTTGTAAAACTGTAAATGTTTGGTTTTCTAGAGAGATTTTTAAGAAGAATGCTTTGAATGAACAAGCACACTTTCCTTTGGAACTTTTATGAAAAATGAACAATTCCTTTTTGGTTCCCCTCTCCTATATTCCATTATTCCTTGTTTTAAATCACGAGGGCAATGGATTGAGATTATTTGTTTTAAAATACAAAGTGTGAAAAAACCCTATATTTGTATACTATATTTCAAACCTACAAATAAATATTTCCTTTTTTAAAGGATGTGCATTGGGAATAGAATTATTCAGGCCTACCTACTGAGTTTTAATACTCATGTCTATAGTATTTTCTTGTTTTTTGTTTCTGTCACTGGTTCCAACTTTGTTTTGATCACCTCGGGCAATGTTTGGAATTGGGTTGGAGAGTGATCCTCAAGGTCAGATGGATACGTCGTGGTTGTCAGGATCTGTTTGGGCTCCCTTGTGTAGCTTTTGTTCAGTTTTTTGTTTCTTTAATTGAAAATGTAAATAATGTAAAGCATGGAAATCGTGTTTATTTTGGTTTTATTATTCATTTATTTTGCTGATTTTGTTTATTTCTATGGGATAAATCATTCCCTTGTCTCTTATGATGCCCTTGGAGCTTGTCGCCAGCTCTGGAGGATCGAGAATGCTTCTCGGTCCTTATCGCGAACCACCTTGGGTGATCGGTTTGGGGTCAACTCAGGTTGGTTTGTGACATTACCGACCACAAACTAACTAAAAATTTATCTCACTCATTATTTGAGATGAATTTTATCTACAAAAATACATATTTAATAAGTTTCTCCCCCATGGCCATTCGGTAGCTGCTGAAATGAAATTTATCTCAATGATTGAGTGAGATAAATTTGAACTTTAATAGTAAGAAATACATGATTTTTCATAAAAAAGTTAAATAATTCCAAATAAAATTTATCTAAATGATAGGGTGAGATAAATTTCATCTCAAAGCTAATAAGTAAATGAGTTTTCCTATTGATGGTAGTTTGAACAATCATCAACTAAATGAAATTTAGGGTTTAATAAATAAAATTTAGGGTTTTCATAAAACCCTCAAAATAAAATACATAGGTAAACATAAAATTTAATTATGACAACTTATAATCAGAAATAAATAATCAAAAGTTTAATAATTAAAATATAGGAATTAAATGTATAGTTTTCATCCAAAAAATATTGAACATTCTAATGTTATATTTGTTGAAGAAATGTTTCTAGAAACCAAAAGGGAGTATGAGAAAAAAAACACTTGAAAAGGAGAGAAGCTCGAACTATCGACAATGAATCTCTAGAATAACACCATTTTTTTGTGCATTAAGAAGATGGAACTGGAAGAAGTAACTGAATAGAGATGGATAGTCACACATCATACTGAGAACTTGATAGAGAGAGAGTTGGGTGTTGTAGAATGGAGGAGAGGGAGGGAAAGAATACATTTTCAAGAAATCCTTATTTATATTATATTTAGTGTGTTTTATGTAAAAAATATTGATGTTGTATATGATGACATCGATTTTAGATGTGAAAAGTTATGATGAAAATGGGGTGTGTGCCTACTAATTTTGAGGTACTCGAACCAAAACCTGAATCCATTTAAATAATAACTACCTTAATCCTGACCCAAACCTACTTAACCCTAGTTATTCACTACCCTAAACCTAGTCTGATTGCTGAAATAATACCCATTTAAATACCTAAATTAGTTTATTTTGGTTTATATTTCATTTTTTTAATATGGGTGTTGGGCAGCGGTGTTGCGTACAATTTCATGGAATTGGTCTGGCATAACAATAGGGTGGCACAACTTCAGACCACAGTAGGAGAGACATAGGGGTTTGTGGATGCAGGGGCATGCTGAGGCTTATAGAACATTAGATACTTGTGTCTTTATAAGTATAACAGACCAAACCAGGTCAACCAATAATGTCACCTGAATTGGATTTCCACAAGGCCCGAAGCGCATTCCAGATCACCATGGGTTGGCGACAAGCACCAAGGTATCATACAAAGAGACATGGGAATGATTTCACCCTCATTAGACATATGATATGATAGAAAAAACATAGTATCATAGCAGATATCCAAGATACATTATATGTCAAAAAATAGCCAAAATAAAAAAGGTAACATCCACAATTGGATAACAAGGTCTAGGTAAACAAATTAAAGATCAATAAAATGGAACCTGAAGCAACCCATGGGTCCATATCTATATTTCCATATGTCACCATTGTCCCAACCCATCAGAAGGCAACATGATCTAGGAGATTCATCCGCTACATGATGCTCTTCCCTTTACCTGTATCCTGCAAAACCAAGGCTATAAATACCCTAAAGAAAAAATTAGTGTGTGGGAACTAAATCTTAGTAGGATACCACCAAGAATCTATAAAATGTATTTCCACATACATATATTAGTTCTTGTATAAAAAAATCTAAAATAGATAAGTCATTTATTTTCTATATAAAATTTTCCTTTGGTTTTCTTTTCCAAATCATGTCATATTTAAATACACAAAGCAATATGGAATATAATTTATCCACATGGCATAAATAGATGAAATAAATAATCTTCAATAATCATATCCAAATCAAGTTCCCAAATGTTCTTATCAAATAAACAAGCATGAAATGTATTATCAAAGTACCAAAGGTACAATCACACACAAGGGTGTTCACAACCCATACAAACAAGACCAATAGCTGGTATACGTGACTCATAATTTCCTGAAACCTCGATACCCTAGAAAGGATACCCACTAGTAATTCATGAAATCATTTTCACCTCCCCTAGTGATATATAACCCCACCAGGGTTCACATGTGTCGAGTTTTCCCCCATACCCCAAGGCATTCCTGATGTGCAAGTACATTGTCATTTCGTTCAAGAAACAAATTCATGTTTTATAAAAAAAATCCAAGGAAAATCATTTCAATAAAAATTACCTGAGGTAAATTTATTTCATTTCCATGCTCATATTTTCATATAAAAAAATCTATAGTGATGTCACACCTCTTCAATTACTTAGAAAATAACTTTTAAATCAAACCCTTCTTTGAGACATTCCATAAAATCCAATTTCAACATCAAAATCAATTTTCAAAGTAATCCCATTTTGAAAACAATTTCATTATCATCAAAGATTATATTCACCTCTTATGGATTTCAAATCATAATTTCATAAATAAAAAACAAAGGAAAAATCATAAGAATGTACGGAATGCTAAGGGGTAGACCATAGGATAGAGACACCTACCATGACATGGTGAAAACCTCATTGCCTTCTATAACGATGATGAGAGAGAAAGATATCAGATTCTTAAGAACCTAGATTTGATGGAAAAAAATTCAATTCTCCTTGTCTATGTTAGATCTAGTGATCTAGCCTCCTAAGACATCAATCTCATAGAGAATAAGAGAAGAAGGCATATTGGAATGGATTTCACTTATCGGATTACACCCAATAGAGATCCAAGATTCCAACCGACACTAAGATTCACCACTGAGGAGAGATAGAGAGAGAGAGAGCTCAAAATTTCACCGAGGAGACTCTAAACCAAGAAAATATGAATCAGGTACATAAGGTTCAAATCAGAGGAGATAAAAACTTATTTCAGGCTAAAATGACATTTTAGGCCTTACTAAATCACACACCCAGCAAAATCACTAGTGATCCACTAGGAATCATCGACCATCTGGTGGGTATAGGAAGAGATCCTATACTTACAGGTCTTCCACCAGCTGACTGATGGGTATAGGTAGAGAGCTTGTACCCCCAGGTACTCCACTGGCTAGTCAGTGGCACCTGTAGACATATAGGTGTTCTGCCAGCCTGCACCGGTTAACTAGTGGCCTCTTACTACCATCAATAATCCAAAAACCTCTTCTCTTCCTATGAACGACCCAGAAACTAAAAAGGAAAAAACAAAAAGGGGATCCGTACCTAATTCCACATACAAGGGTGTGAAAATTATCTCCACCATAAAACCATTATGTCCCTAGAATGGATCAAGATCATAGACCCGAGAATATATAAGGCCATTATTCCATCACCATGGTCTCATGATCCCATGTCTCAAGGTTGTCCCTACCATACTACCATCTCACTTGAACCAATGGGATCATCCTTCTATGCAATACTTTATCTTGTCGGTCCACTATTTGAAGAGGTATTTTGACCACTGAGGTGTTAGGTTTAATCTCAACATCCTCCCACTTGGTCGTGTGGGATATATCCAAATGATACTTCTTCAGTTGGGAAATGTGAAGCACATTATGGATATAATTCAAATGAGAAAGTAATTTTAATCAATAATATATCATCCTGAGTCACCCCACAATCTCAAATGGTCCAACATAATGTGGTGTTAACTTACCCTACCTCCCTAATCATTTATGTCCCAACCAAGGTGAAACTCTGATGAAAACCCGACCACAAACCTCAAACTCCAATAGATAACGACATTGATCGACATAAGATTTTGGGATACTCTAAGCAGTTGTTAACCTCTTCTTTATAAAATTCATGATATTCATCATCTCCTATAAAATTCTTGGTCTTACCAAGGACCATTATCCAACCTCTTCCCAACAAAGTGGTGATCTGCAAGACCTTTCATACAACACCTCAAAAGGTGTCATCCATATCGAAGTTTGATAACTATTGTTATAGGAAAATTCCACTAAGGGTGCATGTTTCTCCCAAGATCCATTAAAGTTAAGCACACATGCATGAAGTATGTCTTGAAGAATCTGAGTGTCTTGCTTAGATTTACCATCCATTTGGGGATTATAATTCATGCTCAAATTTAAATGAGAACCCAACACTACCTGTAATCCACTCCAGAACTGGTATTTGGAGTTAGGGTCTCTATCAGATATGATAGTTTAAGGTACACTATGAAGTTTGATAATATTCTTCACATACAAGTTCCCAAGGTCCTCTACCTTTATCGACTCCTTTATAGGTAGGAAATGCATTTATTTCATGAGTCAATCAATAATCACCCATATAGACTCCTTCCACTAGTATTTTGATGTATACTAATCATAAATTATATGGCTATCTCATACCATTTCCATATTATAATGGGTAAGGGTTACAACAAAACAGTATGCCTCTAATGTTTCATCTTAATTCTCTGACATGTGAGGCACTGAGATAGAAAACCTTTAATTGATCATCTCATTCTCGACCACCGATAATGATCTCTCAAGTCATGGTATATCTTGGTATCTCAAGGATGCACAGACCAAATCTATTGGTGTCCACTAACCATCAACTCCCACCTCAAGTCAATCAGAACAACCATCCTTCCTTGGAAGCGCAATACTCCATCAGGAGACCAAGATCACTCACTCGAGGTCTCCCCACAATAAAGAATCCTACAAAAGCATAAACACTTCACATCCTATCCCTATCCATGTTGAATTTAATCATCTATAAATTATCCAACCCGAGCATAATGTCACGACCCAATCATGGGGGTCCTGTCCCACACCAGCAAGAACATCAAAGCTGCGGTTCATCTGGTTAGTCCCAATCGAAGAGATGGGAGTCGCCCCGACAAAGAGGATGATGGTGCGTGTCAACCTTGACACCACTGGTTGGGAGTTGGGGCCACTCTCCTGATGAGTCCATGGCAGGACGAAACCAGTGAACCTCACATATGAAGAGCTGGACGGCTGAACCCCGCCCGCCTTGGAGGGGGCTGGGGTGCCGCACGGGCGAACTGCTGTGCTGAGACGCTCAGCCCGTGACAAGTGGTATCAGAGGGAATGTGCCTCGTGGTGTTGAGGAATGCTGCCGGATGGACCATGGTGGTGGGAGCGGAGTCCCGGGGTGTCATGTGGAGGTGACACGACATAGAAGGTTGCGCTTGCGAGAAGTCCGAGGCAGAGACGCCACTATGAAGGGTGGGTCTCGTGGAGGTGGTTTTCGACCCTGAGAGAGAGGGTGGACCACGGTGGTTTGCGACCCAGAGAGTGGGTGGACCATTGATGCCAACGACAAGGAAGGAGCGTCCCCTGAGGCCATGCTTGGTAACCGGTTAGTTGGAAGCAGTCGCGAACACACAGAAGGCCACGATCCTGCATGCACGAGGGCGTGCATGGAATGGTGGTGGGAGAATGTCACGACCCAATCATGGGGGTCCTGTCCCACACCAGCAAGAACATCAAAGTTGCGGTTCATCTGGTTAGTCCCAATCGAAGAGATGAGAGTCGCCCCGACAAAGAGGATGATGGTGCGTGTCAACCTTGACACCACTGGTTGGGAGTTGGGGCCACTCTCCTGATGAGTCCATGGCAGGACGAAACCAGTGAACCTCACATATAAAGAGTTGGACGGCTGAACCTCACCCGCCTTAGAGGGGGCTGGGGTTCCGCACGGGCGAACTGCTGTGCTGAGACGCTCAGCCCGTGACAATAAGCTACAAATACATGTTCGTCATCTCTTCCTTCATCCAAGTGCATCTCAGCAAGCAAGCTCATCAAACACTAATATTTCACTAATTCCTTTACTGCTTGAGCCTATAATTTTTTTCTCAAATGGTATATGACCACATTCCCTTTTCTAGGGTTGTATGAAATATCAAAATCAAAGGTCTAAAGGTACTCTGCCCGAAACCTTTATCTCAAACTCAGATTCCTCTAAGTGGAGATATACTTCAGACTCTTATGGTCTGAATACACTGTAAACCACTCTCTAAATAGGTAGTGATTCCAAGTAATAAAAGTGTACATCACTTTTACTAACTCAAGATCATGAATGAAATAGTTATTTTCATGAGTACATAACTAATGAGAGCTATAAGCTACTATATATCTCCCCTGCATGACAACACAACCCAAACCCATACATGAGGCATCACAGTAAACACCATAACCAACACTCGAATCAGGAAGAATCAAGTCGAGATATGAAGTTAATCTCACTTTTAGCTTCTCAAAATATATCTAGTACTGATCGCTCTAAACAAACTTTACACTCTTATGGGACAAATCTATCATAGGGGATGCAATATTGGAGAAGTCTCAAACAAAGTGCATGTAATAACTAGTTAATCCCAAGAAACTCTAGATCTCAGACACATTTATGGGTTACTCCCAAGACATCACAGCCTGAATCTTATCAAGATACATTGAGACGCCTTCCTTAGAAATCACATGCCCTCAAAATTTCACCTCTCGAATCTAGAACTGACATTTGGATAGTTTTCCATACATATGGTGTTCTCTCAAGATTCTAAGGATGGTATTCAGATGCTCAGTATTATCTTACTCTAATATGAAATATATGAGGATATCATCCACAAAGAAAACCATGAAAGAATCCAAGAACCAATGGAAGGTTCTATTCATTAAATCCATAAATGTTGTAAGATAATTAGTAAGGTTAAACCGCATGACTAGATTCTTAAAATGCTCATACCTTCTCCTGAACATCATATTAGGAATATCGTCCTCTCAGACCCTCAACTGATGGTACCCCAATCTCATATCAAATTTCAAAAACAAATGGGCTCCCTTGAGCTGATTAAAAAGATAATCAATCCTAGGAAATGGATATTTTTTCTTCATTGTAACCTGGTTGAGTTTTTGGAAATCAACACAAAGTCGGAGACTCTCATCCACCTTCGTTGCAATGAGCACTGGTGATTCCCAAGGTGAAACACTAGGGATGATAAATCTCTTAGCCTCAAGATTCTCAAGATGAACCTTTAATTATTTCAATTCAGCGAGTGTCGTGTGGTACAAAGTTAAAGAAATGGGTCTTGTCCCCATAAGTAAGTCTATAGAGAACTAAACTTCCCTCTGAGATAGTAATGTAGAGAAACAATATAGAAAAACACAGGGATACTCACTCAACACCATTGGAAGAGGACCACTAAGACGTGGATCGACGACATCAAGAAATAACTTTGAAAACTAGCCGGATATCATCTCTATACTAAGAGTAATGTGACCTACTCTCCCCGATCTTGAATCCCACTCACCCTGGAAGACATGAGTGGCTCCATCAAAAGAAAGAAGCTCTACCCGATGATGATAACAATAAATTTGGGATTTGTAGCTAATCATCCAATACATGCTAGTGATGTGATCAAAGATGTCATGATCAAGAACTAGAAAATACCATACGGTTTTATAGTTAGTGATCATCAGTCGACACTTGGGACATTTAAATCCCTACTCTGACTTCATTCCTAAAGGAGTAGAAAGAGCCATCAAGAAAGGCATAAGCTCCAAAAGAAATCCCAACATATCGATCAACTTGTATGAGATAAAGGAATGAGTTGAATTGATATCAAATAAGTCCATAACCATAAAAGACACAATAAATAGCATACCTCTCATGGTTGTTGGTCTTGCCTTTGACTCCTCCGGTGCACACTCCAATGCATACAAACATCCAACTGCATCTTTCCCTTTCTTCACAACCTAAGCATCACCACTGACATGAGGTTTTGATCCCACCCCTTTTATTATATCAGATCTAAACTGAGAGACCTTGGTGAAGGTGGATCTATATCTACTTCCCTATGATGATCTCTCAAAAAAATGCAAAAGATAACCAGATTTCCCACAATCCTAACACACCCTGGGTGCTTCCAAACAATCAAGTTTGAGGTGTCCCTTTCTCCCACACTAGTAACTGACCAGTTGACTCTGACCTGACATCTATTTCACACTCCTACCACTACCACAGTATTGGTCATCTTACTTCCTCTTATGGAAAAAAAACTTTGGCCACCTCCCACTATCATTAGTGCTCCAAGGAGTCCGGTCATCTCAGCTTTATCATCCTCAACCATAAATACCTTGTCCACAACCTCAGTGGAGGTGGGTAGGAACATAAGAATAAATATAGACTGAATATTGGCCCTCGTGCCCATTTCAAACCATTGTGCCTTGAGATAGTCATTAGAAATAAGTTTTGGAGACATATGCACCAACTCAGCAAATCGAGTGGCATACTCCATGATAGAATGATCTCTCTAGTCCAAAGAAATGAACTTTCATGCCTTCACTACTCTTAGTGTCTTAGGATAGAATTGTTGAATAAAGGATTTCTTGAAAGTGGTCTAGGTGAGATCTTCATGAAAATTGGTTTGAATAATATATTCTCACCACTTCCTTCCCAAACCTTCAAGTATATAAGTAGAAAAACCAACCTTGGAGTCTTACATAGTTTTCAAGAAGCGAAAAATCCTTTCAATCCTCTCAATCCATTCTTCTAATTCCGGAGGTCCCTTATCACCACAAAAGATCGGTGGATATTGCTTAGTGAATTTCATAGCATGGTCCACCCTCCATTCTAGTTCAATATTGGTGACTTGGCCCATGGAATGGATCGTTATAACTATAGTTTTCACCAATGCCGAGTCAACTAGAGGATTTTCCTATGGGCCTTTCTCCACAGTTTCCTCCCTAGTATTCAGAGACGTTCTTCTTGAAGGATACATAATATATAAAACAAGGGTATGAAAACCATTTAGAATAGGATTTTATTCCTTTATCATAAATTTAGAAAACTAAAATCCAAAAGGATAAAATTACAAACAAGGATGTTAAACACCCTCTAGATTCCCATGGTAACTCGAGGCTGTCATAAAAGTGAGCTGGCCAGACACACTCCCACACCACCTCTTGAGTTCCGATAGTCCTATCTATGGTCTATCAATAATCCCCAGACACAAGAGGGTGATACACAAGTATGAGAACAATCTTTAATGATAACCTAGACCTTTAATACCAATTTGAACAGACCAACCTAGGTCAACCAATAATATCACCTGAATTAGACCACCACAAGGCCTGAAGTGCATTCCCAATTGCCATGGGATGACGACAAGCACCAAAGTATCATACAAAGAGACATAAGAACAATTTCACCTTCATCAGATATATGATATGTCACGAACCAACTTGGGTCGACCCTGAACTAGTCACACGAGTTGATATGTGGCAAGGCCTGATAGGCGTTCTTGATCCTCATGGGATGGCGACAAGCTCCAGGGCATCGAGAGAGTGAAGATGGGAATAATTTTGCCTAATATAAATAAATAAAAGCAGTGGAAATAATAAAGAGCAGCTCAAAATAAATAAACCAAACAAAAGGACTAAATAGGAACTAAAGAAAAATAAAACCAAACGAATGGGACAACCACTATCTTTGTGTGACCCCACAGGTCAATCTCCAACTCAATGATCAAACATAGCCCAAGGCGAACACACCCAAGCTGAAACCTACATAAAGAATAAAAATAGAAAATAATTATAGGCGTGAGTATGAAAACTCAGTAGGCTAGCCCATTATTCAATTCCCCAATGCACTACCTTTAAAATTAAAGAAAAATCAATTCTAAGTTTGAACTACAATATATGAAAGTATGCATTTCTACAGTTTTTACTTAAATAAAAGTACAATCCATTGCCCTTAATCATTTGAAAAAACAAATTCTAACCTTAAGTGTTACCATGCTATTTCAAGGGGAAAGTGATGATTTCATTTAAAACCGGCACTAAAGAGTTTGAAACACATTTCCTTTTGAAAAACATTTTCATAGGAATTGGGAAACCAAAACATCACTTTCCATGAAAACCACCACAAAAGAGTACCAAGGCAGTCATATAGCAAGGGAAATGTAAATAGGTATACAAGTATCTCAACAATAGTTCAAACAGCTAAAAGCCACTAGATATAGGCGAACCCAGGAGATCAAGAATAATCTAGAAGACGTTAATACCTGCGACCCCATCTACAGTAGCATGCCACATACGATGAAATCTAACACTCTATATGCTCAGCCACCATTTCTCAGGACAGGCTGAGGGAAAATCTCATAGCAATGAACCCAAACATATCTGCCTATTATAGGCCACTGGTCAGTACCGTGACCTACCAGTGCAACACTCATCTCAGAAAATTCTCTCAATATGTCAGGTCCCTATGTCACAAGTATTAAAGGGGGTGATCCAATGGATGTCAGCCGAGCATCAGATCGCAAAATATATAATATTGATAACAGCAGGCCCCACCCTGAGTCTCCCCGAGCTCTACTCTCATGCCTTAGAATAAATAGATTGCAAATGGTTCCCAACTGAGGAACCCAAATAATGGAACCTAGGGATTCCACACCAGGGACATCCCAACCATTCCATATTGACAAGTCATGAGGAGCAACCAACAGAGGTTTTCATAATAAGCACTTCCCCTTATTTTCACAAAGTGGTCCCTTAAACATTCCATAAAATCATTCTTTACCAAAGATGCAAACCAATTTCCAAAGAGGTGCAAGACACACCATTTACCATATAAAATCATTTGTAAAACCCCTTCAAAACATTTCCAACACACTTTCAAACAAAACCAAACTTTATGAAAATTCCAACTGGGCTACAATTCCTTATCACAAAACAAACCAATTTTAAAAAGCTAACTTCGCACTTCATTTAGCTTAAAACATTTGAAACCTTTTCAAGAACCCCAAAATCCATTATTTCACAAGAAACACATTTATTATCAAAGCCATACCAAGATTTGAAACACTTCAAAAGAATCACGAAGGCCAATCGGGCATTATAAACATCCATTGGGAATGCGCTATTCAAAAAAACAAGGGTGATTAACACAAAGAAAGGCTTTAAGGAACAGTTTCACACCAAATGACTAAACCAAGGTTTGAGCATCATCACATATTAATTATAGGAGGTGTGAAAAACATAAAATCAAAGTTTCTTAAATTATAAAGGACATGCACATGGGAATCCTACCTCGGAACCACAGCAGAAAGATGATACAAACCCGAAACCGGTGCGAGATCTCGTTCACACCTCAACTGCACGCTCTAGAAGCTAAATCCAACCCAACGGTACCAAAAATAGCACTTAACAATAAAAACACCTAACAACCAAAGAGAAAAAACAAGAATGATAATAGAAACTAAAAGAGCGTATACCGAAGGAAGGGGGAAATGTGTCAAAAAGGGTGTGGCGCACTGGCAGGGAAGTCGGGCCGAAAGGTGTGCACCGGCAAGGGCAGACGCCAAAAAAACGCATCAAGGGGGGTCTGCTAGAAAAAGGGGTGTGCACTAGGGGTGTTGTCTGGAAATCGTGAGCAAGGGAAGGGGGTGTACGCGTTGAAGGAGGGCAGGCCAGAGGTAGCGACGTCAGACAAGGGGTCGTTGTGACTGGAGGAAGGCGGTGGCGTCGGGTAGAGAGGTCGCGTCCGAGGGTTGTGCCGCTGGCAGAGGGGAGGCGCGCCGAACCGCCGCGCTGGGTGGAAGGCGGCGCTGGCTTGGTGGCTTGCTCGCACCACACAAAGGGAGGGAGGCGTTGGGGCCTGGTGCCACACACAAGGGAAGGAGGCATTGGGGCCTGCTCGCGCCACACACAGGGGAAGGATGTGCTGATTGGAGAGAGAGGAAAAATTGCACAGGAACCCTAAAAAAAGTAAACTAATATAAAAATAATAATAACTAAAATTCTAATAACATAATAATAATAATAATCATCATCATAATCATAATTATAATTATAATCATAATCATAATCATAATGATAAAAATAAAAATAATAAAAGTATTTATATCATTTTAATAATAAAAAAATTCTTAACACAATAAAGATTTTAAACGACACAATAGTTAACATTTATTTTTAATCGCAAAGTTTACTCATTTTAATTTTTTTTTCGAAGATGGAAAGGTCACACAGTTGCCTGGGTGAAGCCGCACGGGGTTTCCAAAATGCGCTCTACCCGTGCGCCCAACAACGACCAACCCAAAAAGCACACTTTTTGACATAACTCAAAAATTTCGTTTGGGACTCAACCTGAACCCCCAAAAAATATGCAAAGGCATAAAATAATAAAATAAAAGAATCACACAGGTCAGGGTGTGACAATTCTCCTTAACATAACACTTTTTTCCCTCAGAAATCCACAACATATTCAGGCGATTGATCAAAACTTAAGGAATCTGCATCAACACGATCCAACCTCTTAATCCAAGAACATTTCATCGACCACCAATGGGACTCAACCTCATTACCCGAAACAGATTACCAGTAGAGGGGAGGCCGGAATGGACTCCCCACCATTAGACTAGAACTAGCATATGATAACGTCTTAAGAGAAAACCCAATGAGACCTGTGGTGGGTCTCCCCACCATTAAGAACCAAACTAAAAATGACTAAACAGAAACTCACTTGAACCCCAATCTGGGCCTTTCCCAAGCTCAAGGAACACAACATGAACATTTAAACCACTCACTCACGTATGAATGGGATAAGAGATTAACCGAAAACTCCACGCCGACCAAAAACCTCACCCCATGGGTGGGGAGAGAGGGGATCGAAGATTGGATCAATGAAACTACGACCGACAACTACTCACGACTCATCACTTCAGGATGGACACAAACCAAAGCCGCAATGGATTCACATGGGTGGTCCACGCAAGGACACTGATCAGCAACTCGCATAAAAAAGGCACAATTACTGAAATTGTGTGAGGGATAAGTCCATCGTGATCTTTGCGAGAAGAGGAAATTTACAACGATGGAGAAACCACAACAGAAACGCTAAAACTGTCTCACCGCAACGATAGAGGCACAACCTTAACCAAACTCCTTAAACCCTCAGGGTTCCTGACTATGCACTAGCTTCACTCCAAGACCTTTAGCTGGAGCTCTGATGGATGAAGCATATCCAGCCTCGCAGTTGGGTTTTGATAATCCCAATAAGAAACATACATCTTTTTATTAGACAAAATAAAGGATGGAATTTTGAAATTAAAATCACACTGGAATTGAAACCCGAAGTTCATTAAAAGACCCATGACATTCCCATACATTTCAAAACCCCAAAACACCATCAGTACAACTAACATGATAAGATATCCCTTACACTAGAAGGAAACATACACAAGAAACTTTAATAAAAAACCCAACAACACATAACTTCTGAGAATTTCCTCCATGATGCTTTCTAGTGACACCTTGACAGAATCATTGCAGGCAACCCAAGCATTCACAAGCATGGAAGGGCTTAGGGGTACTTGGAAATGATGGATTTCTATGACCCATCTTGCCACATTGATAACGCATGAAGATCTCTTGCTCCGAAGAGGTTGATGAAAGATCCTGAGGCCTTTTGATTCCACAACTTGCTCCATCAACTTTCAATCGCTTCCTCGTCTCCTTGCAAAAATCCTCACCACTACTCCTAGGGATTGAAGGAGGGAGGACTACTTCAAACACTCCCGCCATCACGGCTTCAACATGAAAAGATTGTCTCACCACATGGGCAAATGAAGCTAGGTTGGACTCTAACACCTTCGACTGCAGATCAAGATAGAGACCCGCCTCGAAACGCCGAGCCTTCATGAAGTCATATGTGGTATACCCTAAATCATAAGGGACTAGGTCCACAAAGCACTGGAAATACTCAAACACTGATCCATCACCCTACTATAGACAACCCATCTTCATCCCCTTCTTCGCCCTTTCTTTCTCAGAGAAATATTATTGGATGAACAAATCCTTGAAAAACTCCCAAGTGAGGTCTCCACGGGGTTTTTTCTGAGTCATCAACTTCCACCACATCCACGGTGGAAATTCAAGCATGAAAGTTGCAAACTTAACCTTCAACGACTTGGGAAACTCAATGAGGTTAAAGTCCATTTCGATCTTCTGCATCCACTTCTCCATTATGGAAGGGTCTGCTTGACCATAAAAGGGGTGGATCTAGCTTCTAGAACTCAAGCATAAAATTCTTAGGTTGATCAACCACACTACGATCACTCATCGAAGCTTCAAGGGGACAACAGCTGGATAAGAAAAATTCAAGAGCCAAATCAAGGCCAAATCAATAAAAAAAATCCTCAAGATCAAACATTGCATAGGTGACAATCTCTAAACATAAGAAAACAAGCTAATATAACATCAAAAGTTTCCTTTTTGAAAACATCTTTAATTTAAAACAAGTTTGGTGGGTTAAACACTTTCCATTGGTATTCTTTAGAGTCTCACTCACATGCATGTTTTCGTGCTACCCTGGAAATCCATCCACCATACCAGACATCCGTTCATATTCCCACATACCACTATGCATGTGAGCACCCATAGGAACACCAAGGACAAAACAAAACAAAACTTTATTTTCCAAAAACAAATCGTTCATCCCATTTCAAAAATCACGTACCTTCCAAAGGAACACTAACCACCGAGTCAAAATTCATTTTGTTTAAAACCCTTCCCATTTCATTTAAAACAATCCCTAAATCAAACATTCCATTTTAAACAACCATTTTCCAAAACCAAATTATCTGATTTAAACACCTTTCAGAATTCAAAGGAGACCCCAAAACAACTCAAAAAGGGAACTAGTGTCGGTGGGTGACTTGATCATATGGTTGGCGGCCATATGTCAAACATGTCACCGACATAGAGAGTCTTTTAGGACCATGCCCCTAGCTCCACATGGATTTCTAGGCCCTACGAGCTCACGAAGACCATTAGCTCAACTCCCCTTGTCGTATCCCAATCACAAAACATTCCCTAAAGAACCAGAAAACTTAACAAAATCGGACTTCCCATGGAAACTCGAGGATCAGAACGAGCAAGAGTTCGTGGTGCTCTTCTTACACCTACCCCTCGAGTCCCGAAAATCCTACTTTATCTACTTTAACATCCCCAAATAGCAAAGGGCGCTCTAAAAAGTAAGGTCTACTAAGAGTCAACCTGCTCTGATACCATTTTTTCATGAACCAACCCGGGTCAACCCTGAACCGGTCACTCGAGCCGATCTGCGACAAGGCCCGAGAGGCGTTCTCGATCCTCTCAGGCTGACGACAAGCACCAAGGCATCGACAGAGTGACGATGAGAACGATTTCACCCAATATAAATAAATAAAATCAGTGGAAATAATAAAGAGAATCTCAAAATAAATAGACCAAACAAAAGGACTAAACATGAACTGAAGAAAAATAAAACTAACCAAATGGGACAACTACTATCTCCGTGTGACCCCGCGGGTCAATCTCCAACTCAATGATCAAACGTCGCCCAAGAAAAACTCACCCAAGATGGAACCTACACAATGACTAAAAATAGAAAAGAACTATATGTGTGAGTATTAAAACTCAGTAGGCTAGCCCAGTATTCTATTCCCCAATGCACTGCCTTTAAAATTAAAAAAAACATCAATTCTAAGTTTGAACTACAATATATGAAAGTATGCATTTCTACAGTTTTTACTTAAAACCAAAGTACAATCCATTTCCCTTAATCATTTTCAAAACCATATTCTAACCTTAAGTGTTACCATGTTATTTCAAGGGGAAAGTGATAATTTCATTTAAAACCGACACTAAAGAGTTTGAAACACATTTGCTTTTGAAAAACATTTTCATAGGAGTTAGGAAACCAAAACATCATTTTCCATGAAAACCACCACACAAGAGTACCAAGACAGTCATATAGCAAGGGAAATATAAATAGGTGTAAAGTATCTCAACAACAGTTTAAACAGCTAAAAGCCACTAGACATAGGCGAACCCGGGAGATCAAGAATAATTCAGACGATACTAATATCTGCGACCCCATCTACAGTAGCATGCCACATACGATGAAATCTAACGCTCTATATGCTCATTCACTCTTTATCAGGATAGGCTAAGGGAAAATTTCATAGGAATGAATCCAAACATATCCGCCTACTATGGGTCATTGGTCAGTACCGTGACCTACCAGTGCAACACTCGTCTCGAAAAATTCTCTCAATATGCCAGGTTTCTATATCGCAAGTATTAAAGGGGGCGAGACAACTGATGTCAGTCAAGCAACAAATCACAACATATATAATAATGATAACAACAGGCCTCACCCCGAGTCTCCCCAAGGTCTACTCTCATGCCTTAGAATAAATAGATTACAAAGGGTTCTCAGCCGAGGAACCCACATAATGGAACCCGGGGATTCCACACCGGGGACATCCCAACCATTCCATATTGACAAGGCATGAGGAGCGACTAATGGGGGTTTTCATAATAAGCACTTCCCCTTATTTTCACAAAGTGGCCAAACGAGTCTTTAAACATTTCATAAAACTTTTTTTTACCAAAGATGCAAACCAATTTCCAAAGAGGTGCGAGACACACCATTTACCATATAAAAGCATTTGTAAAGCCTCTTTAAAACATTTCCAACACACTTTCAAACAAAACCAACCTTTATAAAAACGCCAATTGGGCTACAATTCCTTGTCACAAAACAAACCAATTTTAAAAAGCTAACTTCACACTTCACTTAGCTTAAAACATTTAAAAACCAAAATCCATTATTTCACAAGCAACGCATTTATTATCAAATCCTAACCAAGCTTTAAAACACTACAAAAGAATCACGAAGGCCAACCGGGCATTATAAACATCCATTGGGAATGTGCTATTCAACAAAACAAGGGCAATTAACATAAAGCAAGGCTTTAAGGAACATTTGCACGCCAAACGACTAAACCAAGGTTTGAGCATCATCGCATATTAATTATAGGAGGTGCGAAAAACATAAAATCAACGTTTATTAAATTATAAAGGACATGTGCATGGGAATCCTACCTCAGAACCGCAGCGGAAATATGACACAAACCTGAAACCGGTGTGAGATCTCGTTCGCACCTCAACCACATGCTCTGTAAGCTAAATCCAACCCAACGTTCGCACCTCAACCGCATGCTCTGTAAGCTAAATCCAACCCAACGGTACCAAAAATAACACTTAACAATCAAAACCCCTAACAACCAAGGAGACAAAACAAGAATGACAATAGAAATGGAAAGAGGGTATACCAGAGGAAGGTGGAAAATGTGCCGGAAAGGGTGTGGCGCGTCGGTAGGGGGATCGGGCCGGAAGGTGTGCACCGATAAGGGCGGTCGTCAAAAAAAACGCAACAGGGGGGGTCATTGGAAAAAAGGGGTGTGCACTAGGGGTGTTGTCTGGAAATAGCGAGCAAGGGAAGGGGGGCCGCAAGCTGGGGCTGTGCACGCTGAAGGAGGGCAGGTCGGAGGCGACGACGCCGGACAAGGAGTCTCTACGATCGGAGGAGGGCGGGGGCACCGGGTAGGGAGGTCGCGTCCGGGGGCAGCGCCGGTGGCAGAGGGGAGGCGCGCCGGACCGCCATGCTGGGAGGAAGGCGGCGTTGGCTTGGTGGCCTACTCACGCCGCACAAAGGGAGGGAGGCGTTGGGGCCTGCTCGCGCCACACACAAGGGAAGGAGGCACTGGGGTCTACTCGCGCCGCACATAGGAGAAGGAGGCGCTGATTGGAGAGAGGGGAAAAATTGCGGAGGAACCCTAAAAAAAGTAAACTAATCTAAAAATAATAATAACTAAAATTCTAATAACATAATAATAATAATAATAATAATAATAATAATAATAATAATCATAATAATCATAATGATCATAATGATAAAAATAAAAATGATTAAAGTATTCACATCATTTTAATAATAATAAAATTCTTAACACTATAAAGATTTTAAATGAACAAGACCACTAACCGTTATAAGTGACTCCTAATGTTTGAGAACCTCAGTCCACAGAAAAGATTACCCACCAGCAATCCATGGCATTAAGGACACCTCCCCTAGTGATAGCCAACTCCACTAGGGCTCACATGTGTCTAGTTTTCCCTCATACCCCAAAGTATTAATGATGTGCTATTACCTTTTCATTCCATCCAATAAACCAATTCATGTTTCATAAAACATTTTCTAAGGCAACCCATTTTAATAAACATTGTTTGAGGCAAAGCCATTTCATTTTCATGCTCGTATTTTCATAAAACATTTTTTATAGTGACGCCACACTGCTTCAATTGCATGAAAACCCACTTTCAAATCAAACCCTTCTTTGAGGCATTTCATCAAATCCAATTTCAACCTCAAAATCAATTTTCAAAGCAATTCCATTTTGAAAATAATTTCACTGTCGTCAAAGATTATATTCACCTCATGGATTTCAAATCATCATCTCATAAATAAAAACAAAAGGAAAAAATCATAAGGACATAAGGCAAGCCAAACAACGAGATAGATCATAAGATAGAGACACCTACCACAAACACGATGAAACCCTATTTACCTTCTAGATTGGTGATGGGAGAGGAGGAGATTGGATTCTCAAGAACCTATATCTGATGGAAACAACATCAATTCTTTGTGTCCATGCTAGATCCAGCGATCTAGCCTCATAAGACATCAACCACATGAAGAAGAAGAGAAGAAAATGAATTGGAATGGATTCGACTTACTAGATTACACCCAACCGAGATCCAAACTTCCAATCAGCATTAAGATTCACCACTAGGGAGACTTATTTTGGTGTAAAATGACATTTTAGCCCTTGCTTAATAGCACGCCCAACAATGTCATCGGCTAGCCGCTATACATCACCGGTAGACCAATGGGTGCAGATAGAGAGCCTGCACCTACTGGTCTTCCACTGGTCGGCCGATGGGTATTAGCAAAGAGTTTGTACCCCCATACCCTACACCGGGTTGTGGGTGGCACCTGCAGACATGCAGGTGTTCTGCCAACCTGCACCAGCTAGTCTCTGGCCTCCTACCAACAAGCTAAAAATCTCACCCTGCGTATGAGGGATCTAGAAACCAAAAAGACAAAAACAAAAAAGGCTCCATGCCTAATTCCACATACCAGGGTGTGACAATAAGCCTCAGCGCGCCCTAGCTTTCAACAACCCCCCCTGCCGCCTTCGCCGTGGTCTACATCCGCGCCGCCCTCTCCTTCTGTTCGGCTGGTGATCTACTGCTCCTCTGCCGCCACCCGACACCCATATTAAAAAACATATAAATGAAATATAAAATAAACGAGTTTGGGTATTTTAACACTGATACTCAAACCATATTAATCCGGAACCGGATACCAGAACCCTATTTAATCCGGTAGGACCGCGATCGGTTTTATTTTTCACACCAAAATCTGAAAACTAATGGAATATCCAGTGAGAGGGTGTCACCGGAGAGGATACTGATTCAATTCAAACCAGGAAGTTAGGGAGACCTCAACGGACACTACAGGCCGGGTCAGGACACCGCAACCCGTCCCGACGAAAGACTGGGCAGTGACAAGTAGACGCAGCCTCACTTTTAAGGAGACGGAGCAGCACCATCGAACAACATAGCAGGTGCGTAGGCAACACAGGCGGCAGATTGCGCAGCAGCTTCGGGAGCAATCAGAACAGCAACAATCAACACCAAACAGCAACCGCAAACATTTTGTATGAAATCGATATATCTCTGCTTCTTTTCCCTTAAATTACCTCAACCAAACATTTGTGGTTTTGCATGACTTGTAGGAATTTGTTGATTCAAGGGTTTCAATCCCTTTCCCTGGTTTCTTCAGTTTATTTTGTTTCGAAATCGTTGCAGCATTTCTTGTCAGTTGGGTACATTTTGTTTCCTATTTTTGCTTTCTCCCTCTTTTGCGAAGTATTTATTGTTAGTTACGCACATTTCCTCTTTTTTTTCGTCGCCATCGCTGCTTCCTGCTTCCTGCTTCCTTCAGCTTGTATTTTTTTTGCGTGTGTTCCTCATCCCTTGGATTCTCAATCCGAAGTTTTTGTTTATTTATTTTACCTTCTTGATTGAACTCATAACAAAGCTAATTCTATTTAGAGGAAATTGAATTTTGCTAGTGGCTGATCTATTCTTTTTCGAGTGAAAACAACAAAACAACGACAACAACAAACAAACTTTGAACCCAATTAAACGGGTCGGCTACATGGATCAAACGTCGCCGATTAACTCTATTAAAGACTTTATCTTCATTGAAACCATTTAGAATAAGATCATCTTGAATAATTTGTTTATGAGTTCTTTTAGACCTACCTCTACCTCTTTTAATAAGAGAATTTGTCATTAAGTTTACCTTTATAGATTCCAAGGATCGGATGGACCATTCAGAGGGGGGCAAATCAGTGATTCTTTTTTACGAATTCTCTTTAATTCAACCTTTTAAACTTGTTAGAGTTCTCGATAAACTCAAAAATTACTCACAGCCTCACCTTGTGTGCAGTGAACACACAGATTTTACAAGGTTTGGTTTGAAAACCCACTCCTTGCCATGTTGGCTATTCTTCCCAACATGGATTTGATAGATACCAGGTATGCAGTACCTGGAAATCATATTCCATAAAGGGGAGAAGGGGCCCGTAACACGTGTACAAGCACTGGATGGAATATTCTAGAAGGGGTACAATTGTCTCATCAAGGGGGAAAGATGTTAGCCCACGTCGGGGGTGACAAAGGTTGTTAAAAGGGGAGGGCTGGTGGGAGAGGGGGGAGAAAATATTATGTTTGATGGTTCGGCCGTTTGGGCTTGGGTGGGAGAGCTTGTGCGAGCCTCTCGAGTCTTCCTCTCCTCCATCTTCTCCTTCATTATTCTCCTTCCTCTACTCAGCCTCTCCTGTAATTCAGATTCCTATACTATACATACAAGCATTATGTTCTCGGTAGCTAGTCTGTGTGAGGGGTTGTATCATTTGGTCCGACATGCCGTTTTACATCCCTCGGACGCGCGACTTGCTGCTGTCTGTTTTACGTCTGTTTCCATTCATCTTCAGTGCACTACTGGTTTCATTGCATCCAGCGGCAACGCCCACCGCAGTGCTAGGAATTTACATGGAGCAGACGCTCTTGGTCTGCACGCTTGCGCGCGCAACTGTTCTCATTCGCGCGGGCAACAACGCCCTGTCGAAATGACTACTTTTTTCAATGCGCACCTTCGGTTTCCGGTGGTGCGCACTCTAGGCGCCTTTCCGATCTTCATCGACGGGGGGAAGCAAAACAGCCGTGCACTGTCGGCTTGAGACTTGTGGTAACGAGGTAGGAAGAAACAGTTTTGTTTCTCTTCACAATCAGATATGCCGCGCTCCGTCGTGACTTCCCTCGACGGCGACAACCGATGCATGAACCAAGCCCGCCCTCGACGCTGCCAGACGTGACGTCGACTTTGTAAGAGGCGACCACTGTTGCCGCTGTGGAGACGACCGATGAAGCTTCCACTCCCGCGCACTGCTGAGGAGCCGCACACCGCCGACAGGTACGCTCGACTGACTTCGACCGCGTCCGTTCAGAAAAGACGTACATACAGGTGCCCTACCGTTCGGCGAAGGCGCACACGGCCTAATTAAAAAAAACAAAAAAAATAGAGGAAAACAAAAAAAAGTGAAAAAAAATAAAAAAAATAAAAAAATAGAAAGACAAAGTCTGCCAACACACATGATGATGCGACACGACCAACTCTCGTGGGAGCAAAAATGGGATCACCACTGGCGCGAGAGGCTGAATTCCATAAGGTACTTCTCCGGTGGGTGGTTCACCAGGTGGAGCCGCACCAACCGATAGATGTGCGGGTCCTGCAGGCGATAGGGATAGCAAAGGCGACTCCAGAGGAATTTGGTGAACCTCTAGTGCAAGAGCAGGAGGTGCACGAGGTGACTGAAATCATGTCGGTACAACAGCATTGCGGAGCAGTTTTGTCGGGGATGACGACAAATGATCGGCCGCAAAAGGTCCGCCAATTTTCTCTGACAACCACACAACAAGAGGTGCCCTCAGCGGGGGCGACTCCGTCTCCTTGGTTGCTGGCTCTCCCCGAGGCGCAACTCGAAGCCTCTAGCGCGATAATGGGCTTCAACGCAGGGGATGCCTCAAAACCGGGTAGCAACGCACCACCGGCTAGCAATGCACCGTAGGTGCGACTTGGCGAGAGGGACCTGTGCTTGATATATGCTGAAGCAACGTTGCCGCCTCTGACGACTAAAAGGGAAGATTTTATGCCACACCAACAAGAGGAGCGGGGTCGTGAGCTGACGGAGCAAACTGACTTCGCAAAACACTTGATCATCGCGGTACGCAACATAGAGACGGTGCCGCAACTGGAGGGGGAGCAACTTCTATTGGCGATGAGGATGATTGTGACGCATGTAGTGGAAGATGCCCAAGCAAAAGGCTACGACACCAACAGAGACGCATCTTGACAGAGGTGACAAGGAGACGAACATGGGGCATGTGATTTGGACATCACACACCATTGAACTAGCTGCATTCCAGGTATGCAGCAATATGATGCCGCCGATGTTGGTGTTGCTGCTTTCTTTGACGACTGGCGCGAACACTGGTAAATCGACAGAGCAAGGGGGCGATGAAGTAGCTATGCTTGGGCAGTTGCACACATGACCGACTCACAGTGCATGAAGGACCATCTAGGAGATTGCCTGGAGAGTAGGTGGAGCTAGGGCGCGTCGTCAACAATTTTTCTTGGGCCATGAAGCTGGAAGGGCCATTCGGCTAATTGCTTAGCATTACTGTATGATCAGTGCACCTTGTTCTCAGTTCCATGGAGCACGGTTGGTATGAGAGATTGGTTGATATGCTTGCAGAATCCACCACCTTTAGGACAAGGTGGTTTTTCGGAGATATGGGCGTCACTGGCTAGGCTGGACAGATGTCTGGACATACGCTCTGGCCAACTCATACTACCGGAATTTTCTGGCAGAGATCCCGAAACATGGATACAGAAAGCTGAAGCTTATTTCTTGATTCGTCAAACTCCAGAAGCGATGAAAATACCAATAGCGTGACTCTGCATGACAGGTATGTATGAACTTTGAGTTTTTTCTGGCCAAGAGACCTACGCCTGCGTTCACTTGGGCGCATCTCAAAGAAGTGCTCCTTGAGGATTTTGGAAGCTTCATTGGGGAAGCCCCTGCACCTACATCTGGTTTCCCATTGACAATAACACAACTGGCCGCGTCGCTCTTGTTGTGTCATCACCTACTGCACAAGTTACGTTCGCAATGACAGGAAGACCCCCTTGTGTTTTCGGAGGCCCATACAGTTTTTATAACCAAGAAGCAAGGTGGCATGCGTATGCGGAAAAGACACATTATACGGGACAACAACACCTCGGTCATATAGTAGCGGTGTTGCTTGGTTCTGTACAATGCACAAAAGCAGGGCAAAGCATATGGAAGATTGCTTGACATAGCTGTATGACCAGTGCACATTGTCCTCAGTTTCATGGAGCAAAGTTGGCATGAATGATCACTTGACATGCCTGCGAGATCCACTAGTTTGAGGACAAGGTGGTTTTTCGAGACGGTGACCGTGATAGATACTATGTATGCCACCCGAAGAGGTTAGAAGAGAGAGGTGGGATAGGGGGAATATATGGAATATGTTGTGGGGTCTAAGAGAATATTCTGGGGAATATTATTAGTTTGTCAGGGGAGAGGTTCGGTTATAAATAAAGTGAAGAGGTAAGAGAGAGGACATTGAGAGAGAGCATTGTTGAATCGGCTGTAGCCTTGGGAATCGACCGTTAAGGCTTGGGCGGGAGTGCAAACTCCCGAAGTATCTTCTCCATCTCCTTCTATTCTCCGTCTGTTAGCGATGCAAAGCGGGCTGACGGCCCGCGGGCTTTGCGGGTATGGGGCGGATATGGGGCGGGGCAGACCTAAAAATTTTGACCGTTTAGAGTGCGGGCCAATGCGGGTTGAGCCCGCGCGGGTGCGGGCTGGCCCACGGGCCTGATTTTAAAAAAATATATTATTTTTACAATATATGTTTCTTTAACATTTTAGTTTTTTTAATAAAAAAATCATAATTTAACGGTGACATATGATTTCTCACCGTAATGGTCATATTAATTCACCATTTATTCACATGTGAATTTTAAATAGGCCTATATTTATTATTTTAATATGATATTATATTATTTATATAGTAATTGTTAAAATGAGGAAACCCCCTCGCCTCCTTACCTCAAAGTGAGGCGGAGGCGTTCATTTATAATGAATGAGAAACTCCACATCGGACCACAAGTCCGATGTGGGATACAGACTCTAACGCTCCCCCTCAAGCTAGGTGTACCTAGCTTGGACACATAATGAAAAGAAAACAATAAAACAGACGCTAACACTCCCCTTCAAGCTGGACATACCCAGCTTGATTACAAAACATGACGAAAACAGAAGAAACGGAAATAAGAAAAATGATGTTGATGCTGCTCCCCCGCAAGATGGTAATGTGATGCCGCTGAAAAAGGATGGGTCGTCGCCGGAAAAGTGCGGGGCCGGACATCAGAGCGCCGGGAAATCCACACTGACGGGTCGGTCGTCAGAGCGTCGGGAAAATCCACACTACGGGCCGGTCGTCAGAGCGCCGGGAAAACCGTAATGTGGGGCCGATCGTCAAAGCGCCGAGGAATCCGCTCGGGAGGGCCGGTCGTCAAAGTGTCGAGGAAGCCGCAATGGCGGTGCCGGTCGGCGAAGCGCCGGGAAATCCACTGAAGGAGGCCGGCATGGAGGGAGCAGATGAGCAGAGGTGGTACGGGAGGCGGCGAAGCGCCGGGAAATCCACTGAAGGAGGCCGGCATGGAGGGAGCAGATGAGCAGAGGTGGTACGGGAGGCCGGCAGGGCTGGAAACCGGCCGCTGGAGGAGTCGGCAGGGATGAAGGCCGGCTGTCGAAGGGAGGCCGCCGGGCAGAGAGGCGCGCGGGAGGGCGGAAGGAGCCGCCGGACAGCAGCAGACCGCCAAGGAAGGGAGGCCGCTGGGAAGGGAGGCTGCCGGCGCAGGGAGTCCGCCGGAACATCCGCAGGAGGCGTGGAGGCCGGCTGTTGGAAGCGCTGGCAGAGGGAGAGGCCGGAAGCAGGAGGAGGGGAGTCGCGCGCATGGAGCCGCGTAGGGCAGGCCGTCGGGGCAGGGCGGGGCCGCTGGATGAGGGAGGGCCGTCGGCGGCTGGAGAACCAGGGAGCCGCGCAGAGGAGGGTCGCCGGCGGCTGGAGAACCAGGGAGAGGCGCCGCGCGCAGCGGGGAGGCCGCCGGCGGGGCGCGCGGGTGATGGCGTCGGGAGCAGCGGGAGACCGCCGGGAGCAGCGGGAGGCCGTCGGGAGCAGCCGGGAGTCGCGGCGACGGGATGCGCGCGCAGGAGAGGAGCAGCGGGAGGAGCCGGGAGCCGGGGAGCCGCGTCGCGCCGGGAGGAGCCGGGAGCCGCGTCGCGGGAGGGACGAGCCGGGAAGCCTCGTCGCGCCGAGGGCGAGCCGCCGGGGAAGAGGCCAGGCCGAGGCCTCGGGAGGGAGGGGTGAGCCGCCGGGAAATCGCGCAGGGCAGAGGCGGAGGGGCGGCGGCGGTAACCCTACGGGGCTTTGAGGCCGCCGCCCCCTCGGACGGGAAAAAAATGAGTAAACCCTAGAGCAAAATAAAAAAAGATGGGAGGGAGGGTCGGGAAGATCCCTCTGATACCATGTTAAAATGAGGAAACCCCCTCGCCTCCTTACCTCAAAGTGAGGCGGAGGCGTTCATTTATAATGAATGAGAAACTCCACATCGGACCACAAGTCCGATGTGGGATACAGACTCTAACAGTAATTATTAACCATATTCACATGGTGTGTCAACCCATCTCTCAAAAACTCATCGCCCCTGCGCATGGTTTCAATTCTATAAGAGTTATTATAATCATAATTTTTTTAGGTTGATTTAATTTTGTTATTATTTAATTTAATTTTGTTATTAAGATAATTGGATAGAACCTTATGAAAACACTAATAGTTTCCTCTGAAACTGATCGTTATCTGGAGTGACATCATTCATTCACAGGTTTAGTTGTTCACATCACCACACAATCAACATTATCATTCATCACCCATCACCGATCACTCACATACTTTCTATCGCAACCGTTCTCTACCACATCAGCGTTACAGCGTGCCACCATTAACCTAGAAAAAATGTTTCATCACATTCTTTAAAACTCTAGTTATTGTTAATTCATACTTCTCCCCACAAATACCTTTAAAAATGATAAAAAATATAGTATTTAAATGATTATAAATAGTATTTTTTTTGTAAAGGTGGGTAAGCCCGGGCAACCCGCGGGTTTATGCGGGGTGGGGTGGGCTTGAAATTTTTTGTTCGCATTATATGCGGGCTTTTGTGGACAAACCCGCGCGGGCTCAAACCCGCGCGGGCTTGGTCCGCCCTGTCCCGGCCCGTCCGTTTCGCATTACTACCGTCTGTAACTTTGCTACTGGTTTTGATCATATTCTATACAAGTTGTTTGTTCTCGTCTCCTGTTGGTGCGGTTTTCTATCGCTGTCAAAGTCTCGAATCACTAAAGCTCTTTGCAGATTCGACTTTAGCCCACTAAAGAAACAATCAACTTTACTTTCGGGGTCAATAGCAAAGCCGGAGGTGTATCACGCAAGTCTTGTTAAATTTGCCTCATACGCCCTGATAGATTCGTCGTCCTTTTGCCCGATGCCAAAGAACTCTCTTTCCATTTTTAGTTGGAGAATGCGAGGAACATATTTATCGAAAAACATTTTTCGGAATTCTTTCAACTCCAAAGCTTCGATCTCCTCATCGGGCTTCGTATTTTTGATCAATGTCCACCTTTGATCAGCTTCTCACTCCATACGATAAATAACCAACACGACCTTCTCTTGCTCAGAACATTGAATGACAAAGAAGATCTTTTTAATAGAGTTGATCCATTGTTCCGCGATTAAAGGATCAGAAGATCCACTGAAAGTTGAAGGCTTTTGTCGCATGAAGGTCTCCATTGCAACTTTCTCTTGCTTAGGGGATGTGAGTTTCCCCCTTGATTCATGTTTATATTCAGAACTTGAGTTAATTGAGTAAGTATTGTCATGAAGTTCTCGACTCCTGCTCCCATTGGGTTGGGCATCTCATTTGAGCATTGTCCATCACATTGGTTGTTGAATCAGTTACTCCTATTTCCAGCCATTGATTAAAATAAAGGGAAAATTAGGAATGTGAATTATTAAACTATTAAACACATAAAAGGGAAACTATGAACATTTAAGGGATAACTCATAAATGACATACATTTTTTAACCTATGAATTTCCAGGTTTTAATTCTTAGTTATCCATGGTCTATTTCCTAACATAAAATTTTAAGGGCATTTTTGTTCCCTTCATAATAATTCATAAAGAGCTTGTGAATTTACCAAAGCATATCCTTCGGGAGTGTCAAACCAGGTGTGCAGCAAGACCTCTTTGTCGTGTACCAGGTGACGATCGAGTTAATGCAAAATGCATTCTTTTCAAGGTTATTACCTCTAGGTACAACTGTGCTAGAGCTACATCTACTTATAGTATCCAGACAATGATTTTGTTGTTTCGAAACTACTTACTCTATACTTTACCATAATTTAGGGATGTTTTCCTATGTTTTAGTCTTATCCCTAAGACTTTCACCAAAATTTTCTAATCCTAATCCTAAAAAATAACTAGACCTCTCTCTGATACCAACTATGAAAACCCATATTTTAATGCACTTTAATTCATGATTTATTACATAAAGATACGCATAATACAATCTCAGAAGATCGTGAGGCCTAGTGTCTTTGGGAAATTAGGTACATAGCACAATAACATGAAACATGGGCACATCAACATTATTTAAAAACTCCAAAACATGCCACTATATTCCATCGATCTTTTAATACTGCACGGGATAACCCGATGACGTAAATAAGAAAGGGGTGAGGTATAAAGCCTAGTAAGAGAATAATCAAAACATAACATGATGAAAGTAATGTTGCGGAAGCGTCGGGAGTCGCAACGACAGAAACGAGATTCAGAAAGAAAATGCAGAAGAAATGAAAACACACGAAACACACAAATTTACGTGATTCGGGAATAATCCCTACGTCCACGGAGAGGCAGAACTTCACTTTGATTTGGGAGCACAGATTATAGAAATTTCTCACATACAAATTCTAGCCTAAAACAATGGGCTACAAAAGGAGGAAGACGATCCATTGTTCTGCACAGCAAGTCCGCATCGCTACTGTGAAAGACGACCACCTTAGTCAAAAGTGCTACAGTGACTGCCGAGTGAAAGTCCAAAAGGCTACAGTAAAGTTGACTCCGAAGTCTGCACTGCTACAGTGCCTTGTCGGTGTCGGTCGGTCAACTCTGCTACAGTGCCAAAAAAATTGGGTCAGGGGCCTTCGACCCCCGAACCCCCGAAGCAGGGGCGCGTTGCCCCTTACAACCCCCAATGAGCTCGCCGCGAAGCTCGACCTGCGACAGTTGCGTGTTGGATTGGTGTTGCCCGATCCGTTTGGGCCGAATGCTTGTGGCCCGCACTGTAGCAATGCTGACCACTGTAGCGGAGCTGACCGACCGACACCGACAGACACTGTAGCGGTGCGGACTTCGGGGTCAACTTTACTGTAGCGCTTTTGACAAAGTCAGTCGCCGTTCACTGTAGCGACGCGGACCACTTTTCAAACAGTGATCGTCTTCTCCATTTGTTTTATAGCCCATTTTGGGCTAGGGTTTTAGTACTGAAATCCTCTGTAATTTTGTGCTCCCGAATCATAGTGAAATTCTGGCTTTCCCGTGGACGTAGGGATTTTTCCCGAACCACGTAAATCATTGTGTCCTTTGGTTTCTTTCTTTTCGTTTTTTTCCTCGTTTCTGTCGTTGTGTCTCCCGGCGATTCCGCAACATTGCGAGCCACAAGCATTTGGTCCAACCGGATCGGGCTACACCAATCCAACAAGTAATACATGTTAGTCAAAAGACATATCAAACTGACATAAAATGGGTGAGAATCATAAACATGAATATCAAAGCATGATATAAGATGATAACATCAAGACAACATTGGAGTGTGACAACAACATAAAACATGACATCAAAAGCATAAGTCAAGGCTAACCGCCAAGACATCATAAAATAGTGTGTTTTCGATAACCTCCCGTGCACCATACATGGAATCTCATGAGATAAAAACATTACCTAATGCATTGAAGAACTATATGATTCCGGACTCACCTGTTACATTCATATCATGTACATGTATTTGTGTGCCATATAGATCATACAACATAAGGACGTTTTCATCACTTTTAATCCCACGATTAAGGAGTGTGAGTTACATATATGGAAGTCCCTGAACCACGTAAATCTCAGTGTCCAAGTTCTTTTTCTTCTTATTTCGTTTTTTCCCTTTTACTCTTCTGTGAATTGCTTCTTTCTGTCGTTGCGACTCCCGACGTTTCCGCATCACTGCAATTACTATTGCTGACGGATCTACAATCCCTATTGTGAGATTTGACACATGCTTATTGACTCCTATTCGCCTGGGTTCCGTGGCTCCTGTTCATCACAATCTTTTTAATCTTCTCTTCATCAGTAAACTCACAAAAGACTTAAATTGTGTTGCTATTTTTACATCTTCTGGTGTTTTTTTCAGGAGCGGTCGACGAATCGAGATCTTGGTAGAGGTCGTCTTAGTGATGGGGTGTACATGTTCGATACCCCACCATCCCTTGCTTGCTCATTCACCTATTCTCGTGCCCTCGACCTACATTTTCACCATGGTCATCCACTGACTTCAGTTTTACATAAGCTTTGCCCCCATTTTAGTCCACACATTTCTTTTTGTGCGTCGGTCGTCAGGGAGGAGGATGTAACGACGGAGGGGCGCACCGAGAGATGGCAGAGGCCCCCCAACGAAGGAAATATTTAGGTGTCCGTCGAGAAAAAAAAAGACGGTGGTTGGGCTAGGGTTAGAGAACCTCCTCTAATACCATGTTAAAATGGAGGAGCAACTAACCCAATACCCAAGAGGCCTCTCTAAGGGAGACCTTGGTGTTTATTTATAGAGAACTATAAAGATAACAAAACACCCAAGTCCGATGTGGGACTTGACTCAACTTCACCTCTAACACCTTCCATTGTGAATCCTGTAAGGTTGCTAAACACCATCTGACATCTTATGTTCCTCGTTTGGTGTGCTTGCGGCTAACCCTTTTGATTTAGTTCATTCCGATGTATGGGTCCCTGCAGGGTCCCCAGTTAGTCAGGGTATCGTTATTATGTATCCTTTATTGACAACATCTCTCAGATGACATGACTATCTCTCCTTCGTGACCGTTTAGAGGTGTGATATTTTCAAAACATTTTACCATGAAATTCGCATTAGTTCTCCAAGCCTATTAAATGTCTCCCACTCGGACAATGATCGAAAATATTTATCTTCTTACCTTCAACAGTTTCTCAAAGATCATGGTGTCCTCCATCAAACATCCTGTTCTGATACCCCTCAGTAGAATGGCGTGGTCGAGCGTAAACATCGTCATATTTTGGAAACTGTTTGGGCCTTATTATTTCACATGCATGTGCCTCTTCCTTTTTGGGGATGCTATTCTTACTGCTACCTATCTTATAAATCGTTTTTCTAATATTATTCAGGGGAGACTCTATTTCAGGGTCTGTTCCCCTCTCCCTCCTTACCCTCGTCCACTTCGTGTGTTTGGGTGTCTTTGTTATGTTTGTGACACTCGCCCTCATTTATCTAAATTTTCCCCAAAAGCTCTCCATTGCATCTTCCTGGGTTACTCTCGCACTTAGTGTGGGTACCGCTATTTCTCTCTAGACTTACAGTGTTATGTCATTTCTGTTGATGTCTTCTTTATTGAGAACTCTTCTTTCTCTCCACTCTCTTCCCACCCCGATACCACTATCGATGACTGTCTTTCTCTCACATTCCACCCACCCCTGCCTTCATTACCTCACTCTGATGATCGCCGCTTTGGCTCTGTTTACTCTCATCGACCATCGCACGTGCCCCCTGCCCAGACCGAGGACACCAACTCCTCGACTTCGTCGGGCGCTCTTGCTCTGGGCACAAATGATTTGCCTATTGTGTTACGGAAATGTACTCACTCTTGCCAGAATAATCTTATATACACAACTTCCTACAAAGGCTTCTCCTCTCTGGAGACGATATATGTTCCTCGTACGGTTGCCGAGGCTAAATCTCACCCTGGTTGGCTTCAAGCAATGCAGGATGAATTATAGGCCTTGGCCGATAATCACACCTGAGATCTGGTTCGTCTTCCGGTTGGTAAACAGGTTGTTGATAGTAAATGGATTTATACAGTCCGTCTAAATGCAGATGGTACTCTTCATCGCCTTAAAGTCCGTCTCGTGGCAAAAGGGTGTGCTCAGACATATGGTGTTGATTATTTCGATAAATTCTCTCTGATTGTTAAAACGACCTCTGTTCGATTATCCACATCTCTTGCAACTGCTCATAATTGGCATCTTCATCAACTTGATGTCAAGAATGCGTTTCTATATGGTTTTCTTGAAGAATAAGTCTATCTGCAATAACCTCTTAGCTTCCTTGCCTCAGGGGCCGGTTCTTATGTTTGTCGGCTTCATCGGTCTCTTCATGGGCTCAAACAGTCTCCTCATGCGTGGTTTGACAGATTTTGCACCCTCATCACTACATTTGGTCTATCTGAGAGTATGAATGATCACACTATTTTTTATCGAAAAACGTCCTCTGGGTGCATAATGTTGGTTGTGTATGTTGATGATATCATTATTACTGGTAGCGACTCGCATGACATTGCCCATCATAACAAAAATATGTGTTGGATATCTTGCAGCATATTGGCTTGTCTCAGACAACTGTTGTTGGCACTTCTCTTGAACTAGGGGAACGGTCCCTCCATGCTGCCACTGACTCATATTCTCATCCGGATAGGTATCGTTGTCTTGTGGGCAAACTCAATTATCTCACCACGACTCGTCCAGATATTGTCTACGCTGTCAGCAAGATCAGTCAATTCATGGAACATTCGATGAAATCTCAATGGGACGCTGTCCTTCGCATTGTCAAATACATTAAGAAAGACTCTGCCCGTGGTCTTCGGTATTCACATCACGATCATCTGGACATTGAGACCTTTTGTAATGCCGACTACGCTGACTGCTTATCTACCCGAAAGTCTACTTCTGGGTTTGCGGTTTTTCTGGTTAGTAACTTAATCTCCTGGTGAAGCAAGAAACAAATTGTCTTCTCCAGATCCAGTGCTGAATTTGAATATTGTGCGATGACCACAGTCATTATTGAAATTCTATGGCTTCGTTACCTTCTTCATGAAATTAGTTTCCCACTACATAATTCTGCTCATATTTGGTGTGATAATCAGGTGACTACAAAGATTGCTTCTAATTCAGTTTTTCATGAACGCACAAAGCATATTGAGATTGACTGTCACTTTCTTCGCTTTCACCTTGAGCAAAAACATATCAGCTTTAGCTACATTCCAACAACTCATTAGCTTGTCGACATCTTCACTAAAGGCTTGCTGGGAGCTCAACCAGATTCTCTATGCACAAAGCTGGACATCCACAACATCAACGACCCAGCTTGAGGGGAAGGGTGTGCGGTCTTCTTTTTTTGTGTTTTTTATCTTTATTTTTTTGCGGGACTCTTCTTCCAAGCTATACTTGTTCTAGCTTGAGGGGGAGTGTTTGACCCGTTTAAGTCTATTTTCAAGTCCCACATCGTTTTCCTCCTACATGTATTTATTTTCCTCTATCTATAAATGAAAATCTCCACCTCTTTTTGAGGTAGGAAGTGTACCAATCTACAGTGTTCAATGAGTTTTGAGTGAAAAGGAGTGATAGGTTGGGTGAGTATTTATAGAAAAAGAGAGGATTTAATTGTTAATTTCTAAACTTAGGTTTTGGACTCCATATGATAAAATAATCAAAATCACAAACCTTTCTTTAGTTTTTGCTCATGGTTTTTGCCAAAGTGGAGTGATTTTAAATATTTTATAAAGGCATGAACTGAACATATTAAAATAATACCATTGGGGATGTGGAAGTGAGTCATGTTAATAAAGAATTAATTTTAAAACCCTAAAATATGAGATAGGTTTTGGAGGATTCATTAAAGGATTATAAAATTAATCAAATAACTTCAAAAATTCATTATTTTAAAGCCGAAATCTATATTTAGCCGTGGATGTTTTTTATAGTATTTATTACATCACTTTTGTGCTATTATGATGTCATAATACAAACCGTATATTTATACCGTATTTAATTTTTACCTAAAAATTCGACTGTCAGAAAATAATGAAAAAATCACCATTGACTAAGACATGTTGATAAAAATCTTTATTAGACTAAAAAATACTAGTTTTTACAATACTAACTACTTTTCAACCCTTATAAAAATTAAATCGGGCTTCATTATATTATCTTATCATTTATATTTAAGTAAATATTATTTAATAAGAATATTTTATTAAAATAACATTTATTTAAAAAATTCTTGAAATTATCAAGTGTCTTAATTGAGAGTGTATTTTCCAAAAATACAATTTTGATTTCTTCATATCAAAATCTATTTTTTATCAAACTCATTATATAATCATTTATAAAGTAATAATAAAAAGGGATAAATATAATAATTATTTCATTAAAAAAAGAAAATATACAAATTCATATTACTATGGTCTAGATACATAACCCCTTATTATACCAGCGTGCGCTCTAATGGTAAGGTGTGCGATAGTGGTGTTTTCTTGGGGTGGTTCGACGAACATTGTTTGAGACATGATCTTGATAAGTTTGAACTTCTCCTGTAAACGGTTCACTCGAGCTTCAGTTGTTGAATCTCGGCTTGAGTTTTATCCTGCATTTCCCAGATGAGATTTTTTCTTAGCCACAATGTGCGGTGTCGAGTGAGCAGCTAGTGTCGCAATAACTCGAGAGGTACATATCAGCATTGATAAGACTGACATGAGCGAGAACCTTTGCGAATCGCAATAGGCAACTTCGGTGATGAAGGATCAGGAGCAGGTGAGTCGTCGGGCGTGGTAGCAGCATCAGGGCTCGGGGTGGCAGGTTTGCTCGGTAGGCGAGTATATATCTGGCCAAATCGTGATCCAATAACATCATTAGGATGGGATGAGGGTGGTGGGGTATCGAGGGAATATGGTAAAATAACTTCGGAATCAGGAACGAAAGAAGGTGGTGGGAAATCAGGAATAGGAAAAATCGAGGATTCGACAAAGAAAACATCAATCAAGACAACATAACGATGCAAATCTGGAGAGAAGCGGCGATATCCGCACTGAGTTCGGGAGTAACCAAGAAAGATCCATTACATCAAACTTGGTAATCAAGGGACGAATATCCCGAACATAACATACACAGCCAAGATTGTGTAGGGGTACGGATTGCGGTGATGTTATTGGAAACAAAGAATGAAATGGTCTCCTCTGAAAAACAGACAATGGAAGTCGGTTGATTAGATATGTGGCTGTGAGAATGACATCTCCCCAAAAAACGGTCTGAACTTTCTTCTGAAATAAAAGTACACGAACAACTTCTAACATATGACGGTTCTTTCATTTAGCAACACCGTTTTGTTGATGTGTATCGAGACAAAAATTTTGATGGATAATGTCATGGTCATCTAGAAAAGACTGGCACGGTTTGTTGCGAAAATGGTGGTAACAATGAAGCGACAGACGATTCACAGAAGATTAAAAGAGAAAAAACAAAAAGAACGATAAGAAGATCTTGGACACAGAGATTTACGTGGTTACGGAATCATCTCTACGTCCACGGAGAGGCAAAAATATCACTATAATTCGGGAGCACGAATACAGGGAGATCACAAAGTTTCTAACACACATCCACCTCAAAACATATCATCCAATCATGGGATTGAGAATTTATAGTTGATCGTGATTTTGTCCCGATTGTCCACGCACATCCACCTCAATCCATCCTTCTTATACTAGCAAAGTTGGGACAACATAGTGACTCATGCTTTCTCGCATGTAGCCTTTATTAAGCAACTCTTGTACTTACCCTTGGAGGATCTCATTCTTTGTTGGACTCGTGCGGTAGTGTGGCAAATTTGATAGGGAAGCCCCTTCGACTAGCTCAATGTTGTGTCGGATATCCCTGCTTAGTTGTAAGCCCGCTGGTAACTTGTTGGGCATAATATTGCGGAACCCATCGAGTAACTCCTGGATGTTGCAGAATCGTTGGGCATCGCTATGATAGAAACGTGATACGAAAGAAAAATGCAGAAGAGAAGAAAGCACACGGAACACACAAATTTATGTGGTTCGGGAATAATCCCTACGTCCACGGAGAGGCAGAATTTTCACTATAATCGGGAGCACAAATTACAGAGTTTTTTCAGGTTTAAAAACCTTAGCCCGAAAAGGGCTACATATGGAGAAGACGATCCACTGTTCTGAACAGGAAGTCTGCGTCGCTACAATGAAAGACGACCACTTTTGTCAAAAGTGCTACGGTGACTGCCGACTGGAAGTCAAAAGTGCTACAGTGTAGTTGACTCCAAAGTCCGCACTGCTACAGTGTCTGTCGGTGTCGGTCGGTCAACTCTGGATCGGGCTACACCAATCCAACACTGGAGGGGTGTCTGAATGCGCATAGGGGTATCTGAGACTAGTATATATTTGGCCTCTTCTGTTTCCTGAAGTCAACAACTGCACATAAACAAATCACAAGTTTTCCCGGTACCTGAGTGTCATGGTGCCTTGTCAAAGGTGAAAACATGTAATGGTCTTTGTCTTGGTAAACTCCAAAGTGTTTGTGTGATTATTGTGGCGAGCATTGAGATCAAATTGCTACGGCCACCCCCACATAACCTGACAAGCACCCATATCCACCATGTTGGAGTCTGTATCCCACATCAGACTTATGGTTTGATGTGGTCTTTAGTATACATTATAAAATAATCTCAATGCCCCCTTTAGAGATGAACCTTGGAGATTCGGTCCACTCTTATACTTTAACATGGTATCAGAGGAGGTTTAATAAACCCGAGACCTCCCTTATAGAGGAGCCTTGGGGATTCGGTCCACTCTTAAACTTTAACATGGTATCAGAGGAGGTTCTCTAACCTGAGTCCTCCCTTAGAGAGCACTTTGAGTATTGGGTTCATTCTTCTTTTCTACATGGTATCAAAGGAGGTTTAATCCAACCCGAGACCTCCCTTTTATTTATTTTTCTCTCATCTAGGGTTTCCAACATTTTTCTCCTGTGTGGAGTTGCGACCTCCATGGCCAGGGTGCCCTAAATTCGATGGTCGTCGCCCCTCCCTCCAAGGTCGGTCCTCTTCTGCCGTCGCCCCCGTGGCCAGCAGGCCCTTCGCGCGTCTTCCCTTGCCGACGATCCATCAAATGGTGCTCCGCCTTCTCTCCCACGCGACGACCTCATTCTGTTGCCCCTTCCTCGCTCGTGACGACACCAGGTGGACTCACTCTCCCGGCGGATCCCTCCCAACGCGCGACATTCCCCTCCGTCCCAGCCGTCTCGAGCAGCCACGACGCACCCTCAATCAGACCTCTGTCCGGCGGCCTCCCCTCTCCCAGATCCGTCCGGATCCAATCCCCTCGCCTCCCTACGCGTCGACTCCCTAGGCAGCGGACCGTCCCGACGCCAGTAGGGCTTGTTTTCGACCGCCGCCCTCCCTAACGCCATCTGAGGACCTCTGCGCACAGCCTTGCCTCCTTGCCTCCTGTAGCCGGTCGTCCGCCTCTCCCTCCGTCGGCCTGCACAAGCCGCGACCTCCTCTGCGTGCGACGAACCAAACGACCTTCCCTCTTCCAGATCTGGCTCGATCTCGTCGCTGGCCTCTCCTTGCGCCGGCTCTTCTCCCCGACCATTACCGTGCGCTGTAACCGCATCTACCAGACGATCCTCCACCCGACGGCGCCTCCTGCGGAGCCTCCCCTTTTCGCGACGCCTCCACCGCTGCTCCCTCCATGTCGGCCTCCTCCTGCGGCAGCCACCGCCTCTATGCTGGCCTCCTCCTGCGGTTTCCCGAGGCTCCGACGACCGGCCCACCCATGCGGTTTTCCTGGCGACTTTGACGACTGGCCCGCCCGTGCGGTTTTCTCGGCGACTCTGACGACCGGCCCGCCTATGCGGCTTTCCCGGCACTCGGTTGACCGGCACAGCCAGTGCAGCTTTCCCGACGCTTCGTCGACTGGCACCGCTTGAGCGGCTTGACAAATCTTTTCCAACAACATCATCCATCTTCTTGAGGGGGAGCGGTAGTCATAGCCGTTTATCTTTTCTTTGTTTTGTCTTGTTTTGTAATCAATCTGGGTATGTCCACCTTGAAGGGGAATGTTTGCAGCGTTTCTTGTTTGCTTTGTATTGTCTTTGCTTTGCTCTCTTTTCTTTATGTGTCCAAGCTAGGTACACCTATCTTGAGGGGGAGTGTTGGAGTATGTATCCCACATTGGACTTATGGTCTGATGTGGTCTTTAGTATTCATTATAAAATAACCTCAAAGTCTCATTTAGAGTGGAACCTTGGGGATTCGGTCCACGCTTATACTTTAACACACCACATCATATCCACGTAGTCTTCTTAATAATCAATTGAGAACGGTACACTGCATTGTTCCGTGACTCGAATATCGCCTATCAATTTTATCCATTTGACGCGGTAGTGTGACAGGTGCTTCATTGTTTTCAATTGTAACTTGTTTACTGTGTATGAGGAGATTAAATTTTCTTGACTTCCCTCATCAATAATGACCCCGAGCACGTGTCCAGTCATAGGTGCGGAGGAGATTGTGGTGTTGCTGGTTCTCCTGTGCAAGTTCGGTTCGGTGGTTATCACCAAGCATTGCACTACATGGACTTCCCACTCTTCCCCTTCAACGATGCCTTTTGGGTTGATAAAATATTGTTCTTTCTCATTCATTGTTGGCCGCTACCTCATCTTCGGCATTGGCTATGAAGTTAACTGGACTCGTTTCGGGCAATTGTTCGATTAAGTGCCCTGGTTGTTGGCATTGATAGCATTTCCTGCAAAACTTTCGGGCCTAAGGACTGATTTTTCTGGGGTTGGGGACGGCTGCTAGCTGAGCTTGCAGCAAGCTCTTTTGGCCGGTCTTCGGCTTTGACTGCTGGTTTTGGGGTTTGGCCCTCCCTTTGTGGCTGGGTCATAAACCCGGAGTTTCGCTGTCTCACTGGGTCCCAGGTTCCAGTCATCGAATGGACCAAACGAGGGTGTTGCTGCAGCTGCGCCTCCTCTCACAGGGCTCGGGTAATTGCCTCATCTAGGCTGAACACAGTGATAATCTGAACCTGATCACGAATGGCTGGCTGTAGACCCCCAATAAACCTTGAGAATTGTTGACCCTCTATCTCCTGAAGGTTGTTTTGAGTCGAGGCCATCACGACTGCACTGCTGGACGGTTCGGGTGGCTTATCGGCAGTTCTTGTATTACTGATATAACATCTAATCATAGTCATTCGGAAGGAATCAAAGGTTCAAGGCATTCTTCATACATCGTCAGGATCGGATGAGAGTTTTGCCTTACGGTGGCAATTATTTAGCATTTGATCCCACCATGCAGAAGCCCCGCCGAAGAGTTTCTAAGCCACACACTTGACCTGAAGATGTTCTGGAATATATCCATCAATTCGAAGTATTTTTTAACCTCTGCAATCCCATCCAAGAATTCCTTCACGTCTAGGTTGTTGTTGCGGATAGGTGGTAAATCTACTTTAATCAGGGAAGTCTGCCGGGGCCCTGGTGGTTTGATTTCGTCGTTGCTAGAGTCTGAATCATCATTCCATCGAACTGGCAAAGCCTGAATTGTCGCGCCAACTTCATCGTAACCCGAAGCCGCCGGTGGAACTCCATCATGGGGCTTGGCTTCCTGGTGCCGGGCTGCAGCCAACCGGGGCTTTGGTAGAGACGCTATGCGAAGCACCTGTAGTGCCCCCAAAAGTGCCTCGTGCTAGTCAGGGGATTGATTCTGCTTTTGGCGGAGTTCCTGAAATTGTTGCTGTTGCGAGCATAGTTGTTCCAGGATGACTTGCATGGTTTGATTGGGACGGGAGATGGCCTCTGTAGGATGAGGAAAACCCCCTTGCCTCCTTACCTCAAAGTGAGGAGGAGATGTTCTTTTATAATGAATGATAAACTCCACATCGGACCACAAGTCCGATGTGGGATACCGACTCCAACACTCCCCATCAAGCTAGGTGTACCTAGCTTGGACACATAATGAAAAGAAATCAACAAAATAGACGCTAACACTCCCCCTCAAGCTGGACATGCCCGGCTTGATGACAAAACAAGACAAAGCAGAAATAAAAGATAAAAGCTGCATGGATGATGCTCCCCCTCACTATCGCAGCTCCCCCGCAGGATGATGGATGGATGATGGTGTGGGCGCAGCAGAAGAAACCACTCAGACCAGCCGATTGACAGAACGCCAGGAACACCGCACTAGTGGGGCCGGTCGATGAAACGCCGGGAAATCCAAACTAGCACCGGGAAAACCGCACTTGCGGGGCTGGCGACGGGAGGCGGGGATTCCGCAGAATTGTTGCGGGGTCTGACGGCGCCATCAGACCCAAATCTTAGGTGGTCGAGCTGCTGTGCCAGAGAATGGGCGTGTCGACGGACAGAGATGCGGGTGCCGGAAAGATGCCGGGAGATGCAGGCGAGGCGGGGATTCCGCAGGAGGTGCCGGAGAGCAGAAACTTGAAGCAGGGCAGCCGCTGGGAGAAACTGGAGCCGGCTGGCTGCCGGAAGAGAAGCGCAGACACAGCGGGAGGCGGCGCTGGAAGCCGACCGGGAATGGAGGCCGGTTGGTGAAGGGAGGCCGTCGACGCATGGAGCCGGCTGGGATGGAGGTCGGTTGGAGGGACCACCCACACAGGAGGCGGGCTGCCGGAAAGAGCCGACGACTGTAGCCGGGAAAGCCGCGGGAGGGCGGGGTCGGGACGCGTCGCGGAAGGCGGGGCAGGCGGGAGCCAGGAAGCTGCAACGTTAGCGGAGAGCCGACTGGGAGAGGGCGGGCCGGAACGCACGAGGAATCAGCGCAGGTCGGGAGTCGCCGGACGAAGTAGGCGCGCCGCGTGGAGGGAGGGCAGTTGCCTGGAGAAGCGGAAGCCGACAGTTGTGGGTGCCGGCAGAATCGGGAGCTGGCAAGTGCAGAGCCGGCCGCGCACAGGGCGCCGGGAAGAGGGCGCCGGAAGAGATGGGGCCGGAAGGAGCCGCGACGGATGCTGCGCCGAGAGGAACGCCGGAGAGCAGCGCGTTAGAAGAGAGCCGCCCGAGATTGGGAGGCTGCCGGGAGTCGCGTCTGGAAATCAGCGATGAGATTAAGGGGGTCGACGCGCGCAGCGGGGAGGGGCTCCGGGAGTGCTGCGCGCAGAGGAGGGCCGCCGGGAGTGCTGCGCGCAGAGGAGGGCCGCTGGAGTGTCGCGTGCGGGAGAAATGCCAGAAAAAAAAGAGCCGTCGGAGCGCGCAGAGGGATTTCGGCATCCGTCGCGCAGAGGGAAGAGGCGAGCCGCGGGGTGACGCGCATGGAGGCCGGAAAGACCGCCGGGGAGGGAAGCTGCGGGAGGAGGGGACGTCGTCGACGGAGCAGGAGGAGCGCGAGCCGGAGGAGACGCCGGGGGAAGCCCGCCGGTCTGGAAGGGCTCGCTCGCAGGAGGAGCGCGCGCCGGAGGGGAAGGCGCCGCGACTGAGGTCCTGCGCGACCGGGAGGAGCAGCGGAGGAAGGGGGGGGCAACTATTTGGATTGGAGCCGCCGCCCCCTCGGACGGGGAAAAACCCTAAAGGCTGATGGGAGAAAAAATAATAAGAATTAGGGAGGGAGGGTCGGGAGTAAATCCCTCTGATACCATGTAGAATGAGGAAAACCCCCTTGCCTCCTTACCTCAAAGTGAGGAGGAGGCGTTCTTTTATAATGAATGATAAACTCCACATCGGACCACAAGTCCGATGTGGGATACAGACTCCAACAGTCTGGTTGACATCACTATTGTTGGCTATGACAACAGCATAGGACGAGCGCCCTGTCAGTGCTGGAGGCAGCAATTGTAGACCAGCTCTGCTGGTCGGCAGAGGTGCAGCGCAGTATGGTTCGCGTGTGGGAGTTGGGGCACGCAACATGTGGGGTTCATGCATGGGGAGATATACTGAAGGAAGGTTCGCATGCGAAGGGTGCGCAGTAAGGAGTCCAAGTGACCGGGTGAGTTGTGCGTGAGGCTCGCGCGACAGGGAGCCGCACATGTGGGTTTGCGCAACCAGATGGACGCAGTGCACGTTTATCGTTGTGCAGGCAGAGGGCTGCGCGAACGACGGATGGGTTGTGTGTTTGGGAATTGTGCAAGTGGACTGCGGAGCAGATCGCGGATGTGAGTCCCGACGGATCGCGGGTGCGGGTTTGGCTGTTGCAGTGCGTTTGGCAGTCGCGCGGACAAGAGGTGTTGCTAGGAAGCCGGATCCCAGTGAGGCTGGGATTGCAGGGGTTGCTGGACTACAGGAAACTGTGATGGATCGATGGCGAACGGGGAACATCCTCGCTCTGATAACAAATAATGTCGCAGCGGATTTGAAATGAATCCTTACACAGGTAGTTCGTGGAGAAAACATCCAAAATTGAAACAAAACTCTATGGAGAAATTTAATCAGTCAAAAGTTCCCACAATTGATGCCTAACAAAGTATTTAAAGTCCTAAACCCTAAAATAAATAAAAGACCAAAGCACCCTTAAAATATCATAAACAAAAGGTTGAAACAATAACGAAACAAAGACTAAAGCCCTTATGCTGGGCCAGCACGACTGGCTGGTAGGTCAGCATGACTGGCATGGCCGATTGTTAAACGCGTTCATGGGGCGCATTGTTGGAGGGGGCCTCACAACTTTCTCAAGTGGCTCTACATGAGAACATTATGATCCTTGAGTGAAGTAGGAATTGCATTTCCCGTGTGAAATGGTCTAAATCACTCAACTCCATCGTATGAAGAGTGATTCAGTGATGCCTTGGGTTCTAGCTACTTGAGACACCCTCGAACGAGTGATGTGTATCCATCAAGCAACCAAGTCCTAAGTATTGAACCCCACCCAACCACATGGCCGTGATCGCACCACTCATTCCATGATCCGTCTAACTCCATCGTATGATATGAAGAATGGATCAAGGAAACAGGATATATTACGTATGTGCAGTGAAAGAAGAAAATCTCCACTCTCCTAGCTCATTGATCTGGTTCCATTATCCACATGGATTTAAATTTCTTTGACTTGGAATATCCCTTGTGGTTTTTTCTTGGAAAAAGTGAATCTCTTTTCTTTTAAACAACCGTGGATCATGGGCTATGATTTATGGATATTCTTTTACTTTTTGTAAAATGATAAAATAGGATGACCCGAACCCCCAAGGTGTACTCTCTAAAGGAGCCCTTGAGATTCTTTATAATGAATAATTAAAACCACACCGGACCTCAAGTCCGATGTGGGATGCAGACTCCAACACTCCCCCTCAAGCTAGGTGAGCCTAGCTTGGACACATAAAGAAAAACCAAACCAAACCAATAAAGACAAAGCAATCAACAGATTGCAAATACTCCCCCTCAAGCTGGACATGCCCAGCTTGATGACAAAACAAGACAAAACAGAATAAAAGATAAAGTTGCAAGACTAATGCTCCCCCTCACGATCGCAACTCCCCCTTCTGGATGATGGATGGATGAAGTTGTCGCGGACGCAGTAGATGAACCACATAGATCGGGCCGGTTGACGGAGCGTCAGGAATGCCGCACTGGTGGGGCCGGTCGATGATGCGCCGGGAAAACCACACTAGCACCGGGAAAGCCGCACTTGCGGGGCCGACGACGGGAGGCGGGATTCCGCAGAAGTGTTGCGGGATCTGGCGGCGCCAAAGGGCCCGAATCCAAGGTGGTCGAGCTGCTGCGCCACGGTGGAGGGAGTGCGAAGGCGTGCGCCGACGGACAAGGAGGCGGCTGCCGGGAGTCGTCGGGAGATGCCGACGAAGAGAGGCAGGGATTCCGCAGGAGGTGTGGGCGAGGAGGCAGAGCTGTCACAAGAGGTCGACGCGGAGGGAGCAGCTTTGCCGAGGCGGCGCGCAGGAAGGCGGAGCCGGTTGTCGTCGGGAGCCCACAGGAGGGACGCAGGGGGCCTGGTCAGTGAAGGCAGGAGGGGGTGGCTGCATAGGGCAGACCCGGTTGGCCGCAGAAGGAGATGCCAATAGGGGGGAGATCTGCCGGGAGGGAAAGCCGTCGGGATCGCCTCGAGGGAGGGAAGACCGTCGGCAGAACCGGAGGCCGACTGCTGGAGGGGCCGGCAGGGGTGGAGGCCGGCTGTTGGAGGCGCCGGGCAGGGGTGGAGGTCGGCTGCTGGAGGAGCTGGCAGGGGTGGAGGCCGGTTGGGGAGGGAGGGAGGCGGGGCTGGAAGGATCCCGACATTGGGGGAGAGCCGCGGGAGAGAGGCCGAAGCAGGGAGCTGTCGGGATCAGGAGGAGCGACGGGAGTTTCGTCGCGCTGGATGCGGGGGGGCCGAGGAAGCAGGTGCTGGTGGGGACGGTGCCGCGTCGGATGCGGAAGACCGAGAGGGAGTCGGCCGGTCGTCGGGATCGCGGGAGGGCGCCGGGAGGGCCGCGCCTGGGTCGGGAGCGGAGGAATGCCGCGGGAGGAACGCCATGGGAGGGAGGGCCACCTGGAGAGGGAGGACGTCGCGTGAGCAGAGGAGGAAGCCGTCGGACGAGGTTGGCTGGACGAGGCCGTCGCGCACGTAGAGGCGGAACTAGGCAGATCCGAGAATCCGCAGGGAAGGAGGCGGCGCCGGGAGGGAAGGAGATCCAGCAGAGGGGACGGGGTCGCCTTGGGGTTCTTTTATAATGAATAATTAAAACCACACCGGACCTAAGTCCGATGTGGGATGCAGACTCCAATATGCTCCACTTCAATTCAACACCTGGGTCCCAACAGGCAATATCTCTGAGCCGTAAACGGCGACATGTTTTTTTTTTTTTTGTAACTTCCCACAGAATCGCGTTATAATGTCAATAGCCGCATCGTAAATGGCGACAGACTTCTTGTGCACTGTTCATGCTAAAAAGAGGGCTGTGGCTGTTTCACGATATGTCCATATCGTCATTTGCGATACTGTCGTAGCTCCCAATATGCATTGTCATCTTTGGCGACTTCTGATTCTTTTTGAAATTTGCTTGCCACTGCCTACGATATGCCTTGTCACCTTTGCCGATTGTGACGTAGGCAATGGCAATGCCATGTGGCTGCCTGCATCATCCTTTGTCCTCACATGCGTGGCTTAAGAAAATTTCAATCATTAATCTTCACATGTGTAACGACCGATCATCACTTGGTGGATAGAAATATCAGCTCTCATCTACGTAGCCTTCAACATCATTTATTCTCACTTAGGCAACCTTCAAATTACCTTTAAAATTCGTCAGTCACTTAGTGGTGATTTTCGTTGTTCATGGTCAATTTGGAGGCTTCATGTTCAACTTAGTTCTTCTGCAAGGTTGTCCATGTAGTTCAAAATTCCAGCTCATGGTCGACTCTGAAGACAGACTTGCTTCCACTGCACGGTCGACCATGTAGTTAAAAATTCCAACCTTCATGGTCCCTTCAGAATGACTAAATGGTTGATCGTGTAGTTCATTTTAGTTGAAATTTCTATTCGTCCATAACTTCACCTACAAAAATTAAAGTGAGAGAAATAAAGTCTGGTCATTTCAACAGAACTCCAAAATAATATTTAATGTCATTAAAATCCATAAGCGAACGAATTAAACAGTCAATACAAAATAATTCAAAATTATGAAAATGCGGTGAATGTCCAGTTACTGTGAATATTGTGGAATTTTAATACAATGAATCATAAGTAAAAATAGGCATAAAATCAGCTCTAACAGCAAAATGCGGCAGGCAATATTTCAATTTTTTTAACTTTAATTAGAAGTAACTATTTTTTATTCCATTTCTCAAAATTTTGCAGAATCAAAATTCATAAAGAAAAAAATGCATTGCGGATGTCTTTTTATAAGAATTTGGAAATGATAACAGGACATAATGAAACTAAATCACATATAAATTAATGAAGTTTTTTAATGAATGGCTGTAAGCAGTATTTACCCCGCTTTTATTTTACCTGTTTGATGAATTTGTGCTATGAAAAATGAAAGCAATGAACGCAGCTATAGCACGGGAAAGAATTGAGGCCATGTTCTGTTACAAAAAGCTGGTTTTATGTCCATTGTACTTTGATATTTTTAAACAACGCAACTTAATTTTTTTTGTTATTTTGAACTTGTTACTTTTCATTTATATCAGAAAGCCTTATAAACCTGTCATTTACATTACTTTTGAATGTTTCTTTGGAATGGATAATGTTTTCCAATCTTCATTTTTAATGGCTTGAGCTATAAATGCGTCTTTTAGCGGATAGAAATTGAAAAATAAGTGCCCGTTTGGTTCATAAAAATATTTTATGTTTTCATATTTCAAAAATGAATTAGAAAATATCTTGGGCCGGTGAGGTCATAGGCTAGTTGACTGTGGCCTTGATTGTTATTTGTGAGGCCTCGTGTTTGGTCCTCTCCGTGCCTGTGTGGGTGCGTGGGTATTTTCCTCAACTTTCCCCCAATCTCTCAATTGTATTGATTAGTTAAAATTTAGAAAAAAAACACTAGAAAATATCTTGGATCGTGTTGATGAAAGAAACATTTTTTTTTTAAAATGTTAGATTTTTGTAGCCCGGTCCTCTTTGGATGATGTTGGGCCGAATGCTTGCGGCCTATACTGCGCACCAAGTTGTAACTCCGTGGGTCGAGCTTCATAGTGAGCTCGTTGGGGGTTGAAGGGGGCAACGCGCTCCTGCTTCGAGAGCCGAAGACCTCCTGTTCATTTTTTTGGGGGCACTATAACATCTCTGACTAACTGCAGCAGAGCTGACTGGTCGACACCGACAGAGCACTGTAGCAGTGTAGACTTTGACACGACTACTGTAACAAGTTGGACTTTGGAGGCATCGGTACTGTAGCTTCGTGGACTTCCAGCCGTCGGCCACTGTAGCACTTTAGGCTTAGGAGGTCGTGGCGTTGTAGCGATGCGGACTTGCAGCTGTCTTTCACTATAGCACATAGGACTTTCTATGCGGTTGGTGAAATAGTGTTTCGTCCTCCTTATTAGCCAATTCCGGGTTAAAGTTTTTGGGTTGTTAGAAACTCTGAGAGATCTCCTTGTATTTGTGCTCCCGGATTTCATAGGGACGTAAGATCATTTCCCGAAGCACGTAAATCTATGTGTTCAAAATCTTCTGATTTTGTTTTCCCCCCCTTTTACTCTTCTATGAATCGTTTTTTCACTTTGTTGCTCCCGACGTTTCCGCAACAGTGTAGATGAAAGAAACATTTTAAAAAAAATGAAAATGAAGTCGATAGATTTTTAGAATACGGAAGACATTTGTATTTATTAATTTTGGAGCATGCAAGCACTTGGAGATTAAACCCACATCTTTTCTAAATTTTATTGAACATGCAGTGTAAGCATGGCAGCCCTTAGGGATTTGAAGATTAAGACAAGCAGTTGCAACCGGATCATCAAGGACCTGCGTTCCTATGAGAAAGAAGTGGAGAAAGAAGCTGCCAAGTCAGAGGATATGAAGGAGAAAGGCGCTGATCCTTACGACATTAAGCAACAGGTTTAGAAGTTTTAAGTGCTTTTGCTTCCAGTTTTTTTGGATGTGGATAATTCCTTAGCTAAATTTGATTCTCCTATATTTTTCAATGTCCTTAAAAATGAATTATGTTTTTTTATGGGGTCTGTAAGATCATAGATGAAAGATAGCATGATTGCTAGATATGAAAGTGGGTTTGAAAGGTTGTTCTGATCATGGATGTTTCTCCATTCACGCACCTTTGAGGTCACTTTGAAGCTCAGATGCGTTTTCCTGATGACTGCAGAATTGAATTGTTTGTATATTTTATTTCTGGTTAACAGGAAAGTGTGGTTGCTGAATCAAGAATGATGATTCCTGATTGCCGCAAACACCTCGAGAACTCACTTCGTGACCTCAAAGGAATTTTGGTATGTTTTTATTCGATTTAACTTGTTCACCTGCTACCACAATTTACAGGCCATGCTTTTACAAAAAAATAAACATCCTCGTGAATTTTCAACAAATAAGCATCATCTTCCTCATAAGGCCATTAATTAAATTAGTCTGATTTTTGGGATCAAAGCTGTTTTTTTTTAATGTTAAACGGGACCTTTCTAGAAGGTAATTTTTTCTCCTCATGCAATTAACAAATTAATTTGCAAGTTTTATTTCAATGTTATGTATGGATGTCGTTTTAATGAGTAAACTTTGCAGGTCGAGTTGGAGGGGGAGAACTCGGGAGCTGAGGAAATCAAAGAAGCAAAAACAACAGTAGGGGAAGCCGAACGTGTGTTTGAAAGTGCTTGAACCTATCGATAGCCATGGAACTGCTGCTTTTATTGGCTTTCCACATATCAAAAATAACTTATGCTATGATATCCATGTGATATAATGACGTACGATGACTGCAAATGAGTTAGTGGTAGAGATAGGATGTTGGAACCGTTGGTTTTGGGCACAACGGAAATGTGCAGTGATGGACAATATATTAATTTTTTTTAATTATCATTGTTTGAAACCATGAGTGGAATTCTTGCACGTAAAATTTATAATTAATTTATTTAATATTTAAAAAAATGAATACCCGAGCTTAAGAACTTTATTCGTTGATGAATTTTGATTGCCAAAAAGATCCTTTTAGATTGTTTTCGTTGCGTTATGAGGATCCAAGAATAAAATATCTCTAGCGGTGATCCACATATGCTCTTATGATCTTCGAGCAACGTCACTCGATCTCTGAGTGTTAGCGCGGCGAATCGAATGTCTTGCGTTGTTCGTTCTTGATTACTCGTTCTTTGGTCTTGAAGAAATATCTCTTGCGTTTCTCACTCTTGAGAGGGAGAGAGGAGAAATCGAGAGAGAATTTGTTGTGCGTAATGATTCTGTATTTCGATTGCATCGATTGATGCTCTACACAATAGACATAACATCCTATTTATAGAACTAGAGTTTAGATTAAAATAATTATTTAATGCATGCTGACCATTAAATAATATAATAAACTTTAATAAACCCCATGTCACATAATAAAATAATAATAATATTATTTTGTGACGCGCGTCAACTTACGCAAAAACAAGTATTATTTAATTGACTTGTTAATTAATATTTGTCATTGGATTCGGTTTTGGTCCGTTCGAACTCTTTTATCATTTATTGAATACCCAAATAAAATATTTTATTCTCTTAAATAAATATTTTATTCACAAACCAGTGAATAAATATTTATTAAATATTCAATGAAATAAATAAATATATTTTATTCACAATCTGGTGAATAAATATTTATTTAATTTATACGATCAACAAAACTTGAATAAAATTATTCCTCAATCTTGAGAATAATATTTATTCCATTAATTAAATTCAAATAGAATTTAATCAAGATTAATGAAAATACTCAGTACGTGGCCCTCTAGGATTCTTTCTCGTTGGTATTAGACAGACTTGCCTAAAGTCCAAGATTACTGTCTAACAACAGGTCAAAGCACCCAAGAGAAAAAACTTAATGTCGCAATGACAACAACCACATACAAACACTCACTATATAATATAATCTCTTTATCACAATATCTCATCAAGCATGTTGCACATCCGTGTCACCAACCTATTTGCTTGATATGTTTTTTTGTCTATTTAGAATAAACACATCATTACACCATGACCATGAAATTTAGGGCGATAGTTCTATTCCAATCAAATGGCCGAGATATTAGCTTCCATAACAGAAGATGCAAAACCTGTTGGGCCGGAGAGTGATGGCAAGAGGGGGGGTGAATTGCCTTTTAAAAAATAATAAACAATTTAAAATCAAAGTAAAAAGTGCAGCGGAAATAAATGAGGCAAGACACAAAACTTGATAACGGAGTTCGGCTTAAACCAAAGCCTACGTCTCCGCTACCAACTCAACCGTTGAGAGATTTACTACCGCTTGCTTTTTAATGGTTTTAGCAAGAAACCCACTAGACTTTAAGGTAGTCTAGAACCTATTACAGCTTGCTTTTAATGGTTGAGCAAGAACCCACTAACCTTCTTACAGGTGAAGGCTAGCTCACCTATGACTCAAGCCTTTTAAAGGGAAGGCTTGACTAACCTCTTCACACCTTGAAGGTGGTGTGAAAACCCAAACAAGAGGAAGATGAGAGAAGTGGGGGTTTGTAGGCACAAACCCAAATTGATGCTCAAAAAGATAAATAATGAATAACCGTAAGAGGAGAAGCCTTGGGTGCCAATGGATTGATTAAGTTGATGAAGAGTGCTCCCAAGCTTCTTTGATGGTGCTCCTTGGATGTGGAAATGAGTTGGAGCAATTGAGGTTCCTTGAAGGAATCCGCTGGAGGTTTGCCAAATGATCGAAAAATGTTCCCGTGGGCTTTCTTATGTTTCTGGGGCTTCCTAGTCCTTTATTTATAGAGGGGGAACCCTCAAATGGCCTTTGGGGGTCTTCGGAGCCGTTGGAGAGGCCTTCGGAGCCGTTGGGAGTCAAGTGGACAAGTCTGGTCAAAGCCCAACGGCTAGTTTGACTGGCTCCACCGGCTGACCGGTGCTTGGCCACCGGTTGGCCGGTGCTTTGGAAAGTGGAGATGCCTTCTGCCCAGGCACCACCGGTTGGCCGGTGAGGAGGCCACCGGTTGGCCGGTGGTGAGACAATAGGTGTCCCTTCTGTCTGGGTTCCACCGGCTGACCGGTGATGGGACACCGGTTGGCCGGTGGTCTGGACAGAGGGGATGCCTTCTGTCAAGATTCCACCGGCTGGCCGGTGGTCATCCACCGGTTGGCCGGTGGTCATCCACCGGTTGGCCGGTGGACTGAAATCAGTCCACTTTTGCCTTCTGGCTTTCTTGGCCCAATTCCTTGGCAACCTGAAATCATGTCTATCATCCAAAAACACTTAAAACAAGATTAGATAAATAAGAGAGTGATTGTGATCATGAAAATAAAACCACGAGGGGTATGAGAGGTACAACAATCTCCCCCTATTTTGATGATCACAATCACCAAAACAAGCAATGTAAAAAACTGAAATGAAAGGCATGCTTTAAAGGATAAAGCAAAGCATGAGAGAAAGATTTGTCCCCCAATCAACCAAGAATTTCTCCCCCTTTGTGATTATCAAAATAGCACGGGGCATAAAACTTGATTGAGGGAAAGGTTGAAAAACAAGATAGAGATTTTAAACTAATTGAAATTTTTGAAAATTGAATTGAAAGTTTTGAAATGAAAGTTTTGAAATGAAAGTTTTGAAAATAAAAAAAAGGCTTAAACGATCCTAACTCCCCCTAAATAAAAACAACAAATCACCGGGGAGAGGATTTTAGAACCGAGACAAATTTTGGTCCGGTGAGACTCGCTAAAAGGGATTTTTCAATCCAAACTTGTCTAGTGGCGGGTCTTCTCCTATGAAATTCATCATTAAAGGAAATAGTTTTGGGCCTTCCATACCGAGCATTTTTGCAATCACACTCATAAATTAAGTGCCCGAGTTTTTTACAATAGTTGCAAAATTTATATTGGGAGCCCCCCCTTACAAAAATAGTTGGAGCATGGGAAGAGGAAGCTTGCTTGGAATAGCCAAGCCCTTGGGTGGTTCTAGATATGCATTGGGAACCAAGGAGCTTCGAAAGGTTATGTTCACCTTCGGTGAACTTAGCTAGGGATTCCCTTAAATCCTGGATTGTTGATTCCATAGAGTCAACATCGGGAAGGTTTTGGATCTTGAGGCTCAAGTCTTCCTTCTCTTTGAGAAGTTGTTCCTTTTCGGAAGAAAGTTTTTTGAAATTCTTTTTTAAAGCAATAAATTTGGAAGAAAGTTCGTGAAAACCTTCCTCCAATTGATCTCTAGCAAGTTGGAGATCCTCGTAAGATAAATGATTGAAAGAATTTGAAGAACTAGAGGAAGAGGAGTCGGAAGAGGATACCTCATGAAATTCCATTAGGCATTTTTTACCGTTGTCACTTGAGGAGGAGGAGGAGGAGGAGGATGTGGAGCTATCACTCCATGTGGCCTTGAATGCCTTCTTCTTTTCCTTTTTCTCGGCCTTTTTCTTGTGGAGTGGGCAATCGGGCTTGTAATGACCTTTCTTGCCACACCCGTAACATGTTACCTCAGGCTCGGATTTTTCGTTGGGTTGAGCCTTGCGGGATTTATTCTTCTTGTGCTTCTTCATGAATTTGTGCATTTTGCGGGCAAGATTCTCCATTTCTGAATCGCCGCTTGAAGAGGAAGACGATGAGGAGGAGGAGATTTCTTCTTTTTGAACTTTGAAGGCGATGTTCTTTGGAGTTTTGATGAGATTGCCTTCCTTTTCAGCTTGCCTCCTCATGGTGATCTCGTAGGTCATGAGGGATCCGATGAGCTCTTCGACCGGCATGTTCTTGATGTCTTTTGCTTCTTGGATTGCCGTGACTTTCGGTGCCCATGTGCTTGGTAAGATCCAAAGGATCTTCTTGACCATTGTTTCTGCAGACACATCATCACCAAGGGATTTTCTCCCATTGCAAACATCAGTAAAACGAGTAAACATTTCAGTAATATTTTCAGATGGATGCATGGTAAAAGACTCAAAATCTTGACGGTACATGTCCAATCGAGTATCCTTAACTTTGTTGGTCCCCTCATGGGTAACCTCCTATAGTTTCCAGATTTCATGAGATGAAGTGCATGTGGAAACACGATTGAATTCATTACGATCAAGGCCGCAATGAAGAGCGTTCATGGCTTTGCCATCAAGCTCGAAATTTTTAATATCGGCTTGAGTCCATTTGGATTCATCGGGAGAAGAGAGAGAGTAACCATGCATGACAATTCTATAAATAGGATAACCTATACTTCTAAGAAAAGTGGTCATGCGAGTTTTCCAATAGGTATAGTCGGTTCCATCAAAGAATGGAGCACGACCCAATAAATAACCTTCGGGGGCGAAAGAAGTTGAAGCCATCACAAAGGATCTTGAATTTGAAACCGGTTAGGGTATTACTCAAATTTTTCCTCTGATACCAATTGTTGGGCCGGAGAGTGATGACAAGAGGGGGGGTGAATTGCCTTTTAAAAAATAATAAACAATTTAAAATCAAAGTAAAAAGTGCAGCGGAAATAAATGAGGCAAGACACAAAACTTGATAACGGAGTTCGGCTTAAACCAAAGCCTACGTCTCCGCTCCCAACTCAACCGTTGAGAGATTTACTACCGCTTGCTTTTTAATGGTTTTAGCAAGAAACCCACTAGACTTTAAGGTAGTCTAGAACCTATTACAGCTTTCTTTTAATGGTTGAGAAAGAACCCACTAGCCTTCTTACAGGTGAAGGCTAGCTCACCTATGACTCAAGCCTTTTAAAGGGAAGGCTTGACTAACCTCTTCACACCTTGAAGGTGGTGTGAAAACCCAAACAAGAGGAAGATGAGAGAAGTGGGGGTTTGTAGGCACAAACCCAAATTGATTCTCAAAAAGATAAATAATGAATAACCGTAAGAGGAGAAGCCTTGGGTGCCAATGGATTGATTAAGTTGATGAAGAGCGCTCCCAAGCTTCTTTGATGGTGCTCCTTGGATGTGGAAATGAGTTGGAGCAATTGAGGTTCCTTGAAGGAATCCGCCGGAGGTTTGCCAAATGATCGAAAAATGTTCCCGTGGGCTTTCTTACGTTTCCGGGGCTTCCTAGTCCTTTATTTATAGAGGGGGAACCCTCAAATGGCCTTTGGGGGTCTTCGGAGCCGTTGGAGAGGCCTTCGGAGCCGTTGGGAGTCAAGTGGACAAGTCTGGTCAAAGCCCAACGGCTAGTTTGACTGGCTCCACCGGCTGACCAGTGCTTGGCCACCGGTTGGCCGGTGCTTTGGAAAGTGGAGAGGCCTTCTGCCCAGGCACCACCGGTTGGCCGGTGAGGAGGCCACCGGTTGGCCGGTGGTGAGACAGTAGGTGTCCCTTCTGTCTGGGTTCCACCGGCTGGCCGGTGATGGGACACCGGTTGGCCGGTGGTCTGGACAGAGGGGATGCCTTCTGTCAAGATTCCACCGGCTGGCCGGTGGTCATCCACCGGTTGGCCGGTGGACTGAAATCAGTCCACTTTTGCCTTCTGGCTTTCTTGGCCCAATTCCTTGGCAACCTGAAATCATGCCTATCATCCAAAAACACTTAAAACAAGATTAGATAAATAAGAGAGTGATTGTGATCATGAAAATAAAACCACGAGGGGTATGAGAGGTACAACAAAACCTTCCTTGACTTATCCATTAATGATATGTCAATCGTGACACACTCAACGTATCCTACCTCACTGCGAACATACGTCGTCATGGTTTTCTTTAGCAAATCTAAGTGTGCGAGTCATGAGATTCATTAATAATAATCTTAAGTCTAAGGATCATTACACACGCTCACAGATAGAAATATCCGATGACACCAAAACATACAGAATTTTTACTAGTGGGTCTATTCTTATACTCTCTCATCTTAGAGATTACCAAGTGAGAACTTCCTGGGAAGAAGTCTCATCCGCTTACGAGTACTCATACCCGATGGTCTAAATACTATGTGTCACATCATAATACGTTATCTAACCACAAAACTATATTAAGAATATTGTCATAGCACTTCACAATTCTCATCATAGCGGGGAACTGCTATGAACTTATCAATGTGACAAATACTCTGGGACTTTATTACATTAAAGCCATGCAAAACAATGAACAATATGTAACATGATTAAGAGGGTCATTGATTTATGGGATGTTCTTTCCATACCAAATTTGAAGAGTCTGCACGTACATGTGACATGATTGCATTCTATGGATGAATGAAACACATTGCATGAGACGATTATTTCATTGTTATTGAAAAGGGTTAGTATCCCAAGGCATGTTATGGTGAGTTCCAAGAGTGGTAAACCGGGCATTAAAACTTTATCATGTTGGCTATCAAATCTTGGCAGAGATCGTGCAATCAAAATACTTTTCCCTCTTCCTGGGTATATGATATGAGTTTTTCCACCTCCTTGTGAGGTCTTGATATGAGTTCTTTACCACTACCAAGGGGCATGGTATTGTATAGGGTTTCCCTCTCGGTGGTGAGGAAGGGGATGTTTTATGATTTTATCTATGAATTTTTAAATATTTATTTTACTTCATTATAGTTTCTTTCTAGTTATGTGCTTAGGTTTGGAAAACTATATCACATGCCATAGACATATCCACATGCATTTGTTGTTATCACACTTACCAATGGGAGTTGATGAAAATTGGGAAAATTTTATCAATTTGTTGTATTTACCCCATTCTTGTGTACACAGTATGTTTTCCAATATTTATTTCATGGAAACACCAGTTTGTAGGCTACAATGCTTCAGTATGTTGAAGAGTTCAATGGAAAAGGGAGCTCAGTACGCAGAAAGGATTATAGGCCGCAAGCTCAAAGCGAGTCGCAAAACGCCTGTTGTCGCTACGTGACAAATGAGTTGGACCCATCACCTTTATATAGGCACGAGTCTTCCTATGGTATGTACTCTAAATGGGATAAAAAGATGAAAATCATTTCCCCACAATTCACATAAACCCTCAATGCTAGTTGCTAGCTTTCAATGATCAAGAAAATGCTCTAGAGGTCAGCTGGAATCCGAGTTAAAAGTGGGGAGCTTCAGATTAGGTCATTATAAATCATATGTGATTAGTTGTGTTTTGGAAAAAAGTGAGTTAGTGGTAGAGATAGGATGTTGGAACATGGGTGGCAGGCCTTGTGCATGTATGACCAACATGGACATAGTTGAAACCCAAGTTGTTAAGGTAGTCCTGATATAGGGTATAGACACTATAGGCATGGGTAAGACATTATTATAGAATTACCATGTGTGGGATAAATTAAATCAAAGGTTGAGTCTAAGGCTTAAAGATGATTCAAAATATGCATTATCATCACACATCATGTAATGGAATTTAAGGCACATGAACATGTATGTGCTTGATTGTAATTGATATTTCTTTAATGGGAAAATCATTTCGAGCAATTAAAATTCTAGAAATATCTAATTTTTTGAAAAACTAATGGAGTGACACTTTTTTGGAATTTTAGCACTTGACACAAGTAAAATTTTAAACCTTCAAAGGAAAATATGATAAAAGTGAATTATGAATTAGATTTTGATATCTAAGATTTTTCATGAAACCAATAAGGAATGTTTGGGTTTTCCTTAAAACAAGTGGAAAGAGTAGCTTTGTGATTCAAAAAATGGTTTGAATTGGAAGTTTTTGTTGTGGGTGTAAGGAAATGTTTGGTTTCACAAATGAAAGGTAAGATGGATTTGTGATATTTGGAAATGATAAACTTGTTTTAAAGGTGGTTATGTGAAAAGGAGTTTGAATTTTTTTTAAAACCAATCAAAAATTGATAGTTTTTTCTTAAATGGGAATTAAAACATTTGAAAATGTAAATTTAAATACAATTTTTTTGATATAAGCTTATTGAATGTTTTATTTTTTTAAGAAAATAATGGTAATTGGAGTTTAATGTTTGAAATGAAATATGCGAGGATAAAATTGGAAATTTGGATGTGACTTACATGTGAATTGAATTGAATATTCTTTTTTTTAAAAAACTAGTGGTTATGATTTTGTATTACTGTTTACACTACCACAAATGCGGGCAAGGGAAGCGCTCAGGTTTTATCAGCACCAATCAAAACACGCTGATAAAAGGGGGACTTTTATCAGCACTAGAAAAAAGCGCTGATAAATCTACCCTTTATCAGTGCTAATATTAGCGCTGATAAAGCCCCCCTTTATCAACACTGATAAAAAATAGACTTTATCGGCGCTAATAATACCCCGATAAAAGTTTTTAATAGAAAATATTATTAATTTATATAAAAATATTTTAATTATATTCAAAAATAATGTTTATATGTATACATTAAATAAAAACGCATGTTTATTATGTTTATTATGTTTATGTTTTATTTATGTTTATTATGTTTATTAGTTTTAGTTATATCTTTATTATGTATTTATTATACTATATTTTATAATATTATATATAAATACTTTTTAATATATATATATATACACAAATACTTATTAAATATATATATATATATATATTTAAATAAATTTATGTTTCTAAATAAATGTGTCAATTGATTCGTACGTTCTTCTAATGAATATATATTTGTTTACCCTAATGTTGGCCATATATACTATAATACTATATATACTTGGTGTATTCATTCATTTTCTATATATATGAAGCTTCATCTTCTCATAAATACTTAAAATCACGACAAATATATTTAAATAAACAATAAATGTATTTATTATATTTAAAAATATAAATATTTAGTTATATATAATTATTTACTTTTTAAATATGTTATATATAATTATAATTATATATAACTAATTAAATATAAATATGTTTAAATAATTATTAAATTACAAAATATTTTTTTTAAATATTGATAAATATATATTTATGAATACCTTTTGAATATATTTATTTATAAATATATGTCTTTAATGAATATTTATATAGACACAGATATATATATATATATATATTTAAATACTTATGAAATTAAAAATAAAAATAACATATCAATTGATATTTATATATATTTAATTATAATTTAAATTATAAAATTATATATATATATATACATATATATTAATTATAATTTATACACAAACACCATAAATATATATATATATATATTTAATTATAATTTAAATTATTAATGTCATGACCCCCTCCCCAAAAAGTGTACCACTCCTGGGCCGGTAATGTGATAAGAGAGATAATGACCCCGAGTCCCGCCTCCACTAGGCCCCAGGTTGACGACTAGCACCGAGGGTATAATAAACACACAAATGAGAGACATTATCCTCTAAGAGAACACATGCGAAAGAGAGAGATAAGACAGACACCAACCAACTCCAACTCAGACAACACTATAAAAGAAATCCCAAGTACACATATGTAATGTCATGCAAAACTACTACAACTGAAAGGGGAGAAACTAAAAATACCCAAAAGAAAGTAAAAATAGCAGCAATCATAGGCCCGAACAGCTCCTACAACCCCAAGCTAGTAGAAACCAATTTGATCTCCAACCGGATTCAAGTGACATGAAAAATAGTTTATATATATACATAGGGTGAATATAACAACATACTCAGTAGGATCCTTGTTGGGAAAAAATCCCTCAAGGTAACATTGCAACATTTTTGGGTTGGTTGTGTTTGTTGACAATACAGGTTTCCCTAGTGAATTGTTGAGCTCCAGAGATTTTGTTGACAATTTATGTTGACAAAGAACAATGAAAAAGTAAGAGAAGATCTGGAGGCGGTACAAAAGAACAGATACCAGGTGGTGCCTTTTTCCAGTGTTTGCCAAATTTTGGGGGTCCAAAATTTGGAGTTTGGTGAGCATCAAGAAATATGGATTTCCTTGAATATATCATCAAAATATGGAAAAAGCATGAGTTTTGTGAAGATGTGATTCTTGATGTGGATTTCACGAAGACATGAAGAAAGTTCACGGTGTTCTACGCGATTGCGACGAGCTTCGCGAACGTCAGAGTTGAAGAGAATTGCGGTGGCGAAGGACATTGTGAGTGGAGCTTCGCGGCGAAGGCGCGAAGGAATTGACAGAATGCTCTGCGATTATGAAGAGCTCCGTGATCTGAATATTGCCATGGTGCTTCACGATATAGAGATAATTTCGGTGGAAATTTTGGAGCTTTGCGATTTGGGATGATGTGGTGTTGACTTCGCGCGGAAGGTTCGAGGGTCGGTGGAATCACTTATAAATAGACCTCAACCCCTCGATATAAGTAGAGAGTTTTACAAGAAAAATTTGTTTCTCTCAACTCACGAAGGAGATTCGCGAAGGCAGTGTGCTTTGCAAAAGAAGGAGCTTCGTGGTGGCTAATTTAGATCCATAAAAGTGGTGTGTTCCACGTTCCCTCAGTGAGCTTCGCGAAGGAAGTCACTCTGCGATGACTTGAGCTCCGCGACAGCCTAAGCTTTGCGAAGGCTTGAGCTTTGCGAAGGTCTAATCTCCACGAGGTAGTGTTCTCTGTGAGGTTGTGAGCTCTGCGAAGTTGTGTGCTTCGCGAAGAGGCAGGAACTTTGCGAAGGCTTGTTTGAGCTTCGGGAAATTAGGAGCTTCGCGAAGTAGGGTTATTTGTGAAGGTATTTACAAAGTGTGTTGCCTAGTGAGGGCGAAGGGGTATTCATCAGTGGATGAAATTTGAATTTCAATAGAGCATCTATATACAGTGGAGGATGTATTCATTAGTGATAATGAAGAGACCTACATGTATATAAACTGTGAGTAGATATTCTGAAGAAGCAGTGATCTCACTTCAGTTGAGAGAGCAGTGTTTTCTAAAATTGTGAATGGTTGTAAACCAAGAGGGAAAGTGAGTCTGCTTCAAACTTGTAAACAGCAGTGCGCTTATAGTGGATTTTGTATATCGACACATCACCAGTGTATGCTCCTTGGACATAGCCCAGTGAGGGTGAACAAATTAAAATTTTTGTGTCCCGTGCATGCTTTAAGATTCATTCATACTCTACAATGGGAAAGAGAGATAGAAGGGGGTTTTGTCTAACAACAAAAGAAGATCAAAAGGGGCAATTTTTTTAATTTGTCATACCCTGATTCACCCCCCTCTATGGGTATCTAGCTTAGTGGACCTAACAATTGGTATCAGAGCAAAATGTTGATATCAGTGTTTCTCTCTCAAATTGAGGTCACCAATCACAAAGGGATTCCGATCTTCAACGGGAATAATTTTCAGCTATGGAAGAATTAGATGCAACACTACTTCCGATCTTTTGGAATGGATGTGTTCACAGCAGCAATGCATGGCATAACATTTGATATTAATAGTGGTGCATTATCGGAAGCTGAGCTTAGAGAATTGGATGGTGATGCCAAGGGAATCAATGATTTAGGGGGATCCCTATCCAATGCAATATATACGAAGGTGATGTCATGAAAAACATCACATGCTATGTGGGAAAAGATATTAAATATATATGAAGAAGATACAAAGATCAGAGAAGTGAAGCTGCAAGTGTTGTGGAACAAGTATGAAGATCTAAGAATGAACCCAAACGAGTCTGTTGATGTATTCTTTGAAAAGGTAAATGTTGTAGTGGAATACATGTGAGGTCTTGGAGAATTTATTGAAGACATAAAGATTGTGAAGCGCATATTGAGGAAACTTCCACCTCGGTTCCATCCGAAAGTTTCAGTTTTGGAAGATAAAGACCCGAAAGAGATGACATTGGATAACCTGCACAACACCCTTGTTGCATATAAAATGAGAAATGATGATAACGATGCTGTGGAAAAGGGGAAATCCAAAGAGGTGGCATTCAAGTCCATGAAGAAGCTCACCATTGAAGATTTTTAGGAAGAAGAATAGACAGATGATGTGATGTCATTCCTCTCCTCAAACCTTCAAATAGAAAAAGGAAAGTTTAAAGGGAAACTTCCACTTGCTTGTTTTTGATGTGGAAAGGTTGGACATCTTGCGACAAGGTTCCCCAAAAAGTTCCAAGAGGATGATGATGCCGATGAAATCGAAATTCCCAAGAAGAAGTCTTCAACCTATAGGAAAGGCAAGAAACAGTTCAAGAGAAATTTCTTTAAGAATAAGAACCTTCTTTCAAAAGAATGTGATAGTTCAGATGAGTCTGAGGTTGAGGAGGTTGAAGATATAGAGAACTACAGAGATCGTATAAAGAATTATATGGTGGCATTTGTTGGTAGTTCTCCAAAACAGGATGAAATCGAAGATGATGAAGAAGAAGAAGAAGTAGAAGGAAGAGTCGACATGGAAGATGAATTAGAAGCATCCCTTGAAGAGATAGATGTTTGGAGAGACAAAAAAAATGAAATCCAACAAAGTGGTCTGTGATGCCACACTCTACATGAAACAACAAGAAGAAGAAAAGTATGAGTTAATGGAAGAGATTGAGAAACTCAAGTCATCATTCCCAGAGAACTCAAAATCAGTTAGTGAGTACAAACTCAGGATTGAAGAGAAGAAGGAGATAGATGGTTTAAATAATACAGAAAAAGATAAAATCAAGCGCATTGAAGAATTAGAAATAGAAATTGTTAGTATGTAGAAAAAGGTAAAATATCATGAAAAGATATTGACCCCTATAGTGACATCTGCAAAGCAGATCACATAGAAAATTGAAAAACATATGGTGGTGTAAAGAGGTCTAGAAGAAAATAAGAAACAGTCTTGTTCAAATGATAAGGCTGATTTGGGGCTTGATCAGAAACAAAAAGCAGTCATGACTGAAGTCAATCCGCAAGCACCCACTCTAAGAGTGAAAGTTGATTTTGATGCAAAGAAGAATCATAATATTCAGAGATCCCAAGGGGAAACTAGTAGTGCAGAAGTGAAACGAATGAATGAACCTTATATCATGTGTTATTGTCATGGAAATATGGGACACTCACAGTACATGTGTTCCATAGCCAATAGATATCTAAGGGCACAAGAACAAAGGTGGTAGTCAAGCAGAGAATGATTCTATAGAATATATTTTGAAGGAAACTGTTTTTAGAGTGGAGGATTTGGGAACATGGCTAGATACTGTACATCGACCATATAGAGGAATGTGCCAAAACATGATCAAAATGTTCGCAAGTAGCAGATCAATGAACCAACAGGTGAGTTGAAAATGAAAAATAGATTTGCAGCTTTGCAAGATGAAGCCAGTACATCATACCCTAAGAAAGATCAGAAGTCTCAATCTATACCAAGTGTGAAGACGAAAATATGGACCAAGAAGAAGAGAGTTGAGAAGGAAGTGGTTGCTAAAATTTCTCTTAAAGCATTAGACCGTTCTAGTGTATGGATCCTTGAAAGTGGTTACATGTCACACATGATAGGAAATAAGGATCTGGTTACAAGCATCAAATATGAAAAAGAAGGAGTTATCAAGTTTGGAAACGATGAAGGCCTAAAGATTATTGGCTCAGGAAAGACCAAGTTTGGGGGCAAAGAGATGAGACGTGCTGATGTCATAGTAGTGGAAGGTCTCAATCACAATTTTCTTAGCGTCAGCCAATTATGCAACTCAGGGCATTCTATAAGGTTTACTAAGAAGACATGTATTATCAAAGGAAGAGATGGTGCAATGGTTCTATAGGAAAAAAGGGAAATATCTAACTGGTAAGTGGAGAAGAAGATATGTGTTTTTTTGTTTAGAGAGGAGGAAAATAAGCTATGTCATAAATGACTCAGTCATCTATGCCAACTATCCCTAGAAGATCTGGTGAAGAGTGATATAGCTAGTGACCTCTCTAAGCTATCACGGGATCATAATCATACATGCGATGCATGAAAACAAGGGAATCTCATCATAAAGACGTATAAGGAAAAGGAAAAGAAGTCAACAAGAGTGCTTGAATTGGTTCATGCTGATGTCTGTGGGCCTATCACACCAAGATAAATTGACAGTAAGAGGTACTACGTTCTTTTCATTGATGAATATAGCATAATAGAATGGGTATTTGTCATTTCATATAAGAAAGATGTGTTTAGTTTCTTAAAGAAGTACCGAAGGGAGTGTGAAAGGATGCTTAGACAATTTTTTTTGAAGTTTCATACTGAAAATGGTATGAAATTCACAAACATTCAGGTGGAAGACTATCTCAAGAAACACAGGATAAGGCATCAAGTTTCCTTCGTGAGAACTCCCTAAAATAATGGAGTGGTTGAAAGGAGAAATCATATCATCAACAACATGGCCAAAACAATGCTTATAGAAAAAGACCTACCAGAGAAATTTTGGAAGGAAGCAGTATTGACATCGGTCTACATTTCTAACAGGACTCTGTTATGTCTGAAGTAAGGAAAGACTCTGTATGAGATGTGGTACGGGAAGAATCCAACGGTGAAGTACTTTCGAATCTTTGACAGTAAGTGCTTTATACTCAACAAAGAAAAACATAGAAAATTTGAGTCACGTGGAGATGAGAGAATATTCCTTGGCTACTCAGGAAAAAGAAAAGCATATAAATGCTTTAATAAAAGGCTGGGAAAAGTAGTTGAGAGAAATGAAGTCACTGTTTTGGAAAATGATGAGAATATTCAACAACACAGTGAACAATTTTATGATGAAAGCGATGAGGAGTAAATCAATGTAGGAGGAGCAGAAGTGGATGATGTTGATTCAGAAGAAGATACTGATGATGAGCATGAAGAAGAAAAATCTATATCTACACAGAAGCCAAGGATTCGAGCTGAAATTGATAGGTAGAATATCATTGGTGATCAGTCAACTCTAGTTCAAACAAGAAGAATGAAATCACTGCAAAAGACATCTTTATTATCTCAGGTAGAGACTAAATGATTTGCTGATGTATCAGAAGATGAAAACTGGCTTCAGGCTACGAATGAAGAGCTAGATCAGATTGAAAAGAATCATACATGGGAGATTGTTTTGAGGTCAGCTGATAAGAATGTCATCGGGACTAAATGAGTCTTTCTCAATAAGATGAATGAAGATGGAACAGTGATTCGAAACAAAGCATGACTAGTGTGCAAAGGATACTCCCAGATAGGAGGAATTAACGTCGATGAGACATTTTCACTAGTTGCAAGGCTGAAGACAATCAGATTATTCCTAGCCATTACAGTGCAACAAAAATTCAAAGTATTTCAAATAGATGTCAAATCTGCATTCTTGAATGGTATTATGGAGGAAGAAGTGTATATCAAGTAGCCAGATGGTTTTCTCATTCATGAGGATGAGAACAAGGTTTTTCGGTTGAAGAAGGTGCTATACAGGCTGAAACAAGCACCGAGAGCATGGTACTCAAGGATTGATTAGTATTTGAAGAAACTTGGTTTTTAGCGTGGTGGAATTGATTACAATCTCTATTTTAAACAATAGTAATCAAAGAATGATGGTGCTAGTTTATGTCGATGAAATAATATTTGGCGGATCAGATGAAGCACAATGCAGACAGTTTTCTGAATTCATGAAACATGAGTTTGAAATGTCTATGATTGGTGAGCTGACGTTTTTCCTTGGTTTACAGGTGACACATGGATGGAATGGCACATTCATTTCTCAATACAAATATTCCAAGGAGGTTCTAAGAAGATTCGGAATGTAAAATTACAAGGAGATGAAGACTCTGGTTGCTACCCGAATGAATTTATCAAAATATGATAATGGCAAGGCAGTTAATATCACATAATACAGGTAGATTATTGGGAGTTTACTATACTTGATAGCGATGAGACCTGATATTGTTTTTGTCACATTCCAAGTAGTGAGATATCAAATTAATCCCAAGGAAAGCCACACGATTTCAGTGAAAAGAATACTTCGGTATATTAAGGGAACGATGGATTTCAGCTTGATATATAGTGACAAATCACAATCAGAATTATTGGGATATACTGATGCAGATTGGGCTGGTTCAGCGGATGACAGGAAATCAACGTCAGGAGGTGATTTCTATCTTGGTGGTTTGTGTATTTCTTGGCTAAGAAAAAATCATGATTTCATTTCATTGAGCACCGCATAAGCTGAGTATATTACAACCACTCAATCATTCCCTCAATTATTGTGGATGAAGTAGAAGCTTGATGATATGGGAGTTGAAGTGAAGTATTCGATCAGAATCCAGTGCGATAACTCAAGTTCTATAAATCTCAACAAAAATTCCATCCATAATTCTAGGAAAAAGCACATTGAGATAAAGTATCATTTTATCAAGGAGAATGTTCAGCAGGGAATCGTGAAGTTGGAGTATGTTCCTACAGAACTACAGGTTGCAGAAATTTTGAAAAAGGCCTTACCTAAGGAAGATTTTGAGAGACATCGGTTGGCTTTGGGAGTCTAGTCGACTCCCCACACTTGAAAAAGTGTGGATGTGGGACCCCCCATCTCCTTGAGGTATGGTGTGTTTCTCTCTACTGTGCTAATATGTGTTCTTTCCAATGTCTCAGCCACAAAGGAGTGATCTTTGGGTTCATTGACAAAGGGGGAGAAATAGTGAATCTTCAAGGGGGAGAAACTATGGATAAGGAAGGGAGAAAATGTCTTAGTCAAAGACACGGGGAGAAGTTGACAGGTGGAGCAACGAGATAGGGGGAGAGAAATAAAATAGGGGGAAAGTTTTAAAATCTGACGATGCTTGAAGTGATCGATCAAAGAGTAGATATCACAATAGATGAGGATCGTGATAAAAGAAGAAGAGTGATGTTGGAATGGTGTGAGAAGGTTTACAATGATCAAAAATTGGTATCATTTTAAGAAATTGGTATCAGTTTGGTTTCAAAAGTTGGTGTCTGAAATGAAGTGATTCATTGACGATCTTTTCATTTACTCTTGTTTCTCACGACGATAATTTCTCATGTGGGCTTAGAGTACGTGTTAAGTGAATCCTTGAATGCTATCAAAATCACAATAAGCAAATGGTGGTAGTGGTTGGAAGGATAATTAATGAGGTATCAAATTGCATATAATCGTTTTGAGAAGAGTTGTCAACAAACCCAAAGGGGGAGATTGTTGGGAAAAAATCCCTCAAGGTAACATTGTAGCATTTTTGGGTTAGTTGTGTTTGTTGACAATGCAGGTTTCCCTGGTGAATTGTCGAGTTCCATAGATGTTGTTTAAAATTCATGTTGACAAAGGAAGAGAATATCTGGAGGCAGTATAGAAGAATAGATACCAGGTGGCGCCGTTTTCCAGTGTTTGCCAAATTTTTGGGGTCCAAAATTTGGAGTTTGGTGAGCATCGTGAAATATGGATTTCATTGAAGATATCATCAAAATATGGAAAAGTCATGAGTTTCACGAAGATGGTATTCTTGATGTGGATTTTGCAGAGACATGAAGAAATTTGATGGTGTTCCTCATGATTACGAAGAGCTTTGCGAACAGCAGAGTTGAAGAGAATTGTGGCGGTGAAGGGCATTGCGAGTGGAGCTTCACAGTGAAGGCACGAAAGAATTAACGGAATGCTCTGTGATTACGACGAGCTCCGTGATCTGAAAATTTCCATGGTGCTTCACGATATAGAGATAATTTCAGCATAATTTTTGGAGCTTCGCGATTTAGGATGATGTGGCACTGACTTCATGCAGAAGGTTTGAGGGTCGGTGTAATTGCCTATAATTAGACCTCAACCCCCTCGAGAGAAGTAGATAGTTTTCCAAGAAAAATTTGTTTCTCTCAACTCATAGAGGAGATTCGTGAAGGCAGTGTGCTTCGTGAAAGAAGGAGCTTCGCGGCGGCTAATTTAGCTCCGTGAAAGTGGTGTGTTCCGTGTTGGCTCAGTGAGATTCATGAAGGAAGTTTCTCTGGGACGACTTGAGCTCTATGACGGCCTAATCTTTGTGAAGGATTGAGCTTTGTGAAGGTCTGAGCTCCATGAGGCATTGTACTCTACAAGGTTGTGAGATTTGAGAAGGTGTGTGCTTTGCTAAGAGGTAGGAACTTTGCAAAGGATTGTTTGAGCTTCGCGAAGTAGGGTGATTTGTGAAGGTATTTCCAAAGTTTGTTGCCTAGTGATCAGTGGACAAGGGGTATTCATCAGTGGATGAAATTTTGAATTTAATAGATCATCTACATACAGTGGAGGATGCATTCATTAGTGATAATTAAGAGACCTACATGTCTATAAAATGTGAGTGGATCTTCTGAAGAAGTAGTGAGCTCACTTCAGTTGAGAGAGCAGTGTGTTCTAAAATTGTGAATGGTTGTAAACCAGGAGGGACAGTGATTCCACTTCAAACTTGTAAATAGCAGCGCGCTTATAGTGGATTTGGTACATCGGCACATCGCCGGTGTATGCTCCTTGGACATAGCCTAGTGAGGGTGAACCAAGTAAAATTGATGTGTCCTATGCATGCTTTAAGATTCATTAATACTCTACAAATAGAATGAGAGAGAGAATAGGGTTTTGTCAAACAACAAAAAAAGATCAAAAGGGGCAGTTGTTTTAATTTTTCATACCCTAATTCACCCCCCTCTTAGGGTATCTATCTTAGTGGACCTAACAATCCTCCCTAGAGACTCTCGTGCAAAAGTAAAGAAAGCATGCTAAAGCACAGTGAAAAACAAGTGAAACTAACTCCTCACCTTAATAGGTATACTAAGTTCCCAGCCTCACCATGGCTACTCTCACCAAGTATTGCACACAAGAGTATATAATATAATAAAGAATACCAAGGGTACCCCACTACTACTTCCCCACTAGTTTTCTGCTTTGCCCCAACGTCGCAAGTCCTAAGAATCTCTCTCAAAAAAAGCATTCCCATAGACACCTGATCAAAGCACCACAATATGAACCTCATGCAACAAAACCACCACTTACACACAATAAAAGTAACCAGGTAGTTTTCAGAAGCCACCACAGCTCGCATAACGTGTATCATATGTCCGACATTATACATCAAGACATTATATCCCATACACTGAGTAAGGATCCTCAAACCATCACAACCTCTACACTTTATACCTATAGTAGTCCACAGGAAACTATATCCAGAATATATGTGTGTGAATAACCACAAGACATTACATCCCTCTACACACATATAGGGGGAAAAATAATCATTGTGCCTACCAGCACAAGTAACTACCAAGAGAAAAGAGTGGGGCCAAAGGGGGTATTCATCCATCTATCCTCCCACCGAAATGTTGGAGAAAACACCCCCAGGGCTCAGAATCCCCAGGGTGTCATTTTCCCTAACTGACGGGGTGGAGTAGAATATAGAAACAAAAAAGTACATAATATACTATAACTCACAACCACACTATGGGAATAACCTAGTCTTAGACTCAATTGAAACTGACGTCTCTAGGACTCCCAGCTACCACTTCTAAGACTAGGTATCCTATAAGCACACAACTATTTAAAGAGATTTAAAACATTACTTCATTCCCTTTTTATCATTTGAACTTTATGTTAATTAATTATTTAAACATTAAATAACCATTAATAATTTCCACATCATATTTCATTAGCATCACACCCAAAGTTAAATGTTCCTTTAAATTAAAACCTCATCATTGCGTCCCAACAAGCTCCAACCCCATGGGTTAACATCATTTATTCAATCATTTATTAACAACATTATTACTTTCCCATATTCCCAAGCATTCTAGAAAAACATTCTAAGCTACTAAACATAAGGGGGATCAACACAGTGAGTATATGAACTACCCGTCGAGTCTTTTCCACCTATAACAAGAGCATAGAACCATCCTCCCTCAAGAATCTATACATGGAAAGCATGTGGCATACCCTACGCGTCTTCACCCCTTTTGTAAGGAGGGTAAGCAAACGAGCTGCCTTGAGTAGTGGGGAAATTAAGATAGATAAGCAACCAACAAGAAACCGCAAGCATCCAAACATTCACATCCAACTCATTCCATCATCTCCGGTGTCCTCCCCGACACCTACATGCATAAACCGATGCATCTCGCCACTATAGGCATCAACTACTGCCATAACCAATAGGCCTCTATGCCCCCACATATCACAACAACCTTTTAGGCTCACATCACAACACAAGCAGTAGGAAAACAAACATCATATCAATTGGGCTCTTAGCCCTTAAACAAGAAAGTGTGTTAGGTCCACTAGGCTGGATACCCTGAGAGGGGGGGTGAATCAGGGTATGACTAATTAAAAATTAATGCCCGTTCTGATCTTGTTTCGCTGTTAAGCAAAACACTCTTCTCTCTTTTCCCTGTTGCACGATATAAACAGAAAGTAAAGCAAGCACCGGACACAGCAATTTTACTTGGTTCACCGCTAAGGGCTACGTCCAAGGAGCATACGCCGACAGGTTGCCGGTCGTACCAAATTCCACTAATCTTCACTAGATGTGGATTACAAGGTTCGGGCTAGATCACTTCTATGCCCAGGCTCACTGCCTTTACAATGTTTAGGGTCAGCTCACTGCTTTCCCAAGGGTCACTCCCTGTTTCTCTCTCTCTGGCTCACTACTGGTGGAGAGGATCACCTTCTTCCTCTTCCTGAGCTCACTGCTCTTGGAAGGGATTCACTCACAGTTTATAGACCTGTAGGTCTCTTTATTTTCATGAAGGAATGCATCTTCCTCTGTATGTAGATGCTCTGTTGAAGTCCAACTTTCACCCGCAGATGAATCTCACTTTGCACCGGATGTACCGGGCAACCTCAATTTTTACGCGCAACCCTTACGGTGACTTGCGCGTAATTTCTATGATTTGCGCGAAATTCCTTTTTCGCGCAACCTCCAAATATTACGCGCAGCCTCGAAACTGCCTTGCGCGCAATTCACTGATTTTGCGCGAAATCCACTTTTCGCGCAATCTTCCTTTTACGCGCCAACACCAACTTTCTGCGCAGCCTTTGCTTTTCGCGCAATCTGACTTTACGCGCAAACTTTAAGTTTACGCGCAACACACTTTCTAACTTCAATTTCGTAAACCAGAGCTCGGGTATTTTCTATGTCTTGAACTCTACTGAATGGAGGAGGGTCACTTCATATTTATAGGCAAAATCGACCCCGCGCGAAAAACCCTCCTTGAGCGCGTAATCCGCTTTGATCTTCCGCGCACAAACATTTTCCGCGCACTGCTCCATAATTTCGCGCACCTCATGCCTTTGCCATTTTACGAGCTTCGGACCTCGTAACACCTCTTGCGTGAAATACTTCATCCGCTATTTTGCGCGCCACTTCAATTTTCCGCGCACGCCTCCAAAATTTCGCGCGCCTCATGCCTTTACCGATTTTCAAGCTTTCGGCCTTGAAACATCTTTTGCGCGAAATACAATTTCGCGCAACCCGCTGTTTTGCGCGCCACACTTCAAGATTTCGCGCAACCCGCTAGTTTTGCGCGCCACGCTTGATTTTTCCGCACACCTCCTTCATTTCTCTCTCCTCAACCTTCGCCAACAACATATCACTCCATTTTCCATTGGCGATTTTCAGGCCCAAAAATTTGGCAAACACTGGAAAACGGCGCCACCTTGTACTGCTCTTTTTTACCGCCTCCAGATCGTCCTTTCCTTTGTCAAAGTTCATTGTCAACATGGAATGTCAACAACATCTCGGGAACTCGACAATTCTCCATGGAAACCTGCTTTTTCAACAAACACAATCAACCCAAAAATGCTGCAATGTTACCTTGAGGGATTTTTGCCCAACAATCTCCCCCTTTGGGTTTGTTGACAACTCTTCACAACTCTGCTCAGAAATATTTTCTGCACTTTGATACCTCACTGAGTCTTCTTCCAGCTGCTACCACCATTCGCCTCTTGCGATTATGATAGCGTTCAAGGATTCACTTAACATGTACTCTAAGCCCACATGAGCAATGCTCGGCGTGAGAAACAAGAGTAGTATGAAAAGTTCATCAATGAATCACTTCATGTCAGACCCCAATTGTCGATTCCACCCTGATACCAATTCTTAAAATAAAACCAGTTGTTGAACCACACTGATACCAATTGGTGAATTCTTAAGTTGATACCAATTGTTGATAGCTGGACACCGTCTCACACCATTCCAACACCACTGTTCTGCTTTTATCACGATCATTAGCTGTCGTGATTTCTATGATTTGATCGATCACGTCTAGCATCGTCAGATTTAAAAATCTCTCCCCCTTTCTCATTGCTCCCCCTTTCTGGCTGCTCCACCTGTCAGCTTCTCCCCGTATCAATTATGATTTATCAAATCGCCGCACTATTTTCTCTCTTGAACTAACACTTTTCTCCCCCTTTTTCAAGCACTTGTCAAGCACTTTTCTCCCCCTTTGTCAACGAACCCAAAGGTCACGCCTTTATAGTCTGTAACATAGTAGAGAACACATATCAGCACATTAGGGAAAAACACACCATACCTCGGGGAGAGGGGGGGTCCCACATCCACTCTATTTCAAGTGTGGGGAATCGACTGAACTCCCAGAGCCAGTCGATGCCTCTCAAAAGCTTCCTTGGGTAAGACCTTTGTCAGAATGTCTGCAACCTGTAGTTCTGTAGGTACGTATTCCAACTTTACAATTCCCTGCTCAACCTTCTCCTTGATAAAATGATACTTAATCTCAATGTGCTTTGTCCTTGAATGATGGAAGGGATTTTTGCTAAGATTTATAGCACTTGAGTTGTCACACTGGATTTCGATCGGAGACTTCACTTCAACTCCCATATCTTCAAGCTGCTGCTTCATCCACAATAACTGTGTGCATGCTTGAGTGGCCGCAATATACTCAACTTCTGCGGTGCTCAATGAAATGCAATCTTGTTTCTTGCTTAGCCAAGAAATACACAATCCACCAAGATAGAATGCACCACCTGACGTTGATTTTCTATCATCGGCTGAACCGGCCCAGTCTGCATCAGTGTACCCCAATAACTCTGTCTGAGATTTGTCATTGTATGTCAAGCCGAAGTCCACCGTGCCCTTAATATACCGAAGTATTCTTTTCACTGCGAGCATGTGACTTTCCCTGGGATTACTTTGATATCTCGCTGCTTGGCATGTGGCGAAAACAATATCAGGCCTTGTTGCGGTTAAGTACAACAGACTTCCAATGATTTGCCTGTATTCTGTGATATTAACTGCCTTGCCATCCTCATCTTTTGATAATTTCATCCGGGTAGCCACCAGAGTCTTCATCTCCTTGGAATTTTCCATTCCAAACCTTCTCAGGACCTCCTTGGCATATTTAGATTGAGAAATGAATGTTCCATTCCTTCCTTGTGTGACCTGTAGACCAAGGAAAAACGTTAGCTCTCCAATCATTGACATTTCAAACTCATTTTTTCATGAATTCGGAAAACTGTCTGCACTGAGCTTCATCTGATCCACCAAATATTATGTCATTGACATAAACCAACACCATCATCCTTTGATTACTGTCATTACTGAAATAGAGATTGTAATCAACTCCTCCACGCTGAAAACCAAGCTTCTTCAAGTACTGATCAAGCCTTGAGTACCATGCCATTGGTGCTTGTTTCAGCCCATACAATGCCTTCTTTAGCCTGCAAACTTTGTTCTCATCCTCATGAATGAGAAAACCATCTGGCTGCTCAATATACACCTCTTATTCCAGAACCCCATTCAAGAATGCGGATTTGACATCCATCTGGAACACTTTGAACTTCCTTTGCACTGCGATGTCTAGGAATAATCTTATTGTCTCCAGCCTTGCAACCGGTGCAAATGTCTCATCAACATCAATTCCCTCGATTTGGGAGTACCCCTTGCACACTAGACGTGCTTTGTTCCGAATCACTGTGCCATCTTCATTCATCTTGTTGCGATAGACCCATTTGGTCCCAATGACATTCTTGTCCGTTGGCCTCGAAACAATCTCCCATGTCTGGTTCTTCTCAATCTGATCAAGCTCTTCGTTCATGGCCTGAACCAAGTTTTCATCTTTAGCTGCATCAGAAAAACATTTCGGCTCCACTTGAGACAAAAACGATGCTTGCTGTGATGATTTCATTCTTCGAGTCTGAACTGGAGCTGTTTGATCACCAATGATATTCTGCCTATCAATCTCAGCTCGACTCTTTGGCTTCCTCACAGACACCGACTTGACACTTTCCTCTTCATCATCAGTATCTTCTTCTGAGTCAGCTTCTGCCACTTCTGCTCCCCCTGGGTTGCTTATCTCATCATCACTTTCATCCAGGAACTGTTCACTGGGTCGTTGAGCAGTCTGTTCATTTTCGACTATAGTGACATCATTACTCTCAACAATTTTTCCCAGCCTCTTGTTGAAGCATTTATATGCTTTGCTTTTCCCTGAATAGCCGAGGAATATCCCTTCATCTCCTCGTGCCTCAAACTTCCTATGATGTTCTTTGTTGAGAATGAAACAATTACTTCCAAAGATTCAAAAGTATTTCAACGTTGGCTTCTTTCCGTACCACAGTTCATACGGAGTCTTCCCTTGCTTCGGACATAACAGGGACCTGTTTGAAACATAGACCGATGTCAAAACTGCTTCCTTCCAAAATTTCTCTGGTAGGTCCTTATTAATAAGCATTGTTCTGGCCATGTTGTTAATGATCCGATTCCTCCTTTCTACTACTCCATTCTGTTGGGGAGTTCTCACTGATGAAACTTGATGCCTTATCCCATGTTTCTCGAGATAGTTTTCAACCTGACTGTTTGTAAATTCTGTACCGTTATCAGTACGAAACTTCAGAATTTTCTGCCCAAGCATCTTCTCTGATTCCCTCCTGTACTGCTTTATGCAACTGAACACCTCTGTCTTGTGGGTTATGATGAATACCCAGGCCATTCTGCTATAGTCATCAATGAAAAGAACATAGTACCTTTGCCCATTTATAGCTCGTGGTGAGATAGGTCCACATACATCAGTATGCACCAATTCGAGCACGCTAGTTGATTTCTGTTCCTTTGGCCTATATGTCTTTCTGATGATTTTCCCTTGCTGACAAGCATCACATGTATGAGTGCGATCACGTGATAGTTTGGGAAGGTCTCTAGCAGCATCACATTTAACGAGATCCTCCATAGATGGTTGGCATAGATGACCAAGTCGCTTATGCCACAGCTGGTTTTCTTCCTCTCTGGATAAAAGACAAGTATCTTCTTCCCCACCTACAAGATAGAGATTTCCCTTTGACCTTTTTCCCTGCAGAACAGCTGCTCCATCTTTTCCTTTCACAACACACATCTTCTTGGTAAATTGGATAGAGTGCCCAGAGTCACATAGTTGACTGACACTGAGTAGATTATGACTGCGACCCTCTACTACCAAGACATCAGCACGTCTCATCTCTTTGCCCCCAAACTTGGCTTTCCCTGAGCCAACAATTTTCAGGCCTTCATCATTTCAAAATTTGACAACTCCTTCTTTGTCATATTTGATGCCTGTAACAAGATCCTTGTTACCCGTCATGTGGGATGTGCAACCACTATCAAGGATCCAAACACCAGATCGATCTGATGCTTTAAGGGCAATCTGCGCCACCACAGCCTTCTCATTTTTCTTCTTCTTGGTCCATACTTTTTCTTTCACACTCGGCATGGATTGAGGCTTCTGTTATTTCTCAGAGTATGACGGACCACCCTCATCTTGCAGAGCTACAAATCTGTTCTGAACTTTTAACTCACTTGTTGGTTTATTGATCTGCTGCTTGCGAACATTTTGATTATTCTTTGACACATTTCTCTGAATGATTGATGTGCAATACCTAGCCATGTGTCCAAATCCTCCGCACCAAAAACAGTGTCCTTCAAAATGTGTTCTGGAAAACCGTTCTCTGTTTGGCTGTCGTCTCTGCTCATGTTCCCTTCTGTATCTCTTGGCTATGGAACACACAAACTGTGAATGTCCCATTTTCCCACAGCAATAACACCTGATATAGGATGCATTCCCTCGTGATATTTCAGCACTGTGATTTCCCCTTTGGGATCTCTGAATATTCTGATTCTGTTTTGTTCCCAAATCAACCTTCACTTTCGGGATGAGTGCTTGCGGTCTGACTGCAATTGTCGCCAATTTTTGTTCTTGACTAAGCCCAGAAACGATCTTAACATTTGAGCTCAATTGCTGTTTCTTTCCTACTGAACTGCTAGGCTCCGATTTCATCTTCTCTGTCTTCTGAATAGCCTGCTTTTCGGATATCACATTGGGGGTCAAGAGTTTATCTTGATCCTTGAGTTTTTGTCGCAGACTGACCACTTCTTCTTCAAGCTCTGTGATACATCTAACCTGCTCCTTTCCTGTGTTTGTCAGACAATCAATTTTCTTCTTTTGTTCCTCAATTTTAAGCTTATACTCAACAATATTTTCTGAGCTCTCTGGTGTTGAGGATTTTAGTCTTTCAATTTCTTCTAACAGCTCAGACTTTTCTTCATCCTGTTGTTGCATGTAGAGTTTGGCATCACGAACCACTTTATTGGCTTTCTTCGTTTTGGCTCTCCAAACATCTATCTCCTCAAGAGCTGCTTCCAATTCGGCTTCCATATCAATTCTCCCTTCAATTTCTTCTTCTTCTTTAGCATCAGCTTCTTCTCCCTTTTGAGAACTACCAACAATTGCCACCAAGGCATTTACCCCACGATCTCTGCAATTTTCTATTTCCTCAACTTCTTCATCCTCAGACTCATCTGAACTTTCAAATTCTTGTGAGAGAAGATTCTTTTTCTTAAAGAAATTTCTCTTGAATTGTTTCTTCCCTTTTACAAAAGCTGAAGACTTCTTTTTGGGAATTTCAACGTCATCATCATCATCATCATCTTGAAACTTCTTGGGGCATCTTGCCACAAGATGACCAACCTTTCCACATCTAAAGCATGCTAGTGGAAGTTTACCTTTAAACTTTCCTCTTCCTCTTTGTAGATTCGAAGAAAGGAATGACATCACCTCATCTGTCTCTTCTTCTTCATTAGAATCTTCAATGGTGAGCTTCTTCATGGCCTTAAATGCCACCTCTTTAGACTTCCCATTTTCCACAGCCTCATTATCATCGTTCCTCATTTCATATGCAACCAAGGTACTGTGCAAATTGTCCAATGTCAGCTCTTTTGGATCTTTATCTTCTAGTACTGAAACTTTCGGATTGAACCGAGGTAGAAGTTTCCTCAAGATGCGCTTTACAATCTTTATGTCTTCAATGACTTCTCCAAGACCTCGCATATCTTCCACAACAATGTTTACCCTATCAAAGAATGCGTCAACAGACTCATTCAGGTTCATTTTCAGATCTTCATATTTGTTCCACAACACCTGCAGCTTTGCCTCTCTGACTTTTGTGTCCCCTTCATATATATTCAAAAGCTTTTCCCACATGGAATGTGACGTTTTGCATGACATCACCTTTGTGTAGATGGGATTGGAAAGGGCTCCCCCTAAGGCATTGATTGCTTTGGAATCAGCATCCAACTCTCTATGCTCAGCTTCTGATAAGGCACCACTATTAATATCAGCTGTGATACCATGCATAGCTGCTGAAAACACATCCATTCCCAAGGATCAGAAATAATGTTGCATCCGATTCTTCCATATCTGAAAATTATATCCGTCGAAGATCGGAATCCCTTTATGATTGGTTACCTCCATTGAGAGAAGAACAACTTTCAACCTTTCCCTCTGATACCACTTGTTAGGTCCACTAGGCTGGATACCCTGAGAGGGGGGGTGAATCAGGGTATGACTAATTAAAAATTAATGCCCGTTCTGATCTTGTTTCGCTGTTAAGCAAAACACTCTTCTCTCTTTTCCCTGTTGCACGATATAAACAGAAAGTAAAGCAAGCACCGGACACAGCAATTTTACTTGGTTCACCGCTAAGGGCTACGCCCAAGGAGCATATGCCGACAGGTTGCCTGTCGTACCAAATTCCACTAATCTTCACTAGCTGTGGATTACAAGGTTCGGGATAGATCACTTCTATGCCCAGGCTCACTGCCTTTACAATGTTTAGGGTCAGCTCACTGCTTTCCCAAGGGTCACTCCCTGTTTCTCTCTCTCTGGCTCACTGCCGGTGGAGAGGATCACCTTCTTCCTCTTCCTGAGCTCACTGCTCTTGGAAGGGATTCACTCACAGTTTATAGACCTGTAGGTCTCTTCATTTTCATGAAGGAATGCATCTTCCTCTGTATGTAGATGCTCTGTTGAAGTCCAACTTTCACCCGCAGATGAATCTCACTTTGCACCGGATGTACCGGGCAACCTCAATTTTTACGCGCAACCCTTACGGTGACTTGCGCGTAATTTCTATGATTTGCGCGAAATTCCTTTTTCGCGCAACCTCCAAATATTACGCGCAGCCTCGAAACTGCCTTGCGCGCAATTCACTGATTTTGCGCGAAATCCACTTTTCGCGCAATCTTCCTTTTACGCGCCAACACCAACTTTCTGCGCAGCCTTTGCTTTTCGCGCAATCTGACTTTACGCGCAAACTTTAAGTTTACGCGCAACACACTTTCTAACTTCAATTTCGCGAACCAGAGCTCGAGTATTTTCTATGTCTTGAACTCTACTGAATGGAGGAGGGTCACTTCATATTTATAGGCAAAATCGACCCCGCGCGAAAAACCCTCCTTGAGCGCGTAATCCGCTTTGATCTTCCGCGCACAAACATTTTCCGCGCACTGCTCCATAATTTCACGCACCTCATGCCTTTGCCATTTTACGAGCTTCGGACCTCGTAACACCTCTTGCGCGAAATACTTCATCCGCTATTTCGCGCGCCACTTCAATTTTCCGCGCACGCCTCCAAAATTTCGCGCGCCTCATGCCTTTACCGATTTTCAAGCTTTCGGCCTTGAAACATCTTTTGCGCGAAATACAATTTCGCGCAACCCGCTGTTTTGCGCGCCAAACTTCAAGATTTCGCGCAACCCGCTAGTTTTGCGCGCCACGCTTGATTTTTCCGCACACCTCCTTCATTTCTCTCTCCTCAACCTTCGCCAACAACATATCACTCCATTTTCCATTGGCGATTTTCAGGCCCAAAAATTTGGCAAACACTGGAAAACGGCGCCACCTTGTACTGCTCTTTTGTACCGCCTCCAGATCGTCCTTTCCTTTGTCAACATGGAATGTCAACAACTTCTCGGGAACTCGACAATTCTCCATGGAAACCTGCTTTGTCAACAAACACAATCAACCCAAAAATGCTGCAATGTTACCTTGAGGGATTTTTGCCCAACAAAGTGGGTAACTCAGAACCCTACAAGGAATTATCTTTTATCAAACAACCAATTATTTAATCCATCTTGAATTAACTGATTTATTACTTGTAGGTTCCAACTTTGGGAAACCTAAAAAGTAAGCTATCACAAATTGATTAAACATGCCTACTACATAAATTTGATTAACATCAAATTACCACAATAACAACCAGATTCATTTACATGCCTATTTGTCTTTATCCAAACAATTATAAATTAATTCTAGATTTATGTTCATTACCAATTTCCATCAAGAACAAAAATCTAAACAAAGAAAGGATAGATATCACACTATCTAGAAAAACAAGAGGCAATAACATACAATCAATATCAATTTATTTATCCGGTTCAAATATTTAATATGTCAATTCCATTGTGATCAAGTGGGCTAAAACATGCTAACTATATAGTTACACATAAAAGAACATAGAATAACCAAATCCCCTACCTCAAATGGTTCTTGACATTATTTATATGAGAATGAGCCGCACAACGGGTTACAATATCCTCCCCCGTGACAACTATATTCACCCGAGGATGTAGAGACAACACCACACTAGTCAACACCCAAGAAAATTCCATTAGGAACATGGAGATACCATTCCAAAAAAAGGTCAAGGAGAAATAGAAGGAGATGAACCCAAAAGAATGACTATAAATCATAACTAATATTGAAGATTGATCGATATTTCTTTGTTGCATCAAAACAGAGGGTAACAAATCCAAGGAGGAAAGTTTGATAGCACAACACCTAAGGGAGGGAATGAAAGGTTCGAGCATCTCACACCAAAGAAAAAGGAGGAAGAAATAGGGAGGAAGATATCTCGTCTCTTTAGAAGATTTAACGGAGTAGCGGTTTAAGATACGCTGGATTTTCCATTAAAAGTGGATCATATTAAACCACATGGTTTGACCAAGTAAAAGCATCTTGAGACTTAAGAAAAATTAATATAGGGGTTATGGTCTTTGAATTGGTCTTATATTCCTTAAAAAAAGGATTTAAATTCATTTTACATTAAAGGAAACATCAAAGGGGTGAAAATGTAGGAAGCTGGAAACACTGTTCATGAACATGAAATTTGGAAAAGGAAATAGAGGCTACCGTTAGACCTCACCATTTTGGAAACACTGTTCATGAATTCAAAATTTGGAAAAGGAAATAGAGGCTATTGTTGGACCTCACTGTTCTAGAAACACTGATCATGAACTCAAAATTTGGAAAAGGAAATAGAGGCTACCGTTGGACCTCACAATTTTGGAAACACTGTTCATAAACTCAAAATTTAGAAAAGGAAATAGAGGCTACATTTGGACCGCACCGTTATGGAAATAATGTTCATGAACTCAAAATTTGGAAAAGGAAATAGAGGCTAATGTTGGACCTCACTGTTCTGGAAACACTGTTCATGAACTCAAAAATTTGGCAAAGGAAATAGAGCTACCATTGGACCTCACCATTCTGGAAACACTGTTCATGAAATCAAAATTTGGAAAACGAAATAGAGGCTACCATTGGACCTCATCATTCTAAAAACACTATTCATGAACTTAAAATTTAGAAAAGGAAATAAAGGCTACTGTTGGACCTCACTGTTCTAGAAACACTGTTCATGAACTCAAAATTTGGTAAAGGAAATATAGGCTACCATTAGACCTCACCATTCTGGAAAAAATGTTCAAGAACTCAAAATTTGGTAAAGGAAATAAAGGCCACCATTTGACCTCACCGTTCTGGAAACACTGTTCATGAACTCAAAATTTGTCAAAGGAAATAGAGGTTACCGTTGGACTTCACCATTCTGAGAACACTAGTCATGAACTCAAAATTTGGCAAATGAAATAGAGGTTACCGTTGGAACTCACCATTCTGGAAACACTGTTCATGAACTTAAAATTTGGCAAAGGAAATAGAGGCTACTGTTTTACTCTTCACATAAGGCTACTATTTTAGTGTTCATAGAACTGGAAATTTGGAAAAGTGTTGGGGATATGTAACCTTGACCTCCCAGAACACCTCAAATACTAGATTTCTGGAGAGAAATAGATCTAAGAGGTCTGGGACATTACATCAGATACCTCTCAAAACATTATCGTCCCCAAGAATTCAAAACCCACCTAAAGGGAAACTGAAATGGGTTCTGAACAACCACCCATCAAGATACCTCTCAAAAGAGAGCAAGCCACAAGAAGTTGAAGGTTCCGGGCGCAGCGGAATCGCGTGGGTGGATGTGTCCACTTGGCTTTTTGTCATTAGCAATGATCAATCCAGGATCAATACAATGATAAATTCCAGTCTCCACGGATCGAATCACAGAAATAGACAAAAGAAATAGAAAGTCCCAGAACCACAAAGTAGGATCATTACAGGTTGATTATAATTAATTTAATCAATTGAAAAGAAATACCTTTTGGGTGTTCTTTCTTCGTTGATGTTCTTGATCACGTTCCGATGTGATTAATCGTTGCGTCGTAGAAGCCAAGTGTAGACTTCCTCTAGCGGTGATCCACATGTGTACCTTGTATCTCAGGACATCTCTAAAGGAGTCTCCGGGTGCTAGCATGGAGAAACCTTTGTTTGAGTTGTTCGCCTTAGATCGTCTTAATCCGATGGAAGAGGATTGACAGAGTAAATTTACGTGCATATTTTTTATCAAATAATGAGTATTTTTAATGTTTTTAGATTATAAAACCCATTTATTTCATTATTTTATTAAAATAATGGGTAATTTGAGTTTTAGAATGAAAATGAACAAAATTGCGAAAAATGCAGAATTCTGGATTTTTGGACAGATTTTTAACACAAGGGTATTTTTGTCATTTCATAAAAAATATAATTTAAAATTCAGTGAATCTAATTTTTTTAGAATTATGATTTTATTTCCTTTATCTTTGTCTTCTGGACCAGGAGCTGATTCGGCCATCTAGTGGTCCTAACAATTCATTGGAGTTTGACATTTTTCCAGGCGGACAGCGTGGACCACCCCACTGTAATAGAACCAAAAATCGGCATAAACATATCCAAATGATTTTATTCTACCTGGGATAGAACGAGTACAGAGAGTTCTGAATATTCAATAAATTTTGTGAAGTTTTGAATCCATTAAGGCGGTCATTGAACGACATACTTTTGGATGAACCTTCCTAGAAGCTTCATCCAGAAACATAATCCTTCAATGAAAAATTCATAACTCCTTCATCCGGTTTCCAAATGCTCTTAAATTTAGGGGGTGAACGGAAAACAAATTTATGAACAACATTTAAGAAGGGGTCCACACGTAAATCTTCCATTTATTGGGTCAAAAACGCACAAACTTTCAGAAGACAGAATGCTGCCTATAAAAGGAGGCCCTCCCCTCCTTCCAAACTAATCAGTTCGGCACCCAAAGCCAAGGAGGGATCCCACCGGGGCACGGACCGCTGATGATCCTCTCTTCCCCCATCATTTCTTATTTTTATTTTATTTTCATTTTTGTTTTATTTTAGCTTTATTTTCATTTGTAATTTAAATTCTAGTTTAATCAATCCATGCCTTTGTGTTTCTCCACCCACTTTTCTTCTCTTCATTTCTCTCTCATCTCTCTCTCTCTCTTCCCATCCATCCACCATTTTGATCTTATACTCTCAGAAATGAGAGGCTAACCCAGATACTTGGCTCAGGGGGAGGTCAATGTGTTCTTGAATTTTCTTTAAAGTTTATTTTATGTTTGTGGTAGATTTGAGTAGCTTTCATTGGTGAGGCGAATGTCCCCGATTGGGTGACGACCCCCAATGACATGAAACTCAAACTATTTCTATTCTAGAAAATAGTAGTGATTCAAATATGAGATTTCATGTTTGTATTATCAAACTAAAATCAAACACATAAAGGAAAATAATGATTGAATCCAAGACTGAACCCCAAAACCAAGTTCTTTATTCATTAATTTCATTCTGTCATTGCATGTTAGTTTTATCTTTTATTTAAATTGAATTGAATTACATTCCTAGATTAAATAAAAATAACCAAAAATAAGTAGTTTAGGTGAATTAGATTAAGTAAGTAAATGATTGATAAAACTCCTCAAGTGAGACGACCCTGGTCAGCTTCTATGCTGCACTAGGAAAAATTAAATTGCTTTGGTCACTCCCTACGACAGGCGTGCGTCAAAACTGGCGCTGTTGCTGGGGAGCCAATCAATTATTCATATAATTTTTTTTCTATTTTCACATTTTATATATATTTCATTTCTTTTTATAAAATTAAAAAAAAAACAAAAAAAAACATTCCATGATGAATTCAAATGATTATTATTCTACATGGACTGAAAATTACTCACAGGTGCAAGAACAAGACTACACTGAGGAGGCCCTCCAATGAAGAGCTGATGCACTAATGATAATGGTCAAGCAGAAAGAAAGAGGCATAGAAACATGGATCTCACCAGAAGATTTGATGGCCATGGTCGATGAACTCCAAACTGACTTAAAAAGATTCGAGGCCAAGAAGAAAGTGCCACTAGTCTTTCTGAATTTCACTGAAGAAATCCATGAAGTTGAGGCCAAACTCAAAATGGAGGAGCCTGACTACCTACCTCCATCATGTGATGATCAACTCCAAGAGGAACTTTCCATATAATAAGAGATTCAAGCTGAACCAACTCAGGGAGATTATACATTCTTGAACTCAAATTCTTTTAATTTTGTTGAAACAAATTTGAGTATAACTCCCAATTGTTTTGAATTTTTAGAATTATATGACTCCTATTATACTCTGGAGGATAAAGAGACAAACGAAGATGCACCTGTTGAGGAACACCTTGAGTACCCTAAAGACAATGAATATTTACTAGAGGGAGTACAAGAAGAGATGGAGAATGTTGAACAAAGAGCAACGAATAAGGAGGAGGTTCCATACATCATCCTACCCCCGCCATGCAAGCTGTACCAAATTGTAAAGGGGTCGGATCCAGTGTACTCTATCTATGGAGTCCTCCTCAACAAGAAAGAATAAGTGGATACTATGAAAAACTACATGTGGTGGTTCATTCCTAAGAATCCCCAACCACCATCAGACTTTGGATAACAGCTGGTACTGCCCTCTGGTGGCAGTAAAAGAAGCCAGGGCCCACTTGGGGGATCGTACCATGATTTATCTTTACATGATTTCTAGGAATTTAGATTTCAATTTATTTTCTTAGATTTAGTGCAGCATGCTTCCCACTCCCTCTATCTTTTTGAGCTTTAATGACACGATCCTTGAGTTTAATTGAGTTGTTTTCTTTTTTAGGATCTTGATGCTAAAAGGAAACCCCAAACATCGAAGGATGAGGACCAAAGATTTATTTTCAAAAGGGAGTTAATTTTCATTTTCTATCATTTTAAACTCTCCACATTTTAGTCCAAAACATGATTTTAGATTTAAAGATGAAATTGCATGCCCACACTTGAATTCATGTTTTACTCGACTTATCTAGGAGACATGAGTTTCTTAGGAACCCAATGATGCCATGTTTTAGATTTTAATGTTTATATGATTAAATGATTGAAATATAGAATTGAATTTTTAAATATTAAGCATAGATATTGAAATTATGACTCATGATTTGAAGGAATTAATTAATTCATGTAAATGAAATTTCTCAACCATCTTTCATGCTTTGAATTTCTGAAATTTAAGTGAATTGATTTATTATTATTATTCATGCCATGAGTGATTTTCTAATGTTATATTTCTCATTCCCGAGAGGATTTCTAGACCAAGTACTTCCTATTTATTCTTGAGCATATTTCTTGAGTGATCTTGGGACATTTAACCAACCAGAACTTGTATTGAAACTTGTCAAAGCTATGAGTGTGCAAAAACACATTTAAAATGATTGAGGCATCCTTTGAAAAGCTACATTTTCTTAAAATACCACCTTTACGTCAATACTTTGTTTATCCCATAGAGACTATGAATGACCTTTATAGGTATGAGCCATGTTTCAAGCCATTTTTATCCATTCCTACCCAACTCTTGGTATTTGCATGATATTTTAAAGTTGAAGTGTGGGGGTAAAGGGAATCATGATAAACGGGATGATACACATTGTGAGGAAGAAGTGTGGGGGTGTTATTGTGTGAATTGTAAAAGGTTGTGAAATCATTCATTATAATCTATTGTTTTCCCCTCTTGAATTAAAAAAAATGAAAAAAATTGACAAAAAGAAAAAAAAATAGAAAAATGGGTTTTGATTTTAGAGAACAAAAAATCACCATTTTCCAGACCGACGATCTTATGATTGTATGTGGTTAGGTGATAGATGTGAGGTTTTATCTAATTATAACTTTAGAAAAATTAAAAAAAAGTACTAAATAAAAAAAATCAAGAGGGTGCACAAATCATTCATTATGCCTACATGATCATAACCTTTTTTTGAGTTTTGGGAAGTGGGTGTTGCTATTTTGAAGGGGAGAATTTCATTAGACTTTTACTTTTAATATCATGCATTGTACTTCAGATATTAGCCTCCTCCTTGAGCCTTAATTTTTAAAGCATCAAATCCTACCAACCTTAATCCTCAGAGTCATTTGATCCTTTATTTCAAGTCCTCATGATTTTATGTGTCTTTTGTCTTTACAAAGTGGAGAAAGTAGTTCATTTACAAGCCTATGGATAAGGAGCATGTTCTCATGATATGAGCATAACTCTACTTGAATTGTATAATGAGTGATGAGAGAAAAAAAAGTGAGGTAAATCATGACATGGAATGTTTAATAATGATAAATCAAGGAGCTTGAATGAATGAAAGGATAAGTTCCATCAATTTTCAAATGGGAAAAGTAAAATATGTGAATTATTGGTTTCTTTGAAAAATGGGAACTTAAATTGATATTTTATGCAGATTTTTGAAAGTTTGATTTTATATTGAAAATTGTTTGATTTTATTGCATTGAAATTTGAATATTGGTAACATTGGTGTCCTCTGATTTCCATGTTGAGATTTTATGCTTGAGGACAAGCATAGTTTAAGTGTGGGAGTATTTGACAGAGCAAATTTACGTGCATATTTTTGATCAAATAATGAGTATTTTTTAATTTTTTTAGATTATAAACCCATTTTTTTCATTTTTTTATTAAAATAATGGGTAATTTGAGTTTTAGAATGAAAATGAACAAAATTGTGAAAAGTGCATAATTCTGGATTTTTGGACAGATTTTTAACACATGGGTATTTTTGTCATTTAATAAAAAATATAATTTTAAATTCAGTGAATCTATTTTTGTTAGAATCCTGATTTTATTTCCTTTATCTTTGTCTTCTAGACCAGGAGCGGATTCAGCCATCTAGTGGTCCTAACAATTCATTGAAGTTTGACATTTTTCCGGGAGGACAGTGTGGATGACCCCACTGTAACGGAATCAAAACTCAGCCTAAACATATCCAAATGATGTTATTCCACCTGGTATAGAACTAGGACAGAGATTTTCGTCTCTTAAATAAATTTTGTGAAGTTTTGAAGTCATTAAGGTTTCCATTGAATGACATACTTTTGGATGAACCTTCCTGGAAGCTTCGTCCAGAAACAGAAGCCTTCAATGAAAAATTCATAACTCATTCATAAGGTGTCCAAATGCTCTGAAATTTATGGGGTGAATGGAAAACACATTTATGAACAACATTTAAGAAGGTATCCACACGTTAATCTTCCATTTATTAGGTAAAAAACGCGAAAACTTTCGGAGGATAGAATGCTGCCTATAGAAGGAGGCCCTCCCCTCCTTCCAAACTAATCAGTTCAGCACCCAAAGCCAAGGAGGGATCCCACCAGGGCACGGGCCGCTACGGCTAATCTCTTCCACCCTCATTTCTTATTTTTATTTTATTTTCATTTTTGTTTTATTTTAGATTTATTTTCATTTGTAATTTAAATTCTAGTTTAATCAATCCATTCCTTTGTGTTTCTCCACCCACTTTTCTTCTCTTCATTTCTCTCTCATCTCTCTCTCTCTATTCCCATTCATCCACCATTGTGATCTTCTACTCTCAGAAATGAGAGGCTAACCCTGAGACTTGGCTCGAGGGGAGGTTAAGGTGTTCTTTAATTTTCTTTAAAGTTTATTTTATGTTTGTGGTAGATTTGAGTAGCATTCATTGGTGAGGCGAATGTCCCCGATTGGGTGACGACCCCCAATGACATGAAACTCAAACTATTTATATTCTGGAAAAGATTAGTGATTCAAATATGAGATTTAATGTTTGTATTATCAAACTAAAATCAAACACATAATGGAAAATAATGATTGAATCCAAGACTGAACCCCAAAACCAAGTTTTTTCTTTATTAATTTCATTCTGTCATTGCATGTTAGTTTTATCTTTTATTTAAATTGAATTGCATTAAATTACTAGATTAAATAAAAATCACCAAAAAGAAGTAGTTTAGGTTAATTAGATTAAGTAAATGATTGATAAAGCTCCTCAAGTGAGACGACCCTGGTCAGCTTCTATGCTGCACTAGGAAAAATTAAATTTCTTTTGCCACGTCCTACGACAGACGTGCGTCAAGGATCTCTCTCAGTCTTGAGAACGTTCTTGGAGAAAGAGGTTCTTTTGGCCTTGAAATAATTCTCTAGAATTATTGTGCACAATGATTCTCTTGTGTAGGAAAAGAGTTTGGGTTGTGAGGATATTTATAATCGAGTTTGAGGTTGTAGAGTTATGACAATAAATAAACACGTTACACGTTTCATTTATTTCATTAACTCTTATTGAAAACCCCCATGTCAAATAATTAATTCCTTGACATGCGCTCACACTGATTATAATAAATATAATTTAATAAAACAATATTATATCCTCAAAATCCTGACTGAAAAAACTACACGGTGTGTAATAATAAATACACGGCGTGTACTTGTTTTTCATTGAAAACTACACTGTGCGTACATTAAATGTACACAGTGTGTATATCCTATTTTCATTTATTCATTTCCTTTCCAAAATGAAAACTACATGGCGTGTACATTTAATAATACACGAAGTGTACTTGTTTTCAAAATAAAAACTACACGACATGTAATAATTAATACACGGTGTGTACTTGTTTTCATTTTAGTCTTCCTCCAACATTAAAACGATTTAGGCTTCCTTGAATAATTATTAAACCACATATAGGAATAATATTTATTCCACTTGAGATACTTGAATACACTTAGTGTGTGACCCTCTATGCCTCTTTCTCATTGGCATTAGGCGAGCTTGCCTAAAGTCCAAGATTACTATCTAGAAATGGGTCAAGGTACCCAAGAGAAAGAAGTGGACGCCGCATTGACGTATCACCTCATACGAACACTTACTATGTAATTTAATCCCTTTGTCTCAATATCTCATCAAGCCGGTTTCCTGGCAGTGTCATAAACCTATATTCTTGATCCGTCGTTCTTTGACTACCTGAAATAAACTCGTCGTTTACACCATGGCCATGGAATTTCATGCAACAGTTCTATTTCAATCAAAGGGAAAAAATATCAACTTCCATAAATGGAAGGGACAAATCCTTCCTTGATTTATCCATTAACAACATGTCACTCATGACGCACCCAACGTACCCTACTTTCTGCCAACTGTCTGCGTGATGGTTTTCGTCAGTAAATCTAAGTGTGCGAGTCATGACATGAGTTAATGATAATCTTCCAGTATAAGGACCATTACACATGCTCGTAGATAGAAATGTACGATGACACTAAGACATGAAAAATTACTACTGGCGGGTCAGTTCTCATAATCTCCATCTTGGAGATTACCAAGTGCGAACTCCATGAGAGAGAGTCTCGTCTTCTTACGAGTACTCGCACATGACTGTCTATATACTATGTGTCCTATCATAGTATGTCTTCCAATCGTAGAACTTTATTTAATAATATTGTTATAGAATTTCAAGGTTCCCATCATAGCGGGGATCTACCATGACCTTATTAATGCAAAAAATATTCCAGGACATTATTATATTACAGTCATGCAGAACAATGAACAATATATAATAAGTGAACATTCATGTAATCAAAGTACAAAACAGTTGGTTCTCAGGACACCAACCCTTACAAACTACCACTTGGACTAGAGCCAACTACATACGAATTTTAGTTTGCTAGAACTCACATGATGATCATGTTTCTGCTGAGTTAAGGATTTAGTCAAGGGGTCCGCCACGTTGTCTTCCGTGGAAATACTGCTCACTGCAACTTCACCTCTTTGAGAAAAATCCCTCAAGAGATAATACTTTCAAAGTATGTGCTTTGTCCGCTGATGTGACCTTGGCTCTTTTGCAAGTGCCACCGCTGTAGTATTATCACAATAGAGTGTGATAGAATCTTTACTACTTGGTACTACATCTAGCTCTTGGATGAAGCTTCGCATCCATACTGCTTATTTAGCTGCCTCAGAAGCTGTGATATACTCAGACTCCACTGTAGAATCTGCCACCACACTTTTCTTTGATCTCTTCCAGCTCACTGCACCTCCATTCAAACTGAAGATGTATCCAGTCTGTGACTTCATGTCATCTTGATCAGTCTGGAAACTAGCATCTACATGTCCTCTGAGGACTAGTTCCTCATCTCCTCCATAAACCAGGAACATATCCTTAGTACGCCTCAGATACTTAAGGATAGTCTTGACTGCCATCTAATGACAGTCTCCTGGATCAGCTTGATATCTGCCTACCACACTTAATGCATAAGCAACATCTAGCCTCGTACATAGAATAACATACATGACTGACCCAATTGCGGATGCGTAAGGGATATTTTGCATTATCTTTCTTTCCTTATGTGTCTAAGGACACATTTTCTTGGAAAGATGAATGCCATGTGACACTGGCAACAATCCCCTCTTGGACTATTCCATACTAAATCTCTTCAGTATCTTTTCAATGTATGTACTTTGACTCATGCCCAACATTCTATTGGATCTATCATGATGGATCTTGATCCCAAGAATATATGCTACCTCACCCAAGTCTTTCATGGAGAAGCATTTATGCAACCGTGCATTAACTGACTATAATACATGTACTTCGTTTCTAATTAGTAATATGTCATCAACATATACTATTAGGAAAACGACTGCACTTCCACTAAACCTCTTGTATACACAAGGCTCACATTAGTTCTTAAAAAAGACAAATTCCATTACAGCTTCATCAAAACAAATGTTCCATGACCTTGATGCTTTCTTTAATCCATAAATGGATTTCTGCAACTTGCATACCTTGTTGGCATCCTTTGGAGTCACAAAACCTTCAGGTTGTGTCATGTAGACATCTTTCTGGAGGTTCCCGTTAAGGAAATCTATTTTGACATCAATTTTCCAAATTTCATAGTCATGGTAATCGACAATGGTCAATAGGATTCTGATAGATTTCAGCATCGCAACCAGTAAAAAGGTTTCATCATAGTCAATTCCTTGACGCTGTCTAAAACCTTTTGCAACCAGTCGTGCCTTATAGGTTCTGAATTGCCCCTCCATGTCTAGTTTCCTCTTGAATACCCATTTATTACCAATAGGCTTTACATCAACTGGAGGATCTACCAAAATCCAGACTTTGTTTTGGTACATGGAATCCATTTCAGAATTCATGGATTCTTGCCACTTGGAAATGTCTGTGCCTTCAACTGCTTCCTTATAGGTATGAGGATCATCATTGTCAACCAATAATGAGTCACCATCCTCAGTGACAAGAAAACCATATTGTTCTGGTTCTCACACCTCTCTCGTGATCCTACGCAGTTCTTGTGTCTTTGGAACATATTTTTCTTCCATGGGGATTTGTGGAATCTGTTCTTGTACCAACTACTGTGTATCTTGAGCCTAGACTTCATCAAAGTCTATCTCGCTCCCACTATCTCTTTTGGAGATGTGCTCCCTCTCAAGGAATATGGCGTGTCTTACCACTATAACCTTTTTGTCTGAGGGGTTGTATAGGTAATATCCCCTTGTTTCCTTGGGATATCCTATAAAGATACACTTTGTGCCTCAGGGTGAAAGTTTTTTACCTTAAGAGGCCTTAACAAATGCTTCGCTACCCCACACATGTAAATTCGATAACATGGCTTTGCATCCACTATATAACTCATATGGAATACCATTTATCGATTTAGTTGGTACTTAGTTTAGTATGTGTGCTGCTATTTGTAATGCATATCCCTAAAAGGATAATAGAAGACTCGCATGACTCATCATTGATCTCACCATGTCCAACAGGGTGCGGTTCCTCCTTTCTCTTACACCATTACATTGTGGCGTGTAAGGAGGAGTGAGTTAAGATAGAATCCCAAACTACCGTAAGAAATCAATGAAGTCCTGATTAAGATATTCTCCTCCTATGTCTGAGTGGAGTTTCTTAATCTTCTTACCAAGCTGGTTCTCAACTTCATTCTTGTATTCTTTGAACTGATAAAAATAATCTGACTTATACCTCATTAAGTAAATATATCAATATCTACTAAAATCATTAGTAAAAGTTATGAAGTATGAGAACCCACCCCTTGATTCAACTGGAAATGGTCCACACACATCTATGTGAACTAATTCTAGAAGATCTTTAGCCCTTTCTCCTTTCCCACTAAATGGGGCTTTGGTCATTTTGCCTTGTAGACACACATGACATACACCAAGTGGTTTTAGTTCGAAATAATCTAAATACCCATCTTGATGTAATTTTGTCAAACGTTTCTCATTGACATGACCTAGCTGGTGATGCCAAAGTTGGGTGTGGTATGATTCATGTGAATTAACTTTGTCATCGATTTCCATTACTTTGTTTTTGTAGTCTAACACATAAAGGCCGTTATATAAATGTGCCCTACCAAAACAAATGCTATCTTTATAAAAGTAGAAACATCCACTTCCAAACTTGAAGATGAATCCATCAGTATCTAATCTGGATACTGAAATAATGTTTTTAGTAATAGAAGGCACATAATAACAACCCTTTAACACCAAGATCATTCCAATTGGAAATGTGAGGTGGTAGTCCTCGACAGCTACAACAACAAGTCTGGCTCCATTGGCTGTTCGTAGATCTACCTCACCTCGATCAATCTTCCTGAATCTACTTGGTTAATATATTTGGATACAGATATGATCACCACAAGCAGTATCTAATACCCAATTAGTAGAAACAAATAGATTGCATTTTATAACAAACACACCTGAAGGTTCCCCTTTCTTCCTTGGCTAGGTGTAGTTTTTCTTCCAGTGGCCCTTCTTGCCCCATGTGAAACAAATAGCATCCTGTTCCTTTGCCTCCCCTTTGATTTTCATTTTCTTGGAAGGCCTTGAAGAATCTTTGGGCTTAAATCTCTTCGCCTTCCCTTTCCTTTTATTCACCATAAGGACAGAAGGTTTTTCATGCTTCATGTCATTATCCACTTGGTGAATAAGGATAAGAATATCAGACAGAGACTTCTCAATGTTGTTCATGTTGAAGTTCACAACAAAGTTTGAGAAGCTCTGGGGGAGTGATGAAATAATGAGATCAATACCCAGTTCTTCAGGGAGTTTAAACCCTAGAACCTCCAAGCGCTCAATGTAGCCAATGAGATTGACTACATGAGGCCCAGTTAGGGCACCCTCTTCAAGCTTGCTCTGAAATAGATCCTTGGAGATCTCAAACCTTTCCTATCTTTCTCTCTCCTGGTATAGATCACAGAGGTACTCGAGAATGCTGTAGGCATCCATGTCTTCATGAGACTTCATGAGCTCACTAGACCTAGATGAAAACATCAAACATTGAACGTTGAGTGCATTGCTCAAATGTTGATCATAAATGAAGAAATCTTCATCACTCGCCCCTTGGGCAGGGGGATCAGGAAGTGAGGACTCCAACACGTAAAACTTTCGTTCATGGCTTAGTATAACCCGAAGGTGCCTAAACCATTCCTGAAAGTTACTGCCGATGAGGATGTTGTCTTTATCCAGAACTGATCACAGATAAAAGGCGGTTGACAAGTTTATCATATAGATTCTACAAATTAAAAGAGCAGATTTATCAGTACTTTCTTGATTACATTTTATGAAAAAATAATAAATGAATTTATTAATTCTCCCACTATTTTATTAAGTCCCAATGACCCTCACCATTGAACTCGGAATGTCCAGTTTCTTTGACATTATAGTGGCAAGGATCCATATTCCACTTCGCATAACCCTAACAAGGGTTGATCAAGCTATTTGAAGGTATTTAGGTAGGCAGGTCTTTTTCAACTGTGAGCTTACGGTTCCTTGATCTGTTGAGTGGACTCCCCAATCCTGAAATCTTGACTTGGATTTCCTCAACTCTTGCCTCCAATATTACATCAAGTCTAGCAAGGGATACTCCTCTTGATGTAATATGGTTAAGTCAACCCGAAACCTTTCATAAGGTCTTCCTTTATAAAAGTAAGTGTCCCAACAAGGGTTGGTCAAACACATATTTTTATTGAGTCTTGCCCTTAATCAAGTAATGGAAGGCTTGGTCTGACTTAATATGGTATTTGAGGGATTTTATTCTTTATGCATAGTTTTAAATTATCACATGCTTGTTAATATTAAGTGATACTTGATTAAGTGATTAACCATGTTCTGATAATGTTTATGCATAGTCCGGTTTTTATTTTATTCCATCTTTGCATGCTTGTTCATTTTATTAATTATGTGATCGCGATAACACATACATAATAAATAAACCATGCAATCAGACAGAAATAAAATAAGATGGCATGATCATGAGCTTCTATTGGTTAGCTTATCTAGTGGTTTTGATAAGCTAACCTTGACCTAGGGAAAACACCTTGAACCTGATGGTTCATGTTTTGCATCTCCCACCTGTCCACCTTTGTATCTTCTTGGGTTGGTTTCACCTCAGCTTCATATTTTGAACAGTCTCCTCTGGCTTGAGAGATCCTCCATTACATGGGGTTTACATTAAAGAAACCATGGGCATGCAGTCCCTATATTTTATTGGAAGAAGGCACGCAGGCCAACGAATTTAAATTAAAAAAATTTAAATGAAACCATACACACATACAAGGGGTCTTTGGTCTAGCTCATGATCATCCATAGCATGCAACTACATTTACACATATTTAGAATTCAAATTCTTTTAATCATTCTTTCATTTAAGATAAGTTTCGCTCAAATTCAATTAATTATGATTTTATAATTTATCAATTATTTATCTTAAATTCCTTTCTGAACTTCCTTGAGATTCTTCTCATCCATATTTTTTGTACTGGTCTTTGTACTTTTGGAGGAAACCTGGTGAAATTTCTGGAAAGTACACAATGTGAAGTTTATATTTACATGGCGTGTATTTCTTTTCACTCTTTATCCAAAGTAAATGCTGGGGGATTTGGCGTGTTTTCTGTACTTTGGAAATTTTGGAGTACACAGAGTGTAGATAAATCATACATGGAGTGTACTTCCTTGTTACGCAGAAACCAACCTGGCGATCCCATGTTTGTGGTACGCGGCTTATCCTTGTACACGGTTTCACCTGGGCCAGAACGGACTACACGACGTGTTGCTCCAACATACACGCCGTGTATTCCAGTTTCCATGCACTGTTCAATTCTGGTCAACACGATGTGATTAATACTTAGGCATATTCAATTCACATGACATGGTTTGGCGGACCAGTGCCGGTTCATTGAACCTAAGTACACGACGTGTAGTTTTAATCCCGTGTTGTACAAACAGAAAGAGCAGCTCCTCCAGATGAGTTCCCAATTTTTATTTTAATCAAAAATTAAAATTAAAAGGTCGTTTCTATGATATGAATCAAGAAACGAAGGAGGAAGAATAGATCTCGTTTATTCATATTAATAGAATGATATATTTTGAATTGAATAAAATATAAATGCATAAATTATCAACAAAAATTAAATAACTATAATCAATGTTGTAACCTCGATCTGATACCATTTGAAGGTTCTGGGCACAACAGAAGTGTGTGGGTAGATGTTCCCACTTGGATTTTTGTCATTAACAATGATCAATCCGGGATCAATACGATGATAAATGCCAGTCTCCACGGATCAAATCATAGAAATAGACAAAATAAATAGAAAGCCCCGGAACCACAAAGTAGGATCGTTACAGGTTGATTATAATTAATTTAATCAATTGAAAAGAAATACCTTTTGGGTGTTCTTTATTCGTTGATGTTCTTGATCACGTTCTGATGTGATTTCTCATTACGTCACAGAAGCCAAGTGTAGACTTCCTCTAGCGGTGATCCATATGTGTACCTCGTATCTCGGGACGTCGCCAAAGGAGTCTCCGGGTTCTAGCGTGGAGAAACCTTTGATTGAGTTGTCCACCTTAGATCATCTTGATCTAATAGAAGAGGATCTCTCTCAGTCTTGAGATCATTCTTGGAGGAAGATTTTCTTTCGGCCTTGAAAGAATTCTCCAGAATTGTTGTGCACAATGATTCTCTTGTGTAGGAAAAGAGTTGGGGTTGTGAGGATATTTATAATTGAGTTTGAGGTTGTAGAGTTATGACAATAAATAAACACGTTACGCATTTCATTTATTTCATTAAATCTTATTGAAAACCCCCCATGTTTAATAATTAATTCTTTGACATGCGCTCATGCTGATTATAATAAATATCATTTAATAAAACAATATTATATCCTCAAAATCCCGACTGGAAAAACTACACGGCGTGTAATAATAAATACACGGCGTGTACTTGTTTTTCATTAAAAACTACACGGTGTGTACATTAAATGTACACAGCGTGTATATCTTGTTTTCATTTATTCATTTCCTTTCCAAAATGAAAACTACACGGCATGTACATTTAATAATACATGACATGTACTTGTTTTCAAAATAAAAACTACACGGTGTGTAAAAATTAATACAAAGTGTGTACTTGTTTTCATTTTATTCTTCCTACAACATTAAAACAATTTAGGCTTCCTTGAATAATTATTAAACCACATACGAGAATAATCTTTATTCTACTCGAGATACTTGAATACACTTAGTGTGTGACCCTATAGGCCTCTTTCTCATTGGCATTAGACGGGCTTGACTAAAGTCCAAGATTACTGTCTAGCAACAGGTCAAGGCACCCAAGAGAAAGAAGTTGATGCCACATTGACGTATCACCTCATACAAATGATTACTGTGTAATTTAACCCCTTTGTCTCAATATCTCATCAAGCAGGTTTCATGGCAGTGTCATAAACCTATATGCTTGATTCGTCATTCTTTGACTACCTGAAATAAACTCGTCATTTACACCATGGCCATGGAATTTCATGCAAAAGTTCTATTTCAATCAAAGGGACGAGATATCAACTTCCATAAATGGAAGGGACAAATCCTTCCTCGACTTATCCATTAACAACATATCACTCGTGACGCACCCAATGTACCCTACTTCCTGCCAAGTGTCTGCGTGATAGTTTTTTTTAGTAAATCTAAGTGCGTGAGTCATGACATGAGTTAATGATAATCTTCCAGTCTAAGGACCATTACACAAACTCATAGATACCAATGTCCGATGACACCAAGACATGAAGAATTACTACTGGAAAGTCTGTTCTCATAATATCCCATCTTGGAGATTACCAAGTGTGAACTCCATGAGAGATAGTCTCGTCTTCTTATGAGTACTCGTACATGACGGTCTATATACTATGTGTCCTATCATAGTATGTCATCCAACCACAGAACTTTATTTAAGAATATTGTTATAGCATTTCAAGGTTCCCATCATAGCGAGGATCTTCCATGACCTTATTAATGATACAAATATTCCAAGACATTATTATATTATAGTCATGCAGAACAATGAACAATATATAATAAGTGAACATTCGTGTAATCAAAGTACAAAACAGTTGGTTCTCAGGACACCAACCCTTACAGAAGTAACAAAAATAAATCCATCTTATAAACACAAAAGGTCTATAACCACAAAGGGAACATCGTTACATGAAAAGAGTTAAACATCAAACAAATCTGGTTACTGAGCACATATCTGTAAATCATGTTCCCAGGTACTCTCCTCCATGCCACTGTGTTGCCATAAGACACGAACCAAGGGGACAGAACACCCACAGAACACCTTCTATTTGCAGTATTGGATCTCTACAGGACACTCCTTGAAGGTCGCATCATCATCAACATCGATCTCTCCCTAATCGATGACATGTGAATCATCATGAAGATTAAGACAGAGCTATGATACATGGAAAAAATCATGCATCTAGATCATATGTGGGGGAAGTGCTACTCGATATGCCACAACTCCAACATGAGCCAACACCTTAAAACTCCCAAAAAACCATGGATAAATCTTACTCCCATGACCAAACCTTCGCTTCCCATGATGGGGAGTCACCTTCAAAAACACGTGATCCCCAACATCAAACTCTAAGGGTCTCCTCCTTTGATCTACATATGATTTCTGATGATCCTGTGCTATCTTCATCCTCTCATGAATCACCTGAACCATCTATATTGTATTATTCACTAGTTCCGGTCCAAGAATTGGTGACTCTTTGACCCCAGTCTAGCACATTGGAGAAAGGAAAGGTTGGCCATACAATGCTTCAAATGGCGCCATACCGATGGTGGAGTGAAAACTATCGTTGTAATAGAACTCCACCAAGGGTAAGTGCCTCATCCACGAACCTCCAAAATCTAGGATACAAGAGCGTAACATGTCTTCAAGATTTTGGATAGTACACTCTATTTGACCGTCCGTATGAGGATAAAAAGTAGTGCTAAGGAATATCTGAGAGCCGAAATCATACTGGAGACCTCTCCACACCCTAGAGGTAAAACAAGGATCTCAATCAGTAATGATCATCCTAGGGAATCCATGAAGTCTCACCACCTCCTCCAGATACTTCCTCAACAAAACTTCCACTGAGCTTGACTCCTTGATTGATATAAAGTGGTATGATTTTGTTAAATGACCCAATACCACCCAAATAGCATCATGTACTCCCTAATCTCGAGGTAAACTAGTAACAAAGTCCATTGATATGTCCTCCTAATTCCACTGAGGAACATATAATGGTTGGATTAGACCACCAGAAACACGGTGTTCGACCATCACCTTCTGGAAGATCAAACATCGAGACACAAACTCCACAACTGCACGATTTATCCCAGGACACCAAAATTGACTTCTCAAGGCTCGATACATATTTTTCACTCTAGGATGCACCACTAAAGGTGAACTATGGAACTCTATGAGAACCGTCTCATGCATATCCAAAGGAAAAAATATCCTTTAGTCATACAACACTCGATGTTGTTCATCCTTAGACCAACCATCAGGGGCCTCGCCATAAAAAACTCGGTCTCTCCAGAACTCCACCTCAAGATCCCTCAACTGGGACTCTTCCACCTACTGCACCAGATATGACTGCATTGTCATCTGAAAAAGACAACCTCTTCCCCTAAATTCTCCCATATGGATATATAATGCTGACAGTTCTTCCATTACTCTCCAGGAATCACTAGATTCATGCACTCCATCACTATGTGACTTCTGAGTGAGGGCATAAGCTACAACATTCCCCTTTCCATGTATATAAGACATTTCAAAGTCGTATTCCTGTAAGAACTCCATCCACCGATGTTGTCATAAGTTCAAGTCACACTGGGAGAAGACATACCTCAAACTCTTATGATCGATGAAAAACACAAAGCGCTCTCCAATGAGGTAATGTCTCCACAACTTCATAGAAAACACCACAGCTACCAACTAAATATCATGGGTGGAATAGTTATGTTCATGGGGACGCAACTGCCGAGACCCATAAGAAACAACTGATCTCTGCTACATCAAAACACAACCTAACCCCAGATGCGAAGCATCGTAGAAAACATCAAACTAAACTCCCTCTATTAGAAGACAAAGAATTTGAGCACTTACTAACTTCTCCTTTAGATACTTAAAGTTTCCTGACACTGATCAGTCTATATGAACGCCTGATCCTTACTAGTCAAAGGTGTCAGAGGAGTCACAACTTGAGAGAAATCGGTTAAGAACCTCCTATAGTAGCCCGTGAGACCAAGAAAACTTCGCACCTCTAACACTATATTGGGGGCTACCCAATACACAACTGCTTATATCTTCAATGGATCCATAGTTACTCCCTACTGGTACACAACATACCCCAAGAAACGGAATTCTCGAGCTCAAAAATCACACTTCAACAACTTCCCAAATAGATGATGTTGACGAAGAACTCCCAAAATGGTTTGTAGATGCTCTGCATGCTCCTCCTCAGACATGAAGTACATAAGGATGTCATCAATGAAAACCACCATGAACTTTTCCAGGAACTCACGGAACACAGCGTTCATCAATCCCATGAATATAGTTGGAGCATTCATCACACCGAACGACATTACAATGAACTCATAATTCCCATGAAGAAAATGAAAAGCAGTCTTCAGGATATCCTCATCCTTCACACACATCTGATGATATCCTGACCACAAGTAGATCTTTGAGAACCAACATGCACCCTTCAGTTGATCAAATATATCATAAATCTGTGGAAGATGATAGCAATTCTTTACTGTCACTTTGTTTAATCGACGATAATCGATACACAACTGCAAACTGCCATCAACCTTATTTATGAAAAAACCAGTGCACCCCATGGTGACACACTCGACCAAAAAAAATTGCACTGTAACAGACCATCAAGCTGTATACGTAGCTCTTGTAACTCATAAGGTGCCATCCTATATAGAGGCATAGATATAGGATACGCTCCTAGTTGTAGGTCGATCCAAAACTCGATCTCTCGTCGAGGGGGTAATGCTACAACCTCTTATGGAAAGACATCATGGTACTCTTCTACGACCCTAGTAAACACCAACTGCTGAACCTCTGAAGAACTCATAATATGCTCAGCCATTATGGATGATAAGAACGGAACACGCCTATGACCCATCCGAGGGTCTCGATCAACAACAAACACCACCGGCTCTCTATCCGCATCGAAGAACACAACCTGCCTCCTGAAGCAATCCACAATAGCCTACACCGAATACAGCCAATCCATGTTGAGGATGACACCATACGGTTGTATCCGTAAACATAAGAAATCTCCCCAAGAGTGATGCTACCCCAACACTAGCTCACAGTCTCTACATACTTCAAAAAAGTTAGCTCGACCTTTAACTGGCGTAGTCAATGCCAAGGGAACTGGAAGAATCTCTACCTCAAGTCCCAAATAATGGAAAAGGGTAGGTGATATGAAGGAGTGTATCTCTCCTGAATCAAACAAGGCATACACCAATGTAGAAAACAAGAAAAGGGTACCTCAAATGACGTCTGGCTTAGCTGGAGCTGGCAACGCTAAAGAATGAATCTGACCACGACCTCCTCCACGACCTCTCTAACCCTGATGAGGACCACCACCATGGTCGCGCACTACTCTCTAAGGAGGGGGTGCATCACGTGGCTGTCTTCTACCTCCCCCATCTAACCTCTACTAATCCAAAGCTGGTGCAACCTGCTGTTGCTGCCTCGGCTGGAACTGCCTCAATGGAGGAACCTGGAGTGGAACAACTAGTGTACGATGACTACTATGAAAGTTTGGGCACTCTCACTGCTGATGACTTTGACCACCACAAGAAAAACAAGTGCCTGATCCCTTGGCATAGGCTTGAGATCCACTGCCCCTAAAGAAACGAGATGATGAGGGATGAGACCTACTCCTGGCCGAACAGAAACTCTTCTGCCCTGAAAACCGGAACACCATACCACAGTTCTTCTTCGTAAAGAATCATGAAGACTCCCCTATCATAACGATCCAGTTCTGGCCAATGTACTCTCAACGACCTCTAACCTCGCTAGCACCTCAAGATATGTCTTCATCATAAATGAGGTGATCTAGCATTGGATCTTTGGATGCAAAGACTCCTTAAAATGCCTCACCCTAGCCTCCTCATTTGTAAACAGGTCCGAAGAATATCGTAAAAGGTTACTCAAACAGATTCTAAAATCTCGCACACTAGAGCACCCTTGTTGAAGGGTAAGAAGCTCCTGATGACTGGACGCCTTCACGGTCGAAGAAATAAACTTGACTCTAAACTTGTCTCAGAACTCCTCCCATGATATCTTAGACTCCTCATGATCCTCGAGTAATAGGAACAACCACTGCCTCACTGCTCCATGAAGAATCGTCACTTCCAAGGACACCCAATGCTCCTTCTGAACATGGATCAAACTCAAGCCTATCTTGAACTCCTCCAACCAGTCTTCCATGACTACATTCGAAATGGATCCCTTGTACTTCTGAAGACTCTGACGCTAAAACTCTCAGAGTGTACTCCTCCAAGTGTTGTCGTCATCAACCTCTACCCTGTGGCGATCTGCTGGCACAGCCTGCTGGACATCTTCTATGTGATCCTGATGTGGACGTCGAACTGGAGCCATACCTATAAAATATCAAATAGTTAGAGATCTTAAAACAACAATATAGAATAATCATAATTAATTAATTAATTGATTTCTTTTATTAATTTTAGGTTAACCTATCCCAAGGTCTACCCATTCAAACATAGGCACAAATAAGAATGATGCATGATCCTTTCCTAGGTCTCTACCCTGCAACTAGTATCACTTCATTTAGTAGCCACTATAAACTTAAAGATCTATGAATTAGATCATAGGGGGCCCTAAACGCCTATGTCTCAATCGGTCTCCAGTGTTTACATCACTTTTTAAACTTGACTGACACTGTTTCCCTACCAACCCATGCAACCTCACCTGTGCCTAACACAAAACTCTATCCTATCCCTCAACCAGACCTCTGATACCACTCTCTCACAACCCCCTCCCCAAAAAATGTACCTCTCCTAGGCCAGAAATGTGAGAAGGGAGATAATGACCCCCGAGTCCCACCTTCAGAAGGCCCCGGGTTGGCGACTAGCACAGAGGGTATAGTAAACACACAAATATGACTCATTACCCTATAATAGAACACATGAGAAAGAGAGAGATAAGACATACACCAACCAACTCCAACTCATACAACAATATAAAAGAAATCCCAAGTACACATATGTAATTTCATGCAAAACTACTACAACTGAAAGGGGAAAAACTAAAAATACCCAAAATAAAGTAAAAACAGCAGCAACCACAAGCCCAAAAAGCTCTTGTAACCCCAAGCTCGTAAAAACCAGCTTGATCTCCAACCTTCTCCAAGTGACCTGAAAAACAGTTTATATATATACATAGGGTGAGTATAATAGCATACTCAGTAGGATACTCCCTGGATCCCCTCATGCAAAAGTAAAGAAAGAATGCTAAAGCAGAATGAACAACAATTGAAACTAACCGCTCACCTAAATAGGTATACTAAGTTCCCAGCCTCACCATGGCTACTATCACCAAGTATCGCAGACAAGAGTATATAATATAATAAAGAATATCAAGGGTACCCCGCAACCACTTCCCCACTGGTTTTTCTCTTTACCCCAACGTCGCACGTCCAAATCATCTCTCCCCAAAAAGGCTTGCCCGCAGACACTTGGGAGAAGCACCACAACATGAACCTCATGCAACAAAACCACCACGTTTACACAAGAAAAGTAACCAGGTAGTTTTTGGGAGCCACCACATCTCGCATAACATATATCATACGTTGGGCATTATACCTCAAGACATTACAACCTATACACCGAGTAAGGATCCTCAATCCATCACAGACTATACATGTTATACCTATAGTAGTCCATAGGAAACTATATCTAGAATACACGTGTGTGAATAACCAAAATCCATTAAAATTTTCTACACACATATATGGGGAAAACTAACCATTGTGCCTACCATAAAAAGTAACTACCAAGAGAAGAGAGCGGGGCCAAAGGGGGTAGTTAGCCATCCATCCTGCAACCAGAATGTTGGGGAAAACACCCCCCAGGGATTAGAATCCCTGGGGTGTCAGTTGCCCTAACTGATGGGGTGGAGTATCATATAGAAACACAAAAGTACTAAATATAATATACCTCAAAACCACACTATGAGAATAACCTAGTCTTAGACTCAACTGAAACTAACGTCTCTCGGACTCCCAGTTGACACTTCTAAGACTAGGTATCCTACAAGAACAAAATCATTTAAAGATATTTAATACATTACTTCATTCCCTTTTTATCAGTTTCACTTTACGTTAATTAATTATTTAAACATTAAATAAGCATTAATAATTTCCAAATTATATTTCATTAGCATCACACCCAAAGTTTACTGTTCCTTTAAATTGCAACCTCATCATTGCATCCCAACAAGCTCCAACCCCATGGGTTAACATAATTTATTCAATCATTTATTAACAACATTATTACTTTCCTATATTCCCAGGCATTCTAGAAAAAAATTCTAAGCTACTAAACACAAGGGGAATCAACACGGTGAGTAGATGAACTACCCATAGAGTCTTTTCCGCCTATAGCAAGATCATAAACCCATACTCCCTCAGGAAGATAAACATGGAAAGCATGTGGCATACCCCACACATCTTCACCCCTTATGGAAGGAGGGTAGGAAAACCAACTGCCTTGAGCAGTGGGGAGAGTAAGGAAGATAAGAAACCAAAAAGAAACAACAAGCACCCAAACATTCACATCCAACCCGTTCCATCATCTCTAATGTCCTCCTCGACACCCATATGCATAAACCGATGCATCTCTCTACTCTAGGTGTTGACTGTTGCCATAACCAATAAGCATACTTGCCCCCACATATCACAACATCCTTCCAGGGTCACATCATAACGCAATCAGCAGGGAAAAAACATCATATCAATTGGGCTCTTGGCCCTTAAACAAGTAAGAGGGTAACTCAGAACCCTACAAGGAATTATCTTTTATCAAAAAACCAGTTCTTTAATCCATCTTGAATTAACTGATATATTATTTGTAGGTTCCAACTTCGGGAAACCTAAACAGTAATCTATCACAAATTGATTAAACATTCTTACTAAATCAATTTGATTAACATCAAATTTCAACAACAAAAGCAACCAGATTTATTAACATGCCTCTTTATCTTTAGCCAAACAATTATCAATAAATTACCGCTTTACGTTCATTACCAATTTCCATCAAGAACGAAAATCTAAACAAAGAAATAATATATAGCACACTACCTAGAAAAACAAGAGGCAATAACATACGATCAATATCAATTTATTTATCTGATTCAAATATTTAATATGTCAATTCCATTTTGATCCAGTGGGATAAAACATGATAACTATACATTTTCATGTAAAATAATAGAGAAGTAATGAATCCCCTACCTCAAACAGTTCTTGACATTATTTATACGAGAACGAGCCACACAATGGGTTATGATCTCCTCCCCCGTGACAACTGTATCCACCGAAGGATGCAGAGACACCACCACACCGGTCAACACCCAAGAAAAGTCCATTAGGAACATGGAGATACCATTAAAAAAAAGGGTAAGGAGAAACATAAGGATATGGACCAAAAAGAATGACTATAGATTATACCTTATATCGAAGATTGATCGATACTGCTTTGTTGCATCAAAACAGAGGGGAACCAATCCATGGAGGAAAGTTTGATCATGTAAATCCTATGGTATGGAATGAAAGGTTTGAGCATCTCACACCAAAGAACAAGGAGGAAGAACTAGGGAGGATTATATCTTGTTTATTTAGAAGATTTAACAGATTAGAAGTTTAAGATACGCTGGATTTTCCATTAAAAGTGGATCTCACTAAACCTCATGGTTTGACCAAGTAAAAGCATCCCGAGCCTCAGGAAAAATTAATATAGGGGTTATGGACTTTTAATTGGCCTTATAGTCCTTAAAACAAGGATTTAAATACATTTTACGTCAAAGGAAATGTCAAAGGGGTGAAAAAGTAGGAAGCTGGAAACACTGTTCATGAACAAGAAATTTGGAAAAATAAATAGAGGCTACCATTGGACCTCACCGTTCCAAAAACACTATTTATGAACTCAAAATTTGAAAAAGGAAATAGAGGCTACCATTGGACCTTATCGTTCTAGAAACAATTATCATGAACTAAAAATTTGGCAAAGGAAATAGAGGCTACCGTTGGACCTAACCGTTCTAGAAACACTGTTCATGAACTCAAAATTTGGAAAAGGAAATAGAGGCTATCGTTGGACCTCACCATTTTGGAAATAGTGTTCATGAAATCAAAATTTTTTAAAGGAAATATAGGCTACCATTGGACCACACCGTTCTTGAAACACTTTTCATGAACTCAAAATTTGGAAAAAGAAATAGAGGCTACTGTTGGACCTCACCGTTCTAGAAATACTGTTCATGAAATCAAAATTTGGCAAAGGAAATAGAGGCTACTGTTGGACCTCACCGTTCTAGAAACACTGTTCATGAAGTCAAAATTTCACAAAAAAATAGAGGCTACCGTTGGACCTCACCATTATGGAAACACTGTTCATGAACTCAAAATTTGGAAAAGGAAATAGAGGCTACTGTTGGACCTCACCATTATAGAAACACTATTCATGAATTCAAAATTTGGAAAAGGAAATAGAGGTCACTATTGGACCTCACCATTCTGAAAACACTGGTCATGAAGTCAAAATTTTGAAAAGGAAATAGGGGCTACCGTTGGACCTCACCATTCTAGAAACACTGTTCATGAACTCAAAATTTGGAAAAGGAAATAGATGCTACTATTGGACCTCACCATTCTGGAAAAACTGTTCATGAACTCAGGTTTTGGCAAAGAAAATAGAGGCTACTATTGTACTGTTCACATAAGGATACCGTTGCACTGTTCACAGAATTGGAAATTTGGAAAAGTGTTGGGGATATGTCACCTTGACCTATCAAAACACCTCAAACACTAGATTTCCATAGAGGAATAGACCAGAGAGATCTGAGCCATTACATCAGATACTTCTCAAAACATTCTCATCCCCAATAATTCAAAGCCCACCTAAAGGGAAACCAAAATGGGGTTTGAAAAACCACCCATCGAGATACCTCTCAAAAGAGAGCAAGCCACAAGAAGTAACCAAAAGAAATCCATCTTATAAACATAAAAGGTCTATAAACCCAAAGGGAGCATCGTTACATGAAAAGAGTTAAACATTAAACAACTCTGGGTACTGAGCACGTATTTGTGAATCTCGTTACCATGTACTCTTCTCCATGCCACCGTGTCACCACAAGACACGAACCAAGGGGATATAACGCCCACACAACACCTTCTCTTTGCGGTCTTGGATCTCTACAGGCTTCTCCTTGAAGGTCGCATCATCATAAAAATCGATATCTCCCCAATTGATGACATGTGAATCATTATGAAGATAACGACGGAGCTGTGATACGTGGAAAACATCATATATCCGGATCATCTGCGGGGGAAGTGCTAATCGATACGCCACAACTCCAACATGAGCCGACACCTCAAAAGGCCCAACAAACTAGGGAGAAAGCTTACTCCCACGACCAAAACTTCACTTCCCATGATGGGGAGTCACCTTCAAAAACATGTTATCCCCAAAATAAAACTCCAAGTGTCTCCTCCTTTGACCGACATATGATTTCTGACGATCCTGCGCTATCTTCATCCTCTCACAAATCACCTGAACCATCTCTGTTGTATTCTTCACTAGTTATGGTCCGAGAATTGCTGACTCTCCGATCCTATTCCAGAGCAATAGAGAATGGAAATGTCGGCCATACAAGTATTTAAATGGAACCATACCGATGGAGGAGTGAAAACTATTGTTGTAAGTGAACTCCACCAAGGGTAAGTGCCTCATCCACGAACCTCCAAAATCTAGGACACAAGAGCCTAACATGTCTTCAAGAGTCTGGATAGTCCGCTCTCTCTGACCATCCGTCTGAGGATGAAACGAAGTGCTAAGGAATAGCTGAGAGTCGAAATCATGATGGATACCTCTCCACACCCTGGAGGTAAAATGAGGATCTCGATCAGAAATGATCATCCTTGGGACTCCATGAAGTCTCACTACCTCCTCCAGATACTTCCTCAACAAAACTTCCATTGAGCTTGACTCCTTGATTACTATAAAATGAGATTATTTTGTTAAATGATCCACTACCACCCAAATAGAATCATGTACTCCCATAACTCGAGTTAAACGAGTAATAAAGTCCATTGAGATGTCCTCCCACTTCCACTGAGGAACATCTAACGGCTGGAGCAAACCACCAGGAACATGGTGTTCGACCTTCACCTTCTGGCAGATCAAACATTGAGACACAAACTCTGCAACTGCATGCTTTAGCACAGGCCACCAAAACTGACTCCTCAAGGCTCGGTACATCTTTATCACTCTAGGATGCACCGATAAAGGTGAACTAGGGAACTCTCTGAGAACCGTCTCATGCATCACCAAAGGAACAAACAACCTTCTATGATAGAACACTAAATGTTGTTCATCCTCAAACCAACCATCAGGGGCCTCGTCACAAACAACTTGGTCTCTCTAGACCTCCACCTCAAGATCCCCCAATCAGGACTCTTCCACCTGTTGCACCAGATATGACTACACCTTCATCTGAAAAAGACAACCTCTGCCCCTAACTTCTCCTATATCAATATATAATGCTGAAAGTTCTTCCATTACTCTCCAAGAATCACTAGATTCACGCACTGCATCACTACGTCACTTCCGAATCAGTGCATCGACTACAAAATCCCCCTTTCTAGGAGTATATGATATTTCAAAGTCGTATTTGTGCAATAACTCCATCCACCGATGCTGTCATAAGTTCAAGTCATGCTGGGAGAAACCATACCTCAAACTATTATGATCAGTGAAAACCAAAAAGCACTCGCCAATGCGGTAATGTCTTCACAACTTCAGAGAAAACACCACAAATGCTAAATCAATATCATGGGTGGCATAGTTACGTTCATGGGGACGCAACTTCCAAGAACCATAAGAAACAACTGATATCTGTTGCATCAGAACATAACCTAACCCCAGATGTGAAGCATCATAGGAAACATCAAAATGAACTCCCTCGGCTGGAAGACAAAGAACTGGAGCACTTACTAACTTCTCTTTTAGATAATCAAAGTTTCCTAACATTGATCAATCTATATAAACACACGATCCTTCCTGGTCAAAGATATCATAGGAGTCGCAACTCGAGAGAAATCAGCTATGAACCTCCTGTAGTATCCTGTGAGACCAAGGAAACTTCTCACCTCTGACAATATCTTGGGGGCTACCCAAGACAAAACTTCTTCTATCTTTAATGGATCCACAACTACTCCCTATTGGGACACAACATTCCCCAAGAAATGAACTTCTTGAGCCCAAAAATTACACTTTTTCAACTTCCCAAACAGCTGGTGTTGATGAAGAACTCCCAAAACGGCGTGTAGATGCTCTGAATTCTTCTCCTCATACATGGATTACACAAGGATGTCGTTGATGAAAACCACCATGAACTTATCCAGGAACTCATGGAACACAAAATTCATCAATACCATGAATATAGCTAGAGCATTCATCACACCAAACAACATTACAACAAACTCATAATACCCATGATGACAACAGAAAGCAGTCTTCAGGATATCCTTATCCTTCACACGCATATGATGATATCCTGACCACAATTAGATCTTTGAGAACCAACATGCACCCTTCATTTGATCGAATAAATCATCAATACATGGATGATGATAGTAATTCTTTACTGTCACTTTGTTTAATCGATGAAAATCGATACACAACTGCAAACTGCCATCAACCTTCTTTACGAACAAAACCGGTGCACCCCACAGTGACACACTCGACCAAACAAAACCGCACTGTAACAGACCATCAAGCTGTATATGTAGCTCTTGTAACTCATAAGGGGACATCCTATATAGATTCATAGATATAGGATATGATCCTAGTTGTAGATTGATCCCAAACTCGACCTCTCGTCAAGGGGGTAATGCTACAACCTCTTCTGGAAAGACATCATGGTACTCTTATACAACCCTAGGAAACACCAAATGATGAACCTCTAAAGAAATCAGTATCTATTCAGCCATCATGGATGATAAGGAAGGAACACACCTATGACCCATCTGAGGGTCTCGCTCGCCAACAAACACCATCGGCTCTCTATCCGCATCGAAGAACACAACCTTCCTCCTAAAGCAATCCACGATAGCCTATACCGAATACAACCAATCCATGCCGAGGATGACATCATATGGTTTTATCTGTAAACATTGGAAACCTCCCCAAGAGCGGTGCTACCCCATCACTAGCTCACAATATCTACATACTTTAAACAAGTTAGCTCTATCTCCAACTGGCGTAGTCAATGCCAAGGGCACTGGAAGCCTCTCTACCTCAAGTACCAAAGCATGGAAAAGAGTAGGTGATATGAAGGAGTGTGTCACTGCTGTATCAAACAAGGCATACACCAAGATAGAAAACAAGCAAAGGGTACCTTGAATGACATCTGGCTTTCCTAGAGCTGGCAACAATAAAGAATAAAGCTGACTGCAACCTCCCACATAGACTCTATGAACCTGATGATGACCACCACCATTGACGTGCTCTACTCTTTGAGGATGGGGTGCCTCACAAGGCTGTCCTTTGCTTGCCCCATCTACCCTCTACTGATCCAAAGCTGGTGCAACCTGCTGCTTCTGCCTCGGCTAGAACTGCCTCAATAGAAAAACCTGGAGTGAAACACCTAGTGTATGATGACTGATATGAAAGGTCGGGAACTCTTTCTGCCGATGACCTTGACCACCAAAAGAAAAACAAGTGCCTGATACCTTAGTATAGGCCTGAGAGCTGCTACCCCTAGAGAAACGAGATGTTGAGGGATGGGACTTACCCTCGACTGAATGGAAACCATTATTCTTTGAAAACTAGGAACCTCAGAACACAGCTCTGCTTCATGAGGAATCATGATGAATCCCCTCTCATGACAATTAGGTCCCAGAAAATTTCCTCTCAACAACCTCTAACCTCGCAAACACCTCAAGATATTTCTTCAGAATAAATAGGGTGACCTGGTGCTGGATCTTTGGATGCAAATCCTCCTCGAAATGCCTCAACCTAGCCTCCTCATATGAAAACCGGTCTAAAGAATATCGTAAAATGTTCCTAAAATAGATTCCAAACTCTCACACACTTGAGCTCCCCTGTCTAAGGGTAAGAAGCTCCTGGCGACTAGACTCCTTCATGGTCGAAGAAAGAAACTTGACTCTAAACTTGTCTCAAAACTCCTCCCACAAGATCTTAAACTCCTCACGATCCATGAAGAACAAGAAAGACCACTTCCTCGATACTACATGAAAAATATTCACTACCAAGGACACCCAATGCTCTTTCCGAGCATGGATCAAACTGAAGCCTATCTCAACCTCCTCCAACTAGTCTTCCATTACTGAATTAGAAATAGAGCCCTCATAATTCTATAGACTCTGGAGCTAAAAATCTTGGAGTGTCCTCCTCCAAGTATCGTCGTCATCGACCTCTACCCTACAATGATCTGCTGTCACAATCTGCTGGACATATTCTATGCTATCCTGATGAGGACGTCGACCTGGAGCCATTCATGTAAAATAAAAAACAGTTAGAGATCCTAAATCCAAAATATGGAAGACTCATCATTAATTAATTAATTGTTTTGTTTTATTCATTTTAGGTTAACCTATCCCAAGGTCTACCCATTCAAACACAAGCACAAAGAATAATGATGCATGATCCTTTCCCAGGTCTCTACCCTGCAACTAGTATCACTTTGTTTAGTAGACACTGTAAACTTAAAGGTCCATGCATCAGATCACAGAGGGCCCTAAATTCCTATTTCTCAACCGGTCTACAATGTTTACATCACTTGATAAACTTTTCTGACACAGTTTCCCTACCAACCCATGAAACCTCACCTATTCCTAACACCAAACTCCATCCTATCCCTTAAATAGACCTCTGATACCACTATGTCACGAGCCCCTCCCCACAAAGTGTACCTCTCCTGGGCCTAAAATGTGAGAAGGGAGATAACGACCCCCGAGTCCCTCCTCCAGTAGGCCCCGGGTTGGCGACTAGCACCGAGGTTATAGTAAACACACAAATGGGAGTCATTACCCTATAAGAGAATACATGAGAAATAGAGAGATAAGATAGACACCAACCAACTCCAACTCATACAACAATATAAAATAAATCCAAAGTACACATATGTAATGTCATGAAAAACTACTACAACTGAAAGGGGAAAAACTAAAAATACCCAAAAGAAAGTAAAAACAGCAGTAATCACAAGCCCGAACAGCTCCTAAAACCCCAAGATAATAGAAACCATCTTGATCTCCAACCTAATCCAAGTGACCTAAAAAATAGTTTATATATATACATAGGGTGAGTGTAACAACATACTTAATAGGATCCTCCCCAGATCCTCTCGTGAAAAAGTAAAGAAAGAATGCTAAAGCACAATGAACAACAAGTGAAACTAACTACTCACCTAAATAGGTATACTAAGTTCCAAACCTCATCATGGATACTCTCACCAAGTATCACATACAAGAGTATATAATATAATAAAGAATATCAAGGGTCCCCACTACTACTTCCCCACTAGTTTACCGCTTTTCCCAAATGTCGCACATCCTAATCATCTCTCTCCAAAAAGGATTTCCCACAAACACCTGGGAGAAGCACCACAATATTCACCTCGTGCAACAAAACCACCACATCCACACAAGAAAACTAACCAGGTAGTTTTCGGGATCCACCATAGCTCGCATAATGTGTATCATACGTCGATAATTATACCTCAAGCCATTACAACCTATACACTGAGTAAGGATCGTCAATCCATCACGGCCTATACATGTTATACCTATAGTAGTATATAGGAAACTATATCCAGAATACATGTGTGTGAATAACCACAATCCATTACAACCCTCTACACACATATATGGGGAAAGCTAACCATTGTGCCTACCAGCACAAGTAACTACCAAGAGAAGAGATTGGGGCCAAATGGGATAGTTATCCATCCATCCTCCCACTATAATGTTGGGGAAAATACCCCCCAGGGATTAGAATCCCCGGGGTGTCAGTTTCCCTAACTGATGGGGTGGAGTAGTGTATAGAAACACAAAAAGTACAGAATATACTATAGCTCACAACCACACTATGGGAATAACCTAGTCTTAGACTCAACTGTAGCTAACGTCTCTCAAAAATCATGAAAGACACTTCTAAGACTAGGTATCCTATAAGCACACAACCATTTAAAGATATTTAATACATTAATTCATTCCCATTTTATCAGTTTCACTTTACGTTAATTAATTCTTTAAAAATTAAATAACCATTAATAATTTCCACATCATATTTCATTAGCATCACACCCAAAGTTCACTGTTCCTTTAAATTGCAACCTTAGCATTGCATCCCAACATGATCCAACCCCATGGGTTAACACCATTTATTAAATCATTTATTAACAACATTATTACTTTCCCATATTCCCATGCATTATAGAAAAACATTCTAAGCTAATAAACACTAGGGGGATCAACACAGCGAGTAGATGAACAACCCATAGAGTCTTTGCCGCCTATAGAAAGAGCATAGACCCATCCTTCCTCAGGAATCTAAACACAGAAAGCACGTGGCATACCCCATGTGTCTTCACCCATTTTGGAAGGAGGGTAAGAAAACTAGCTGCCTTGCGCTGTCACGAACCAGGCCGGGTCGCCATCCGACCCGACGCCCGACCCGGTCCACAGCAAGACCCGAAGGGTGTTTCCGATCCCCACAGGCTGGCACAAGTGCCCAGGTATCGTAAGTAAGAAGTGGGAACAATTTTACCTGAAATAAAAGACAGAAAAACAACTATCCAGGTAAATAAACTGAAACTAGAAAAAGACAACCAAACATGTCTTAAAACTATGAACATTTTTTTAAGTCTACAACTCAAACCAAGAACTAAAAAGAAAAGATGACAGCGGAAACTAAAACTCATACTCAAACCTCCCGGAAAAAGAGAGGCCATATCAGCATCACTCTGCATGAAAAGACCAACTGCAACCTGAACCACCATCGCTGAGCATAAAGTCACAACCTGGAATGCAGAAGAAAAAAAATCTACATACACCCAAGGGTGTATGTAGGGTGTGAGCTAAAATCCCAATAGGATTCCACTGAGAAAAGGGTTCCACACATAATTATTAAAAGACAATTACATTTGAAATTTAACAGAATAAAAATAAATAAATGTTTAAAGAATTTTTATTGAAAACGGTTTTTAAGGGGACTTCTCTAAAAGGAAAACAACTTAAGTTAACTTACACACATGCACGCACACCCACACACACGCATGCACACACACAGATGTACACACACATGTACACACGCACACACACTTTTCTTGGTAACCCCAACGTCACACCGTGTGCCGACGGTGAGCAGCAAGCAGAGGAAGAGCACAATAAATGGGAGACCCTAAAGATACTAGCGAGAAGTGGGACCCTAGAACCTCACGTCTCGGTGAACCATATCACACATTCCCGTGCACGAGCCACTGGTAGGTAAACACCTCCTACCATAGTGGTCTCTAGTCATCATCCAATGTTTAGTTAGTGTTGTAAGTGTCAATACCGCTAAGTGAAACTGGGCCGATGCCACTCCCGTATCACTAGCACGCTAGTCTAGTCCGCCCACCTAGTACCCAAGCTTCCCTTTTGTGCTCAAGTAATTCAAAGTTCATGCCACATGTCATAATAATACACTCAAACCCAATAAGATACTACACACACCAAAACAACCATTTGCACACAAAAAAAACCATTTGAAATAATACAGTCGCTAAAAACATTTTCAAAACACGCTTCTCACTATTGACATAATCTAATAAACCATTAAAAAGTTTATAAAACAGCAGCAAAGGAGTGTCACATGGTTTCACACACACAAAGGTAACCACTTAGAAATCCAAAACACATTCCAACATCACACGCACTCAAATACAATAAAAAGTGTGACCTGCACCACCAAAAGGTTTGATGGAAAACCCTTACACCATATCAAAAACACCATTGTCTAAACCACATTGTTTAACATGACAAAAATAAAATATTATAAAAAAATTTAGAAGAAATCGCTTAATGTTAATCACTAATCTCATGAAAAAACTTCTTTTACGACCAAACGCACCCGACGCCATGTAAAAAAAAAAACTGTTCGCATCACTTACATGACTTAAGAAGATAACCGCACAATTCCAAAGTCACCAATAGAGTTCTCAGCAGAAAACACCCAATAATATGAACAATATACTAAACAATTTCAATGCAAATCAAACTTCAAATAAAACTTAATTCTCACAACAAAAATTAATTAAAAATATGAAAAACAAAATAAACATTGCAAATTAATTCATCATATAATAATTAGACGGGGAACCACCTACCTACATGTAGCGACTTCAGAAAATTCAGTGCGCGACTCCAATTGCTCATCAATCGCACCAAAACAAAACCAAAATGAACCTTAACAAAAACAAGATAATGACAATTACATCAAAATGAAACCGCAAACAGCACAAATTAAGCCCCAAACAACATGGAAACTCACCCCAAGTGAAAATCAGTTGCGGCGAAGGAGAAAACGGGTGGAACCAAGGCCTCAGAAGTGTGAGGGGAAGCCGGTGCGAGGCTGGATGGTCGGCGAGATCACCGAAAAAGAGGGAGGCGGTGCTAGAAAGGGTGCGGGGTGGCCGTACCAGGGGGGTTTGCTGAAGTGGGAGGCCAGTGAGGGCGATGTTGGCTTGTAAGGAGGCCGGCAGTGAGGAGCATCACCAAACAGAGTAGGGGAAGTGGTCCGGCGCTTCGCCGGGAGGAGAAGGAGGCGGGGTGGTGCGTTGCCGGATAGAGCAGGCTGGAGCGGCGCGTTTCTGAGAAAGAGGCAGGAGGGTGGCGCGACATGAGCAGCTCACCGGGAAGGAGGTGGCAGCACAACTGGAAGGGGGATGGGGTGCGGCTGGATGGGACTAACCGGGAGGGTAAGGCGGGCGCCAGACATGAGAGATGGAGGGAAGGAGAGGTGCACCGACTTTGGGGAAATGCCAGAGAGATGGTCGGCCTTCAGCGTGCAGGAGGGGGTGCCTGCAAGTGCGGCGCAAAGGAGAGTTAGGGTTTGGGGTTGGGGCATGACGGGATGAGAGAAAGTGTGGGAGAGATGGAATAAAAATAAAAATAAAAGAAAAGGAAAAGAAAAAAATAGGGGGAAATGGATTAAAACCCTACAAAAACTTAACCTAACATAATGTTAATAAAAAATAATAATAATAAAATAATTAAAATATTAATAATGAAAAGATAATATTGTTGTAATTCAATATTAAAAACTAAAATAAATTAATAATAATAATAATAATAACAATAATAATTGGAATAAACTAAAATAGAAATAATAATAATAATAATAATAATAATTATAATTATAATTATAATAATATCAAATGACATTATTATTATTATTATTATTAAAAAAATTGTTAATTCAATTTATTTCATTAATTAAACATCTGTAAGGCGTGCGGTGAACCGGGCGGGGCCGCGCAGCGACCCAAGCGAGGCCGTGCAGCCTCGACCGCGTTGTGCTGGACGCAGCCAAGACCAAAACACAAAGAACTCGAAAAAAAAAATTTAAGTCAGGCCTCAACCCGAACTATCTGATGTCCAATAATGCAATAAAATAAAGAATATAAAAAAATGAGTGTGACATGCGCAGTGGGGAAAGTAAGAAAGATAAGCAACCAACAAGAAAGAGAAAGCATTAAAACATTCACATCCAACCCGTTCCATCATTTCTGGTGTCCTCCCCGACTCCCACATGCATAAAACGATGGATATCAACACTGTAGGTGTCGACTATTTATATAACCAATAGGCCTCTCTGCCCCCACATATCACAACAACCTTCCAGGATCACATCATAATAAAAGCAGCAGGAAAACAAACATTATATCAATTGGGATCTTGGCCCTTAAACAAGAAAGAGGGTAACTCAGAACCCTAAAAGGAATTATCTTTTATCAAAAAACTAGTTTTTTAATCCATCTTGAATTAAACGATATATTATTCATTGGTTCCATCTTCGAGAAACCTAAACAGTAAGCTATCACAAATTGATTACACATGCTTACTGTATCAATTTGATTAGCATAAAATTACAACAACAATATCCAGATTCATTTACATGCCTCTTTATCTTTATCCAAACAATTATCAATTAATTCCAACTTTACGTTCATTACCAATTTCCATCAAGAACAAAAATCTAGACAAAGAAAGCATAGATATCACACTATCTAGAAAAACAAGAGGCAATAACATACGATCAATATCAATTTATTTATCCGGTTCAAATATTTAATATGTAAATTCCATTGTGATCCAGTGGGATAAAACATGATAACTATACAGTTTCACATAAAAGAATATATAAGCAAGTAATCCCCTACCTCAAACGTTTCTGGACATTCTTTATACGAGAACGATCCACACAACGAGTTACGATCTCCTCCTCCGTGACAACTGTATCCACCTGAGGATGCAGAGACACCACCACACCGGTCAACACCCAAGAAAATTCCATTAGGAACATGGAGATACCATTCCAAAAAAAGGTCAAGGAGAAATAGAAGGAGATAAACCCAAAAGAATGACTATAGATCATACCTTATATCGAATATTGATCGATACTGCTTTATTGACTCAAAACAGAGGGGAACCAATCCAAGGAGGAAACTTTGATCATGCAACTGCTACGAGATGGAATGAAAGGTTCGAGCATCTCACGCCAAAGAATAAGGAGGAAGAACTAGGGAGGAATATATCTCATCTCTTTATAAGATTTAACGGAGCAGTGGTTTAAGATATGTTGGATTTTCCATTAAAAGTGGATCGCATTAAACCATGTGGTTTGACCAAGTAAAAGCATACCGAGCCTTAGGAAAAATTAATATAGGGGTTATGACCTTTGAATTGGCCTTAGAATCCTTAAAAAAGGTTTTAAATTCATTTTAAGTTAAAGGAAATGTCAAAGGGGTGAAACTGTAGGAAGCTGGAAACACTGTTCATGAACACGAAATTTGGAAAAAGAAAAAAAAGGCTACCGTTGGACCTCACCGTTTTGGAAACACTGTTCATGAACTCAAAATTTGGAAAAGAAAATAGTGGCTACCATTGGACCTCACTGTTTTGGAAACACTATTCATGAAATCCAAATTTAGAAAAGGAAATAGAGGTTGTCATTGGACGTCACCATTCTGGAAGCACTGTTCATGAACTCAAAATTTGGAAGAAAAATAGAGGCTACTGTTGTACCTCACCGTTTTGGAAGCACTGTTCATGAACTCAAAATTTGGCAAAGGAAATAGAGGCTATCATTGGACCTCACCGTTTTGGAAACACTATTCATGAACTCAAAATTTGGAAAAGGAAATAGAGGCTACCTTTGGACCTCACCATTCTGGAAACACTGTTCATGAACTCAAAATTTGGAAAAGGAAATAGAGGCTACCGTTGGACCTCACCGTTTTGGAAACACTGTTCATGAACTCAAATTTTGGAAAAGGAAATAGAGGCTACCGTTGGACCTCATCATTCTGGAAACACTGTTCATGAACTCAAAATTTGGAAAAGGAAATAGAGGCTACCGTTGGACCTCACCGTTCTAGAAACACTGTTCATGAACTCAAAATTTGGAAAAGGAAATAGAGGCTACCGTTGGAACTCACTGTTATGGAAATACTGTCCATGAACTCAAAATTTAGAAAAGGAAATTGAGGCTACCGTTGGACCTCACCATTCGGGAAACACTATTCATGAACTCAAAATTTGGTAAAGGAAATAGAGGCTACCGTTGGAATGTTCACATAAGGCTAATGTTGAACTATTCATCGAACTTGAAATTTGGAAAAGTGTTGGGGATATGACTCTATGACCTCTCGAAATACCTCAAACACTATATTTCCGCAGAGGAATGGACCAGAGAGGTCTGGGACATTACAATTAAATTATAATAAATATATTAATTATATATATTTATAAAATTATAAATGTAATAAATATATTAGTTATAATTTTATAATTATGAATAAATGATATGTTTTATGAGCGCTAATTAAAAATCATTGATAAAACATCCATTGTACTCCTATAGTACATGAAACCTCTATCTTAAAAGGATGATGATCGTATGATGCTCATGGTTGATCCGATTGGTGAAAATTTAATTTTACTTTCATGCCTCCTGAAATGGCCTCAAATGAAAAAACAGATCGCACAGTTGTTATCCTTGTGGAAAAGCACAAAGGATCGACAATTCATTCTCCAAAAAAAGACTCCCAATGAAGAAGCTACATTTTTCAATATCGTATATGAACGGTGCTTCATGGTCCCCCACCTAAATCACAGAACACACCATACATATCACACTGTTGTGATCCTTATGAAAAAAACACAAGATCATCTATTAATTTGTCCAAAACAGACACTCAGTGAAAAAGATGCATTTCCCTGCAAACGCCCAAATCATGACTCATGGGGCCCATGCATCAATTTCTATTTAAGTTCCTTAATTCAGTATTGAAATATCTACCAAGAATTCATGGTCATGAAAGTACTGACATCATGTTGATCTGAAGTCCTATGGAAGAGTTACAATAGATAAACGTGTTCCACAACAACAACAACAAAAAAAATATTATTATTGGGTGTTCTTTGGACCCAAAAAATGAACTGTAAATCAAAATCAACCATTGAACTTGAATTGACTGTCTTAAAGGTAGAGTAACATCACTGCTGATGGTGCATAAATAGGACGTCATATGTAAGAGTCATGGTTGTTCATGGATTTAATAATAATAATATATTACTATTAATTCAGCGTTTTGGAGGCCCGATCCACAATCAAGAAATATAAACACCCAAACCAAATTAAAAATGTAAGCCTTGATTCTAGGAATGTTTCTATATAGATGTCACACAAATTAGACTCTCCATTTAGGAGTTATGGTGATTTGAACCTCAAATCCAAAGACTAGGCCCACTTTGGCCCAGTCTGGCCACTTCAGCCTAGTCCGTCCACCTCGGCCCGACTACTACAGCCCGAACCTCTCTGTTGCTACCCAATGTGGCACTATCACCCCACTACACCGGTGATCTATTCCACCACCTGTTTACCCCTGTGTCGCCTCACGAATTTCCGCCTATGTGAGGCTTCTCTTACACCATGTAGACCTTCACCGACAGCCTCACACCTGTGGTCATTCTATGGACCACCGGGAAAACCCAGGTGCTCGAAACATGATTACGAGACTATATTTGGGATCCTAGGATCCCAATATACACATCCACATACCCTTCTCAATATTTTTTCCATGTTTCGATGTGAAGAGAAGTAGGGAGCCTCTTCCACTTGTTGTCGCACCTCCTCCGACACCGAAAACCGAAGGCCGTCGTATATCCGAAAACCATTGGATGACGACCTTCCCAGATATATCCTAATCTCGATGATCTGATTTCATTTTAACATTTCAAAAAGTTTATTGATGACGAATGTGAATAACAGTTAAATAAAAAAGGAACGAGTGATCAAAAATTGAAAGGATCGATGGTAGTTGTTAGTTTGGTCACCAACAAAGGATTTTAATGTAGTGAAGATGAACAAAAATCAAATTGAAAACCAAAAGTTCAATAAGGGGATGAAAAATTTGAAGAAATAATCCTACATGGATTTTGGATCTGCTGTTGCATTCTCTGCACTCTGATCTACTCCATTCTGAATTTTTGTCACGATCTACTGTGAATTTGGCATCGAATTGCAATCAGAAGGGGTGGATGTATCATTGCTGGTTCCCGGAGGAAATTAGCCCAACCGTTACTCATTTTTATAAATAAGTTTTTATATGAAACTACCAGTGGTCACTGAATCCAATCCACTTATTCCCTACCACCTGATATTTCTCATAGTGTAAACAATATGAAACAAACTTTACGATGGTATCATATTTTCAATCTTTGGTCCCCATTAAAAATTTATTCGAATTAACATCCAAAAAAAATAAAATAATTTTATTATTTTATTTACGGTTAAATACTCCATGGATTTTTCTATAGAAGACCTGTTCTGAAATAAGTTATGTCCCACCTAGGGTAAACATCACACTACAGGATCAACTATGGAATCAAATTTATGATCTAAACCACTATTTGAGAGTTATCCCATTTCCATCAATTTTATAATACAAAATATACTAAATATTTTTGTATAATTTATTTTGAGTACACCACGCCTCAAGAATCCCATGTACTGTCAATGCCTATTTTTGGAAATATATGTAGAAATATTCCATATTATTAAAATGAAAAAACCAGGTCTCTACATCATTCTCTCCATTAATATTTTCCCCAAAAGAAGACTAGGGAATCAACTCGGGATACATAGCTCGCACCTGGATCTCTCACTCCCAGGAACACTCATGTAAGTTTCCATGCTGGAATAAGATGATAACCAAAGGGATTTTCCATCCCCATATTATCTACTCTTGAAGATAACTTGTATAGGATTACACACGTATCTCCTCAGCTGTAATAGATGGAACACATCGTGAAGCCTCTCCAACTGAGGGGATATGGAAAGGTGATAGTAAACCTCTCCAACCATCTTCATATCCTCAAAACCATGATATTATGATCGGTCTTACCATCAGTATGGGGGAGAAAGGCTACACTCATTCGTAGCTAGGTCCCAAATGCAACATGAAAGCCTCTCCACAATCGTTATGTAAACCACATGTCATGGTCAAAGATAATCATCAAGGGTAACCCATGAATGCGGATGATCTCTCGCATGTAAAAATTCCCCAAACACCTCATCGATATCTTCTCCTTTGTAGAATTAATGTAAACCAATATTTTGAGTTGGTATACTATCACCCAAATGGAATTATGTCCCTTCACTATGCGCGAAATCCCTATAATGAAATCCTTGGATATGTCTTCCCATTTTAACTCTAGGATTTCAAGAGGCTAAAACAACCCACCAGAACCTAGTTCTTAGCCTTCACCTACTGAAATGTGATGCATCATGAGAGGAACTCAGATATGCTTCGTCTCATGTCGAACCACCCAAAACTTCCACTGAAGAACACTATAAATATTCCTCACATCAGGATGTATAGTTAAAGGAGAAGTGTTGAACTCCTGCAATGTGACTAGAATGATTGATCACCCTTGGAATAGGGTCTTGCAATTTCCCCATTTAGAATATCCATCTAGATAATCACTGATGAATATCGGGTCACACAAGATTTCATCGTCGATGCTCAACCACTAAAACTCTCTTAAAGGCTAGATAAGCATAGGAGAGAACAAAATTGGATGATGAAAAAAATTTACCCTCTTGATCCTCCAAGGTCAGATATAGGGAAGCTAACACCTACGAAGCATCCCACACTGGGAGATCCTGAAACGTCCTTCTATCAGAATTTCCTACAATGTTTACCTTTTCCAGCAAATATACTATCTCAAAGTCATAGTCCTGTAGGATGTTCAACAAGCATCTCTGCCTCATGTTCAAGTATCTTTGGTTGAAGACATACTTGAGACTCTGGTGGTCTGCGCAAACGATGAAACATTTTCCCATAAGGCAGTGTCTCCACATCCTCAAAGAGGATACTACCAATGCATGCACTAGGTAGTGAGTCATGTACTTCTGTTCATGGGGTCTCTGTCACATCAATGTGTATTTGATAACAGAAATATCAAGATTTATGTTGACAACTCAAGGTACCAAAGAATAGGGTAAGAAAATAAACTCATCCAACTATAAGAATCTAGACACTGAAGGCATGTGGAATATCCCACATGTCTTCACTTCCCTTGGAAGGAGAGTAATCCCCAAACCAAACATGATACCACACCCACCAATGTCCTCTATATGGAAAATAATTAAACTAAAATGAATCCATGAACAATTCCAGGACCTTCTATGACACTCCACTACAAAAACCATCAATGAACTGAAAATTCAGAAGAATTCATCCACCACACCTATATACTATCTACTTGGGGTGAAACCAACTCACCCTCATGGGTTTGATCACATCACATGAACCCATTTAGGTGGAGGAAGGAACCCTATTACTCATGCATTCAAAATTACATTGAACAACACTAACATTGGGTTACATTAATGCCCTGTGACAGCCTAGAAAAACCTTAAGCATGAATTAGGGAGAAAAATTTACCTCACATAGTGTCTAAAAAGTTATACATGAAATAGGTATAAAAGAAACATGGCATATCTATTATCTTATCATGAAATGAATGATTATAGAAAACCATAACATGCAATAACCCGCAGCCCCGACCGCTAGGTCTCTATGCCTCATATGGGCCACCCGGTGGTGATGGAATTACTATGCAACATCATCCACCAACCACAGTTATTACATATCCTCTGCCAACACCACCTCCCTGGTGACCACCCTATACTCACCCGGGATATCTTGGATCATGGAACCATCTTTTCTATGATGGTTCATTTCCTTTCCTAATAAGAATATCAACACGACTACTTGGGCAGTCTCGTTCCATGTGACCTCATCGATCAAAAAAATAACAGTACCCCCCCCCTAGGCTACCCTGGTGCTCTACAATGTCCAATACCATCTTCCTACGTCTGATCATGGGAATTACTCCTACGTCGAGGCCCTTCCAACTGACATCTACTTGTTGTGGTAGATTTCTCAACTTTGACGTTCCCACTACCAAAACTAGATAACTAGTGTTTCCCTGACATAAAACTCTGTATCACTAGTGTCTTTTCCTACACCCCGACATAGGTGGGGATTAAAAAGGGAACTACATGGAGATATATATATATCTATGGATTCTCTGCTAAAAAAATCCATTCTCAGAAGTAGCCATCGCAGATCATATCTTGAGATTAACATGTAATGTATGTGATCCTTTTCTCATACATAGCCACTTTCATCGCTCCCTACTAAAGAGAATGAAGCTCTCTGGATCTGAATGAAGCGTAAGAAGGAGGGATATAACTCCTCACAAAATAGATAATAGAAGAAATCTCATGAGAGTACCGACTCATCATTTAACTGAGTAACAGGACTCTACCAAAATCCAGCATCTCTTTGGAAAAAAATGGTTGAAAAAGTCACCATATGATACATCAGTGTCAGAACAAGCCTTAATAAGTATACCACCAACTCTATCTAAACATTTGGTACCTTAGGATATATCTCACCATGAAACCACAATGTTCTTTGACGTTTTAACTCACAGAGTGAACTCAACCTATACACATCCTCATCTCACTTTTTTTGGGAAAAACTGTTGTTCAACAGGTGGAGCTGCCACTACCTATCCATCTGGAGGAAGGGAATTTCATGATGGAACATTAACTGGGGCGTCGTCACTCAAAAAATCATCATCAAGAACCTGAGATATTATCATAGATGGCTGTCATTGTGGAGGTATCTTGAAATATATCAAGGAGTACTACGGTCAAATGAGAATATAAATATATATTCAAAAAAGTGTAGATGACTAAAGAAGTAATGTCAAGGTCTCAATCCTATACGATGCATGTAACAAAGTTCCCTGCAAAATATGTCTCTTCATACCAAGTCGACAAGAAGGTAATCAGGGTTCTGGTGAATGGATATGTTGGTCACCACGCCATAACTGGAGTCCCAAGCTTGAGAACTTCTCTTGAGAAACATTGAAACTATTTCCCTAAAACAAACCAATTCTTTTTAGGGAATGTTTTAACAACATCTTATGTAATGAACCACATCAGATATCACTTCTTCATGAAGAGACCCATGTTAGGGCTCAAGCCGTACTTACACCAAGCCCGCCTCCATATTCCCTTGGGTGGAGACAAGTGCTGAAGGGCCAAAAAAATAGGGAGGACATTTCCTAAGAACCTACACACACACACCCATCCCAATCAAAGAAAAATTGTAGAGGTAAAAGAAAACAAGAAACAAAATTACTTTAAAAGGAATCGAAACATGAATCAACCTATAAATAGTACATGTACAGAAAAGTCAACTAAAAGGGAAAGTGAAAAAAAAACACCCTACCAGAAATGTGAAACAATATGGAAGTAACTGAAAAGTAAAATAGTTGAGACATACCCACTTATGGGTCCCAAGCTATTACCATCATAAGTGGTCCATGAAGTCATATCCCTAAGATCTTCTGAAGTCCTGATCAACATATCTATCGTCTTCATATGGCACGCCAAATGAGGGAAAAGGTCACATAGAGGTGAGTATAAAAATACTCAGAAGGATAAAACAAGAAGGATAAGGGGGAGCACAAAAAGATAGATAGAATTTGAAAATAGTTGATAGGACAAGGTATAATAAAATAGAGTACAACTCAACCCAACAAGATAGTGAAGTATTACCATCCAAACACAAGGATCTAGAAATAGTGAGAAGACGAGTATCTCATAGAGTATTTTATACCTATATTAGGAGAGTATATTAGTACATACCTGAGAAGATAGACACAGAAGGTGTGTGGCATACCCCACATGTCTTCAACACTCCTAGTAGAATATTACCCAAATCCTTATGAGTGGGTACTGAAAGAAAATATAAATAAATTCTTAGTCAAAGAAACCAAAATGATTGAGTAAGGGGATCTCCTTATCATATCTCAACCAAGTAATAAGAGATTCCAATAGTTACAGTTGTAACCACATATGATTCACAACATCCCTCATATTTGCCCTGAACACACAATACAAAGGAACTCAATCACCATAGAGTGATACTATCTACTTTGGGTGGCTCTGTCTTGCCCGCACAGTTTTAGGTCATGTCACAACAACACATCTTGGTGGGGAAAGAACCCCTCTTACTTGTGAGTCCAAAGATATGTTAACTAATGTATAATCACTGATACATAACTAGAAAGTGTAAACCCAAAGTAGAGGACCCACACCCTAGTGCATCAGGTGATTCCACTATAATAGTCATCATAGAGGAACCAAACCCATGTGTGATAGATGGATTCCACCCTAATGGTCATTGTACATGACCCCACACCCTAATGAATCAGGGGGATTTCACTCTTTTTCATCGTGGAGCCTATCCCTAGTGCTTCAGTGGGATTCCACTTAGAGTTAGCTGATAAAGCACCCATGACTAGGATGATGGGGGATTCTACTCTTATTATCATAGGGAACTCACATCATAGTGCATTAGGGGGATTCCTATCCAATTCATCCCAAACCCACTACCTATTGCATCAAAGGGATTCCACTCAGATGTATCTAATATCATCGCCTCATCAATACCATCGTTGACCATTTACTTTCAAGGAATAATGCCTAGAAAATATCACAACATAACTCAAAAGACACTATAGAGAGAATCATCAGATTCTAGAAGAAAAAATTCAAGATAGGCAACTAATGAAACAAAATTAATGTTTATAAGAATGAGATATGAGAGGTAGATGTTTCATAGTGTTACACGACACATATGGGGAATGCACGCCGTGTGACCCTTCCTCACTAAATGGAAGTGTATTTAGACGCACTCTGGTACTAAACTATGATCAAGTTCCCCAAGGTATTCTGGTGTACTCCAAGTGTTTGTGAAATCTATAGAAAATAGTATGATGAGCATATGATTCTCATTGTACATTCAAAGGGTGAAATCATAATTTTACTGTCATTCATACTCAAACAACCTCATATGACGAAATAGATGACACCATTGCGATCCTTGTAGCAAAGTGCACTAGATCGACTATTTGTTTCCCAAAACAGACTCCCTTTGAAGAATCTTCACTTAACAGTAGCATACGTGAATAGTGCTTTTGTGGGGGCTGCACCTCAATACTATAACACATCCCATCGATTTCACCACTGTAATTCTCATGGAATCACACACGAGATCGGCTTTTCATTTTCCCAAAATAGAGACTCGGTAAAAAAGATGCATTTCACCACAAACACCCTAAACTAGAACTTATGGGTATCACTCCATGATTTTAGTTTATGAAGGTGATATAAGTCTTGAGATTTTCTCCTCAAATTATGGATTGTGACACCACAAACAACACATTGATCTGATGTCGTATGGAAGTGTTATGATAGATGCAATATTTCGCAATAATAATAATTATAATAATAACAACAATAATAATAATAATAATAATATCAATAATAATAATAATAATTGGTGTTCCGTGGACCAAAACCATGAATGAAAAATAAAAATCTAACATTATCCTTGAATCGATTGGCTTAGAGATATTGTCAAATCACCGCTGATGGTGCATCGATCAAACATCATATGCTAGAGTTATGGAGGGTCAAATATTTAATAATAATAATATATTATTATTAATTCAGTGTATTTGGGGCCCAAGACATGAACAAATGATATAAACCCTCAATCTGGTAACAAAAGTTCTATCTCAATGATAGGAACCCATGGACATAGATGGCATGAAAAATGGAAGCTATTTTTAGGAGTTATGGTGGTTTGAATCCTAAATCCAAATACCCATCCCAATCCAGCTTGGTTCGACAGCCTCAGCCAGACCCATCTGTCGTTGCTCGGCACGCTGGAGCTCTGCCACCACTACATGCCGTAGCTTGCGCACCCCCGCACCACCTGTTTTGATCTCGTGGTCAGTGCGGGTTCTATAGTCACTACAGCAGAATAGGCACTTAGCGGTGGTTTTTTTTGTTTAGTGGCGGTTTCCAGAAACTGCCGCCTAATATGGAGTCTCCAATCTTTTCACGGCAGTTATTTTCATTTATCGGCGGTTTTAGGGAAGCGTCCCAGCTGCCTCATTTCGCGGCGGTTTTAGAGGCGGTTATAACCACCGCTAATAAATTCAAATCCAGTGCCGTAAAACCGCCACTAAATCCAGAAGAACCACCGCAAGATGAGGCTGCCACGATGCGACTATTTCGCGGCAGTTATAACCGCCGCTAAACGTATATTTTATTTTACGTTTAGCGGCAGTTCTGAACATTTAGCGACAATTTAAACCGCCGTGAAATAGCCGCCATCTTTCATTTAGCGGCGGTTTAAACCGCCGCTAAAAAGTTGCCCAGAAAAAAAAATTACCTAATTCTGCTGCCCCACAGCCTGAAAATCAAACCAAAACACATATAACAGATAGAACATGTATAATACATGAAAAATCCATAACAGAATGGGTTAGCAGAGAGAATGAATATGACTGTTCTTGAGAGGGTAAGGTGTATGTTATCCCACTCAAAACTCTCTAGGTCCTTCAAGGCTGAGGATGATTCAACAGTAGTGCACCTCATTAACTGTTGTCCATATTCTGCTAACTCCTTTATGACACTTGAATAAATTTCGAAGGACACACCCCCAAATCTAGCTCACCTTAGGATATTTGGATCCATAGCTTACGTGCATTCATGTAATGATAAGATAGATGAGAAGGCTATTAAATGAATATTCGTGGGATATATAGAGGGTGTTAAAGGTTATTATTTATGGGTAGATAAACCAGGTTACTATAAATGCATCGTTAGTCGCGATGTGGTCTTCCATGAATCTGGTGTGACCAGCGACAAAGTACCTAAACCTGTTTTAGCTCATGATGAAGCTGCATGACCCTTAGAGGTCCCAACACCTTTAGGTGTTGATGTTTCTTTAGGATCAGGTGACCAACCTCAGTTCAGTGTTGGTCCTGCTCCTTTGGTTACCCAACCCCACCCTAAATCAGATCCCAATTTGGAATCCGAACCTGAGGACCAAGAACCTGTTGGCCTGATCAACAATCAGCTTACTTGAGATAAAGAAAGGATAGTTATTAAACCTCCATCCCACTTCAACTAGTCATACATTGCTACCTATGCTTTCAATGTAGCTTAGGAATTTTTTAATGATGAGCCTAAAACTTTTAAGTAAGATTTTATGTCCAAAGAATATAGTAATTGGATGAGATCAATACAAAAAGAAATGAATTCGCTTCATAAGAACAACACCTGGGTTGTTGTTCCGAAACACAATAACCAGAAAGTTATTGGTTCAATATGGATTTATAAGAATAAATAAAGCAATGTAGGAGAGTCTAAAATCAAATTCAAAGCATGCATGGTATCTAAAGGTTTTCTAAAATGTGAAGACCTTTATTATAGTGAAATATTATCTCCTTTTTTAAGAATTCATCCATTAGAATTATGATTTCATTTTCTGCCAAACTTGATTTGCATGTTGAACAAATCGATGTAAAAACCACTTTTTTACATCGTAGTCTTGATGAAAGCATTTATATGAATCCTCTAGAATGATTTTAAAAATTGTTCAAACCAATCCATGTTTTTATTTTACATAAGTCCTTTCATGGGATTAAATAGTCTCCAAGACAATGATATAAAAGGTTTGATTCCTTTATGAGTGAGAATCCGTTTTTTATAAGTAGATTTGATGCATGTGTGTATTCTATAACTGTTAAACATGAGTCTTTTTACCTTTTATTATATGCTGATAACATGTTTTTAATATGTAAAAATATAAAGATCATAAATTTCGTTAAGCACCAGTTGAACTGTGTTTAGGGTGTGGATACTAACCACATACCGTATGAGAATGCAATGGAAGAATACCATATCAAGGATTGGAAAAATCTGTTGAAAACATAGTAGTCATTATAATTAAACAATGATAACAAAACTGACTATCAGGACACAGAAATGAGCAGATCAGATTGAAAAAACAAAACTTAGCCTGAAACTCATAATGTTGAATGAAAAAAATGTATAGGTCATAGTTAAGAGCATAAATCGTTCCATAATCATGCATGTATGATGCATTAAATTACCATTTCTGGATTGATGTACCCCATAGAAAATGAGAACTTCTTATTCTATTTTTTTCAACTGATGTACCCCTGCAAAAAGAAACAGTATAATATGTTCATCTTCCGTTAACGCACACCATATGAATCGTTGTCTTGCCTACAGAAGGTGTAAATAAATCCTTTTATGCATGGACCCTAATTGTGTGCTTTGCACTTGTTGAACGACACCGGTTCTTTTTCATCGTGTAGCAGGGATTCGTGGCAACACTTCTATATAGTACTGTATTTTTTGGGCAATGACCACACAGTTTTTAAATGTTTCAACTATTCACAAACATAAAGACATATCAATCTATCATGAAATCTATTTCTAAGGAATTTGAAAATATAGAGTCATGAATAAAGGGATAGAAATCTGCTGGGAGGATTACCGTTTGCATCTATGTACTCCTATTTCCCTAAAAATTCGATCTTCTATCATCTGGTTTCTCCATGAAACCATGTTACGACAACCTGAAATCATATTGAAACAAAATATTGATTCATAAAAAGGGAATATAAGTGGATAAAATATGAACACCATTAAAATACATGAAATATTATTAATACCCTAATTGAATTGATTATTTAATCTGAATACATGTATAACCTGAATGTTGTTCATACGTTGACATCATCCTTGCCAAAGGGGACATCATATTATGCATTTCCTTGTGGTCTCTAAGTAATCTTAATACATATCAAATTCAAAACATCAGTATACAAGAAATAAAGAAAATAACAATGAACACCTTAATGGAAAGATCAAACATACTTCAAATAGGCTCACTTCTGGATAAGAGAGTCCTAACCTTCAATTGTAAAACAGAGTAGTCCGGTGCATGCTGTAAATCCAGAGCCATGCATCAATAAAATCCAAATAGGTAGCAGTCCGAAAGCATCAAGTGAGATGGATTTGATCCATCCTTGAATCACTCAGGATCCTCAGAAAACCTGGACAACCATGAATATAGATTATTCAATGGGAAATGAGGCCGCAAAACCATCCAAATAGAGGAAACCCAAAACAGTCAGATATGTTCAAACAATAAACATGCCAACTAAAAACTCAACTGACCATAATCCAGGAAGATATAGAATAGGATGACAACTTAAATCAAGATCAAATTGGTAATCATCTTTATGTACATCCTTCTTCTCTATGTATCACTATCCTATGTGCACATGAATTGTGTGACATTAATAGTAGCTAAATCTTATATGTGTTAAATGGGCATGTCTTGCATACAAGTTAAATGGGCATGTCTCGCATACACTTTAAATATTAATATGTATCCCCTATACCCCCCAACCCCCTTGCATTAGACCCCCCCTATACCATCCCCCCACCCCCAACCAAAAAATAATTGTCTCATGAAAATAAAAAAACAATCTGGTGCATGCTGTAAATCCAGAGCAATATAATATTATTCAGCCTCATGAAATATAAAATTATTCAGCCTCATGAAATATAATATTATCAAACTCTTATAAATATAGTTAGATAAAATCTACATGTATTTCAATGCCTCATGAAATATAATATTATTCAGCCAAAGCAATATGATTGCCCAAGAATAATCACAAAAATGTTTCCACTTCACAGAGAATAATATAAAAGCTCAATTTTAGTTTACACCATAACCAAATCATAGAAAGAAGAAAATAAATCTTCAAGGCACATACAATTCATAAAAATTCTCATAACCATGATTTATAAAATAGTCATAACCAAACACATAAAAAAATAATATAGCACCCTTGGAAAAGTTCTTAGTAGGCTAATCAAACAATTTTTTCCTAAATGATATATATGACACTCGAGAAATCAAGACATAAAAATAAACATCAGAAATCAATAAAATGCATAAAAGGAAAATGAGAAATCAAGGAAATTTTAGGAAATGAAAATGTGTGGTGGAAACTATGTTCCACAAATGTTACATATAGAAACCAACTGTTTTCATATTACAAATCAACAATACAACTACTCAGGGTCTGATGATGCATCATCACCCTCTCCACCTTCATCTCCACTTTGTGTTGTCACCTGTAAGAACATTATATTGAAAATTAAATATGATTTCATATTTATATGAAAACTTTAAACCAATTAAAGTTAGCAAACTAAATGATTTTGATTTTTTGTGATTTACCTACATACCACCAGTTGATGCACTACCACCGGGGGCATATCTTCTCATCTGCTGACATATTTCAATCAACTCTTTCTACAATGTAGATATCTGATCCCCCTGCTGGTGAATTGTGTTTCGTAAAGAAACAATCTCTCTCTTATCATCTCCGGGTATGGGCTGACTAAAGTCAAGAGTAGATGCAGCTGCTATCCCCGATGTCCTGCTAAAAATATCAGATGGTACGGGTCCCAAACCCATCCTACGCACTCTCCCAGCATGCTCCTTCCCAAGGACCTTAGCAACCGGGTCAACCTGGGAGACTGAGTAGGACTGCGCAGGATTGGCATCCCATAGCTCTTTAATTTTTACCTATAAATCAAATATCAAAATATATAACACAATAAAAACTGATAATAAGTTATTATGATGAAAACATGACTTCATACCCCAACTTCTTTAGCAGGATCGTTAACAAAACTTCCATTTGATTTCTTATGAACATCCAACCACAGTTCAGTCCTGGATGCTTCATGCCCTAAACTTTGTGACTGCATTAAACAAAGATAAATCAATAAATCAATATATTAAATAGATAATATTGTCTTATAAATATTTAAACTAATTAAAAGATTACCAATGTCATTTGGCTTCTAGAAAAACTTTTTGAGCCCGCAGTGTGCGGGATGACTTGCTTTGACCGGTTTGATGCATTTTGTCTTGAAAGATCCTGAAATAAATAAAAGGAAATTTAATATTGATGTATTTAATGTCATGTCCTTTTCATATACATGTATAAATGTAAAATGAGGATAATATAATAATATATATTTCAATACCATCCGCTTCTAATCACGACGTCTGTCAACAAACACTTTCCACTGCTCTTTCGGTACCCCACTGGGTAGCTTCTCATACATTTGTTGTGTGGTCAACGAAGTATCGTTGACATCACACCATAATCTTCATTTGAAATCTTTCCACTTCTTACCTAGATTTTTCAACGTCCACTTCCGTGCTATCACATCTGCAACGGTAAAGTGGAAGAACATCTGTATACATAAATTCATTTGGAACATATTAGTAACATGACATTCAATTAAACCATAATGTAATAAATTTACCTTTATTTGAGAATCAAACACTTCAATTTTCCATCTTGAAGTCATATGTCTCCAATCTTCATATGAAATGGGAAGGGAAATGGGCTCCGCTGCCAGCTGGCCTATAATCTGGCCAAGCAACCCTGCGGCATCATCCGTAGGGACCCCATAAGAATCAAATGGCACAACAATCTTCTCGCCATTCAGATTCCAAACATATGAACTCTTTATATTTTTCTTCACGATTTCATTTTTGTCACCTTCAATGAGAAAACAATTAGTATAAACAAAATGCAATAAATTTATTTAATTAAAATTTGTACCTGTGATAGTGACACTCCAGTGTGTCCGGGATGAACTGGAAGGGGCATGACGCTGCCCCACTGCTGAGCCTCCTGAAAGGGTATTCGACGAATCACCCTCTATTAGGACATCCACGGAAGGTGTGAGATATAGTGAAGGGGGGATGGTGCAGGGGTGTCGGCACCTGGCGTCTCAGATGTCGTGGGGAGGGAGATAAATGGATCGCCATCTGTCGTGGAACTAGATGAAACAATATACCACTTCTTCCTTGGCATTACTGTCATTTAATCAAATAAAATTAAGTTCAGAATATATATTTCAAAAAAATTATGCATAAAAAAATTAAAAATGATAATAGATGCCCAGTACTAACAAACAAAATATATATACCAATGATAATGAACGACTGCAGAAATGAAACAAGTGGTTGCTGAATAAATAAATAATTGTACATACAATCATTTTCTCCTTCAATCATGTCAGTTTCCTGCTCCATTTCTTCATCCACTTCATTCAACCTTACTAGACTAATATTTTCAATATCATGATCGACAACTAATTCTGCTTCCTGTTGCTGATTAAATTCAATTTCAGAGGTCAAATTTTCCACTTCATCACCCATATCATACAAATATATTTGTATTACATGAGCAAATACACTCCACCCTTCATCGGCAACATCATTCACATAATATACCATTTTTGCTTGTGATGCTAAGATATTTGTATCATTCAGTTCACGATCACCAACATCCATCAAGCGAGAGAAGTTCACAGAAGTAAATTGCAAGGAATCTCTTTTAACACCTCTGATAATATCGAACCATTTGCATTTGAATAAAACAACCAAAAAATGTCCATGGTAGTTTAATTAAATAATATCATACAACTTTCCATAGTATTCCACTTCATAAAATGTAAATATACCCCTGTTTTGTGTTTTCAAACCCACTTCTCGATTGACTGTACGAAATCTAAAACCATTCACATTATAACCATCGAACTTTCTAACTTATTTTAGAGGACCTCTAGTAAGAAACATCAAATCTTATGACACCTCTGCTCGAGTATCAGTATTCATGATCTGAAAAAATAAATATACTTTATTAGATTCACAAAATGTATGTGTCAAACTAATATTCGTATTTATTATAATATTTATGAACTTACACGTCGTGAAAACCATTCTACAAGATCTTTATTAACAGCTTTCGTTATATCTTTCTAATTTCGTGTTCGGCCTCTCATTCGTCTCTTTGTTTGTATCCTCAACTCTTCAATAAATGGATCTCCAATGTCACTATTCAGCAGCATATATCTATGTGCCTGTAATAATTCCAATTCAGTCAGTTTCACATTTGAGGTCCTCCCAACTGATCGGCCAATAGTAGGAAATATTTTGGATTTCTGATGTATTTGAGATTGAGTTGATGTTTCTTCAACACGTCCAACTCGATTAAATCTTGCCTCAATATCATCCAAGTATCGAGAACAAAAGGTAAGACACTCCTCAGCCAAATAGCCTTCAACAATTGAGCCTTCTGGTTGAGATTTATTTCTCACGTATGATTTCAAATGTCCAAGATATATGTGAAATAAAATAAAAATAATTATGCATTTAATTAAGTTCCAAAAATTGTTTACTTAACTGGAAAACATATAAATAAAGCACATCTCAATTGGATACATCCATCGATAATGAACGGGGCCTCCTAATTTAGCTTCCTCAACCAAATGCATAGTTAAATGCATCATTACAGTAAAAAAGGACGGAGGAAAGATCATCTCCATTGCACAAAGGGTCAATAAAATCCTCTTCTAGAGGTTCTCAAGCTGAAATGGATGTAGAAATTTCTCACATAGTTGTTTGAAAAATGTGCAGAACTACAGTACAACAGCAGTAATTTTTTCAGGTAATAATGTACGCAATGTCAATAGTAGTAACTTTTGTAACAAAATATGTGAATCATGACTTTTCAATCCATGTAACTAACGATTCTTCAAGTCAACACACCTAGAGATGTTACTTGAATAACCATCAGATACCTTAACATTCTTTAACATTCAAAGGAATGTATCTTTATCCCTATTTTTCATTGAAAAAATTGCAGGAGGATACTTTTCATTCTCATCTGGCCAGAGATCGCGTTTTATGTTCATTACTTGTAAGTCATTGCGAGCATTGAGATGATCTTTCGACTTTCCAGGCTCATTAAGTAATGTGAAAATCAAATTGTCACAGTCATTCTTCTCAATATGCATCACATAAAGATTATGCCGCAACAAATTAAATTCCCAATACGGACGTTTGAAGAATGTACTTTTTTTCTTCCATTGTTGCGTTCTGGTTTCGCTTGATGATGCACTTCGGACCCGGTTTCCACCATCATTCAAATGATGAACCTTCCCAAATTCCGTTTCAACATTTTCAAGCTGTTTCAATATTTCAAAACCATTTAACAACTTTGGAGGTGGTCTACGATCAATGGAACCATTAAATTTTGATCTATTCAGCCGAAATCTATGAGATGCATCGAGAAATCATCGATGACACAAAAAGAACCATTTTCTACTGTGAGGTAGCCGTTTGGGCTCAAAATCAATGTTACAAATGGGACAAGACAAACCCATGTAAGTGTTACAACTAGATAAATTCTCAGGCCCAGGGAAGTCACTACTGGTCCACATTAAAGCAGTCTGCATTGTGAACATTATTTTAGAAAAAGCATCAAATGTCTCAACACCGTTGCTCCATAACTCCTGCAATTCGTCAATCAAAGGCTACAAGTATACATCAATATCATTTCCAGGCATCTTTTTTCCAGGAATAATCATCGATAGGATAAAATATGTTTGTTTCATACACATCCACGGAGGCAATTTATAAGGGATCAAAATAACTGGCCAAATGCTATAATTGGTACTCAAAGTCCCAATGAGTTGAATCCTTCGGCAGCCAATCCCAATCGAACATTCCTAGGATCAGCTGAGAAATCGAGATGTAATGAATCAAATGTCTTCCACGATTGAGAATCTCATGGATGTCTCATTAACCCATCATTGTTATTATCTGCAGAATTCCACTTCATGTGTTCGGAGGTTTTCGATGACATGAATAATCTTTGAAATCGAGGTTTCAAAGGAAAGTAACGCAAAACCTTTGCAGGTGTGCTCCTTTTCTTCTTCTTCTTCATGAAATTATGTTCATTCAGAATTCCAACATCACTCTTTTCCTGCCATCTAGAAGAAGAACATTTCTTGCAATTATGTGTACTTGAATCCTCTCCCCAATAAACCATACAATCATTGGGACACGCCTGAATTTTTGTATAATTTAGACCAAGCTTGTTAACAACGTTTTTCATATCATAAAAAGATTCTGGGATTTTTTCTTGAGGAAATGCATCACGTATCAATTCCAATATCATTGACATTGCCTTATTTGTAATTCCACATAGAAATTTGATGTGATACAACTTCAGCAGAAATGAAAGTTTTGAATATTTCAAATACCCACAATACAACTCTTGATTTCCATCGTCAAATAAATCATGAAACACATTTTACTCAGTGAAGTTTTCTCTTACACTTGGATCCACAAAATCAAGAGGAGGATCCAATGATATGTGAAAATCTTGATCTGCCTGTGTTATAGTCTCAAAAACATCACTTGTCACGTTGCAATTTGTAGCACCCTCTTCTGGTTGTTCTGATATGTTTTGATGCCGATAGTGGTGCCTTGCAGTACCGAATGCATCATTTATTAGCTTATGCATTTCATTTTCCATTGTTGACAAACTTGGGACCTCATTCTGTGGATTAACATCAGTGCTCAATCTTTCTGTAACGTTCGATTCTCCATTCCAAATCCAACACAAATATTGATCAGGGAATTGCTTCAGTATTAAATGTTCATAAAACCCATCTCTCTTCAACCATGTTCTAAATTTACATTTAGGACATGGACATTTTATTCTCCCTTCAACGGATCGATTAGAAATTTCAAAATCTAAAAACTCATTCAAACCCTTAACATACCGAGGTGTGTTCCTCGGTAATGTGATCCAACTTTTATCCATGTATATCACAAAGTTCCTACACAATAATAAAAAAATTATAACACATAGTTACTACTAAATAGATAAAGAGATTCATATATATGATAGTATAAGATTATAGAAACATAATATAATAAAGATGATCCCCTGAGATAGATATGAACCCTTAGTGTTTGGGATAAGGGAAGTTTCTTTGGTAAAGAGAAACAGTGTGCTAACAACGTGGTAGCTACTTTACCATGAAAAACACAACACATTGTTAATTTGGAATAACCCCAATAATTGTGAGAAACACTTTTACAAAGGTGTGGATTCGCATTTTTAAGCTTAATTGGATTTACTGGAATCCTAGAATACAGCGGGATATTGCTTATGCAGTGGGTTCCCCTATTTGAATTGACAGAGAAATTGATAACCCAAGGTATAGGAACTATGCAAGAGTCCTCGTCATGATTGAACTAGAAAGAACTCTAGTTGAGGTGGTGGTCCTCACCACCTTTGATGATACATTGAATCTAGAAATTATGTATGAGAGAAGGCCCAGGTTCGGTGGGAATTGTAACATTATTGATCATTTGATTTATGAATGTAGAAAATTAACAACCTATGACAGTTTTAATCAATGAGGACATCATGACGGAGACTGCCAGAAGATGAGGGGGAAGGGAAAAGATAATTTCATCCACCCTCTGAGAAGCATACCTCTGTCAAGTCACTCATCACTGAGCTGATACTTTCCCCTTCTATGAAAACTTATAATGAGGTGGCCACCACATCCCCCCAGGATGATCACTCAGGTCATGAGTCAAGACCTACTCGTACTTTAGGCTCTACCTTAGGGGGAACAAATCTTGACTTAATTGTTGGCCCTGGTACAGGCCAGGCCAATCTCTTGGAGGCTGACAGGGATGGATCAACATCAGATGTTTTTGGCACCAAATTCCTCTTACCTGTTCCTGCTATAACTGTTAATGTACAGGTTGGTGAGGGGCTATAATTCCTCATTTCTATGGAATAATTACAATGAACCTTGGCTCACCCAAGTCACCGAAGGCACCAGCCCTCCAGGCATATTCTTAGGTTGCACCTACAGCTGACTCGGTGCTTGCCTTCTGTGGAGGTGGATAGGGTATTGATAGAAAGTAGGAGGGGGATTTATAACAGGCTGTTGCGGTTCCGGAACCTGCTTCTGCCCTGCATGATGTAGGGTTTTTGAACACCACTACACACCTGGCAGAGAAGGGCATGCAGGTGGTCAGCAATCAACCTTCTGTTAATAAACAGACCGATGTAGCTCTTATCACCTCTTGTGCCAATTAAAATCCTTTCCCAATGCTGTAGTATACTTATTGAGTTGAATTTTCTATTCAAAATACACCAACACAAATTCTGGGTGTCCCTCCAATTCAGTTCAGAGACCTTAGGATGTCATAGTGGGCTCCCCCTTGGAGGGGACCTCAAATCACTCATATGGGGAGTTTGGCACACTAGGAGACCTTTTAGCTAAGTTCACCTCCCTAAAGGATAGGAAGTGTGTGAAAAGGAATCCTGATAGAATGTCCCCAAATGTTGATACATGTGTTCTAAAAAAATTCTCACCCCTCTAAAGTAAATACTAGGCAGATGATGGTGATGACAATCATGAGAAGGTGGATGATGATGTCACAAGAAAATCGAATCCTGATAAAATATCCATTTTCCAAACACCCAAGAAGAAGGGTGGGAAAGTTAAAGAGAAGAAGATTACTCAATGAAGACCCTCTTTTAAAACTGTCGAGGGCTTGGGAACTCTCCTACTGCCTCTTCCCTCAATAATTTTCATTCACATAATAGGCCGATGCTAGTTTCAGTTGCTGAACCCAAAATGAACATTGGGAAATGGAAAGGGTTTAGTTGGGCTTCTCTTAAATACTAACTGTTTGCACATAATGGATATCTCAAGGGCTTTGAAACCCTATGGGTTCTCAAGCATGATGATATTCATATTACTTTTTATGAGATTTGTTCCTATGTCATCACTATCTCTACTGTTCTAGGTGGTGTTGTCACCACATTTTCATTTGTATATGCATCCTATGCCTACACCAGGAGAAGAGATCTTTGGAGGGATCTAAAACAAATTAATGACCAAACAAAAAGTAATTGGGATATTTTCGGGGACTTTAACACTGTCCTAAGGTCGCATGAAAGGTTGGGTCCTCATTTTTCTCATAATTCTGCAGAGGAATTTGAAAGATTTTTAGATAAGTGCAACCTAATAGAGGTCTATATTACAGGGGATAAATTCACATGGGGAAGGATTATAGGAAACAGAAGACAAGAAAGTAGGATTTACAGGTGCTTCTTCTGGATTAATGATCATTACACTATCGCTGAAATTTCTAAACATACACTTGAAAGGTTCCACTCGGATCACAATCCTCTTGTCATCAAGATTCTGGAAGGCCCCAAAAGATCTTCCCCCTTACCATTCAAGTGTAATAATGCATGGCCTACCATTCATGGATGTAGGAAAATTGTCATTAGTGGATGTAATAGTGTCATTCATGGCGGTCCCTTTTTCACTGTCACGTCAGTGCTCAAGTGCATTAATGCCCAGAAGAGGTAATGAATCAGATGATCCCTCTCCATGTTGGATGATGACATTAAGGAGGCCGAATCGTGGCTTGAACATTGTCTAATTGTCAATCAATAGAATAATTTACCATAAAGATGTATGAAATTTCTATAAAGTAGTTGTATTTAATTTTGGTGATAATAAGGATCTGTTTCCAACAATAGTAAACTAGAATAATTTTTTGATGTCATCTTTAATAATGGTTGAAGTCATTGAATGTACTTATGATGGAAATTATGATTTCGAAACTTCCTCAATGGAAATCAATTAAGTAATACCTAAAAAAATAATTATGTCTTTTATGAAAATCCAAAAGTGGTAGAGATGGTAGAGTAGTAGGAGGAGTTTTAGTTAGTGGATGGTACTATGAGGTCCTTTAACCACAACCCCTAGGAGGCCCACGTCAGGCATAAAGAGCTGCGGTCTAGGGCAATGGAAAACTTCATGCTTTAGATGTCTATGATCCAATGGCACATGAGATGATTTGAGTTATTATTTGTGTTTATTATGATATTTCCTTAGTATTATTAAACATCGGTTCTACCCATTATTTTATCCCTCAACTCCTTGTGTGATAGGTAGAGATCAAAGTTGAGACATTATCAAAATAATGTCGTCTTGAGGTTCCTACCAGGAACACTTCATTTGTAATTTCATTTTCCTGTAGTGAGAGGTATAAATTATCCCATAATGGTTAATGTGAGATCATTTAGTCATCACAATGGATCCCTAAGATGTCATCATGGGTACATATTAGCTTTTCATGGTCCAAGAATAGATCGACTTTCACTATATACTAGTCAGATGCCTATAAACTAATTGGATGAGGTTCTCCTTTTATGTGAAAGATATATCAAGGTAGTTTTGGTGGATGTTGTGAATAAGAGGTTTCAACCTATCAACCATCTATTGGAAGGGGAATCCCTTAGATCCTCAAGAAATTCAGGCATCTGGGTTCCTTCAATTTTGGTTGATTATTTGAAATTTTTTTCTGATGTTATTTCAGGAATACCTCCAATATGGGAGATGGTGATTTCCAATTTATTGGATCATGGTATTTTCCTAATATTTTTTGTGGCATATCAGATGGTACCTACTATGCTTCATGATCAATGGTTGCATTTTGAAGACCTTTGTAGGAATTTTTTCATCTGACCGAGTATTTCCCCCTAGTCAACTCCATTCATGTTCAAGAAAATGTTTGAAGAGATCATATGGCTTTGTGTGTATTGTCGTTTCTAGAACCCGAAAATGATAAACATGAATTACCCCTTTTCAAGGATTGATAAAATTTTTCACCAGTTTTGAAGCGTGATATGGTTCTAGAATATTAATTTCAGTAACATCTATCACTAGTAGAGGGTTTGCATGTCTGATATTCCAAAGTTTGAATTATGATGTCACTTAAAACACTTTGAGTTCCAATGATTCCATTTTCTGTGATGAATTACCAATATATGTTTATGTATTTGATAAACCAGTTTTTGTATCCATACATGGACCGCTTCCATGATTTCTTTATCAACGACATACTTTTCTACTCTACATTATTGCAAGAGCATGTAGAGAACTAGAGGATGGTTAATTATTTTCTTCGAGACAACTATATTTACATAAATATCTCGAAGTGAATGTTATGGATATGTGATGTTCACTCTCTAAGGAATGTCATTTATGAATGAGTTTTACCCATTAATCTAGAAGATATCAAATAAGTTCATTCGTGGGATCCATCCAAGGATGTGTCATAGTTAAAGAGTTTTCTTGTCTTGGTGGGGTACTATATCAATTGTGTGGAAAAAATCCCGAGAATCACAACCCATTTGACCATCCTGACACATAAATGAAATTTTTTTACCTGGTCTGAGTAATGCCACAGGTCCTTTGGTGAGTTTAATTTACTGTTTCAAAGTTTCAATGTTTAATTTGCCGCTATAGATACAGTGACTAGTCTCATAAATAAATCAACTCCTCACACAAGCAAAGAGTAACAGTTATCCAAGAAACAATAATAAAAAAAACTAATATCAAAACAAGTATATAATTAGAAATCAAACCCTAGGGTTTGTATAGGTCGCCGGGGAAGCCGGGTCGCCGGGGTCGCGGGGGGCTGGGGTCGCTGAGGTCGCAGGGTCACCGGGGAAGTAGGGTCACCAGGTTGCGGGGTCGTCGGTGTCGTGGGGGGCCGGGGTCGCAGGGAAAGCGGGGTCCGGGGGAGCGCGGGTGAGAATGAGGGTCGGGGTGGGGGAAGGGTCGGGGCCGTGTAAAAAAAATGTTTTGCGGTGGTTTATTATAAACCATCGCTACAAAACCGCTTCTAAACGACGATTTTGTTGTAGTCAGTGTCCCCCCTCCAGCCTCGTGGACTGCCACCACCCTGAGGATCCACCAGCACCTCACATACTTCCACTAACCACCATTGGCACCACTAGTTGCTATATGTTAATGGCCTTTCTATGGACTATCGGGAAAACTCTGGTGATCAAAAACAATTTTTGTGAGCTGATCTGGGATCCTCATAACCAGATATACACTGTTGTGTGCTCATCTTGATGCTTCATCCATGTTTCAATGTGAAAAAACGTAGGTGGCCTCTTCTTCTCGCTGCCACACCTCCTCTAGCACCCAAAAATCAAAACTATTAGAGATTCAAAATCCATGTATCATGAGCTTCCCCAACCTATGCTCAGATTAATGTTCTGATGTGGTTTTGATGTGTCAAAAAGATTATCGACAATGCAACCGATGAACCGACGAAGAACTCAAAGAATGTGTGATATAGAATTGAAATAGTTAATGGTCATTGTTACTTTGTACATAAATAATGGATTTCAAAGTAGTGAAGATGACCAGAAATATAATTTAACATCCAAAACATAAATCGGGGAATTTAGAATCCAAACGAAGAATCGTAACTGGATTTTGGAACTACAGTTGCGTTTGTTCCACTCTGATCTACTCAGATATGAGGTTTCATCATGATACTCTAAGTATTTGGTGTTGAATAACCATCATAAGGGGAGGATAGAGCTTCACCGACACTGAGAGGAAATGAACCAAACCCTTTCTCATTTATTTTAATTCCTATTTATAGGAATCTACCAGTAGTCACGGAATACAAACCTCCCATGCCCTCTAACCTGAGGTCTCTACTCGGGTAAACACAGTTCTATAAACTCAACGGTGGTCTCATATTTCCAATCAGTGAACCCATTCAAAATTTAATTTCATTAACATTTGAGATAAAATAATTTAATATAATTATCATATTTATTGTAATTTCTTTAATGGAGTTTTATATAGAAGACCCACAACAACAAAAGTTATGTCCCACCCAGTGTAAACGCCATGCTATGGACTCAATTGTGTCCTCATATATCTGATTTGAGCTACCATTTCAGAGATATCCAATTTATATTGCATGAATAGTATAAAATATACTATATATTTCTATATAATTTATTCTGGGCACAGTGGGACTTGGAATCATTTTCTATGTATGCGCCTAGATCTGGAAATATTTGTAGAAATATTCTAAAATCTTACATGAAAAAAATTGGGTCTCTATAAGTGGTTTTGTTCCCATGTTTCTTTAGGATGAGAGGTGATGTGTTGTGAGGCCTAGTAGTGTAAGAGGGAGATTTTTTGTGTGGCCTAGGTGGGATCTCCGTGATGTACAACATTTAGTTAAGATGGCATACAAGTTGGAAACTGGTGCAGGGTACTATATCATCAATGTAATTTATTTTGTATTATAATACCTGACTATTTTTACTTGGTGATCATGACTTTGTGAAGTTGGGATTGTTAATATAAATTGATAGGTGCTGTTTGGTTCTGTTATTTTATCACAAAGGCATTAGTGTGCTTTTTTCACACGTGCACATGAGACTTTATTTTCCAACATAGTATTATTGTATTCTCACCCTACATATATAAAACTATTTTTAGGTTTCTAGGAGGATTTTTCAGTCTTTGTTGGACCATACTATCTTGGATCCTTGGAAGTTGTTATTTAGCTTCTTTAGCTTTACTTTTGGGTATTTAGTTTTGAAAAGTTTTTGTGTTTTTATATGTTATATTTATACATTAATGTGGGATGTTTTAAGATTCTGTTTTATATTTTTTGGAGTTTTTTGTGGATGATTCATTCTATCTACTGATCATGTTTCTTATAAAGTGTAATGAATCCCATATTGTGAGATATGTACATAATTTGTTCTATTTTCCAACCCAGCGCCTACTGGAGGTGGGGATCATGGGTCATTATCTCCCTTTCTTTGTTTCTAGCATAGGAGGGGTATGTTTATTAGATGTGGTAGTAACATATATGTCCTCTTATGATGGAAAATTATGATTTTTTGGTTATTACAATTAGTATTAATTTAAAATAAAACTAATATATAATTATATAAATTCCATTTTATTGTAGAGAGTTGAATTTTTCTTATTAATGAAGTGAATGGTAATATAATCTAGGTAGATAATTCTATGGTTGATATAATCCCTTCATTATCATTTCCAAATATATTGAATGAATTTGTTCATTTCATATCCATTATAGATTATATAGGATACTGTTAAAATAATTCTATGAAATTCATTTTCCACTAATAACTAATTAATAGAAATATTTTCCTTCATTCATTGATATGAATTTTATAATATCACTTAATGAACATAAAAAAAATCATTGTACGTCAATTGTTCAAGTAACACATTGGGGATTACATTTTGGAATGATGAATAATTCTTTAAAATGAACATTAAGGGTTGTTCATATACATGGAGTAAAAATTATATCATAAGTAATTGCTTATGAATATAGTATAATAGATGTATCCTCATAGAACTACACAACAATATAGAAGAAAATGTTAAAAATTTAGTTATCCCATTAATTAATTAATATGATATACATTTGGGAGTTTAATTGTGGTTGTTACTAGACAACTATGTTATAAGATATCTCATGGTGAAAAGATAATAAAAAAGGCTATTTATAAATATTTTATTAATTTAATAATCTGATATGGAAAGCTAAGATTTGAATAGAATTTAGAGTAATATATATAATCATATAAGAATGATACCTACTAAATTCTATTTATATATTTATCTATTAAAACCATTAGAGAGTTTTTCCCTATAATAATTTTATTACTTGTGTTGATAATAGACAACATATTTTTGATATTTAAGATTACATATACAATTTTTCTTTTTCTTCACTAATTATAAAAACATCCTATTGAAAAAATGATTAGTAATTATTTAAAATATTTCACTGATTATATATAAATTTTTCAATTGGAAAGTGATCATTATATTATGGAATGTATCAAATATTATAAATATTATTCAATGAAAATATTATTCCATAGTATAATAAGTGGATGAAGCTTTAGTCCATTTAGATATACTAGGGTGGTTTTAGATTTAAGATTATATTAGATTATTAATTCTAGTAATTCTAATAAACTTTATTTGAGATGAAATGATTTTCACCATAATTCAAAAAAAATTCATTAAAATGATATTCCATAGAAACCATTTTTGTTTTTTGATGTATATTATTTTATAGGGTTATATTTTAGGGTTTTCCAATTTCTATTTTATATTATTACTTCATACATACTGTAGACTATGTTTTTAAGTCGAATGAATAAATACCAATTTATACTAATAAAGATCTCACCCTAATTATGAAATATTAGAGTATATAATATGTTGACACATTTTGGGTGTATAGGATAGCCTTTAAAATGAAAATAAGGATCTCACCCTACAACATAAACATTAGAAGGGTCTGTAATCATCTTATGGAGACATAACATAGATCTTTTTTTTGGAGTTATGTAAAGAAATAAGACATTGTTTGATGGATGAAAAAGGGTATTCTTTCCATATAGGAGTTAGGTAAAATAAGGATCAATGCATATGATAATGAAATTAAATTTAAATATAATACATATATTATTCCTAGTTAGTTGTATTTTAACAAATACTTCTATATTGTAGATAATATTTACATAAAAAACTACATGGTTAAACTATTCCCAACCAAATTTATCGCTAAATGGAATTATCATATTATTATAACTCATGTTTGGTATTTTGGTGTTTTAAAAATTATAGATCAAGGGAAGGAATATCCACTTATAGTTAATGGAGACATGCATAATTTAATTACCCAACCTTAATCATTACATAATTTTTATTTGAGTTAATAATTTATTTGTTTTCACAGTGAGGATAATTTTAGGTTTACAATTTTATCGAATTAGGCCATAACTATTAGAAAAAATTTCAAAAATGAAAATCTATACAAGTCTACATGCCATGAATTTTTTTCATAATTTAATTTTTTTTAAAATAAAACATGATTTGTTTTCCTAATAAAATTATTCATAACATCCATCTTAAATTTCTCCTCACTCTTACCCATCTTTATACCCTATGTAAAATATTTAAAAAACATTGGATAAGAAAAAAAATACCAGTAAGAGTTAAAAGAAATGAAGCCATTAGTATATGAATATTTTGAACTCATCAAAACATTCTAAAAAAATCATACATTTCACCTATAAGACATTAACCCTTTATCTTACCTCATGAAATAATAATATTTCATCAAAACTCATAAAAACCAAAATCAAAAAGGAAACTTATGGAATTCATCCATAAAATAATTACATTCTATATTTCATAACACCATAGGGAGTAACCTACATGGTTACGTTTGGAACACCCATCCCAGTATATTCCCTAAATCTCTTAGGAGAAACCATTCCATTTAATTATGTCTCATTGCCTAATGCATTAGAGAGTTATCATGGGCTCACCCAACCTCGGTTAATCACAGAACAAATCATATATATAATAAATTCCCAATAACCTTAACATAATCATAAAACATAAAACAATAATAAATGAAAAATAACATTTCCACTTTGAAATCACATTTTATCTTTATAAGGTGCGCATTAATAAATGGAAACACAATTAAAACATTTAAAAATGAGATTTCTCAATCCAATTTTACAATAAAAATTGAAAATATTGAAATTAAATGACAATTTAAAACATTCATTTACATATAAATATATCCAGAAATCCATTTAGAAAACATGTACATTAATGAGAATGATTTAGAATAACAAATCATTAAAACATTTAATATGATGTTCTAGTTAAAGAGTCCATTACATTGTTCATTTTGTCAATCAAATAGTTCGATTATGTGTACTCAATATTAATTAAAATAAAGAACATATAAATAAAATATAATATATCCAAAAGTAATTTCTCATTTAATCATATCATTACATAATGAAGATGTAGAATTTTAACTAAATGGATGGAAATTTTGTAAAAAACTTCCCTTACATCCAGTCTGACTTGTCTTGTACATTCATTATATTCATTAATAATAACCATAGGTTAATTTATACTTTAATTTGATCCTTTTTAAATATTATTATTCATTTTATATCACTTATTATAATTTTATAATTATTACATAATTATTTATGTTCGTGTCATATATTTTATCAATATTTGGTACTTGAGTCAAAAATGAACTTGGTATGATATCAATAGACCATGTGGTCATAAGTCCATTATCTCCACAATATAAAACATGAGATAAATATATTATAAATTAATTATATAATTTTTTATATTAATATTTGAATACAAACTAAAAAATCATTCATGGAGACGTTAGTTCATACGTATGCATGAATGAAATATTTGTTTTTCCAATCATATTGAAAGAGAGAAATTAAATGAAATGTAAATAAATATTTATATATATCTAATATCATTATAATATAATTAATATTTAATTTATATAATATATTTTTACTAAATATAACCTTAATATAGTCCATGTGATGTGTGAACGAATCACATCCTTTTGAGGAGGCGGTAGTCCACACATCCCTAGACGAAGTTATCATATAAAAAAATATAGAAAGAATGAAGGTATATTTAATATGAAATTTCCACAATATGAAAGAGTTTATTATATAAATATCTATATTATATTTAATAATAGAAAAATATAGGAACAACCATGAAGGAAGAAATGTAAAATGAACAAAAACATTATTTAGAGAGGTGATTAACCGGCATAACATGGAAACAATTTTGTTTCATTGATTAAGAAGAGATCAGAAAAGAAATGGATATGATAAATTACTTCAAAAACATAACAATCTATTATGTAAATTAATATCTAGTTAAAATTAATTTATTGATAGAGGAGGTCAGGATAATGTATAAAAAAAATAAATTAAAATAGGTACTTTTATAAAAATTCCTCTTGAGTATCCCCTACTTGAAAGACGCTTGAGAAACTTTTATTTGGTTTTTTGGTGATCCCAGTAGAAATTGGACGTGGGGAGAGTAAAGAGAAGATATTTGAGCAGATAATTGATGATATAAAATGATATTTTGGGTTCAAATAGGGTGGTGTATAGGTGGAATTTATACTTGAGGATAGGTGGGTTAAAGTGAATAATTTAATGATAATTTTATATCAAAATATAACCATATAGATTTTACATTAAATTCAATAACTTTGGATTTTAATTAATGTTTTATATGATGGTTATTTTCGATCCGAAACTCACACAACCATTAATGTTTGTAGTTTTTTGGTATGTTATGTTTTACCTTTCAAATTTATCCCCGGTTAAAATTTTAATTTTACTATTGTAAATAATTATTTTACAATAGTTACTTTTTTTATACCTAAAAATGAAATTCACCATAAAACCTAATTTGGACCTTCTAGTTAAAAATATGGAATCAATTTTACCTAATTAAATTTCCAGGATTGGGAAAATTATATTAAAAAATAATTTTAAACACAAAACTAAAAAACAGGTTTTTAAAGTGAAATATTCATAAGATTGAAATGTTTTTATATATAATTTCAATTTGAAATTGATTCCAATGACCAAAATTGGATTAAATGATAAAAACATAATCTAAATAAACATTAAAACCAATTAAAAGGATACTAAAAAAACTAAATAAATTATATGAAAAATTAGTTTGGAATTAAATTGTAGTATTTTTCAAAATTAATTAAAATATGAAAGTTATCAGAAAAATAACAAACATTTATCGAAAATAAATTTAGAAATATAAAATTAAAATAAGAATTTTATTTTTTCTAATATAATATATAATATTTTCAAAAACTATATTTAAAATTGGTCAACCATCAAAAGGTGGTAAAAATAACATTTAAAAATATTAGAACATTTATGCCTAAAATTTGATTTATTATTATTTTAGGTCCATAATTTTTTTTTTGAAGAAAGTAAAAGAAAATAATAAATATTTTTAAGCATAATAAATTTAGGTATGATTTTTCTCCTCAATACTACGACTAGGTGGAAACTACCATTTAAAATAATAATATAAATAATGTATTATTTTCTGGTATAACTCTGTCTTCTGTGCAATATAAGATTTCGGAGAAACACCTTATTTCATGTAGAGTACGCTAACAGACATGACACCCCCTTTAAAGTAAAATTAATATCTAAATCATAAAAATTAATATAAATTAAAATGTATTCATCTATAATTAACTAATATGTTACATCCTTCCCCCTTTTTGTAATTTCATCCTCACAATTTTATTCACAGATCAAATAAGTGGGGATATTTCTACCTTATAACATTTTCATATTAACATGTTTCCTCTTTAACCATATAGTTTTTTCATAAAACCTAAACCAAATCTGTCACATTATTACAAAAAAATTTCTATCTATGGTCAAGAATCTATATTGGTTATTCCTCGTGAGATTGATTTTCTTCAAATTGAACTACTTATAGACTCAATATGTGAGATAAATACTTCATATAAATTCATAACATTGAAACATGAAAAACATTGTGTACATGAGATAAAATTGTGGGTAAATTCACTCAGAAGAAAATCGATCCAAATTTCTCTGGAATTTCATAGGGTCCAATGAACTGCAGAGCCGGTTTCCCATTCATACCAAAACACATCACACATTTTCATGGGGAAACATTGAGAGAGACATGATCATCTACTTCAAAGAATGATCCTTCTTCCAGTTATCTACATAAAATTTTTGTCTGCTCTAAGATATCCTCATCTTCCTTTGAATAAACTAAAATTTTTTCCTCATCTTCTACCAATTTAGTCCCCATCAACTTCCTTTCACCTACTTCGTCCAAAATAGATGGATTTCAACACTTTTTTCCATATAAAGCCTCAAATGGTTCCATCTGTATAATGGAATGGAAACTATTATTATAATAAAACATAACAAAATAAATATGTTAATACCAAAATTACTGGTAACCTATTGAAAATGCACCTAGTATATCCTCCAATATCTAAATTGTTCATTTTGTCTGCCGATTTGATTGAGGATAAAAATATATACTAAAATTTAATTCAGTTCTAAATGGCTTATGAAGGCCTTTTCAAAAGTTATATGTGAATATGGGATCGTGATTAGATACAATATAGATAAGAACTCCATTAAACCAAACTATATCTATAATATTCAACTAATAATATTCATCAATATATAGATTATCTGTGTTAGGAATAGAATGATAAGATTTAGTCAATAATCAATAATAACCCGGATCAAATTGTTACCTCAAGATGTCTTTTTTAATCCCTCTAAGAAATCAATGTATATATTTTCCCATTTCCACTCTGGTACCCAAAAAGGATGAATAAACCCATTTAGAAACTTTTATTCTTTTTTATGCTACTGACAAGTCAAACACTTCATAGTAAAGTCAGTAATATCATTTTCCATTCCATCCCACCAGTGAAACTCTAAAATATCTCTGTATAAAATAGAACTATTAGAATGAACCAAAAATAAAGAAATGTGAGCTTTACATATTAACTATTTCTTCAAATGTTGTTCAAAATAAACACATAAAATATTCCCAAATCTCAAAACACAATCTTTATAAACGTTAAATTTTTGCAACATACCCTTCTGAAATAATTCTTCCTTTTTCGGTAACTCATTGTTTTACTATTGCACTTGTTTAATTCTATCTGATATAGATGATTGCACTGACACCAGAAACAAAATAGAGGAATTTTCTCCACCATCAAAATCTATTAAAAAATTAATTAAATCACTAACCAAAGGGTCATGTCATAAACATTACATAGTCAATGTAGCATTAATTTTTTAACTGAAAGAATCATCAACTTTATTTGCTTTTATGGGATGGTAATGAATCATAAAATCACAATCCTTTATTAATTTAATCCATCTCTTCTGACTCATGATCAATTATTTCAATGAGAATTTATAATTAAAACTTTTTTGGTGAGTATATATTTCACATTTTACTCTATAAAAATGATGCCTCAAATTTTTTAAAGAAAAAACAATAGCAGCTAATTCAAAATCATGTGTAGGGTAATTTAACACTTGAGTTTTCAACTGAAGTTAATAATAATAAATTAATTAGTCATTCAACATTAGAACACAACCACTTCCTTTCAATGAAGCATCACTATAGATAAAAAATTCCACAATTTTTAAAAGGTAAATCTAATAATGGACCATTCACCAATATTATTTTCAATTATTGAAAACAACCATGACATTCTTTTATCCAGATGGACTAAATAGATTTTCAAGTTAACTTAATCAGTGGTCTAGAAAACTACATGAAATTTTTAAAAAAACCAATAGTAATAGCTTGATAAACCAATAAATCTATGAATCTATGTCATATTTTTGGGCCTTGTCCATTCTTCAATAATATTTGTTTTACCAGGATCAATAGTTATGACATATTTATAAAAAATGTGACCAAGGAATGAAATTGGTTGTAACCAAGACTCACACTTTTAAAATTTCCCATTAATTTTTTTCTTTTATGGTTTTCAAGACAACCCTTATATGAATTTCATGATTCTAAATACTTTTAGAATACATAAAAATGTCATCAACAAACACAACCACAAAATTTTCTAAGAACTAACGGAATATTCTATTTATAATATCCATGAATATAGAATGTGCTTTATTTAACCCATATAGTGTGCCTAAAAATCCATAATATCCATATCAAGTATGAAATTTGGTCTTCAGAATGTCTACTTCCATTAATTTCAACTGATGGTACCCCAACCTCTTGTAAACCTTCAAAAAATATTGTGATTCCTGGAGCTAATCATGTAAATCATCGATATGAGGAAAAGATACTTGTTCTTAATAGTGATGGTATTCATGGCTCTGTAATCAATTTAAATCATCATTAAACCAACTATTATTTAAATAAAATAGGAGCAACCCATGGTGATGTTATAGGTCAAATGAATCCATTATATAATAACTCTTGCAATTGATTAGACAACACCAAATGGTAAATATGAGCTACTTGATAAGGGGTTTTGAAATTGTATTATAATTAGGAACTAAGTCAACAATAAATTAAACTTCTTAGTGAATTATAAGAACCATAAAATCATCAGGTAAAAACCTAAACATACATATTTACCACTAGTAAATCATAAATCTGAACAATTATTTTTTTTCAGAAATATTTTCTAGATAAAATAAATTTCCATTTTATATTAGATTCTCAGCATCCTGATTTTTTATAAATGGTAATGGTTCATTATTGTACACAAATAAAAATTATTTCTAAAAATAAACTACTTTATCTTTACTTTCAATCTTAGTATGATAAATAGAAAGACAATCCATACCTAGAATAAAATCAATATATATAGGAGGAAAAAAAAGGTATATAGGTATATTATTTCCAAAGATAAGGATAAGAAGATTCTTAAAATTTATTTTTTCCTAAACATTTCCCCAAGTTATTTTTACCATATGTTCTTGAATCATTAATTAAGGTGTAATTTCTAATTTACTAGAACATTTATCAAAAAAATAGATTGTGAATACCTTGAATCACACAACACATTTTCATAATATGAGTAAAAAAAATGTACCAAATACCACTTCATTTGATTAACCAAAATCTAATGATGAAGTTTCAAAGGATTTCTCTACAGCTTTATGATTATATTCTACTTGTTTCCCTTCATTGATGTTCTTCACTGAAAAATTGTTTGAATAATGAACCATCTCATTGAACTTAAATTTTTTTACTAATTGTAAATCATACATTGTCTTACCACTAACATTATCATATTCATTGAAGATGTGAGACTTATTACCCATTTTTACTACATCAAAAGAACTTAATAGAATTCATAAGTCTTTCTCTTGGGTGCTTGTACCACAATTTTCATAAATTGTAAACTGAATTTTCATACCATGAAACTTTTATTGATGAATTCTTCCCTTTCAAACACCACCTCGACCTATTAATATATCATTTTAAAATAACACATAACCATCTAAAAAATCAATTTCCACCTTCTTTACACATCAAAAAAGTTTTTAATATAACTTGAACTGATGAGAAGAAAATTCCCTTTGACATTAATCTTGAGTAAAAAATGGTTGATTTTTCTATCAAGATCCCTGATGAAATATTTTGTATACCTTGCTATTGAACTGAATATTTCTTCACATGCATCCACTAAATCCTCATCCTGCCTCAATTCCAAGAATTATATTCCATTATATGTTGAACCTACCTAGGAAAATATTTCTAAAGAAACGTATCTTTGAATTCATCCCACTCAAGAACGTAAATCTCCTAATTTTAAATTATATTATTAACCATAGTCCCCACTGAATAGATTTAATTTTAAAATATTAAATAGAAATACTAATATTTTGATTTTATGAACAACCCCATGACATCGAAAATATATTCTATTTCTTTAATCCACCCTTCTACAAGAATGGGGTTATACGATCCTCACAATGATGGAGGATGTTTCTTTATGAATTTATCCACTTCTGGAATGTCTATATATGGTTGATCTAGATGATCTCATTCATGGATACCACCACCATTTGTTACCAAATTCAACTATTACATCACTGTAATAAACTATTCAGTTATGATTTCAGTCATATCAGGTTGCTGATTCAGAATGTTTTTTTCCTCAAGAATTCTTCCTAGCACTGCTCCCTTGTTTCCTATGCGAAAAACCACTCTGAATAAACATATATTATATGACTCAACATGGTAATATTCAAATGATATATCATTTAAATTTAACCATAATGTAAAAATAATTTATAGATGTTTTTTTTAATAATATCATAATCCCTAAAGGTATATAAACTCACCTTTGATATCAAGTACAAGGCCCTAGCCATAAACTATAAATAATCTTTATTTTAGTTAGGAATTTATTTTTATTCAAATTAACAATCTTTTTAGGTTCATTATTTTATATAATTAGGCCATAAACCATAAAAAACCATTAAAAATTTTCAATATAGAGAAGTATACACCCCACCCATTTCATTATAATTTAAAAACATTTATAATGAAACAATATTTATTTTCTAGATAAAATTATTCATAACATTCATCATGATTACTTACATTATGTTACCCATCATTATACCCCATGGAAAACATTTCAAAAACATGGGGTGAAAATAAAATTAATAGTAATGTATAAAATAAATGAAATAGTTAGAACATTAATATTTTAAACTCATAAAATCAATTTTAAAAAATCATAATTTTCCACCATAAATCATTCACCCTTTTTCTTACCAAATTAAATAATAATATTCTTGTAAAACACATAGAAATCATAAATCACAAAGCTTGAGAAATGAATCCATATCATACTTAAATTTCATATTTCACAACCACATTGGGAGAAAAGAGATGTTTATGTTTGAAAGACCCATCACAGTATATTCTCTAAGTCTCTCTGGAGAAACCCATCTATTTAACTCTGTCACATTACCCAATGCATTGGAGAGCTATCAAAGGATCACCCACCCTATGTTTATCAGGGAATAACCCGTATACATAATAAATTCATAATAACATTAAAATAGTAATAAAAAATAAAAAATAATAAAGTATAAATAAAATTTCCACTTTGAAATCACATGTCATCTTTAAATTCTTCACACTCAAAAATGGAAATACAATTAAAAGATTTAAAAAGAATATTTTGGAATCAAGGTTTAAATTACCACATTGAATCTTTTGAAAGGAATTAACATTTTAAAACCTTCAAGTTCATAAAACTATCTACATAAAAATGTGTTTAAAACATGTACATTAATGAGAAATATTTAAAAGAGTGAATCATTAAATAATTTAAAACAATGTTTTAGTTAAAGAGTCCCTTACAAAGATCATTTGGTTAATAAAATAGATCAATTATTTATATTCACTATAAATAAACATAATGAAATTATAAATAGATGATAATATATAAAAAAGTCATTTCTCAGATAATCATAACATTCCATAGTCACGAAGTAAATGTTTAACCCAAAGAATGGAAATTGGGTTAAGAAATTCCCTTACCTAGAGTCTGAATTATCTCATACATTCTTTATATTCATGAAAGATAAAATAAGGTTAATTTATAATTTAAATATAATATTTTACATTTTTATTATTTATTTTATATCCCTTATTACCATGTTATAATGATTACATAATTATTTAATCTCATGTCGGATGTTTTTTTCAATTTCTGTACTTGAGTTGAAAATGAACCTGGTATGATGTTAATAGTCCATGTAGTCAGAAGTCCATTATCTCTAAAATATAAAAAATGATATAAATATCTTATATATTAATTAGATAATAATTTATAATAATATTTTAAGAAAAACTAAAAACACCATTAATAGAGACAGTAGACCGTACGTACGCATGAATGCTATGTTGGGTTTTCATGTCGTATTGAAAGACAAAAAATTAAAAGAAATGTATATAAATATTTATACATATATAATATAATAATTATAGTGTTAATATTTCATATTTATCATATATTATTACTAAAACAATCCTTAATAATTTCCATGTGATTTTTGAAAGAATCACATCATTTTGAGGAGGTGGTAGTACAAACTTCCCCAAGCAAAGGTATCTTATAAAAAAATATGGAAAGAATGAAGGTATGTTTAATGTAAAATTTCTGAAATATGAAATAGTTTATAATATACATATTTAAATATTATTTCACCAGAAAATAGTTTTAAATCTATCCATGAAGGTGGTAATGGAAAATTAACAAACACATTATTCACGTAGGTGATTAACCAGCATAACTTGGAAAACAATTTAATTTCTTCGAATAATATGATGTGTGAAATGAAATGGATTTGAGATATTACATTACTAACTGAAAAAACTATTATTTACAAGTTTCTGTATTTATCAGGAATTTATGGATGAATTATGTGACGAGAAAGGAGAAAAGGGAAAGAAATTAATAGAGGTACTTTGAGAAAATTACCTCCTAAATCCCCCTCCTTGAAAGACCCTTGAGGACCTTGAATATGTAATTTTGGTGAGACTAGTAGAACATGGATGTGGAAATAGTGATGAGATAATTTTTGGGTAGAGATATGAGGAGAAAAAATACGTTTTCTGTCAAAATAGGGTGGTGGATAGGTGGTATTTGTACTTGAGGAGAGGTGGGTTGAAGTGATTAATTTATTGACTATTTTATATTAAAACTATCCATATATAGGTGGAAATAAATTCCACAACATTGGATTTTAATTAATGTTGTATAGGATAATTAGGGACAATACACACCTCAACCATCCATTAAAAGTTTTATTTTTTGGGAATGTTAATATTTTTACTTCCCATTTTAACAATTGTCAGAATTTTTCTTTTACAAAGGTAAATATTTTTTGACTAGGGTTAATTTTTAACACCTAAAAATGAAATTGGTGTTACAAAATAAATTTAACCTTAGGATTGAAAATATGGAATCAATTTTAGCTAATTAAATTCACATGATTGGGAAAATAATATTTAAAATTAATTTGATAGACAAAACTAAAAAAGCAGGGTTTTAAAGTGAATCTTTCAGAAGATTGAAATGTTCATATATCTAATTTATACCAAAAGAGTTGGGGTCAAGCCCCTTTATTAAGAAAATAAAAATGCAACACAAACCCCTTTTTAAACTGGGTATGGGAAACCCATTACAAGCAATAATTCCAAGAGGAATCAACCCACCACAAATCCTTGGACAACAGAGAACACGTTACCCAAAGACCAGAAAAAAAACTTCAAACAAAACACGAGTCCACAAAAACGATCCAAAGACCACATAGGTGCCCGAATAAAACCTAACCACCGACCACCAGCGTCATCGCCGACCTTTCATCCTCGGACAGCCTCAATGATCATCACCCACCCGCAGACCGCCTCGCGCCGGTCACCCCAATGCTCCGCAGCATCAATCAACCGATCTCGAATAGATCTGGCACCGAGCCAGACCATCGGAAGGCACTCCGAGAGGAACGAGGTACCGCCGAAGAAGCCCAGGGGGAAGCTCCATCGAGAATATGCAAAGGGAGATGCCGACGAAGACTGGACGTGTCCCGCCGCAAGACCGTTCCACACCATCGTCTCCAGCTCCATCAAACCAGGACCGATTCTGACCATATCTGGTATTCCAAACCAGATCTGAATTTTTAGAGGTAGACCACTGCACTGCCAACGTGCTTCCACCGTGAACCATCGTAACAACGAACGCACCTATCAGCCAGATGCAACACCATCCGGGCACCTATCGGCCTAATGCAATACCATCCGGGCACCTACTGCGTCGCCGAACCCAAAGAAACCGCCTGGAGAATAAGCGGCGGCTGGAAAACCCTAGACCGCAGAAACCGCCCGCTCCCGCTCTGCCCCTTACGGGCTCAAACGTGTTGTCGGTTTAGAGGGTATTGAGGCGGCCTTACCCCACCCCCTATCGCACGTCCCCAGCTAGGCCCAAGGTGGCCAGCCTTGGGCTTGGGCCAGTTCCCACGGAGTCGAGGGGACGAGAGGATCTTTGGCGTATGGTGCACATTTCCTTTGTGAGGACTCGAACCCGGAACCTCAACGACAGGACGCCACCGCCTTGAACCAACTCACCCAGCCCCTGCAGGCTATCTAATTTATATTTTAAATTTATTTCAATGGAAAATATAAGATTAAATGATAAAAAGTTAATATAAATATACATTAAAACCAGTTAAAATGATAATATATCAATTTAAAAAAATAGATGAAAAACCCATTTTGAATTAAAATGCAGTATTTTTCACTATGCATTAAAATAAGAATGTTATCAGAGAAATTCGAAAAAACTTTCCAAATTTTTTTTATATGCCTATTTCAAATAAATTTTTTATATTTTTAAATAAAACATATAAAGGTGTAAAAACTAAATTTAAAGTTGGTTCACTATCAAAAGGAAGTAGAATTACCTTTTAAAAATATTAGAGATTTTATGCCTATACATGGATTTATTCTTTTTTAGGTCTATAAAATTTATTGGTAGAAAGTAAAAACAATTAATAAACATGTTTAATAATAATATAGTTAGTTTTACTCATTTTTGGATACACTAGGGCTAGGCGATAACCTCTATTTAAAATAATAATATCAAGAACCTATTGTTTTTTAGTATAACTCAATCTTATGTGAAACATAAGATTTTGAGGAAACCCATTATTTTGTGTCGAGTGAGATATAGAACATAGAATCCCAACATAGAATCCACATTAAAGTAAATTTAATATATAATTTAGAATATTAATATATATGAAAATTTATTATTTGATAATTACCTGGTATGTTATGCTAAAGATTTTTTTAAAATAGATTAAGGACTCATTAAGGGAGGAGTTCATTCATTTAGAAGTTTAATTCCTTAGAGTTTTACTAGTTTTACCTTACCTTATGTCATTTTTTGTGTCCATGTGGTTCATGAGGGGTGGGGGTTTTGTGTAAATAAATAATTATAATCATAGGATTATCCTTCTATATATTTTATTTCATTTAGAGATTCACGAGTCTTTCTAAAAAACATTTGAATCTACTATAAAACAAGTGTAATTTATATGATGGTTTGTTCTCCACATCATAAATATATAGGATATAATTATTTACTATCATTGTTGATAAAAATAATCGAAAAACATAATAAACTAAGAAAAACCCCTTTATTTTTAAAATATGTTTATGTTTTAATTGAATTAGTATTCCCAGAATTTAATGTTTATTATTTCATTGTTATGAGCTTCAATATGACAAAAAAATCATTAATATAAGAAATAAAGGGGATTATTTAGTTATTATAGTGGTATATAACTTTTATATATCATTGGAGTTATTATTTTTTATTTATTTAATTCATCATTACTTAAAAAATGTTATGGGTATTGTTATCCCTTTAGAGTACCAATTAAATAATGATTATATTTTCTATATAATTACTACTCAAGATAAAACCAAACATGATATTATTTGAAAATATTAATTAATTTTAATTTTTAGAAATCATGTATGTTTATGTAAAACATTTTACAATACTAGTTGTTTTATAAAATTTTGTTCTAGTTTTTTGTTATCCTTCAATATTATTCAAACCTTCAATGTTGAAAATTTGGTTGAAAAAATGGTTTTGGTTAATCTTCTTCTATAAATTCTTAATTGGTGAAAAATTTTTGTTTTATTTTTCTAGGAGGGGTATTAAATTCACCTAACTCAATTTCAATGTTTAACCCATCAAGATCCCCAGATGAATTTAATTACTTATGAGTTTTTATGGATAACATAAGAATTTTTCTTTTTATGCTATTTTATTAAAAATTAATGGTTATGTTTCTAAATTAAAGAGGTTAATATTTATTGCCCCATGAATTCAATTGAAATTATTTCTTTTTTATTTCCATTTGTGAAAAAAAATTGTAAAAAAAGGATAATATTGTATAATCATTAATGACATTGAATATTAAAATTTAATTTAACGCATACGAGATAAATTCAAATATCATATGAAATGAAAATTATATTATTGGCATACTATTTATTCATTAATTATTTATCTATTATTAATTAACTATTGTCTAGGTTATTTATTTCAATGAATTTTCATTCCACCAATTTTAATGGCGTGTCTAACAACTAAGGCTATTTAATTATGTAATTTCATTATCATATAGTTAAAGATATATTTGGAATTTGAGTTTGATATAATTTTTATTATATTGAATTCTTAATAATTTTTTTGCATTTAATTATTTTTGTAAAATGTAACAACACTTGAATGTGAATATTTTATTTGAGATAGAGGTTTCATGGAGAACATTATAGGTACCATGGATGAAAATATTTGTAATTTTCAATTATTAGAGGAATTTAAATTTTTTGTTCATAGAACCTCTTTTGTACTAATAAACATGACTAAATGACTAATTTATCAAAGGAAATATATTAGGTTCATAGAATATTATGTGAAAATATTTCATTATTCCTTTCTTAAATAATATTTAATTGATTAAATTTATTTCTAAGGATTAATTTATCTGGTTAAAAACAATTTTTTATTATTTTCCTATAATAAATTTAATTAATTAAATATTTTTAGTATAGATGATGATAAATTGTTTTTTAGTTTTTAGTGTTTTAATTTTTGGATTTTGATCATTCATATTCTAGGGTTTTCAACTTTCAAAATTAAAAATGATTTAAGATTTTAAATCAAAATTAATATTAAATTCAATTTTGTGTATAGTTTTCATATTTTATCAATAATTTTTAGTTAGTTATTTAATTAATGTTATAGGAAAAATTCCAAGTTGTTTATATTACATGGTAGCCAAATTCACATGGATGCTATTGTTGAATTGAAATATTTAGGGACAAAGAATCTATACATAATAAAATTCTTGGATAATTGCATCCACATAGAAAATTATATACCTTATTAGTAATATATCCAAATGTGTTGGATAATTTGAAAGATTAGATTTCATATTGAATGAGGCTATGCATTCAAATCTATATGAAGTTTAGTAATATAGGAATTTTTTCACATAGAAATTTTTGGTAAATTAGTTTCAACGTAATAAAATACTAATATAACCAAATTTAAATCTTATATGGGATTTGTTTCATAAAAATGGCTACATATACTTTCTTTATTCAGGTTTTCCAAAAGTCTATATGCATAGCCATGTAAATTGGATCCTGATATCACACATAAGGGATGGATCACCCTAATGTTCAAGAGTTGCTGGAAATATTTTAAAACTTTACAAAGAATGTTAATGGAGAGTAAATAATATGGGATATAGTTACCATATTCAGCCTGATGAACTCCAAATAAAAGAATACATGATGTTGTCAACATTATGTACATGAGTTTCTCTTATCAATAATTTTTTGTTGGATAAATATTGAAGTAGTTCCACAAGAAAATTCTAGAAATTAGTTTATTAATTATAAAAAAGAGTAGGAGATAAAATCCTGATAAAGGAGATGAGAGTTTACTTTCATCAAATAAAAACAATAGATTCCTCTTAATCTAAATACTAGTATATTCTCTTGAAATTTCTAGGAGAAATTCTTGTTTTTTCTCTTAAAATGAGACATATGATAAACATTACTTCATCACAATGATAATTAAAATCTCAATTCCATAGTTTCATAATCTAGTGTAATTGAATGACGACTTGTTTTTGAGATTTTTTTTATTAATTTTCATAGTGTGTTTCTCTATATACTAATGAATGTTATATTTTTATCGATTATTGTTTCATGTTCAGTATATATTTTAATAAATCACTACTCATAATTTTTTTGATCAATATTAATCTAATAAGTGTGTTTTGATCATTGAATATGGATTATTAATATTGGAATAACATGATTTTGGTGATTATTATCCATATTTAAATTTCTCAATCCTTGAATATGTATTTTTACTATAGTTAGTTTCAAGTTTATTATTTAATCTTAATAGTTTTTTTATATTGATTGACACATAATAAATGGAAATCATTTGGAAATATCATAGTAATTTATTTAATTAATTTTAAATCTATTAGAACAACTATTTTTTATAACGATTAATGTATCAAGAGAGTTATTAATGCCTTAATATGTATATAAAATAAATAATGAATGATCTGGGAGAATCATAGGATTTAAAAAAAATTAATTTTTTCAAAAAAAAATCTTTTGTTATTTTATCATAAATTTGTTCTCATTATACTATTTAATATCAAATTTTTTAGATATTTGATTATCATTTTTATAGTATATAATTTCCCATAAAAATATTTAAAATATCATAAATTTATTGATAGATATAATGATATAATGTATTATCATAATATAGCCCTGGGTAATATTATACTATAATATTTAGGAGAAAATTAAATTTTTTATCAAATGACTATCAAAATCACTATCCTACAACGATTATTACACATTTCAAACGAAGAATTAAATTTTGTTGGTAAATAGTTTGTGGTTGAGGTGAAAATATAACATAAAATGGTTCTTATTGGGGTTTCTTTAGCAGTTTGATGTATCCAAATTTCTTCACTTGGAATCAAGGGGAAGGGGGAACACCCTTTTAAGAGTAGTGGAAATAGTGATAAATGGCCATTTAGTTGAGTGTTAGTGGGGTTTTATTGAATTATTCTAGTAACATGTTATTAAAATGGATATATTCACATACAATAGTTTATTTCTTATATGATGTGAGAATATTCAACATATTCTTCCATCCTGATAATATTCACACTTCTACATGACATACCATCAATAGAGTGGACTTGGTTCTTTTTTTTATAGGGGTTATAAGTACTAAATTATTCATTTAATGTTTTCAGATCTATCAATAAGTCAATAAAGGATTCACATATTTCTATTTATTCATATAAATAGCCAAAAAATATTTGAATACATTATCAATAAATTAATATTTTTGATTAGATAATTAATAATTGTTAGATTTTCCATTGAATGTATTCTCACCCCTAGTAAAATTGAAATAATATCTATTTAAACTAAAATAAGAACACCCAAAGAGATAACATATTATTTAGAGGGTTCACTATGAGTGAATAGCTATTCCTTGTAATGATATCAAAAAACATGTGATTGTATGAAGCACTAATAACAATCTATAGATAATGACTTGTATGTTAAATCAATAGAGCACACATCAATGTCTCCCAGTATGTTTGAGTATCCCGCAATATTACAAACATGAAATTATAATGAGATAATTTATATTTATTCAACATATATTCAACAATATAGTTTTATAGTGTGCTAAGAACTTAATATTATTATTATTTTTCTATTCATACATATGAATGGTGTCACTATAATTTACATGTACAACACTATATATAACTAATGGTCACTGAATAACACATATTTTTCGATCATCAAACTCATATATACTACACTACAGATCTAAAAAGGTCTGATAAAAATTTAATTATATGTGATATTAAAAATTTACTCTTTCCTTATACATAAAATATTTATGGCACCATATAAATTCATTTAAAATAAAAACACAATGAAAATAAAATATGGTTATCCTATTAACATATATGGTAAATGTCTTCTTCACCTATTGGTAACTTTATATAAATATTCAGAAATAATATATCCTCATCACCCTTCATTAAATTAATAATTTCATCAACATTAAATCCATGTATATGTATCAAAACATTCATGATATAGAGACTTGACCATATAGTGATCGATGACTTTTACACATTTTATTATATGTTTTTTTATATTTTAATCCAATAAGTACAACCCCAAATATTGTGAGGCATAGTTTCTTTAGATTAATATTTTTATAATACATCAAGTGGAATCATGAAACATAAAATCTTTATTTTATTCACTATAATTATATCCTAAATGAATTTTCCCCCCAAAAATTACATAGGATGGCATGGGGAAAATGTTTACCATAAAAACCAAAAATGAAATGATGATGATAATGAAACATAATATTGGAGTAAATGGTACAACATCATATAAAAAAGAACAATAAATATTAATAATATGAAAAAATAAAAAAAGAAAGTAGTGTCATAATATCATTGTAACAGAGGAATTATTTTATAAAAATATAATGTGGCTAAAACCTATGTTTCGGAAAAATTCTAGGACAATATCACATGGTGAGAAAAGAACCATAGTATATTTTTTTTACTCCCTAATCCCATATATAATGTTTTATGATACTAATGATTTATCCAATGAATTAGAGTGAAATCTGGGAGTATACATTATAACATGCTCATGATTTATGTTTTGCATAAAAATAGAATTTAATAATAAGGAATAATAATAAGAAATACCCATATAATGGAAGTGATTTTCATAATATTTCCTTATATCATAATCAATAAGATTTAATAATTATGTAATTTGATAAATTAACATATGGAATGTATAACCCTATTATAGGAAGGGAGAATAAAATTGGTATATGTGTTTGAGGGGAATATATATATAGTTTATAATCGAGACATAATAATAACGTGATTTAATATGAGTTATATCGAGATTTGACATTACTAGAAGTAAATGGTGGTAAATAAAAGTCAGTTACCTTGAGTATCATTCATCATGTTCATTTTTTATGTTACTAAATAATCAACATATGATAATTATTAATTTTACTGGTTCCATTTCAATTTTATCATTCCTTTTATTTTATTTATTATCATGTTACAATCAATTACTAAAATAAATGGGTTCTTGTTTGTAATTTTAATAATGTTTGGATCATAATTATAAAATAACCCCAGTTTATTGAATAAGGTAGAAGTGGTTATTATTTATTCATATTAAGAATAATAATAAATTACTTTTTTATAAATTTTATATATAAATTATAATTTTGAAACTAGCTGTAGTATATGGTTATGAATAATGAACTACACTTCAATCATGGATATGATAGGACATATATAGGCATGAGTAATGTTAATATTTTTCAATGATCATGATGGAAATAAGTTATCTAGTATCATATATTTCCAAAATGATATTAATAGAATAAATATTATATTATATCATTAAATACAGTTATATATTACATCAATGAGATGTAATAGTTAAAAATGATTCTCAGACCCTCATGGATGTGGTAATTCATGATGTTATCATTTTCCTATAAGTGAAAATTTAATAAAATATCTGAAATATTAATTTTAATTTTTTTAATATATCACCAATATTATATATATACATAAAATCCATCACTATAAGTATACATGATATGATTTTTTGGAAAATTATCTTTATCAGTTCGAGAGGAAGTAGTTCAAAAAACACACAGATGATGGTTTCATATCCCATTTGATTAAAGAGGATATAGATATAGGTCATTCCATTAACATAATAATAGCTATATAATGGATTAAGATTATTTTATTATATCATCATGGTGAAATAATAATTGATGGATGAAGAAGAATAAATAAAAAATTACTCTAATAATAATACTTCTTCTCCGGGTAACCAATTTAGGTTTTCACGAAAAACCTTCCATGGAGGACTATCGATAAAAGGACATTAGTATATGTAATGAGAAGTGAGGATGTATTTAAAAAGGTATTGGATAATCTATTTTTATTCTTATCTGTGAATAGAGGTGTAGGGGAAGTGATTTTTTCTAATTTATAAGGAGTTTCATTTTTATAAATACCCAAAACAATTATGTAATACAAATTAACTCAAAAGGAACATGTCTCCAAAATTAAAAAAATAAATTCTTTTATGGAATATAATATTGATACCCACATTAAGAATAAATATTAAATATTTTTTATATATGTTATTGCCTTTATTATCAATATTAATAACTTTTACTAAATAGTTAACTCACGATGAGGAAGTGGGCTATCAGCTTCGGCAGAGGGCTCTCTGTACCCCATACCCCTAGAGGATTATTCAGCAGTGTTTTCCTTGAAATGGTGGGTTCAAGATGTTTCTTCTAGTATGATGGGTTCTCAGTGATCTAGTATCATGGAGTGCCTTCAGCCACTAGTTCTCTATCAGTTTAGGGAGTTTCCTTAGTGGCCCTATGTAGCATTTCAGATCTAGTGATTGAAACACCTCTTTGGAATATCGTGCTCCCATCCTTGTTCTTCATCATATCTATACATATATCTATATTAGATCTGTTTTTTTACTTGGTATAGTCAATATATTGATGGTTCCACCTTGTTCGTGGTTCACTAGTCCCTACTAGCGACAATGGTGGGTTTTGGGTGTTGGGTCTAGAAAAGAGATGGTGATATGGTTGGGATTTTTTTTTCTATGGCGATGATGGTGGTTCGGGGAGAGTTTTGCAAATTCGACATCAATTATTATTGCAGTGTCAGTATTCAGTGACCATGGTAGCTTCTACCAGTGTAGGTTGTAGGTACAGATGGTGACCATGTCCTAGGCTATCTTCAGGTAGCCGGTTTTGGGTTTGTTTACCTAGACCTTCGGGTATTTTTTATTTATGGGAAATTTTATCATTGAATCAAAGGTTGTGTGCCTCTTTCCTTTGGGAATGTAATTTTTTTACCCCTAAAAAAATTAAAAATGGGCCTCTGTTTATTTTCAAGAAAGGTATTGGTCCCCAAACAGTTGATTTTGTTACTTACTTTTACTATTTTTTTCACAAAGAAAGATTTTATTTATACATAAGTAATTTATCCATTAGTTATAAAAATAAATAAATGAATAATAGATAAATTTAAACAATAAATTATAAATTATAAACAATTTTTTTCATTTAAATATATTATTTTTGGGAGAAATTAATTTTAACGCAAGAGAATTTAATGTAGAAAACTATGTATTATCAATAACATTGATAATATATTTCTACTGATAAATGACTCGAATAATTAAGACAATAAAAATACTTAATATAAATTGTGATTATTACAAATAATGAATCCATTTTACCAATTTATATTTCCAAATTTTGATATTTTATTTGAAAAATATGACAAAAAAACATGACACAAAAATACTATTCAATAAATTCATTTTTCAATTATAAGACGATCATATATTAACTATATGACTAATATTCCTCATTAGATAATTTTTAATACTTAAAAATATATATATAATATATGTATTTAATTGAAATATTATTATATTTTGAGTTATTTTAATTATTTAAAAATGTTATTCAATATAAACTTAATATTAATTTTTTGAAAATGGTGTTTTGTGTTTAAAATTTATCTTCAACAACAATCAATAAAAATAACGATTCAAATGAGATTAATAATATTTTTCAAAATAACAAGTTTCATATTTATCTTCTAAAATAATTACACAATATTAAATTACATTGAAGTTACTCTATTTAGTGGAATTAAATTAAATAATTTGAAAAAACATAATTTATAACTATTCACAATAAAATTTAATAATTTTCCAAATATACAAAAATTTCACCCCATAAAAATATTGATATAATGATATCAAAAGTAAATATAGTTTCATAAAATAATATGTCTAAAATTTCATGTAATTAATTTTTGTTTTTACTATGAAAATAAAATTAAAATCCTTATTTTAGAAAATATTTTTTTAAATAATTATTCATTAAAAATTGAGTTCCTATATCATAGAAAAACTATCAAAAAATTAAAATAGATTATATTATATATATATATATTATATATTATTTAATAATATTTATACACTATAATTTAATAATATGGTTAAAATTCTCATTAAATTATCGTTCATTTATGTTCGGTGTTGCGTGTCATATACTCTATCAAACATAGTTTTATTTTAAAAAATAGGATGTTTTATTATTTTCCAAACTGTTAATTTCAGCAATGATTTTTTTTAAAACATAATAATTTGAGAATAACTGATGTTAGATCTTATTCATCACTTCCCCTATTTATTAGGTTTCCTCTTCAAATGTATGGTTCTACTATAGTTCTTTAAAAATGGTTTTGTCTTTTTACATAGAACATTATATATATTGTTCAACAACTACATGTTATACTCCTCATAAAATATATCATTTTACAGTTTTAGAGTAGCTAAATTTAATACATGTGAGGAATATAATCATTACTTTCTCAAAACAGATACACAGATGGCGTCATGTACTTATGAAATTCTTGTTGGGAGTGCTGTTTGATAAGCCACATCTCAGATGTGATTATGATTCTTAAAGGGGCCAATGTTCCTGGGGACTAGATTTCACTTCTTTTAAAATAACATTTATCTCTTCCATGGGGATATATATATATATATATATATATATATATATAACTACCTTACCACAAACACATGGTTTAATTGGTGAATTTCATTATAGCTCATCAGTAAAATATATGAAGTCCAGATCATTTGAGAAAATATCATCACTTTTTCTACCATTTCCTAAACCATTTTAGGTCTTAAAATCTTGTATTAACCAAATTAATCCCAAAAAATGGAGATCTACATCTCATAATATAAAGTTCATCATTAGTATCCATATGGATAATTTAGTGAAAACTATTATTGTATACTAACTCCACCATTAGAAGATATTTACCCCATCTTCCATCAATGTCCATAAACATGATCCGAACATGTCTTCTAGTGTCTAATTTTTTTTCACAAATTGTACATAAGTTTTGCAGTGATAATCCATACTAAAAGTCACTATAATATATAGATCATGATTAATTCTCTTACATAACTTTTTTGTTAATCACAGATCTTGTTCACATATAGTAAACTATAGTATTTAATACATCCTCAAAAACATTGTAATGTATATCCTTAAAATTTGACCGATTGATAATTCCTATCAGATTTCATAGAAGTGATAAGACTTTGATGGATCATCCACCACAAACCATGTTGAATTGTTTCATATTCAGGTATTTTTAGGAACAATGGAAAATTATCAGGTAATGTTTTTTCCATTTTCATATTAGGATGTGTAATGGTTGTATCACCCCCTTAGACTTTTCCCTTTCAACATTCACTTATGGACATACCAAACACATTATGTATATATTCAATGATCTCTTTTATCATATTTTCCCACATTTAGTTCACCTAGAGAACTTAATACATCATTTTAATACAAGATTATATGATATGGAAAGTCTATCTGAAATAATAAATGGAATTTTATTTAACCTATGAATTTAAGGTACACATATTTGTATCCCAAATTTTAAAAATATTTCATACCTAATTTTTGAAATCATAGGATATCACTTTTCCTATAGATTTTACATTATTTTTAATTTTCATATCATCTTATTAAGTATCCATTATCTTCTTTAGAAGGTATGGATAACTAATAAATTGATAAATTAATGAAGATGTTCCTCCCTTTATGATTTACATGTACATCCTTTTCAATTATGAGATATTATATCCTTATTAATTGTGATTTTTGATAAAGTCTCAAAATACATTCTACATAGAGAATCTACATTTATGATTTCGTTACTATGATGGTAATAGAATGATTAGTCATTTCACATTATCATTTCAAAAAAACTATATATTTATGATAATATCATTTTATGGGAATATATATTTGGTGATCTTATGGACCATATATATTTCACACATCACCATATACATATTATGTCATAATATTTTAAACGTAATGATTGATGATAACAACTACCGATCATTCATGGTATAATTATACTAAATAAATTTTCACTTCCTTTCAGCATATGCTATCAGTTTATGATTTTTCATCAATAAACAGAACACATTTTTTTGATGCATCTCTATATAGAATAAATATTTCCCCACTAGATAATAACATGAGGACTGGTGTAGTGATAAGACTATTTTTGAACTCCTTAAATCCTTCTTCACATTAACTACTCTAGAGAAAAATTACTCTCTTATATGCTATCTTGTTTAGTGGGTTTCAAAACCATGTAATGTTTCTCAAAAATCATCAATAATACCTATCTAGTCCCATAAAACTATAGATCTCAATTATATTTGTTCATCTATGATTTTCCATAATTTTCATTATATTAGAAGGTCCCATAGAGATCCATTAACTTGGGATAATATAACCCAAGATTGATATGTCCTTCAAAAACAAATAAAATTATTATACTTGTTATATAGATTTTTTTATCAATGGGTTTTTGATATTGTTCGGATGATCCTCATCCTCATTATTTCCTTTAGATTAAATTTTAAAATACTCTATAATGTATACCACAATTTTTTGTGTTAATAAAAATAGACTTTATTAATTAATTCCACAAATATTATTTGACCATTAGTGAGCTTGAAATAATCACTATCAACTAATAGTGTATATCTCTTATTTGAAAGGCTATTTCCAGAATATATGAATTTTCTTCTTTAATTTTTGATACCCCAATAAAATTTCAAACATATAGAAATACTGGGCCACACATAGTGGATCAAACAAGTCATCAATCCATGGGAGTGGATACTGGTTCATTGATGAGATTTTATTTAGACCATGATAACAAATGTAGAGGCTAGTGGAAAATTAATTAATCTAGATTACGTGTATTAGAAAAGACAATGGTGAAATATGTAGGAATATAAAATTATTTTCTAGATTATATTGTAACTCATTATTTATATCTTCAAACTGAAAGATTGAAATTCTATAATGACTCTTCACTATGTAAAGAAATCCAAATATAAATTTGACTGTGAACTCAATATCTAAGTCATAGGGAGTTCTAGGAAACATATCATGGATTTCATTGTTAAAATCCATTATAATGGATGTGTCATCATGCATGATTTTCTATTTTGATTCAATCCATTGAGATATATATGATTTCTAATAATGAATTCATACCAATTATTGAACAGAATAATCCTTGGGAAATTCATCCTTCTCAATATAAATTTATTGAATCAAATGATGACTTGGAATGTGAAGAGTACCCCCTCTAAATAGATTATTTTTTTTATAAAATGATATCCAAACCATTCCCAATTTATAATCAAACTCCACTAATAGATGTAATATGATATTTTTTAGAAGATTAAATCCATAATAATTAACTTGGGAGAGTTATATTGTTTGTATGAAAACAATGATCCGTTTTATATTATTATAGATACCTTGGACCCCAGATTTTATGCAGTGTTTGAATATTTACACTATAAATTCATTATATAAAAGAATGAGAAAAATTGAAATTAAAATATACATTCTCTCTTTATAAATTAATAACCATCATAATGATCACTAAATAATTATTTTAATACACCTTTTTATTACTAATTGAATATTCCCTTTCATTTCCTCTAGGCCTTCATGGATGTTGTATTGTATTTTCTTTAACAACCATTTTCATGTATGATACATGTGTTCCTCGAAGGTGTAAGACTACACAATTGTATGAGTGTTCATTTTATTTTTCTTTTCCTCTTCCACTATTGTTGTATTATTTATTTTTATTTAGAACTAATTACCCATATTCCCCTATTTTCCATATTCTATATAATTTAATGACCCCATTAAAGAGTTTCCATAATGCTTCTTCTCAAAATTTTGACATGTGGTATTATGGAATATTATTAATCCATGATATTTATATACTAATATAGAAGAAGGAAAAATCATTTTACATTTTTTATAAATTCCCTTGATACCACTGACAGTCACCAATATCCATAAAAAACACGAAGGAACAACATACAATCTATTCAAAACAATCAAAAACCATAATTTCTAATTATTTTTTATGAGACTACTTTATCTTACTAAGGAGAAATTCACTATGAACTCATTGTTGATGAAAATGTAGGAGCTGTACAATTGAATCCATTTATTGTTTTCCTCATATGGGATAATAAAATAATCTTACCTTATCTTCAGATAGAGAAAATCCCTCCCTGTTTTAATATGGGTGGTTTTGGGAATTATTTTAATAATTTATTTTATGATGTCTTACCATTCCATGGAATCAAAATTCTATTTGTAAAATTTGGTATTGATCATTGTCATAAACTCATCAGCTTCACCTTAAAATGTGATAAATATCCACCAAAACATCCCAATTACATAATCATTAGAGAAAAATTAATATCTTATCAACATAATGAATCCATCATTTTATTATAATGGAATCAGAATATCCACTATTGGTAGGAGGTCATTGTCACATAATAAACATGACTGCAACATTCACTTTCTTATTAGGTGTAAGGAGTTCAATATGATTAATATTATAATTAATATATTGATACATTTTATCTAGTATTACCATGATGTTCTCATATAAAAATCCTATAAGTTCAGGAATATAATTGGGGAATTCATCCCATTTATTATCCTATTGATTTTTTGAACCGTTTCACATATTTCCCATGAAAAAATATATTATAAAAAAATATATGAATACATTGTATAGTTAACATCCAAATGGGAAATATATAAACAGTTGTCTAATAACTTATAAATATTATTAATGTCCAATATTGTGATTATATAGGACTCAATATAGATAATACATAGTAATTTTTCATATTAGATATTCTAACTTAACAATTTTTTCAATTTCCTTCATAATCATTCATAACGAGTTTGTTAAATTCCAAAACATATCTATAGGTAGTGTTAAACCTTTGTGTAAAACATGGCCCAAATTCATAAAAAACTAAAATTATTAAGGAAATGATAAAATAAACCATTTATAATTTGTAACACATTGGTATAGCTTTGAAAGAGGTACATCCAGTTATATTATATAATAATGGATCTAATTTCTCAAAAACCATTCGCTCTATACATTACAAAAATTTATCGTTATTTTTCTAAACTAATAAATATCACTATGGTTCTATAAAATTTTTTCTAGACCATCATACCCAAAAATAAGTATCTCATACTATAATATAGAATATATTTCCTCATACCAATTAAAAATAATGTTATATGATTTTTCAAAGTAAATTTACAATATGTACAAACACAATGATTCTGATTCCTAGTTTTTATTATATGGTTCATAATACATGAAAAATAATCTTAAATAAATAAATAAATTTTTTATTATCTATATTAATCTCATAAATCCATTTATTATCCAAAAACTAAAATAGATAACGTAATAAATATATAAAATAAACTCTACGGTTAAAGGTATATCATGATATTGAAAAATAACGTGAGAGTTAAATATATAACGTTGTATCATAAAATAGAAGGCTCATGAGTAGTAATTAGTAATCATAACATAAAGAACATGTTACCATAAGATCATGGTATCATGGGAAATGTGGAATCAACATATAACATGACATAATCAATATTCATGGAAAAATTTCTAGACAATATCATATGGTGGAAAGAGTCACATAATGGATTAATATTACTCTCTATTCCCATACACGATGTCTCTTGAGACTAAAGATTTTTTTATTTATTTTATTACTATGTTGGAACACAAATAATTTCATGTTTAGGATTTATGTACTCCAAAAAAACAACATCAATTGTATGTTATAAATATATTAATTTCCCAAGGAATTAAAATGTGCGACACAATCTATAATGATTTCTGTTGAGAAATGTGGAAAAGGAAAGTATTACCCCATAAAAATAAGGGAGAAAAAGATAGGTATAATTTTTGAGACAAATATAATTAATTTATTAAATTCTATAAATTTATAGGTAGATATAATGTGAGTTAGTGAGATAATGGTCATAACCAAAATAAAATGTTGTTTAAGAGCCATCCATTACACTAATATTGAATCATCAGGTGTGTTATTTTTTGTGCTGGAAAATAAACCTATGTTAATTATTTATATAATTAAAATATAAATTCTAGTTTATTAGTCCTTTTATATTTTTTATTATCATTTTATATTCAATTTCATATTCTTTTGGGTTTATGTTGTATAATTTGATGATGTTATTCTAATATTTCAAGAAAAACAATGGTATATTGACTATAGTCAAAGATATTATAATTTATTGAAATATAGAATATTAATCTTGACATAATTATAATTATTATACTTAAAATATAATTTTTAAAACAAATTATGAATTATAGTTAATAAAAATAAACTATGATACAATCATTGAGACAATAGGTCATACATATTCAAGTGTCATTTTTTCCTTTGTTATACAATCATGATGGAAGAAATAATTTTTTTTTATATTTTAAAAATTATAATTAAATGTTAAATGTAATATTATTTCATTAAATATACTTATATAAACCAGTCATGAGATTTTTTAGTTAAAACCACTTTTCTATATGGAGGTGGTAATCCAAATATGTGCACGAATAACAATATCATTTTTCTTTGAATTGAAATGAAAGAAATAATATGATATATTAAAATAATAAAATGATAAATATGAAAAACTATCATATATATATATACATAAACTCCTTACACATAAATATCATTGTATGAAAATTATGGAAAATGAATTATGTCATTTTGCAATGAGGTAGTCTGTCATACTCACGAAAGATGGTCAAAATCATAGTTAATAAAAGATTAGATGTATGTATTTTATATGTCTAATATAAAAATATATAATTGTATGGGATATAATAATGTTATTATTTCATCATGGTATAATTATATTTGATGAATATGGAAGAATATATAAAACAAAATTATCGTTTATAATTGACACCTCTTCTTCAAAAAACCTCTTTAGGTTAGCACCAAACCCTCCCAAAGATGGTTAAATAATAAAGAAAAATCCAATATGACAAGGTAAATGTTGTTATTTAAAGTATTTTTTTATGTATTATATGAAAAAAATGATTTTTGCATGTGAAGGTAAGTGTAGGGGATGTTCCCTTTTAATAAACTAGGATTGGTATTTTTTTCTACAGCCTAACACTACTAAATAACGAGAATTCACTCATAAGAAAACATAATCAATAATAAATAAATAAATTTTTTTAGTGGTGATAATGTTAGGAATAATATCTAGAATAATAATGAAAGACGTTTTAAATATTTTATTCCCCCTAGATTCCTGCTAACTCACTTTTAACATTTTAGTTTTCTCCAATGGTAAATGGTTTTTTAAATTATTAAATTACCCTATAATTTTAAAAATAAAGTGAAAAATATTATATATCATATCATCACTAATTATAAATATTAAATAAAATTTAAAACTTAAAAAAACCTATATATTTTTAAAATTAAATTTTAAAAAATAATATTTCATGTGAAAACCTGAGTTTTAACTCTAACACCGTTAATTAATTTTAACTAAAAATAAAGTGTAAAAAATAATTTGAACATAGTAACTTATATTAATTTTTATTATTCTAAAATTTTAATAATCTTTATTAAATTTAATTTAAAAAATTGGTAGAATTTAATATGAATGTAAACCTATAGAATTTCATAAAAATAATTATAAAAAATGCATTTTTCTAACTCAAGATGATCATACATTAACTATATGACTAGTAATCATCATTAATTTTTTTTTAATTACTCTAAATACAATTTAATATATTAATTTCATTTAATAATATCATTATTAGGGTTTATTTTAATTAATTAACAAGGATTATCCTTATGAATATAAAAATAGTTTCAAGAAAACTGTGGTTTTGTCATAATAATAATTGTGTAATTTTTTTGGGAAATTAATGATTAAAATGGAATTTATTAGATTATAAGAGATAAATTTTTTAATATTTCACTTTAATACCAAATAAAATGTATAATGAAATTTTTTAAATTACTTAATTTAATGAATTGATATGATATAATTCAAAAATTTAATAATTTTTACTATTAATTGAATAATATAACATTTTATGAATATTCAAAAATAACACCCTAATTAAATTTTGAAATCGTTATATAAAATTTTATGTTAATTTTATAAAATATCAATTATCATTTTTAATTAAATTAATAGTAAAATTTTCTTTTAGAAAGTATTCAAATTATTTTTTAAGAAATCATAATTTTTAAGAATAATATATCTTCATTAAAAAATGATTTGTTATCACATTTGTATTTATAAATAAATTTAAATAATTTTGGGCCATTATATATATTTTATAATATATATAATAATATTAACAACCATTAATTTAATATCTTGTTTAAAATGTTGAAAACGTTTTAGGGTTCATTTTGGATCGGTGTTCCGTGCCTTGTAATCATTAAATTATTTATATTTAAAAACACAAAGTGTTATAGATCATGTATTCATAAATAAAGGTATTATCCCTCATAAATATAATAAAAAACTAACCACATAATTTAAGTTATACATTTATATTCTATTATAAGATATAATAACACATTTATCCATTTATTAAATATAGTGAACTTACATGAAAATGGGTATAACTCTTTCAATGGTGTTTTATTTCAGATTTCATCCAAAAATTATTGAAAAACTATTATGATGGTGAATTTCATTGATAGATCAAGAATTTTTCCACCTTCCGGATCAAATTTTTTATCTATAGTTATTTTTTCTTTTCATCCATTCTTCCATGCACAAAAATAGATGCACTGAACCCTTCTTCTTACTTATTACTTTTTTCATCATTTAATAGATTATTTTAATAAATCATGATACCCAATATCATGATATTTAATATTTATAAGAACACATTATATTTCAATCATTCAATTATTTCAAATTAATAAGAATTATTGTGTATGTCATGGTAGTGTCGAGTGGTAAAACACCCACGATAGAACCTAATGATAACTCGTGGAGATAAAACCAGATGATAGAACATGGTGGAATAAATAATGGTTTCACCTTAAATTATAATAGAAATGGTATAATATTTTTATAACCCATAGTGTTATAACTTATTAGGAGATCCTAGTGGTATCCCCTAGTGGTAGAACATGATGGTATTAACCGGTGGTGCCACATAAACATCTTCACCCAAATAGAATAATATAAATGATGGTGCAACAAACCAACCCGAATACGCTCTCAAACTAGTACCCAACCAAACCTTTCACATATCAAAATGGTGTTCCCATTCCCCAGGGACTGGTATGTAGCACCCTAACATCAAACATTAATCAGAGGGAACTAGTTTTCTTAACTTGAAGAAACAACATGGAATGTATATATAAAGAGAGAGTAGTGAAAAGTGATATATATTACATAAATGAAAAAATGGAAACTAAATAACTTAAAGTAGTTAAAATCACCATATAAATGTCCAAACATCAATGGAAAATAAAATATTTGCTTCTACTCGATGTAATATCATATGAAAACCCATACTATCACAACACTAGCTACCCAAACTCAACTAACTAGAAACCACACCACCTCACTTCAGCACCTTTCCATTCCCTTCATTGAAAGAAATTCCAACAACTATGCACTACTGCCGAGGTATGTAGGGTGTGAGCTATTAGTCTTTGTATGATCCCATGCAGGTGTTCCATAATAAGTCTTTGTAAAAATAACTCAAGAATCTTGTTTAACATATAACACAGAGTTATTAGTAGTAAACTCGTTTTTATCAAAACCATGGAAAACATTTTACTCTTTTCAAACGATTCTAAAATTAAGGCATCTATATCAATTACATGAATAAATTCCATTATCATTTCTCAGTAACCAATTAATACATACCACATACCAAATAGTAAAAATCCCAGAACATGTAAATCATGTCAAGAAACTCAATAGGATAGAATATCATATTTCTCATACCATAATGAATGACCAGTTCACAACAATTCTGTAACGCCCCGACCCTAGTTTCCTAGAGTCGGTGCATTATTACATAACATTGGCATGATCACAAGAAAGATCAAATCTCGAAAGACCGATTGGTTTAGTAGCCTTGGAAACACTAGATATATTCATAAGTTTTACATTACATCATAAAATCAAAAACTACTACAACAACATAATGTTTCCACAGTCCACACTACAATCCCCTCATAATATCCCTGCAGGTCATTCATAACTTACATCTTCACTTCCTGGGAAAAATAAAACATAGAAAAGGGGTGAGCTCAAATGCCCAGTAAGGATAACAATATAGCGGAAACTTTCATCAATAAGAATAAACATTTAAGGCAATGTATAACTAAAACAAAAGCCTTTTAAACATGAACTTTCAACATGGTATGGCATAAATAAAATGAAATAATGCCATTTACTTATTCACATGGATATTCCACTAATCGAATAATCACATGAAAAAATAAATAACCACTTTCATAATGTTGGAATGCATAATGCCAGACTATCATAACCACATAGCCAAGGCCTCGTGCCAAGACTAAAAATAAGATTTTGTCAAGGCCTTGTGCCAAGACACTAGTTTGTCTCATGAGACCTACCGATGCATCGAGGAGCTATAGCGGGCTCCACCCGTCACTTATTAAGTCCAATGCATTCCCATATGAAAAGGTTTAAACATAACATAAACATTCGTATTAAAACTAGCATACGAAATTTCAATACTTTCACAATAAACTATGAATGGTATAAAAATAGCACATCCACAGTCAAACATATCACAAAACCTTCAATACAATATAGAAGTTTTGTATCATAATAAATCAACTTCAAATAATCTTAAAATCCATCAAAGGATGTTGACATAGATGAAATCAAAATTCTTTTTAAAGAATAATTTAAGATCCATATAAAATAAAACATTTTCTTTGAAAATATTCTTATAAGCTTGTAAGGAAAGCTTTAAAGATTTTATAACGGCGTAAAATAACCGCACCCGCCGTATAAGTTAAAAAAAACATTCTTACCTCAATTCTGTCGAAAAGGTTAAAAAGGACCTTGTTTTGAAAACGACGGAAAGATTCCTTTATAAACCTCTTATACAAAGTCAAACAAGGGTATAAATGACTTTAACCCATATTCTTGTAAATAGTAAAAATGTTTTGAAATACATTTCGAAGAAACATGGATGTGGATGATAACGAGATCCCAGTAGATTATTACGTATAAACAACCTCGGATAAAGAAGAGATTGTGAAATAACCCTTACCTTGTACTTTTCCTTGGTTGGGGTAGGTTAACCTCCTGTATAATGGTGAAATAATTGTTATTAAATTATACAAGAATCATATATATTAATATGATATCATATATGATCTTTTAACATTGATTTATTAATAATATCTTAGAATTATCATCGTTTCGGGTGTTAACTTACTCATTTTCTTTTATGTGTTTTGTTACATAAGCCATGTTTGTTGTATCTTATTCATATCCAGAATGATATCAAGTCCTTAAACATCATTTTTAAATCATAAAATGATAATTATACTTGAATGGATACGATGGAGAATGAATCTCATCGCGTTCGTGGAGACGGTAGTCCGTACGTACGCACGAGCGACAATATCATTCTTTTGATATTAAAATAATATATAAATGGATGGTATATCATATATACAGAATCATTAACATGTTATATTTATTATTTACATGAGTTACACATCATTATTATACCCATCCAAATAATATTATATTGAATAACAATTACACCACGACGTGGAGACGGTAAGCCGTACGTACGCACGTATGGTGACATGTTATTCAAAGGGTGGATAGAATACTGAATATGATTGTACCATATTTATAATAACATCACAGTATATGTGAGATACTGGAGTTATTATTTCAGAATGGTAAGAACAAAGGAAGAAGAAGTGGAAGAAGAAATGAACTTAGAAAAGGGTGGTGAAATCATTACCTCTTCTTCGGGTTCTTCCTTTTGATTTGATCAAAAGGGCTCCTTAGGTTGGCTTTCTGATCAAACTAAGGCCTATAGGTTGTATTGAGGGATGTTGGGAGAGTATTTGGGCAGAGTTTGGCCGAACCAAAAGGCTTTGAAGGTGTGAAGAAATGAGAAGGAGGAGTGCCCTTTTATAAGAGGGGTGAGGGGCACCTTTGGAAAAGTTAGAAATATTAATTTATAATAAATTCATATTCGGTTTACAAAGGCTCCAAAGTTGACTATTCAAAGGATGAGGTGTGGATAGGTCGAAAACAACTCATCCAATAGAATTTAGACAGGTTTGGGTACTTATATTAACCTTATCTTTAAGTATTAACTCTAAGTTAATTAGTTTCACTTTTACAATGTCTCTTTGTATTTTTATATAATATGATTAATAAACTTACTATATACATCCAAGCGACCCCCAAGTGGTCCATTAATAAGGAACCTATCATAATATAAGTCTCTTGGCCGAACCTTAGATTTTTAGGAATTTAATATCAATTAATAATATAATATTTGTTTTAAGAACTCTTTTATGTCAATTTTGACACTATTCAATAGTTGATTTTTGTGAAACTCCTAACAGATTGATTACTTCGAACAAAGTCAATTAAATCAATCCTAATATATCATATTATCATAGAAAATTAGTTTAATTCATTAAAAGTTTCATATTATAATTATTTGGGTATTTATAAGATCAATTATTTTTATTTTTCACTATTTTAGTAATTACTGCATCATCATTGTGTCATAAATAAAATAAATTATATAATGTCTAAAAATTATAAATAAAATATCATTATGTAGGAAATCTTTTTAGCTTTCTAATTAATATTTATAATCGAAAATCCAAACATGTATAACCCTATGTAAAAATTGTTCTTCTAAAAGATGTAAGCTTATGCCATTTTTATTTTTATTTTAACTTTATTAATATAAAGTGTCCCTACCACATACAAGTGGCTCCAAGGGGTCCCCAAATTGACCAAAGGATGCCCATGGTCGGGTATGTGTCCACCAATAAGGTTAGGACACGTTTTAGGGTAATTTTTTATTATTATAATATTATTTTTTTAACCCTTATTTACCGGATTTACCCTTTAACCATGGTAAATAAAATATTTACCACAGTAACTATTCAAAATGTCTAAAAATAAAAGTTACCTATTTACACAATTTGAACATCCTGATTCCAAATATGGAATCCATTTTCCTAAATTCAAAACACAGAAGTGGCAGAAATTAATTTAAAATTAATTCCCGCAGTCAAAACAAAAAGCGTGTTTTTAAGAGATAATAACTATCAAAAGATTGACACTTGTTTATGTTCGGTTTAATTGTAAAATTATGTCCAATGATAAACATTAAATTGAATGGTAAAAATATATTCTAAATATACTTTAAAACCACTCAAATTCATAATTTATCACTATTAATTATTTTGATTAAAAAAGTTGTTTTTAATTAAAATTTAGAAATTTTCACTATTCATCAAAATATGAAAGTTATCCGAAATGTACCAAAATTTCACCCTAGGCTAATTTTGATATTCCGAATCCAAAAATTAAGTCCATTTTGAAATATAGAATATATATGATTTCAAAAAGTAGGTATTACTATTCACAACGGCTAGTTTAATTAGTTGTGGTGTGTGTTAGAACTCGAGGTTGCGTACAACACACGCTATCGCATTATTCGAAGGGAAACGTACCGTAGAAGCTTGGGGTGTTACAAATTCCATAGAACATAGGACTAAATATTAGAGTAATACCGCATGAGTGATCCTATAAAAAATGTAAATAACTTTTCCCCAGAACAACAAGAGTAGGGATAATAAGAAAAACCCATGAGAAAACCTTCCAATTGTAATATAGATAATGACCCTAAGATAAACCTTAAATCTATGTACCCAACGATTTCCATGTGATAAATTTCATAAATGAGTTTCATGATTTAAAAATACCCATTTTTTCATTTACTAAAAACCTAGTAAAAACACAAATTTTCAGAAATTCATTTACACAAAAAAACAAATCATGCCAAATTTATGTATAAATCAATTTATAGAAACAATAGTAGTATAATTCATCTAACAGAGGCTATATATAGACCCAAAAACCTAAAATAAGTGGTAATACATTCCCAAAGAGGATACATTAATAGGAAGATTCCAATTATAGAAATAGATTCCCTCAAGAACATACAATTTCCTCACAAAAAAACAATACCTTACCCCAGAATAAGACTTCACAAAAAATCTAGAAAGTGGAAAATGAAATATTATTATGGATTAATGGACTTGAAAATGAAGTGAAACTACTCTAATATGACTGAAAATACAAATAAGATGAAATTATTACTCAATAATAGCGATGTTATCTTACTACAATAGTGATCCAACACAAAAAATTCTTAATCTAGAATGAACATGGACTCCCAAAATAAACGTAGTAGACTTCTGGGTCGAGAGCCAAATGGGGTGTTGGTTAATGAAATAAAATTTCAGCTGGGAGGAACAACAAAAGATGATATAAGGATAGTAACACATTGGCTAAATTCTATACACATCATGTAATCTGAGTTTATTGTATTCTAAAAAACCAAGTAACTTTTTATTAAATTTAAATATTGAAAACATACATGGTGTGTAAATATTACATTCCATGTATTACCTTCACATAGTTTTCTGTGCTCACGAATTGTGTATGGAGACTAGTTACACATCATTTAAACCATTTACAAACCATTTATTCTTTTATCACATATAATAAAACTTAGATTATTACACAAAAATATAAAACTAACTTGGGTGTCTCCACACTCAAGAAGAACCCAACCATTCACTAGAAAAACACATACTCAGAATATGTTAATTGAATCCAACATACAACCTTAAAAATTATACCAGTTTCCAAAATATATGCTCACCATCTTTAGGAGACCCATGATGCACCTAATTAAAGTGTAAAACTATAAACGAGAAGGAAAATTTCAGAATAATAGATATGACATGTTACAAACTCTAAACCATAAGACTTACCATACTTGAGAAATCATGAGGGGGAATAAATTCTAGTAAATATGTGATGTAATATCTCCCTTATAAATGATTTCATCACCCATGTATCCTGAGAATATGATCCATTCTCTATAAAACCCTAGTCGATTGAATTGAATTCCCATGCAACACATTCAATTGAGATTCAACGATGTCAACAGTTCCAAAAAAAAATATCTAGCTGATAATAAATAACTTCCCAACTATGAACATGAGAGGTATTAGGATGATATTCCATGAGATTTGAAATGTGGTAAAAATAATGAATGCATGTTAACTGATCATGAAATAAAAAATTATAAGAAACTTTCCCAAGACACTTGATTACCCCAAATGTTATAACATATCATAGAACCAAATATCCATATTTTCTAGGATGACAATGACCCAATTGAGGATTAACTTGTATGAAAACCCAGTAAACTAAAAAAACTCAAAAGGATGATTGCATTGACCCTCATAAAATTTATTCTAACTATGGGCTATAAATAGATTCCTACGTATATCCTGAATCCTTATAGTCATCTCCTGAACCATACTAGACCCCATCAATGATTCTATGTGCACTTCATCCCATCAATGTGGTGACCTACATAGGAAACTATTAAATTGATCGAAAGGATCCTTTCCAATTTAAAACTAATTATTGGTTTTATTAGAAATCTCAATCCGTACCTGGTGTCTATACCATGATACACCAAAATAATTTACATAAGCATCTAAAATATACTTGAAAATCTGAATAGCACACTCAATCTAATCATCAAGCTGTGGATGGAAAATTGTACATAATATGACTTGATTCCCTATTGCATCCTGGACAATCCTATATAACCATGAAGTAAAAATCATACCCCTTTCTTAAACAATTGTATAAATAATCTCATGTATCCTCAAAATTTTCATATACATACACAACATACACAGATGATCAACTTTTGTGGTGTCTTTGATCAGAAAAAAATGACTATATATTTTCAAACAATCAATAAGAAAATATATATCATTTCTCCCTCAAGGTTTAGATGGTAATACTAACTCAATATCCAAGAATAAGTCATATAATTTCCAAAGTGACATTAAAAATTGGAAGAATCAAAACATAAGGTTTTGAATACCCAATTTTTATTTTTATTCTTGTGTAAAAGTGGGAAACATAATCAGTAATGTAACAAATCATACCCGTTAACTAGTATTTACGTATCATGTTTTAAAAATTATTTGTACTTACCAGATGAAGACCCCATGAATAACTATGAAAATAAAACAAAACTAATCTCCACATTAATATGGGAACAACAAACTAATAACCAAAATGTAAAATACCATCTGAAGAAGGATACTAACTCAAAATTGTCTCCCCGCCATATAGGGTGTCATGAACTCCTCTGAACTCAATATCTTGATGTTGGCACTTCATAATATACTCATAGAGAGATGAGGATAACTAAATTGTGTTTAGAATCCAACCTATAAAAACTTTGTTAGATTGCATATGTAAATTAAAAAACTCCTCATTAGGTACCACTCTTCATTCAATTCCAAAACATCCAACAGGGGTGAGTTCCTTATAAGAGTGTCTGCAAAGGCATTCTCAATTCCTAGATTTTAGGACATATTGATGTCGAACATCTTATGGTATTCCTTGAACTACCACTATCTAATAGGAAATTCTTTCTAAAATATATAATCAATCACTTTTGATCAGAAAATATAATACCCCTTTCCCTAATGATTTCATAGACCCTCAAGTCAGGAAACCTCAAAAATCACCATTATACTCTCTGATGGATAAAATATATCAAATATATGATCAATATGGCCCAGCTATTCCTCCACCACATTAGGTACATTTTTACCTTTTATGGATGGTGGCATCTAAAGCTAGAACACCGCTGATAAATCAATTTCTACCACATCACCTGGATATACATCAGAAAATGCATTATGATCTTCTGGAAAATAATGACCAAATAACACAAACATCCCATATGATAGTCTCAATCATATTCTTATATATCAGATGATTTATTTGAGAAGCATCAGCTACCCCTTCCTGAGGAACGGATAGAACACTTCTTGGGGGCATACCACATCATAGTGAAATAGAAGAAACTACCAAAATGTATAAGAATATCAATTCAAAATATAATCCCTATAAGAAAAAAAATATTAACATTAAAAATATAAAATAAGAGACACAAATACAATGGTTACATGAGTCTTAATTTTACCAAATATGTCAAGGAACTCCATGTAATATAAATCTTAAGCCATGAAAATATGATATTTAGCCAACGAGACATCCAAAGAAAATAATTATTGAGGACATAACACCTCTCATAAAAAACTATAATGAAAAAACCTAAATACCCTCTCAAATTGGTACCCAATTTGACCCATCACATACCTGAAGGGTCTTCTTAATCCCCATGGGTTGGATATTGATACTTAGGAATCAAATACAAACCAAGGGGAATGTTTTCTCCCAACCTGAATCAATAATATGGAATGTTAATATAAATAGAAAACAATTAACACACACACACACATATTCCATAACTGAAATAAATAGAAGAAACCAATCAACTCAATGTAGCTACTATATCCTTGTACAATTCCCTACATAGAATAACAATAAACCCAAAACAACTACTCCATGCAATAGCATGTCAAAAACCCCACTATCTCACCACGATCAAGAAAAAATCAACTGACCCGAAACCTCAACACCTCACTATGGATCCATTTCATTCCATAGATCAAAATACATATTATAGTCTTCACACCATTGATAAGTAACACATTGTGTGAGAAAATAGGATCAGTTGGATCCCACCAATGATTTCTATAAAAATTACCTTTACAAATAATGCATGTGATCTATCTTAGATTAAAATATGTAATGATCATTACTAATAGTTAATCAAAATCATGGTAAATGTTTTCCCTTTTTTGTAACAATTTCAGAATAAATGAAGGTATAGTAATTTTAATCATAAATTTCATTATAATTTATCAAAAAAAAATCATGTATATCACAACCAAAACTATAAAAATACAATTAGAATTAAATCTTGTGATGGAACATGATAGGTTGGGCATGTAGTCTACTCATACATGAACTAATTACGGGTGCACAATAAGTCCTTAGAACACATGCATAAGGAGAAGGGTAACACCCCATGACTGAAACCCCCCAAAAATGTCATGAACATATCCCAACAATAGTAGGCTTATAAAGAAGAATAAATCCCTATGTGAAAACCTCAAAATGGTAATAAGGATGATATCACTAGGATAAACCTTCCACCTTCATACCCATGGAATTCCATGTTATTATTTTCATAAATAATTTCAATAAATTGAAAATACATATTTTTTTCATTTACTAAAAACTGTGGAAGCCTCACCTTTTATCAAAAATCCATATACATAGACAAAAATATATTTCCAAATTCATTTATCAATCAGTTAACAAAAAATAAGGAATAAAATTCATCCAATAGAGGCTAGTGATAGAATTAACTACCATGAACTTAGGGATGTATATTAAGACAATGGATCCACTAATAATATGATTACCACAAAACAATGGATCTACTCAAGAATGTATAACTAAGGCACAACCAAAAATAATAATTTCCCCAAAAAATATACAATGGATCCATAAAAAGGAAACATCATTATGGATCAAAATACTGATAATGCAATGAAATGACCCTACCATGATCCATGAAATGAACGAGAATAATGTCTTACTAACCAGTAGAAATGGGATCTAACTACAATGGTCATCTAATTTTTAATGAATCATTAACAAATGAAGGAACACTCCAAAAATCACCATATAATTGTCACGACCCATCTTTGGGACCCATTCTGTGACTACCCAAAGCATACCTTCGATAGGCCTGGGGCTAGTGACTAGCACCAAAGGCGTAAATCCCTATGTTGGGAAAGAGTTACCTTTATAAAAAGTAAACACACACAATCAGAGTACACAAATGAAAGAAAAGCACTAAGCAATAATATATATAAAAGAAGTGATGGAAAGTAAAAGGGGCCAGAAATACAATCCCAAAAGTAATTAATAGGTACAACTGAAAGCAAGTTCAAATGAAAAAGGGACAAATAACTGAAAGGCAAAGAGAATATCATGGATCGTCCTCTGGGGTTCCTACCTGAAGGGTATGAATAGATGTCCACCTCATCACTTCACGTCCATCAGACTCCTCTATGTACCGACTCGTCGTAAGGTCCACCTCCGGGTACCGTCCATTCCTGATGCTCTCGGCCTCCGTCAGCGATGTATGTTGTCTACATCCAACACAACGAGGTTCAGGCATAGCCTGTGCAGGGGTGAGTATAATGATACTTAGTAGGGATCCCGAGACCCTCAAGGTCTCACAAAATCCAACAAGGATACCACAAAGTATGAAATCAATGGATAACACTTACTTATGTATATTCCCATACATATACCTAAGTTATTTAGTAACACATCTCAAACATGAAGAAAACATGAATTTCACTGACTTAGATCAAACAAGGATTTTCATTATCGAAACCATGACTACTGGAGAACTCCTACTATCATGAAGTGCTACGAAGAAGTATAGAATTACAATTGATTAGTTGTGATGCCAGATCATCTTATTTTTTCAAGAGGCACTGCTTCTGATTATACGAAGTCTGACCCACACAGGATCGATATGTACTAACCCCCATAATGACCCACACAGGACCTGACCCACATAGGATCGGTATGCGCTGACCCACACAGGATCATTGAGCACTGACCCACACAAGATCAGTATGCGCTGACCCACATAGGATCGTTGAGCGCTAACCCACACAGTATATGACAAACATAGGATCAGTATGCGCTGACCCACATAGGATCGTTGAGCGCTGACCAACATAGAATAGATAGGTACTAACCCCTGCGATGACCCACATAGGATCCGACCCACCCAGAGTCAATAGGTAACTAACCTCTGTATTATCCATCTCCAACCTCCACCTCACTGCCAACCACTGGATTCCTCACACCTAGTGTGCTCGAGTTTCTTAGAATCTATCCCTCGAGATATCTGTCATACCACAACCGCCACTGAACTCCACGGAGGAGTAACCCAAATTACCACCATGTCGTAAGGGTTCCAACATGATTGGCGGTGCGTCAATTGGGTGCCCGGTCTTTGTATTATTGGCATTTCCATTCAAGGGGCCTGGTTGGTTTTTAGGTTCAAACCAACCTGACCTTACACCAACTATGTCCAAACCTCTAGTGGGGTATGCTAAAAGAATCGTCTCACTCCAAGCCTTCCATCGCCGCATGCGGTTTGTCAAACGAACACATGTAGCCCAATATAGGGGTGAAAAGTGTAAAATGGCCAAATGGGTCTGGGTCCGGCCCGACCCCTTCGGAACAACCCGACCGACCCAGTATATACTGGGGTCTGACCCGGCCCGCGGGTCCGACCCGGTCTAAGGATGAAGCCTAGCCTGAGGGGGTGGCCCGGCTCGAGGGCGGCCCGAACAGAGGGGGTGGCCCAGCCTGAGGAGGTGGCTTGGCCTGAGGGTGGCCTTGTCCGGCAGCCCGGTGGCTCGCGGGGTCCTCCTAAGCTGCAGCCAGGGAGGAAAGTCGCGCAACCCCCTGGCTACCCGAATGACTTTTCCATTCAGGTCTGAGCCGAAATCGGCACCAGGTGGTGCCGTTCAAGAACACGCGAGACCCAATAGGGTCACGCTCCTCCTGGTTTTCCAGAGTGGCCAGCCTCTCCCACTCCATGGTGGTCGGCCCGACCGACCACAACTGCACCTCCACCACAGCGCGACGATGTCGTTGTTCTGATGCCCTCCACACGGCGTGATGGCGCCGCACCTCTTCCGCCGCGGCCCAGCCCTGCCACAGCCCCCTTCTTTCCCCGTGCGGCGTGACGACGCTGCCCCATCACCGCCGCAACCCGGCCAGGCCTCAACCCTTTTTCCGCTTGTCACGGTGGTGTCATGCCCTCTTGGAGACCCGACGGCTCTTGCACCACCGGTTTTCCTCACGATTGGTTTTCTTTGCGATCGGTCTGATGCCAACCACCATTGCACCACCTCCATCATCAGAAAAAGTGAACAACAAAGGGGGAGGGTCAGCCGTGTTCGTGCAGTCCGAGCCCTCCTCATTGTGATGATATAAATTGGCAAAAATGTGCTCAACAAATGATGAAGAACATAGGGTAAAACTCATACATAAAATAACACATACCTCGCTTGTTGATCGTTGACAGTGGAATTAGAGGAATGGAGGATGTAGATTCATCATTCGTCGTGTTCTCCATGCACTCCATATTCTCACGCTCGTGTGTCAGAAATTGTTCGGAGGTGACGAAGTCGAAGATATAATTCTTTGTGTTCTTCATTGGAGAGTTCTCCTCCTTCCCCAAGCTCCATCTAAATGATTATGCCAACCAAAATAAAATAAAAGCATAGCCTCTATTATAATGGTTGGCATGAATTCAAATGGATTCAATTAATTAATTTCAAGGGTTTAATTAATTAATTATGTGTGATTTGGCACATTCAAATAATGGGGGAAGGTGAAGAGTTGATATCCCACATAAATGGGGGGTTAAAGGGGGCTTTAAATCCAGGGTGTCCCCCACCCCCAACCTTCACTTGGAGGATTTAAGCGCCACAATAAAAATAAGTTTCACTCTTATTTTTATTTAATTTATTTAAAAACCCCAAAAATTAACTTCCATTCTCATTAGAACGCAACTATAATGAATGTCTCACTAAGAAATCACCGACACTGCAAGTTCAAGGGTGCCTTCAAATTTCAATTCCAAGCACTGGTTCAAAAAATATAAAATGCCACTCGCACATTTACTGATCATACCCAAAAAAATGTTCAGAAAATTAATATCAGCCATCCTCGACTAGCGCTGATTGAGGTTAGTCTCTGACTAGGTGAATCATTCCCCAAAAAAGGCAAATTTACCCTCATATTTCCAATCCGAGTTACCGTTTAAATGTTATGAATTTTACAATAAAATAATTTTCACTTAATTATTTTATTTGCGGCCAAAAACTAACTTTCTCTGGCAGCCCTCGCCGACCCAGGTTAGTATCTTCTTAAATAAAGACTACCTTAATGAGTTCAGTGGTGCTCTCATATTTTTAATCCAATTCACCATTTGTGAGTTAGAAGCATTTGAAAAATATAATAACTATATTTAATTGTTTTATTTAGTGTGATTCCATTTTCGGGTTTTTTCACAGGAGTCCCGTGCCGACTAAAATTAAGTCATGCCTAGGGTAAAACCTCTATGCTGAGCACAATGGTGGCCTCATATTTCTAATCCGAGTAACCGTTTATGATTTATTCCACTTTTTTCAAGAAAACTGCATACACACGTTAATTTAAGCTTAAAAAAACTTCTACGGATCATTCCAGGCACTCCGGTCCTCTGAATCACAAACCGTCAGAAACTGTAGACTCGTAAAATTCCTATGAATTTACAAAAATATTTTACATAGAATTTATAGGTATTTACAATAATACTTATAGGTTGATATCTATTGGAGACACGTATGAATGAAATTAAATTTCAGTCGAGCGACACCATAAAATATACCCTCTTGATGGTTACACAAGAATTGTAACTCTTTTACACATTGTAAAATCTAATATTCTTAAGTACGTTGAAAAACCCTTCACATTTTTATTAAAACCCAATATTTGAACTCACATGGTGTGTAACTCCTACTCAGCATTTATTATTTTCCCACTATTTACTATGTTCACAACTTGTGTTTGGGGACCAAATACACGTCATGTATACCCATTACATGATGTCTAATCTCCCAATGCACATAAAAAAGATTATATTCTTTAATAAAAAACTCAATTCAAATCATGTTTTCCCACTCTCAGGAAAAACCCTACAACCGCATTAACACATTTACACCTAAACTCTATTAAATCAAATAGACATACATCCATGAACATTTGGTAATTGTTTTTGAAAAATCACTCCATGCACAGGAGTCCTAATATTAAACCAATTAATGATGAAAAATAGAATATGGAAAGGAAAACCTATATGAAAACAACATGATATTATAGGGAAAAGAACTGCTAGTAGTACACCTAAAAATTCTACATTTTAAATCATTTTATAAGTGTAAAAAAAATTAAACATCATAAAATATTTTATTTCCTTCTTACTGGCCTCTAAACCCAAACCAACGTTATAAACCAAATAATCTGGAAAATCTCCCCATTCAGGGTTTTTTTAACCTTGGAGGATAAATCACCAAAGTATTAGAAATCTAGAATTTGATCAAATTCCAAGAATTTGTAGCCTACATGATCATTCATGGTGTTGGATATATATATATATATATATATATTGTTAAGAAATAATTCAATTTTGTTATAAAAAATGAACAATAAAAACATTAAAATAAAAATTAGCATATAATTATACAAAAAATTCCTACAAGAACATAAAAATATTAACTTTATTGTAAGTACCCAGTTCATATTCATGAGATACAGGTTTCTTCATTTCTCGTTTCCTTAATTATTTTTGAGAAAATAAGGAAAATGGATGAAAACCCTAAATTTTTTGACTACACACCATGTACTTTTCAAGACATTGTGTACTTGGCAGTGTGGAAGGGGTACACATGGTGTGTAGGTCGGTCGACGATGATGGGTGTAAAAACCTACTACACACCATGTAGTGGGTATTTACACGCCGTGTAGTGGGTATTTACACACCCTGTAGTCAGTCGGCACGTGAACTGTAAGGTGGTAGAAGTAGCCACCTGTTGAGCGACAGTACACGCCATGTAGTTGGGAATACACATCGTGTGCTCATGTTGATAGATGAACAGTGCCACGCTGGTGAGAAGCCTCCGAAGGAACAATTAAAAAAATGAAAACTATATGCTGTGTACCCAATAGTACCCGCCAGGTATTATATTTTTTTCTTAAAATGGGTAGTAGCCTCCCTTGTTCACAAGGAAGGCTTAGAACCGGAGAAGGAGTCGGGGGAGAGGGCCGAACCTTCAAAGAGATCCAGATCGCACACCGGGAATCTGATTCTGCCTATGTTGACCTCGTTGGAACCGTATGGGTAAGCCTCTCCTTCTCCTTAAGCTATTCTTACCAATTCATTCTTGAGGGAATGTTATTTAGGTTTTAACGTGTTGTTGTTTTTCCCAGATCTACGTCATTCTTCGGCGTTTATGGAAGCGTCGTTCACCTATATCGATCAAGGGTGATCGAGGTAGGTGGCTTAGTGTTTAAATTCTAACTGCTGTGCATTTTTGTGTACCATTGAGCTACGAACCCATGTTGGGGTGTCATGTGGCTGAGTCCTTGGCTGTTTTTTGAATACCTATAATTGTATAGGTAATTAAATGTGATAATAAGACGTTGTTTGGGATAGATTCTTGAATCCAGGACCACCCTAGGAGTGCATTCCTCTGCTTAACCGTTTGGCCGGATACCTGAGGGTATTCTATTGTGATAATAATTATTGCATTTCCATAATAGGGATTGCATGTGTATTGCTTGTATATATATTGGGCATGTTCCGAATGCTTGTTAGACCGAGGGCAGTGATTTACTTAGCCTGAGGATAGTGTTTTCTTTAGCCTGAGGAAAGTGGTTATTTTAGCCCGAGGGAAACTTATTTCGAGCCTGTGGGAAATAGACTCTTTGCCTGAGGGAGACACTTCATATGCCTGATGGAAATATTTGTTACGACTATGGGCAATTACTTGCAGGTTACAATTCTGATTACATGATGGTAAGGGTTTGCGTGTCTGAGGACACTGACTGTTACATAGATAATTCACGACGGTGGTTTACTTTTATTTAATTATTAAATGAATAATAAAATGGCAACATAATTAGTAAAGTTAGTTAATTTTGAGTAATAATTTTTTTATTTCATTTTACTACAACACAATGTTGTTGAATATTTTCACACAGTTGGGCATGGGCCTTTGGTGGGTGCCTACTGGGATTTATTTCTCACACCCTGTTTGGGTCATGTCTTTGGCCCAAACAGATTATGTTTCTGCAGGTGTGGATAAGGGCAAGGGTCCCTATGCAGGTACTTGACTTTTTCTGAGGAGTAGGGGAGCATGGGACCGAGCTTAGGCTCGTGATGATGCCGGCTATTTTGTTTTGTTCTGTTGTACCTGTAATTTCTGTTATGTTGTACTGTATTGTTGTGTAACATGTTCTGGCTGTTTTCTAAGAACATGAGTCATGTTGCATCATTATCTATATAACTAGTTGGTTATCTTTACTGCAGTTGGTTATTTCAATTATGTATGGTTTATTTCCTCTGCTGTTGTTGTATGTTTTATTTAGTAATTCTGCTGTGCTACACTTTAAAAAATGAGGGCATAGTTTCCCCACAAGCAGACCTGGGCCCTCACTACTAGTCAGTATTCTCTGGCATTTGGGGAAATGCACTTGAGGTCATGTGACCAACCGGGTTCGGGGCACCCGTTAAGTGGCACTTAGAACCGGGACGTTACGAAGTGGTATCATAGGGGTTCTTTTCTTTGACTTAATATTTGGAGCCTTAGTCGGGGATAAGACGGAAACTGTAGTAGGTAATGAGATGTGACCGAGAGTTGTTAACCTGTTTACAACGAAAATCCAGTCTTCTTCGTATTTTAGTAATTTGTCTATTTTTGAAATTTTACAGTTGATTTGATTTTCACTGTTGGGTGACACACTTGTGTTTGTGCTGTTTATATTTTATCCATGTGTTCTATTTCGTTTCAACCCAATGAGATGAAGGTATTCCATGTCATGCATAATTTAGGCAGATGCTAGAAATCACATTCCATGCATAGTTTCATGCCAGGTAGGTGCATTAGACATTTCATGTTGTTGTGATAGTTGTTGTGATAGAAAAAAGAATGTTGTTTTGATAGCTACTTTGATAAATACCTCCTATGTGATAGGGTATTTTTTTGTGAGCCTGTTGATAGAATGGATGCCAACATTGGTTTTTGGGGAGTATGGGCCCTCATTGACTGGAATTTGGAGGATCATTGACTATTTATTTTTGTATAATGCATATAAGATTCCAAACATTGATTTGCGGGGAGTCTGGGCCCTCACAGATCAGAATTTGGCACTTTGGTGTTCCTTTTCAGTATTTTATGGGTTCCAGAATAGTATCTGAGCCTTACTGTCTGGAAAATCCAGGATACATGCCATGTAGTTCCTCATACACACACTGTGTGTTCTTCTATTTGGGAAGAAAAGAAAAAATTTTTAGTACATGCCATGTACCCCAAGTACACGTCGTGTAATCTCTTCCCCTATCATAGACCGTGTGGGCAGGGACACCGGAAGGGTATATTCATGGGGAAAACACACCGTATTCTAGATGTACACGCCGTATACCAGATGTACATGTTGTGTAGTGTTGACCCAGAGTCCGGATATGTTACTAACAACACGGACGGAGGAGACCTTAAGACATACACGCCGTGTCCACTTTGGAACACGCCGTGCAGTCTGAACTGGGGAACCAGCCGTGTAACTGACAACATGGGCTGGTGTAATCCTTTCATGTACATTCTATGCATGTATGGAAAATTCCGTGTAGTTTTGAGCCGTGTATCCGGCCGTGTAACTAACAACACGGGTCGACGGAGCTCGTCTAGTACACGCAGTGTGCCTGAGGGACACGCCATGTAGTCTTGACCGGTGGTAGACTGTGTGGACATGACCGTGTGGCTGGGGGAAATGGGGTGGTGTACATGCCGTGTACGGGTGTAACATGCCATGTAGTATCAATCTAAGTAGTCGGCCATGTCAGAAACGACACGGGAAGTTGGAAAATTAAACCATACACGCCGTGTAGATTATATACACGCTGTGTAGTTTTGTTCAACGGGAGCCATGTGGCTTAGCCGTGTAGAAGGAATCGGGAAATGGAAGAAAAGTAAGGTACATGCCGTGTAGTCAGTATACATGCCATGTAGTCTTGTTTTGGAAATCTTTAAATTCCTTCTTCCTCCTGTTACCTTTTGGTCCCTTCGTTTTCAGTCTTTGATAATTTTGATCTAAGGTGTGCGTTTGACCTTGAAGAGTCATGCCGCTGAGATGACCACCTGTTGTTCTCCAAGAGAGCGGCGACGATTATACTCCAGATATGGTGGGCCATGGGCTACCAGTGGATCTTCCAACAGAGCCAGATGTGGTGCCTACTGTTATACCAGACACAGGCACAGATGCACAGTTCCATGTAGGATTTATGCGGTTCATTCCAACCTTTCAGGGAACACTGTCGGCTGCCACATCTATGGCTGAACTGAATCATATATTCCAGCAGCAGCATCCACCTACATATTCAGGGGATGGCGGACCATAGGCTACGAAGTCTTGGCTAGGGATATGCAAAATATTTTCGAGCATCTTAAGATGCCTCTAGGGTGGGGGGTCAAGATCACGATGTACATGCTGCGTGATTCCTCCAAGAGGTGGTGGGATGTTTCCACTCAGACAGAGAATCACAGAGACATGGCATGGAATTATTTTCAAAGATCTTTATATGAATTATTCTTCCCAGATATGCTAAGGGTAGATAGGGCCCAAGAGTTCATGAATCTACAGCAGGGCGCTATGTAGGTGATTGATTATTCTGTTCGTTTCAACGATTTTCAGTGTTTTGAACCCGTTATGGTGGGTGATGAGACATAAAGGGCCAGACGTTTTGAGGATGGTCTTAGGTATGATATCCATGCGCAGGTGAATGTTTTTAGGTTTCCCACAGTACATGATATTGTGAACCAGGCACTAATTATAGAGAGGAACCTTTGAGAAGCTAGTTGTGCAGGCCAGGGCGGTTCGACACCAGTTTCTGGTCCAATTTCTACTGGAAAGTGGAAGAGATAGATAGATTTCTCTCATGGTGGCATTACAAGTTAGAATCATCTTTTAGGTGGTCAAGTTAGGAGCTACCAGTGTGTCTAAGAGGGGCACAGGAGACCACAATGTTCATGTGACCCATTGGAGTGACGAGCTTTCCACAAGATGGGTCATCTATAGAACTTTTGTAGGTCATTTCCACCAGTGGCTAGGGAGAGAGGATCTGTGCAGACTCCACATGCAGGAGCAGGACCAACATCTTCTTACTAGTTGAGAAACCAGAATACGTCAGGGATTGCAGGAATAGATGGTGGTTGTGGTCATGGTAGCCAGACACCAGGATCTCAGAGGCAGCAGGGTGGGACAGATCAGGGTAGCCAAGATGTGTCGTAGGGCCGCGACACTGGGCAGGAATATGTAGTGCAATAGGCCCAACATGAGCAGGATCCCAGACCTTCTACTATTAGAGGTACTATTCTGGTAGCTTTTTTTTTCTTATCTTTAGTACTTTTTGATACGGGTGCTACACATAGCTTTGTATCTATGCCTATTGGGATATCCTTGGGCTCTATTTTTTTCTTCTTCTGTTGTTATGATGCTAAACACTCTTTTGGGAACTTGAATGGCTGGTGTGCGTTAGTGAAAGGAGTGCCCATAGAGGTTGGTGGTTGTCACTTTCAATGGAAAATCTATGTCTTAGAGATGAAGAATTGTGATATCATTCTCATGATGGAATAGTTGGTTCCCTTTGTGGACTTCTGTCATCGTAGGGTGAGTTTCACATCACCAGAGGGTGGATAGTTTCTATTCAAAGGTGAATGGGATGTTCAAGCAAGTCCAGTTGGAGCAGAGCATCACAAGAGAGGTGGTGTGATAGGCCAGATTCCGAGTTTATATCTAGATGATCAGGGGACTTGTTAGAAGGATTTCCCTCCAGTGGTTGATTGTTTCAGGGATGTATTCCCATACGACTTTTCAGGTCTACCTCCGGAGCTTGAGTTGGATTTCTCTATTGAGCTTGTTCCAGGAGCAACATCGGTGTCCATTCCTCTTTATAAGATGGCTACACCAGAGTTGAAGGATATCAGGAGACAGTTAGAGGAGTTACAAGAAAAAGGTTTTATCCGACCCAGTACTTCTCCTTGGGGTTCGCCCGTCCTCTTTGCGAAGAAGGAAGATGGTACCCTCAGACTCTATGTGGATTATCGAAAGCTGAACCAGTTGAAGGTTAATAACCGATATCCCTTTATTAGGATTGATGATAATTTTGATTAACTTCATGGAACATGAGTGTTCATGAAGATTGACTTAAGATCAGGATATCATCAGCTGCGTGTGATACCATAAGATATACTGTTTATAACTTTTCAGAGTAGATATGGTCTATACGAGTACTTGGTTAGGCCTTTTGGACTCACGAACGTGCCATCAGTTTTCATGGATCTGATGAATCGTGTGTTCCATCCTTATCTAGATTCTTTTGTGGTAGTTTGTATGAATGATATTTTGGTGTACTCTCACACTCGACAAGACAAGGCCAACCATCTTGATATCGTACTTAGTACACTGAGAGAGCATCAGCTATATGCTAAGCTCTCAATGTTCCACTTTTGGATGGACTAGATTCACTTCCTGGGTCCTATCATCTCAGAGGTAGGAGTTGTCGTGGACCCAGAGAAGGTGAGAGCAGTAGTTTCATGGGAGCATCCTAGGAACGTGTTTGAGATAAAGAGTTTCTTAGGGTCAGATGGTTACTACAGATGCTTCATCCAGGACTTCTCTCGCTTAGCAACACCATTGACGAGTTTGACTAAGAAGGGTGTGATGTTCATTTGGACAAAAGCTTTCAAGACAACCTTTCTGGACCTGAAAGGAAGGTTGACATTAGCATCAGTCTTGATACTTCCTGAGTAAGGGAATAGCTATACAGATTACTTTGATGCATCATGTATTGGGCTGGGATAAGTGTTGATGTAGGGAGATCGAGTTGTTGTATATAGTTCTCGGCAGTTGAGGCCACATGAGAGGAATTACCTGACGCATGATCTCGATTTGGATGCAGTTGTTCATGCATTGCGCTGTTGGAGAAATTATCTCTTAGGAGATCATTTTGTGGTTTTCACCGACCACAAAATTCTCAAGTACATCTTTACTCAGCGTGACTTGAATCTGAGATAGTGAAGGTGGGTCAAATAACTTCAGTCCTTCGATTTTGAGCTGGCCTATACACCTGGTAAAGGTAATGTAGTAGCTGATGCATTGAGCAGGAATATTCAGATACATGCAGTGAAGGAGGCCAGTGGTGAGTGGCAGCTTCTGTCTTTGTTCTCTGAGATGCATTTGGAGGTGCATGACATACAAGGGCAAACCTATCTTTCATCTTTAGCTATGACTTATACCCTCTTGGATAGAGTGAAGATGAGACAACTATCTGATCCAGAAGGCCTAGTTCTACGGGAGTCGGTGGTAAGTGAGGACCCTACTCCTGGATGGACAATAGGCGATGATGAGGTAATGCGTTTTCATGGATGAGTATGGGTTCTAGGGGATATACGCCAAGAGTTGTGTGGGAGTTTCATGCTTCAACTTGGGCAGTTCATCCTGGGGTTACCAAGATGTACCGTGACTTGAGACGTTAGTACTGGTGGCTGAGTATGAAGAAAGAAGTAGATGGTTTTGTTACGAGGTGTTCCACCTATCAGCAGGTGGAGGCAGAGAAGCAGAGTCCCGCCGGACTGTTACAACAGTTACCCATTCTAGAGTGGAAATGCGATGATAACGTGATGGACTTCATGACTGGGTTACTGAGGTCACCTCAAGGCAATGATGCTGTGTGGGTTGTTGTGGACATACTCACGAAAGTATCTCACTTATTGCCAATCAAGGAGACCTTTGATGTTGACGAGCTCGGGAAGTTGTATATCTGCGAGGTCATACGTCTTCATGGGGTCCCTCTTTCTATAATTTGAGATAGGGACACCCATTTTACGTATCGTTTCTAACAGAGTTTCCAAAGGGAACTGGGTACACAGGTGCTTCTGAGCACATCTTACCACCCTCAAACCGATGGCCAATTAGAGCATACGATACAGGTACTTGAGGACATGATATTTTCATGCATCCTAGACCTTGGGGGCTTTGGGAGAATCCCATAACTCTGGTCGAGTATGCCTATAATATTTTCCAAGAACCATTGAGATGGAACCTTACGGGGCTTTATATGGTAGGCCATGCTGATCACCCTTGTGCTGGTTAGAGGTTGGTGAGACAGCTTTACTAGGACCACGTCTCGTGCAGGAGACTTATGATCAGGTCCAGTTGATTCATAAGTGAATGACTACCACACAGTATCGACATAAATCTTATGTTGATCTCCGTAGATGACCCTTGGAGTTCGTAGTTGGGGATCAGGTTTTCCTGCGTGTTTTACTGAGGTTGGGACACAGGCGGACCATGAGATAGGGTAAAATTTCACCGAGGTATGTGGGGCCATTTGAGATTTTAGAGAGAGTCGGGCCAGTTTCCTATCAGTTGGAGTTACCACAGAGGTACCAGGCCCTGCATGACGTCTTCCATATATCTCAGCTACGCCGTTATCACTCAGACCTGTATCACGTCTTTCAGCCCGAGGAGGTTGAGCTTGAAGTAGATGCTTCCTTTGAGGAACATCCGATTCGTATCATGGATAGGAGCACTAAGGTTCTTTGGGGATGGTCAGTTCCTCTCGTACGGGTGCTATGGCAGCATGGCTGAGTGCAGGACAAAACCTGGGAGTGGGAGACTGATGTACATGCTCAGTGGATAGAGTTGTTCTGAGCTTTATCTCACCACCCTTGGAATGGAAATTCAAGGACGAATTGCTTTAAGGGGGAAGTTTGTAAGAACCCGGTTCTTATTCTTTAGGTACGAGTTTCTTCTTTTCTATTTTCCTTAATTATTTTTTAGAAAATAAAGAAAATGGAAGAGAAACCTAAATTTTGTGACTACACACTGTGTACTTTTCCACATGCCATGTACTTTGGCCATGTGGAAGGGGTACATAGGGCGTATAGGCCTATCGACGGTGATGGGTGTAAAAATGGACTACACGCCATGTAGTGGGTATTTACACGCCATGTAGTCAGTCTGTAGGTGAACAGTAAGGTGGTGGAAGCATCCGCTAGCTGATCTACAGTACATGCCGTGTAGTCAAGAATACACGCCATGTGCTCATGTCGACATATGAACAATTCCACACTGGAGAGAATCCGCCGAAGGAATAGTTAAAAAAATTAAAACTACACGCTGTGTAACCAATAGCACATGCTGTGTAGTTTGTTATTTCACTTAAAATGGGCAGTATCCTCCCATGTTCACAGGGAAGGCATAGAACTAGAGGAAGAGTCGGGACAGAGGGCCGAACATTCTAGAAGCTCCATATTTCATGTCGGGAATCTGATTCCGCCTCTGTTGATCTCGTTGGAACCATACAGGTAAGTCCTCCTTATCCTTAAGCCGTTCATACCAATTATTTACTGAGGGGAAGTTATTTAGGTTTGAAAGTGTTGTTGTTTTTCCTAGATCTACGTCGTTCTTGGGCGTTTCTGGAAGCATCGTTCACATATATCGATTAGGGGCGATCGAGGTAGGTGTCTAAGTGTTTAAATTCCAACTGTTGTGCGCTTTTGTGTACCGTTGAGCTGCGAACCCATGTTGGGGTGTCATGTGGCTGATTCCTTGTATGTTTTTAAATACATAGAATTATATAGGTAATTAAATGTGTTAATAAAATGTTGTTTGGGATCGCTGCTTGGATTCTGGACCACCCCAGGGGTGCATTCCTCAGTTTATCCATTTGGCCGGATACCCAAGTGTATGCCATTATAATAATAATTATTTAATTTCCTTGAGTGTAATTGCATGTGTATTGCTTGTATATATGTTGGTCATGGCCTGGTTTCTTGTTATCCTGAGGGCAGTGCTTTACTTAGCTTGAGGACAGTGTTTCCTTTAGCCTGAGAGTAGTGGTTATTTTTTCCTGAGGGCAACTTCTTTCGAGCCTATGGGAAATAGACTCTATGCCTGGGGGAGACACTTCGTATTCCTTAGGGCAATATCTGTTATGCCTGTTGACAATTACCTACGGGTTACGATTCTAATTACCTAAGGGTAAGGGTTTGCATGTATGAGGACACTGACTATTACATAGAAAATTCACTGTGGTGGTTTCCTTTTATTGAATGATTAAATGAATAATAAAATGGAAACATAACTGGTAAAGTTAGTTACTTTTGAGTACTTCTTAGTTTATTTCATTTTACTACTGCACACTATTGTTGCATATTTTCACACAGTTGGGCATGGTACTTTGGTTGGTGCCTACTGGGATTTATTTCTCACACCCTGTTTAGGTCATGTCTTCATCCAAGAAAATTATGTTTCTACAGTTGTGGATAAGGGAAATGGTCCCTATGTAGGTACTTGACTTTTTATGGGGAGTAGGGGAGCATGTGACTGAGAATAGGCTCGCGATGCTGCCGACTATTTTTTTTGTTCTGTTGTACCTTTACATTCTATTGTGTTGTATTGTATTGTTGTGTGACATGTTTTGACTATTTTCTTAGAACTTGAAGCATGTTGCATCATTATCTATATAATTTTTTGGTTATTTTTATTGCAGTTTGTTATTTTAAATATGTATGGTTTATTTATTCTGTTGTTGTTGTATGTTTTATTTAGTAAATTCGTTGGGCTACACATTGAAAAATGAGGGAATAGTTTCCCCCTATTAGACCTAGGCCCCACTGCTAGTCAGAAGCCTCTGGAATTTGGGGAAATGTGCTTATGGTCATGTGACAAACCGGGTTTGGGGAACCCATTGAGTGGAACCTGGAACCGGGATGTTACATTTTTTCTTTAATTTTCTTTAATAAGATGTTAAATTAGTTCATTAACCTATGTCGAAATCATATCATACCATTTTATAATCTCCCACTAAATATATTATTCCCTGAAGAGGTAAATCCTATATTAATGGATCAATTATGTTTAAAATTTTCAACCTCATTGATTAAAACATCAAAATAAATGAATTTAGAGAAGACTATATTGAAATATCTTACAATATATTATGGTGAAGTTGAATATCAATCACAAACCATATTATTTTTAATTCATATTTAGACAATGGTTTGCGAATATATTATAAATATTCACTTTTATGGTAATATAATCAAACACCAATTCCTTGAACTCCCTGATCCTTAATAATGTTGTATCAAATATGAATGTGATTCCTTCATGAATTTTGAACCATATTTTATGGAAATATTTATTTCATTCTAACTATCAGATAAAATAATAATTGGTATCTTCACACCCACCTTCAGACAGTCCAACTGTGTTTTCATCGACATCAACTGAGTTGTATAATCCATTTTAGCCAAATATTCTTAATTAATAGTATTTAATGTTATAGAAAATTTCTTTTTTCTATGCTATAACACATATTCATTTTGCAGAAACAATATTCTCCCAAATGATGATATTATTTCATTACTACAACATGCATAATATGCATTACTATAAAAAATCCATATTTTCATTACTCTCATATTTATATCAATTTTTTTACCCTCAATATTAATGTGAATCCTTTATTCAGAACTAAAATGGTACTTCTTTCTAGAACATTGATATCTATATTAATGGTCGATAGAATATAGAGGGAACATTCTTGTTGTTTTATCAAAAAATTAATATCCAATAAACATTCAAATATATCTTCAATTAACATCTTTTCAATATTCAACTTTTCATTTCTTTATTCCCTCTAAAATTGATGTTGAGTCATATTTAGAATCCTCTATTATAAATATTTTATCATTCTCATTTCAATATTTTTATTTTGAATGAATAATGTTATACTTTTCTTGATATATTTTTAGACAGATAATGTTCCCCATTTTTCTGTGTATATAAACGTCAAATAGATCCTTATTTTTTTTAAAAAAACTCACACAATTCATTATCACTTCTATAAAATATGATTTAATTTAAATTATTTTAAAAATAGAGATATACCTATTTCTATATTTAGTGTAGTGATTTATTTACACCTATCCCATTATAAAATTAAATCAATTCATATAGGTGTACATATTAGAATACCTAAATCTTAGGGAATTTTTATCCCATATAAATTTTTCTATACACAAAAAACTGAATTTTAATCTTCTACAAGATTATGTATACATTATAGTTTTATGGAAAAAAACATAATATAATTCATTATTGAAGAATATTTATATGAAATCTATTTGGTATATGTTTTAATTTCATTTTCTAGTAATATTATATTACATTCAAATGGATTTACAAATTAGAAATTATAACTATTTTTCAATGAAATAAACTCCATAAATATATGAATATCATTTACATGTCAATGTTGTTTTATTCCCAACTACTTATCATTTTTGTAAAATTAATTTTAGAAAACCAACATCGTCTAAATAAAATACTTATATTTTGGATTTGGTAAAATTTCCCAGGTCTCATTCTATCAAATTTGATCTAATTTAACATTCTAACCACCATATCACTCTTTATGATCTCATGAATCCTCAATATATTTAGGTTTAACAGCACATAAAAATGAATAATTAGATGATGTCCTTAGAGTTATTCTAGATTATACTTATTTCTCATGATATTATATGAATTTTTTGAACTATGACTGTCTTTTTTATTCTAGGTTATGTTGAAGGATATTGTTCCTCATTACATGAAATTATTTATTTTTTTATAACATGTACACTATACACAAATTAGTCTTTGTCTCGTATCTCATTAAATTAATGAATAAAAATAGCATATATATTAATATAGGAATAAGATCCACTATCGATGTATTACTTCATTAAAAATATGATTATCAATACAAATTTTTAATAAAAAATTCTACTATTTTATTGGATACAATAGAAAAATACAATTTTATTTTAATGGAAAACTAAGAAATATTATTGCATCGCCTTTTGGATCAAACGTAACCGTGTTTCTACCATTAGTGATGATAATTGATGGGATTCCAAGAAATACATTATATGTCACACATGAAATATTATTTTATTCTATCACATATGGGGTCATATAAGATGTTTTTCTTTTGAAATAGTTACTTTTCATGAACCAATGGTCCAAAAAATTACATTAAAAAATTCTTAATAATATTATGTCCAGTCAAATTTATTCTATACATATCATAAAAAAATATTCATCCATCCAACTATAACATTTTATGGGTATATATATTTTACTCAGTTAATTCCATATTAAATGTTTCTCGAGATATGATTGAATCAAGTTATTAGTTAATTTTGAATAATTCTCTATCCCAATTCTTTTCAAAGAGTAACCAAACTATTTTCAAGTATTTCTTTAGAAACACTTGAAAATATTTAGAGACACCAATTTATGTTTTAACAATATAATAACTTTCGTATGAGTAATTTTTTTAATAATGTAAATAAAACATTAATCTATGTGCACCCAGTAGGCACTGAGGTGGCACGTGGGATGGGGTGTTAGGTGCCCATCACATGGTTGAGTCCCCATGATGTTTTCTTATATAGCGTGCCGAGTTAATGGAACCAATATTAAAAAAACACTTATATATGTGTTTTTATTTAAAATAATATAAATTTATTACATTAAAGGGATGATATGTATATATCTCCAACATTTTATGTGAATAATGAGAGATCATCCCATTTTAACATGTAGAAAATGTACAGTTTATATCTCTATTTTCCAAGTCATTAATACCTTCCTGTAGAGAATGTTTTATGGTATTCTATTATCCATGATATCTAATAATTCTGTATCATAGTTAATTTTTATCATTCTTAATAACATTGGATAAATTCCGATTTCTCTAAATTGAATCAAATTTATAAGTGTTAATATTTCTATTTTTATTGTCTTTAAATTATCAATCCTTATTTCTGAAAATACTTATTCCATGAAAATTAATTCATACCATATATCAAAAAATAGTGAGATCCATTATAATTTCTGTTTATGTCTATCATCATAATGATTTTTCTTTAATTTAATGTTCTAATTTCTTATATTAACCTTTCCGCCCCCATTAAATACGAGCTACCCACCATTTATAAAAGACATGTAAAGTTTTTATAATTTAATATAATTATTTAACAACATCATATTTCCTTTCATATTTGAGGAGAACCCAAAATCCAATATACATACACATTATGCATTTGAGGATTTAATAGAACATTCTATAGTAAGATCCTTTTCATTACCTTTTTCCCAAAGATTTATTTTATATTCAGTTGTAAGAATTTGGAGACATTATTTTGAAAGGTGGAATATCTAATCACATATTTAACACCCTATTCTGATAATAGAAATATAACTTCCTTATTCAAAATACAATTTCAATGTCGTATATATATCCGTATTTGTTGAGTCAGATTACTCCCCCTAAAATATAATCACTCGTAATCTAGAATAATAATAAATATATTAATTAAATAACTAAATTATTGATATATTATCAAAAAAACCATATTACCTACAATATCGATAAAATTAATATAAACCATTAAAATAGTAGGATGTCTTGAATAATGAATCCAAATTTGTAGTTTATTTTGAAAATAAATATACTTATTTTTTGAGAACCATGGTTTTGAAAAAATCTTAGATGTTTTATCTTTATAATTGGGATTTTTATATACTTTTATAGTTATCATAATTATCTATTTTTTAATAAATGTTAACAATTTCATAATTTTCATATTTTTCAGACTCATCAGATTTTTCCATGAACATTGTTCCTTTTACATGCACTTATGAAACCTCTTATAAATCTTTTAAAAATAAAAGTCATCCTAATAGTATGTTCATAATTTAAAATATCAGAAAAAATTCTTCATTTATCATTCTAGAAAAACTTTAATGAAATGTTGAAATATTTTTCCTTAGAGGTTTAGTTTTTTAAATAATTTGAAAAATATTCTTTAAAAAAAACATACTACTTATCCAATCACATGACTTATTTTATCACATTAATACTCAATGTATTATTATTTTTAAAAAGTTTAAATTTTTTTGATTTAAATAAACATCCTTGTATTTTCATCTTCATGGGCTCTTCACATAATTTAAGAATACTAATAAAAAATAATAATGTATTTTATTTTTATTTATTCTTCCACTTCTTTAGAGTATTATACAACAATTATGATAAAATAACTAGAGAGTAATCAATATACTGGGATGGTATTATGTTAATATAACCTCCTAAATCAATCTCTAATATAATTAAATGGGAAATAAATTATTCATTTCTACCTACGCGTGAACTATCACCACCACAAACTCATATAATTCATTTTACATTAACATCTCTCAAGACATAATAATGATGTAATTAATGATTATATACGATATTATTGACAAATTTATCAATAAAATAGAATAATAAATCAATTATTTAATTACTTTCCATGAACATAAAAAAGATAACATTGTTTGTGTGTACATTTGACCTATCACCTCCATGAAGCGATGCGATTTTTTATCACCACATCACATGAATAATATATATTAGTATATTTAATTGATTAATATTATATTAATGATATTATTATCATTATGTAAATATAAAATAATGCATAAATTCTTTCCATATGATCTTTTAATAATGGAAAAATCACTCATGCATATGTACAACCTACCCTCTCAGTGATTATAATGTTGTTAATTTTTCAAAACCATACATAATGAGTTGACATTGAAGTATAATTTATTTATAAATATGATAACAGGTTATTGAATATTATTTGGGGGATTATGTAATAATAGCCACATTGATTACTAAAAACTTAACAAATTCATTTTGGAACCATGTACTGAATGTTGTCAAAATGTCCAAATAAACACAAATAATTTAAAAAAATATAACATGGTAATAAGTGATATGAAATGAATAATAATCAATAAAAATGTTTTAAATAATGTAAATATTTTAGATTGATATGATAATTTTTATTTATATGGTAATGATTCCCCAAAGAACCTATGTGATTTTTCTATACTTTCTAATGAGTATTAAAGAAATGAGTTTTAATGGGTTTCGTGTTTTTTAATGGACTAAAAATTTACATTATTTATATAACTTAGTAATATTTTTGATCTCATTATATGTTTTAATTTTTCCCCATATCTTATGATTTATAAGGGACAATAATATGAAATGATGAAAGCTTTGATGATGTGTCTCAAAAAGAAGTCTTGTTTTTAATAGGGTTTCCTTTGGTGTTAAAAATTAGATTCTGAGTATAATAAACTACATATAATGTATGGTTCCACTTTGTAAATTTTTTTCCTAATTCATTAAAAATACAAGAAAAAAATATCCTTGAATCTGAATTATATTTCCAAAACACTGAAACATGTTATGTTTAAGGTTGGGACCTTATATTTAGTATCATAGGAATGTTTTTGACCACATTATAAATTAAGAGGTCTTCTAAAGAGGTGTGGATATTATCATATGTTTATAATTTATCTATAACAATAATTTAAATTTCTCAGAAAACCATTTTAGTATTGATGTTGGGAAATTTCAAGGGGACTAACAATATTTTTAGAGAGATTACTTTTTGAGATAATTATGGGTTTTTACATTTTGGGAAGAAAAATGAAAGGTATTATATAACCATTTAGATTTAAACAGGTTTCAGTTATTCTTTAGGATTTTATCATATTCTTGGAGTGTTTTAAGGACAATATAGTTTTATAAAAATTAAATCTTACATGATGGGTGAAAACCCTTCACATCCGACAAGGCCACTAATTTTGAACCCACAACTAAACATCAAAAAGTGTGCATTAGAAACCACTAGATTAAATGATGTCCCCGGTTAGTATGGTTTTTAATTTTCAGTTACAAAAGTTGATAAAATAATAGTAAGTTGATTTAGGGAACAAAAGTTTTCTCATATTGGGAAAATGATTTGGAGATTATGTGATGAATATTATATTAGAATAAATTTTCTATTTTTTGAGTCCTATATAATCAAGGTAAAAATAATAATATGCTATTTTATCTGAGGAATTATGGTTCAATTATAATTTGCAATAATCTATTATTTAAATGTGGAATTTTTTAAATTTAGGTTATCTACGGAAATGATGACCGTCATGACTATTGTCAAGAAAATTACTTTTTGGTAGGGGACTTCCAGAGTAATTAAGGTTATCTGAAGATAATACTTGAAATATATCTCTGAAGACTATGTTATAAAATCCTTATTTTTTTTTTCAATCTTAGTTTGGATTATTTTGAGGAATTTTATGAACATCTATTTTATGAATGGTTTATGTTGAACTTTTGGTATTACTGTTGAATTTTATAGATTAAATTTAGTTTATTATCATACAATGATTAATTTTTTTATATTTTTCACATTATCCAAACCCTTTTAGTTTTTTAATTTATAATTAAATGTAAATATATTCTTAATATGTTTTAAATTATATGATTATATATATTTTGATTTTAGTGCTTCAGGCAGGTAAAATTTATCGTAAATACTCCTTATTTCGGAAAAAAGATGAGTTTGTAGTGGAAATTGATTAAAGGACGAAACTATAAATTTTATGTATGTATATTTACTTATGTTATTATTACTTGTTCTATAATAATTATTTAAATCTTTGAAAATGTTCTTAAAACAAAACATTACCTATTTACTTTCTTTATTAGTAAATCAATAACCTTTTAAACCCCAATGGATTTATGGTTTTTTGATTATGAACATTATCTTGATTGGGTTTTCTATCTATTTACATTATAAATGGATGGGTATTTTTCTCCTATATATCTATTTTCTCTCATGGAAACCTATTATGTGTTATCTCAGAGGACCTTAATAATTCCATTTCATTTTTTTAAAGTGTAACTTTTATTAATCATTTTTCTAACATGTGATTTCAAAAAACGTATTTTGAAGATTCAAACCCATATTTTTTGATCCCAATATCAAATTTTTAGGATAAAATTTATTAAAGGGTGTATAATGTAACATCATGCATTTTTGAAAGGGAAACTCTATGTTTGATAGCTTCCATGATACGCCACATCGATCCTTAAGGAATAACTAAATATTATTATTTAAATGTTACCATTGTAACCAAGCCATTTGAATTGTGGGTATGAAAAAAATTAACTATATTCTGAGAATATTTTTTACACATTTATATATAAATAATTCTTTGTTTACTGATTAATTATAAATTAAAATAAAACCCTATTAAAATAAAATGAAAAGTTTTTTTTGGAAAACTATATAACTGCTAACATGTGTGTTTATAAAATAATAAAAGCACTCATATTAAATTAAATTAATGAAATATATATAAAATATATAAAATATATTCAATTTATTTTTTATCATTCATCTTATGAGTTTCTATACATTATATAAGAACCAATCCAATTTCATGGATAAATGAAATATTTTTCAAAAAATACATATTTGACGTATTCTAAAGGCACAGTTGTTTTAAATAATGTTTTGACACTATTTAAAAATATATTTTAACAAATAAAATTCTTATTTGGATTTGGAGTATCAAAATTTACTTGGGTTTAATTTTTGGTATTTTACTGATAAGTTTCATGTTTTGATGAATAATAAAAATTACTGCCTTTAAATTTAAAACATATATTTACAAAAAATTATTTATAGTGTTAAATTACATATTTTAATAGATTAAAACTATAAATATATAATTTTATTTTCATTTAATTAATTTTTTTCAATTGGAATCAATTTCACATTGAAATTGGTTATAAAATTTTATTGAATATTTAGAAAGTTTTACATTAATACGCTTTCTTGCCACATCTATGGTATTAGTATTAATCTTAATGTACCCACATCATTGAATTGAATTTTGAAGAAAGGAAATACGTGGCTTTAATCAGTATGATACGGATAGTCTCATAGGATCGACTTATTTTTTTGGAAAATATGAAGAGTAACTATAGTAATTTTTCTTATTACCCTTATTAAGGGTAAATCAGGTATTTAAGTGTAAAATTAATATTATAAAATATTATTAAATTACAAAAAAACTTATAAATATTTATTATATTATTTTTTACAACCTAAATCATAATTTTCCGTATTTTGTGAGCTCTTGGAGCCACATGGACCACACTAATACATTTATAATATTATATTCAAAGGAAAGTTAATTTTTCCCTTCTTTTGTTTCTAACAAGATTAATACATTTAATATGTTGAAATATAAGTTATGTGTTTGAAAATAAATGGTATTTAGAAATATATAATTATTAAATACATCATGGTAACTTATTTATAATTTTTATGAAATAAATAATTATAGTAAATGGTGAGACAATGCTGATGCAGTAAGTCCTTCATAGAATCAAATAAATGATATTAAAAATACTAAAATAAATGCAATTTGTTATAATTAATGTCATCCACGAAATTTATGGATGATTATGACATCTATGTGATGAGTTACGAGTGTTTTTTCGATGGTATCTTGTTTTTTTGATATTTTTAATAAGTCATGTAAAGAAGAGTGTCAAAATAAAAATTATTGATATTTAAAAAAGATTAATATTTTATACAATTATTTAAAAATAATAATAAACTGAAAATTGTAAAATTAATTTTTAATATTCTAGTAATGTTATAAATAACTATATTTTCCATTTTTAATTTTATATTAATTATATTAACCATCAAAATGAAAATTCCATGGTATCACGATAACAATTAAAAAGGATAAATGATAATGATTAAAAAATAGTAAAAAATATCTAGTATTGTATGGGTTGAATTTTATTTTACCTAAAATCATTCTATATTCTAAATAAATCACTTTTTACATTTGTATTAGAGAATATATTTGTAGTAAATTAATATTTCGAAGAATTAAAAGAGTGCTCGTCCCCACTAATATAAATGGGAACTCATTATTCTTATTTAAATACACTTAAAAACCAATTTTATTCATCCCTTATGTGTCCAAATACTTTCTTAGAATCACCAACAAAATTATATAGGTCTTAGTGTAGAAAAAATACCTCCTTTGATGTGTTAGGTTTTTAATCAAGGAAGATCATCTGAAGAGGAGGTATTATTTTATTCATGTATTTCTATTTTATTTATTCTTCCACTTCCTTTAAATCATCTCCATCTGTGATAAGATAATAAATCAACTATCATAAATATACATATATTTTATTATGTTAATATCATCAAATAAATCCATCTCTGATTCCCTAAATTGAGAAATAAATTAATCCTCTGTACGTATGTGTGAACTATCACCTCCACGAACCGATATAATAAAATTTCCATTAACATATCTCAACACTAGTAATAAAGATGAGATTAATGTTTATATATGATATTAATGACACATTTTTCTTTATATTAGAATCATATAAAAATTATTTTCTTAATTTCCATGCACATATAAATTATAACTTCAATTGAGCATACTTGTAAACTATCACCTCAATGAAGCTATGTGATTCATTTTTGATGACCACATCACATGAATAATATATATAATCATATTTAAATAATTTATATGATATTAATGATATTATTATCATTATGGAAATATAATATAATAAATAACTTTTTTTTAATTCTGATCATTTAAAAATGGAAACGTTACTCACACATACGTAAGACCTACCGTCTCCATGATTATAACTTTGTTAATTTTCCATAACAATACATAATGTATTGAATTAAAAGTATAATTGATATTTAAAATATTGTAACAAAGTCATGAATATTATATTGGAGATGATTTATTAATAAACACTTTGACTATTTTTACCATACTGATGCCATTTTGGACCCATATACCGAATATCATTTAAACATCTAATGTAAGCTTAGATAAATTTTTAATTATTATAACATGTCAATAATTAATATGAAACGTATAATAAAAATAAAAACGGTTCTAAATAAAGTTAATAGTTAACATAATACTATTATTTAGGATATTAAAGGTCATAAATGAAGAATGAGACTCAAGGTAATGGACTCTTTAAGAAAAATATCATTTTAAATGGTTTGAAGATTTTTTATTCTAAATCATGCTTATTCATGTCCATGAACCAAAAATGGTTTTTAAAGATTTATTTATATGTACATTAATTTTTTAAAATGAAAATTATCCAACTTCTTTTAGAAGTTTCATAGTATAATGGTACACTTTGATTATAAAATATTTTATTGAAATTTTTTAAAATTGTTTTTTAAAATAGATTGATTATTTCAATAAAAAATAATGTTCCTAACGTATATGAAATGAAAAAAATTTCATGACTTTCGAATGCATTAATTATTTATTATGTCTTATATGTTTTCATATTTCATTCCAATGAAAGTAGTTTTTTATTATGTTCATGGTTTTTTATTTTTTAAGTTACTTTTTACATGAAATGGTTATTGTCATATCTGGAAGTATTTTAAAAATGGGTTTGAATGATTTTATGGGGGTTTATTAATGATTTGGTGATTGGAAATTATATAAATAGGATTGAGACCCATTTTATATTAGGAAATATGGGTGATCCATATATATATATTATATGTAGGGGTGATCCCCATTATAACTCACTAAAGATAGGTGAGCCAGATATAGCTTATACGAATGGTGATCCCAATTATAAGTCTTTAAAGAATTTGGTTCTCTAGATATTGAGTTTGACCATATGGTTATTCCATTTGTTTGTGTTAAGGTAAGAGTGATATGGTAATGATTTACCAAGTATCCTATGTGATTTTCTATGCTTCTGAATGAGTTCTTAAGATAATGTTTTTAATGGGGTTTCATGTTTTCAAGGGACTAAAGATTTTCTACATTTATATCTCTTACTAATATTTTTTCCTCATACAATGTTATAATTTTTTTATAGGTATTAATATTGGTAGGGATAATGAATATTTCTTTATAAAAGTATTTAATTTGTGTCTATAAAAGAAGAATTATTTTTCATGATGGATTACTTTGGTGGGAAAAATAGACACTGAGTTTATGTTTCCACATGTAATGTATGAATCTAATTTCTAAGAGTTTTTCAACATTATATAAAACTATAAACATAAAATATTTACCAATTGTATATATAGTTCAAATAAACCATAATAATTTATGTTTAAGGTCATTTAATTATTCCAAATTTTGGAACATCATCACTAATAGGTAAAAGATAAGGAATCACTATTTCCTTCCATATATCGAATCCATCCCATTTATACAATGATATAACCTCAATATTCACTGATTTCTTATTTACCATCAAGAATAATAGAGAATATATAAAACTTTAAAAAAATAATATTAAATAGAATGACACCAATGATGAGAACCTTCTATTTAATAAAACTTGTTGGAATTTCATGTAAAGGAATCACTAGGGTGAATCAATGATTCAAAAATTTTATGTTTTATTTTAAAACATCATTCATATCTGGTCAATGTGAAATAATATATTTTAATACATACAAAATCACACACATTTATATTTGAGTAAATTTAAAAGGGTACTAAGTGTGTATAGATTAACATTGGCATGATCTTTGTAAAACCAATGATCACTTAATCCACTATAAAAAACATTTGAATTATAATGAGTTGGGAGAATAATCAATATTTTCTTAAAAAATTACTCATATTTTATGAATAACATTAATATAGTGCATCTCACAATAATAAGAAAATAAAATTATAAAGATAAATTTGATTTATATTTTTTCAGAAGAAAAACTATAGTCAGAAAACTTATAGAGATAATATTATTCTCTGTATATTCATTCATATAAAATAAATTACTTTGATTTAAATGGACATAAATATATGTATAAATTTATTTTTTATCTACACATCATTACTAATTGAAATACTCACATATACTATTCTAATGATTAGAAAAAATGTTATATTAAATTAATGATCCAAAATGGTTACTCTTTTCTATTTCTTATTAATTAAATTTTGTATGATATCGTGTAAATAAATTTTAATTAAAACATATAGGAAATATTGGAAATGTTCACCATAATGACATCTTATGGAAACATCTTTCATATCAATTGGTAACTGCATCATAATGTATAGAAGTATTTCTTCCTATTCAACATTTCTTAAGCCCTTTATTTCATAAAATTTAAATCCTCATGTTTTTATAAATACATGAATAATAAAAATACTAGATTATATCATCATAAAACATTTCATTATACCTCATAATTACAATAAAAAATGAGCCACCTCTTTTAAAAATATGATTAATTAGTCACATATATTAATTTTGAACTTATATATTCATACAATCTGGTGAAATTTCCTTCAAATATTTCATAAGTCATTAACTAATGTCTTCCTATACATTTAAATCAACAATCATAGAACTAATGTTCATGAATATGAATTTCAGGGATAGTGGTCCATCTTCTTCATGTGTAAATAAATGATCATAACATTTCATTTCCATTTCATTTTATCTTCCTTGAAACAAAATTGAGTTACCAGACCCATATTCTTACTTAAAACTTATATTTTCATTCCATATATTCAATATAACAATCATTATTTTTATATAATGATATTCAATCCATATATGATAACGTTACATGAAAATTTTCATTGTATTTCAAGGTAGAACCATGTGATGTGAAGCTCAATGATTCTCTGTATCCTTCAGTGTACACATCTAATGGTAGCACACTCATGTTCACATATAAGGTTAAAAACTGAATATAATAGTTTATAGTATCACTTATAGGTATCATGAAAATAGTATCATTTGAATGTGTCTCTTAAAAGTAGAACCAAATGGTTTGACCTAGTTTCCGAACATAAATGGTTTCCTACAAAAGGAATAACATCATCGTTACCCCTCCAATTGTATCATAACCAATGGTATCACTACAAATAGTATAATACTGGAATGCATCATATATGAGTTGACATTGAAGAAAAAAATCATAATCATTTCCAGTTACTACATAATTTCTTCTACACATTAGAAATCAAAATAATTCCACTCGGACTCAATAAGACATTACTCAATTATAGAGTACAAATTGATCCTTATGACTCCTATTCATAGATATATACTATGAAAATTTAAATGATTATTAATTCATGTATTAAATTATCCTTATTTGATTTGGGTTATTCGTATTCATTAAAATCATTAATATTTATTTATTCTTTTTGTATGTGAGAGGAGATAATACAATTTTTAAAAAATCAAATGTTTCACCAATAAAACATAAACTCTTTATCATACATATTGAAGTCATAAGATTCCTAAAAAACATAATAGAAATCATAAAACATAAAGGTAACGTTTGGAATCCATATCATACTCACATTGTAGTTTTCAAAGCTATATAGGGAGTAACCTTCATGATTACATTGGGAATACCCATCATAGTATTATCCCTAAATCTCTTAGGAGAAACCATACCATTTAACTCTAACTCATTACCCAATGCATTAGATATCTATCACATGCTCACACGCCCACAATTTATCATGAAACCACATGCATACTTAATCAATTCACCTGATCCATGACATAATCATAACACATTAAGCATGCATAAAGGAAAAATAACATTTTCACATTGAAATAACATTTCTTCATTACAAGTTGTGTACTCGTGAATGTAAAAAAAATTAAAATAAAATGGTAAAATGGTAATGTAAAAAAACAATATATGATATCAACATAAAAGTGATAAATTATAGTCATTTCATATATGTTAAAAACATTCAATTTTATTGAAATAATATATCAATTTTTTAAAACCCCAATTACAACATTTTACAAGAAGGTTTCTGAATCAAAGTGTCTTGTACCACATTGAATCTACTGAAAGGAATTAAAATTTTCAGACATTAATTTCCATAGACATTAATCCTTAAAACCATTTATAAAACCTGGACACTAAAAATAAATACATATAAGAATAAATCATCAAAACATCAAAATGATGTTTTGAGTAAAAAATCCTCTTACCTTGCGTATGAATCATCACGTACAGTATTTAAAATCTTGAATAATAAATATATTATAATTTATTATTTATTGAGAACCTATTTAGTATTTATTATTTCTCTTATTCAAATTAATACCATGTTATAACAATTACATATTTATTTAAGTTCATATCTAACATTTTATCATTATTCAGTACATGAGTCGAAAATGAACATGGTATGATATCAATAGTCCATGTGGTCATAATTACTTCATTTAAATAATAAAATTCATGAAATAAGGATATATTTTATAAATAAATTATATGTTGAAAAAAAATTAATTATAGTTATGAAAAATGAACAATGTTATAATCCTGAAGATGGTAGGCCGTATGTATGCATGAGTAACGTCTTCATTTTGCATTGATCATTATAGAATGAAGGTAAGTAAAATTTTATCAATCCAAAATGATCATAAAATAATTAATGTCATATTTATAATTTAAATATACATATATATATTTCAAGAGTTTATGTTGTGAATAAGAATGATTCAAATCGCTTTGTGGAGGTGATAGTTCACACATACACACGAACTACATAATAATTATTATGTGCACGGAAAGTAAGAAATTAATTGATATATTATTATAACTTAATTATTAATATTTCATGAATATAAAATATGAACATTAATTTAATTATTATAGCTAGTCATGAGAGAGAGTTATGGAAAAAAATTCGATTGGTTCGTGGATGTGATTGTTCACTCGTGTACACAAATGATTAATTCTATTCCTATTTAGTGGAAGTGTATATTGATTTAGGTGATTATATAAATAGAATAACCCCTAAATATATGGAAAATACCAGAGATATTATTTCATAATTTTTGGAGGATATTTCATGTATGTGGAAGAATAAGTAAAATAGATATTCTTGAACAAAACAATACATATTCTTCAGTTAATCACCTTTAATGAAAACCTTAACACCTATAAATAAAGTGTTCTGACTAAAATTAGGCCTCACTAATGTGGGAAGTAATTATATGATGGGTTTTATTCTAATCCTGGTTGATACATTTTTTTTAAATTTGATTAATTAAGAACAATGGGTGCGCTTTTATAGGTGGGGAATGGAACCCTTGGAATTGTTGAAAGTTTTTAAATTAATATAAATTCAATTTCAATTCCAAATAGACCCAAAAACATTTATTGAGAATATAATATGATGTTGGGTTTAATCAAAATCATCTAATTAAATTTATACATGTTTGGAGTATTTTTTTATACTTTATCATTTTATTTTAACCCTTATTTTAGACTTTTTAATCTTACCACGATACCATGTTGTTTTTAATTTGTGGGGCAATGTAATTTCTATAAAATATAAAAATAACAAAAACCAATTTCATTTTTGAAATATTAGGACTTATCCTGACAATTTGGATGAATCTTACATTTTTTAGAATTTTGTAACATTTAATAATCTTTTTTATATTTTAAAATACCGGTAGATTCAATTCTGACACTATTCATTAGTTGACTCTTAAAAAATATCATAACAATAAGATAAGTTCTATAAAAACTCAATTAAATAATCACCAACATGTAAAATATATTGATAAAATTTTTATATTGTACAAATTATTTCAAATAATATTTCAAATAATATTTATAATATCATTAATATGATTCCTTCATATATTAAGAAATTACTACATAATCATAATTTCATAATTAAATATTATTATTTAGTTTCTAAAAATTATAAATAAATTAACAATATGTGGGTAGTATATTTATATTTACACTGACTATTTATAGTAGAAAATATCCTATGCATATCTCCATATTAAAATATTGTCCTTTCTAAAAACAAAAGTGTATCAAAAATGACTATTCATTGAATATAATATTATAAATTCATTAATGTCATACCTGTGGGTCCATGTGAGCCTAAAATCAATCCATGGATTATCATGGTTGAATACACTCATTGAATTGAATTTTGAAATTGTTTTGGTATTTTTGTATTGTTATAATATTATTATTAGCTTTAATTACATGATTTACGTTTATCCGTTGTAACAAAATTTATTACTAATGTTAGAAATCATAATTTACAAAAGTAAAAGGTAAATATATAAATAATTTGAACCTTTTGATTCCAAATATAGAATCCATTTTTCCAAGTTCAAAACATAGAAGTTTCAGTAATTAATTTTAAAAAATAATCCCCGTTGTCAAAACGAGAAAATATATTTATTAACAGCAAATAATATCAAAATATGGACAAGTATTTATATATAATTTCAATTTTAAATTTAAAAAAAAAATTAAAATTTCATTATACATTAAAACCAATTAAAAAGATAATCTATCAATTAAAATAAATTAGAAGAAAATGAATTTTTTTTATTAAAATGTAGTATTTTTCATTCTCATTGGAATATGAATTTTATCAAAAAAATAGAAAACATTCGACCAAAATAAATTTTTATGTCACTCTTACAAATATTAAGTTTATATTTTTTAAATAGAACATGTAAACATGTCAAAAATGATATTTAAAATGGTTTCTTCATCAAAAGGTGGTAAAACTGTATTTTTAGAAAAACACTCAATTTATCCATAAAATTATATTTGTTATTATATATTGTATATAAAACACATAAGATTAATTTGAAACCATATATTTAATTAATATTTCATTAATATAATCCATCAATATTGGTTTTTTTATTTTATAATCACATTTATTCACATTTGAATATTTTTTTCATAAAAATATGTCCTTTAAATTCAATTGGTTTTTAGTTTCATTTTAAGTTAATTTTGAAACTAATTAATCATTATTAAAACATGTGTAAAACATATTTAGACAATTCAGTTATCATTTTTCATTACCTCCATTAAAATGTCTATGTGATAACTACCATATTAAATAATAATTTTTAGTTTTTCATTTAAGCTCGATGTGGTGTATCATGTATTTTATCAAACATTTTTTTACATTTAAAAACATGGGATGATACATTATCCACCATTATGGTAATTATTACATTTAAATTTTATTTTTGGGTCAGTATCTAAGGTATGACTGTCAAAACACCTTTATTTCATTCCCACATCAAAAACATTATTAATAAAACATCCTCATAAAAGAATGAAAGGATAGTATGAATTAAACCTAAGATAACACATTCTATAAATACATGTAGGAAAATATGGATATAGAAGAAAAACTGTCACGACCCGTCCTCGGGGCCCGTGCCATGACTACCCCAAACCCGCCTTCCATAGGCCAGGGGCTGGCGACTAGCACCAAGGTGTAAATCCCGGTAAAAAGGGAAGGCATTGCCTTTGAAAAGTAAACAAGCACCACAGAGTAAGCAAGCGGAATAGTAAACACTAAGTAAAAACAGAGTACAACTGAAAGTGCGGAAAAGTAAATGGGCCAGTATACAAACCCAAACTGAAAGTAAAGTACAACTCGAAAGGGAAAACAACAACTGTAAAGTAAAAGCCGCTACACCGAGTTGTCCACTGGAAATCCCACCTGAAGGGTGGGTACAGATAGCTCCACTGCTCCTCGGGTCCCGCCGTCCGCTCCGAGCACGTCCCGCCCAGTGGTCCACCTCCAGGTACCGTCCTACTCAGCAAGCCTCAACCACGATCAATGCTGTCCGTCGTCTGCAACCAACACAACGCAGTGCGGGCATAGCCCATCCAGGGGTGAGTATAAGCTACTCAGTAGGGACCCCGAGACCCCTGAAGGTCTCCCAAAATCCAAAAAGGATAAACCACAAAGGTAAGATACAATCACTAAGTAACAACCGACACTACTTAGGTATATGCCCATACATATACCTAAGTCATCAATTCCAATACGCTCCAACCTCCGAGTCCAAGTACAACTCAGTCCACACAGGAAAGTATACGTATTCTACACAGGAAAGCAAAACGTAATCCACACAGGATAGCACAACACAATCCACACAGGAAAGAAATAGGATTCAGCTCACACAGGTATACTTCTTCGAAAGACGATAAAGATGATCACCGATCTATCTAAGTCATCGGACCCACAGAGGATCGATAGGTACTAACCCCCGCAATGACCCACATAGGATCGGGCCCACATAGGTCCAATTTGTCACGACCCATCCTCGGGGCCCGTGCCGTGACTACCCCAAGCCCGCCTTCCAGAGGCCAGGGGCTGGAGACTAGCACCAAGGCGTAAATCCCAGTAAAAAGGGAAGGCATTGCCTTTGAAAAGTAAACAAGCACCATAGAGTAAGCAAGCAGAATAGTAAACACTAAGTAAAAACAGAGTACAACTGAAAGTGCGGAAAAGTAATGGGCCAGTATACAAACCCAAACTGAAAGTAAAGTACAACTCGAAAGGGAAAACAGAAACAGTAAAGTAAAAGCTGCTACACCGAGCTGTCCACTGGAAATCCCACCTGAAGGGTGGGTACAGATAGCTCCACTGCTCCTCGGGTCCCGCCGTCTGCTCCGAGCACATCCCGCCCAGTGGTCAACCTCCAGGTACCGTCCTGCTCAGCAAGCCTCAACCACGATCAACGCTGTCCATCGTCTGCAACCAACACAACGCAGTGCGGGCATAGCCCATGCAGGGGTGAGTATAAGCTACTCAGTAGGGACCCCGAGACCCCTGAAGGTCTCCCAAAACCCACAAAGGATAAACCACAAGGAAAGATACAATCACGAAGTAACAAACGACACTGCTTAGGTATATGCCCATACATATACCTAAGTCATCAATTCCAATATGCTCCAACCTCAGAGCGCAAGTACAACTCAGTCCACAGAGGAAAGTATATGTATTCCACACAGGAAAGAAAAACGTAATCCACACAGGATAGCACAACACAATCCACACATGAAAGCAACAGCATTCAGCTCACACAGGTATACTTCTTCGGAAGACGATAGAGATGATCACCGATCCATCTAAGTCATCGGACCTACAGAGGATCGATAGGTACTAACCCCCGCAATGACCCACGTAAAATCGGGCCCACACAAGACCTGTAGGCGCTGGTTCACACAGGACCGCTGAGCGCAGACCCACACAGGATCAGACCCACATAGGATCGGGCCCACACAGGACCTGTAGCACTGATCCACGTAGGATCGCTGAGTGCTGTAGTCGTCGTCGTCGAATCCACCAAGGATCTCTGTACTGTCGTCATCGCAATCACAGTAGCAGTAGCAGTAGCAGTCACAGTCGCAGCCAGCTCTAGGGTTCCCGCACACAGCAAGCTCGTTTGGGAGGATCCGCTCCACGAGCCGAGAGGCTGATACATCAACTATCACAAAGTCTAGAGTTGATGTATCCAAAAGTTCCGTATCGTCAACAGGAACTCTACGCAACAGACGGCGCGTCGATCGGATGCCCAGTCTGAGAGTTATTGGCTTTTTCGTCCCAGGAGCCCGGTTGGTTTTTAAGGTAAAACCAACCCGACTGTACTCCACCTGCGTCCAAACCTTGAGCGGAGTAATCCAAAAGATCCGTCTCACTAAGAGGAACACAACAAAGATGACAGCACGTCATTCGGACGTCCGTAGCTCAAGATATGAGCGTTTCCGCTCCGAGGGCCCGGTTGGTTTCGTGTATGAACCAACCCAGTCGAACTCAAAGTATTCTGAAACCATGAGTGCAATATACCTAAAAGACCGTCTCGATCCAAGGATCGCATCTCCACTGACGACGCGTCATTTGGAGATCCGTAGCCCAAGTTATGGGAATTTGAATCCAAACCGCTCGGTAACGGGGGTTTCGGGTCTGGGCCGTCCCGACCCGAGACCCCCCGGATGGCCCGAACCGGGTCGACCCGACCCAGAAAGGGTCGACCCGGCCCGACGCGGCCCGACCCGGCCCGGCCCGGCCCGGCCTGGCGAACCGTCCCGGCGCGCCGGTTCGGCACAAGGCAGCGCGCTGGGCACGCTGCCAGCTTGGCCGAAGGCCGAGCTTGCTGGAAAAACGGGGGGCCGCCTGCCCCCCTTTGTGAAACCGGCCCCCCTCATGATGGGGGGCCAATTTAACCGCTCGGGGGAATTTAATTCCCCTGGTTTGCACCATCCCGGCCGGCCCGACCTGGCCGGCCGACTCCTTCTCAACAGGACCGGCAAGGGCCGGTCCTCTTCCATCTTCCGGCACCGGCGGCCCAGCTGGATGCCGGTCATCACGTCCCGCCGCGGCCTAGAACCGGCCACGGCCATCGTCGTCCGGCGCGGTGCGACAACACCGCGCCCCTCCGCCGCGGCCCCGCTCCGGCCGCGGCGCCTTCGGTTTCCTTCGACGCGGTGCGACGACGTCGCGTTCAGGATAATCTTTCCATGGCGCGGTGCGACGTCGCCGCGTAATTATAGCCGTGTGATTCCCGCGTGGTGCGACGACACCACGCCATCTCGTTTCATCCGCAAGAAATATTCAAGAACAAAGGAGGGGGGATTCAGCCGTGTTTGTGCGGTCCGACCCCCCTCTCGTTAGACGATAACACTTAATCATTTAACCTCAAGGATCGTCATGCTAGAACTAAAAATGTGATTAAATAAATTAAACAACAACAAACCCCTACCTCGGTTTGAAGAACGATGTTCGTCAACGACCCGTGGAAGATGAGCGTCGCGGTGGTCGGCGTCGCGGGAAAAGGACGTCGACGTCGTGAAGCGAGGATTTGAAGTTCTTTGACGGAGATTTCATCGCGGGAAATTGTCTCGGAAGAGATGACGCGGAAGAAGTACATCGCGTCGCGGATACGGCATCGCGAAAGGACCGAGTTCTTCGACGGAGAGGTTCTTCGTTGAAGAACGGCGTTCTTCGCGTTTTTCGTTGAGTTTGAAGAAGATGAAGAAAGCTCCAAATTCTCTCAAGGTGGTAAGAGAATTCTAACCAAAATAAAATAAGCTAAAGGCTTATTTTATTTACACAACCAAACCATTTTGAAATTCAAAGGTTTGAAATTCAAACAACTCAACTCAATTAATTAACCAAGTTGTCAAGTTAATTAAAGAGGAGTATAGGGAGTCTAAAAAGAGAAGGTGAAGAGTTATGCTTCGTGTGGGCCCCACCACACTTAATCCTCCCAAGGGAGGTTAAGTGGATGTGGGTCCCACCTCTAACTCCCTTTGGGAGAAAATAACCCACAAGTTTAAAATAAAATTTGTATTCCACAATTTTATTTAACTTATTCTAAATTCCCAAAAACTAACTCACAACCCAAAATAAATGCAACCTCGGAAAAGGTCTCCTTATGCGAATATCGGCGCTGCGAGTTCATCGGTGCCCTCAGAATTTGATTCCGGGTACCGGTTCAAAAGTTAGAAATTCCCGCTCGTTCGTTCACTGAACGTACCCGAGCCAAACTTCGGAAATTGATTCTGGGCACTCCGGGCCTCAGAATCAGGTGCCGTCAGAAACCGCGCTCTTGTAAAATTCCAAAGAAAATTAAGAAAAAATTTCCCTTGAATTTTATGGGTCTTTACATTACTCCCACCTCAAGGCTTTACGTCCCCGTAAAGATACATCAAAAACTAGGGGAACAAATGAGGGTACTGAGCACACATATGAGCCTCCCGCTCCCAAGTGCTCTCCTGTAGATTCCCGTGCTACCATCTGATGCGCACTAGAGGAATCGACCGTCCACGTAGGACCTGCTCCTGTCGATCCTCGATCTCCACCGGGACCTCCATAAAAGTTGCCCCATCTTCAACGTCAAGATCCCCATGGTCAATGATGTGCGTCGGGTCATGCAAGTATCTCCTCAGCTGAGATATGTGGAAGACGTCGTGCACCCAGTGCAACTGAGGTGGTAGAGCCAGGCGATAAGCCACCTCGCCAATCCTGCTGAGGACCTGGAAGGGTCCGATGAAGTGCGAAGATAACTTGCCGCCTCGGCCAAATCTCCGTATACCACGTCGAGGTGAGACCCGCAAGAAGACGTGGTCGCCATCCTCGAACTCTAGTGGCCTCCACCTCCTGTCAGCGTATGACTTCTGCCAGCTCTGATCTGTCCTCATCCGCTCCTGGATGACCTGGACCTTCTTTGTCGTGGCCTGGACCATCTCCGGTCCCACAAGTGCTGACTCCCCAGGGTCTGTCCAGCACAAAGGATATCTACATGGTTGGCCGTACAACGCCTCGTACGGTGCCATCCCGATGGTTGAGTGGTATCTGTTGTTGTACGCAAACTCCACCAAGGGTAGGTGGTCCTCCCAGCTGCGACCAAAGTCGAGGACACATGCGCGGAGCATGTCCTCGAGAGTCTGAATGGTCCTCTCCATCTGACCATCCTTCTGAGGGTGAAAGGCTGTGCTCAGACGTAGCTGCGTCCCGAATGCCTCCTGTAACCCCTTCCAAAGCCGGGAAGTAAAGTGAGCATCTCGATCAGAGACGATAGATAATGGCACACCCTGGAGCCACACAATCTCCTAAACGTAGATACATCCCAAGCTCTCCACTGAGCCCTGCTCTCTGATGGGTAAGAAGTGTGCCGACTTGGTGAGTCGTTCAACAATCACCCAAATGGAGTCATGACCTCTGGAAGTGCGTGGATGTCCAGTCACGAAGTCCATAGATATACCATCCCACTTCCACTCTGGAACCTCCAAGGGCTGCACCAAGCCTGCTAGTACCTGATGCTCTGCCTTCAGCTGCTGGCAGGTGAGGCATCGAGAAACAAACTCTGCCACAACCTTCTTCATGCCCGGCCACCAGTGCTGTCGTTTGAGATCCTGGTACATCTTCGCCACTCCGGGATGTACCACCAAAGGAGAAGTGTGAAACTCTCTCAGCACCTCCTCCCGTAAAGCGACTGGTACCATGGTACGTCCTCTGAAAAGGATGTCGTGCTCTGCTCCAAGAGAGAAACCATCAGGTGCCTGTCCCGAGGATATCTGTGCACGACGTGTCTCACAGTCAGTGTCCCCACGCTGTGCCTCTCTGACCCGCTGTAGTAGTGGAGGAGTGACTGTGAGAGACTGAAGGAAGGCTGCTCCATCTCTATCCACGAAGGATATCTGCAAAGAGGCTAGCTGCTCCATCGCCTCCTCAAGTAGCTGAATGCCCGTCCTCCTGTTGAGGGCATCAGCTACCACGTTCCCCTTCCCAAGAGTATAGACTATCTCAAAGTCATAGTCCTAGAGGAACTCGAGCCATCGACGCTTTCTCAGGTTCAGGTCCTTCTGTGAGAAGATATACCTAAGACTCTGATGATCAGAAAAGACTGTAAAGCGCTCGCCCATCAGGTAGTGTCGCCAAGTCTTCAGAGCGAAGACCACTGCTACCAACTCCAGGTCTTGGGTAGCATAGTTCTGCTCATGCGGCCTCAACTGTCATGATCCATAGGCGATCACTGCCCTCTCCTGCATCAGGACGCAACCGAGTCTGGTCCCTAATGCATCGCAGTAAACTACGTATCCAAATCCCTCCTCAGGAAACCTCAAGATAGGTGCGCTGGTCAATCTCTGTCTCACCTCCTGGAAGCTCTGCTGACATCTGTCTGACCACACGAAGGGTTTCCCCTTCTTCGTCAAAGCTGTGAGTAGTGCCGCAACTATAGAGAAGTCTGGCATGAATCTCTGATAGTATCCGTCTAGTCCCAAGAAACTCCGAACCTCCGTCACGCTCCTGCGTGGCTCCCAAGCTAACACTGCCTTGATCTTCGCAGGATCCACTGCAACTCCCGCCTCAGAGATGACGTGTCCCAAGAAGTGGACCTCACGTATCCAGAACTGGCACTTCGAGAGTTTACCATAAAGCTGGTGCTCTCGGAGTGTGTCTAGTACAACCCGCAAGTGGTAGGCGTGCTCCTCCTTAGTCGTAGAGTAAATCAAAATGTCGTCGATGAAGACCACGAAAAATCGATCAAGGTATGGTTGAAAGATCCTGTTCATGAGGTCCATGAACACTGCTGGAGCATTGGTTACTCCGAAAGGCATAACCAAGAACTCATAGTGGCCATACCGACATCTGAAGGCCGTCTTCTGCACGTCCTCGTCTCTGACTCTGAGCTGATGATAGCCTGAACTGAGGTCTATCTTCGAGAACCACCGTGATCCCTTGAGCTGATCAAAGAGGTCATCAATCCTCGGTAGCAGATACTTGTTCCTCACTGTCACCTGGTTCAGGCGACGATAGTCAACAAAAGTCACAATATCCCATCTGCCTTCTTGGCGAACAATATCGGGGAATCCCAGGGTGAAACATTGGGTCGGATGAACCCCTTGCCCTACAAGTCCTCCAACTATACCCGTAGCTCTCGAAGCTCGGTGGGGGCCATCCGATATGCTGGAGTCGATATCGGGGCTGTCCTGGGGTACAGATCAATATAAAAGTCTACCTATCTGCGAGGAGGTAGTCCTGGAACGTCGTCAGGAAAAACGTCCACAAACTGATCCACCACTGCAGGAAAACCAGGACTCCGCACGTCAACTGCTCCTAGGATGAGGCTAGCCAACTGATGAGTGATGGGCTATCCTCTCCTCCGCGGAAGTCCATCCTGTGCTTCAAAGGCTCCCTTCTCTCCGGTGAAGGTGAACCTTCTCCCGTCGGTGCATTCACATCGCACCTTGCGCCTAAAACAGTCAATCTGGGCATGGACCATAGATAACCAATCCATTCCCAAGATGACGTCGTAAGGCCTCGACGCTGCTACAAGAAGATCCCAGCCGATGCTCTCGCCCCCTAGAGTAAGCTCACACTGCCGGCACCAGTGTGTAATCGTCGAGTCTGCTCCCGTAGGAGTCTCTAGCCATAAGGATCGAGCCAACGACTCTGTCGGAATCTCCGAGCTCCGAACAAGGGTAGCAGCTATGAAAGAGTGACTCTCTCCTGTGTCTATAAGTACTGCAGCAAGGGTGGAGTAGACACAGATAGTACCTCGAATCATCTCGGGCACGCCGTGGTCATAGGTCTCTGTTGCCTAGAGCTGTGCCTGTCTCTGTCCGCCAGCTCCCTATGGTCGGGGTGGACCTCCTGGTGGTGGTGGTGGTAGAGCCTCAAAGCGTCGCCCACCACCTGCTGCTCATCCAACTCCTCTGCCTCGTCCGCCTCCTCCCAGCGGACCGCCACTGTCGACCCTCTGCCTCTGACTCGGTGGTCCCTCAACCGTCTACTGCTCCTCGGCACGGCGGGTCGGGCAGTCACGGGCCATGTGGCCCTACCCACCGCACGAGTAGCACTGTGTGCCTCTCGAAAGACTGGCTCCGCGCTGTGTGCCTCGCACTGCTGAGCCAGTGTCCTGAGGTTTTCTACCTGAAGGTCTAGTCTGCCTGGACCCCTGAGTCATCCGTCGACTGCCTGCTGCAGAAGACTCTGCTACGTGCTGCCCTGCGGTGGGTCGCGGCGCTGGTGTAGACTCAGCAAGGAAGCTCTCGATCAAAAGGGCCCGCTCCAGTACTCCTGTTTGAGTCGGTATGCTGAGGGAGATTAGCGATGCCCTGATCTCATGTCTCAATCCCTGCTCGAAGGTCCGGGCCTGAAAAAATGGGTCTCGTACCATGTCGGTCGAGTAGCGTGAGAGATCAGTAAATCTCGCCGAGTACTGAGCGACCGTCATGATGCCCTGCCGCAGCTGAAGAAGCTCCTGAATATGCACTGCACAGAGGGTGGCTGGGACGAACTCCGAGAGGAAGAGGCTCTCAAAGTCTGTCCAAAGTAGAGATACCTGATCGTGCACCTGGAGCATCAAGCTCCACCATCGGCCCGCTGCTGCGTGCAGTAGGCTCGCAACGAGGATCACCATGAGGTCTGCTGGTGTCCTAACTAGTCAAAAAACTCGTACGACTGCCTCTAGCCAGTCCTCGGCTGCCTGGGGGACCGTCTCCCCACGAAACCTGGGCGGTCTCTGGCGCTGAAACTCATGCAGTGCGCTGAGGTGACGTGCATCGTCAGCGGCTGGTGCTGGAAGTATCGGGGGCTCGGCGGGTAGAGCTACCACCGGTGCCATAGCTGACAAAGGGCCCCGCACCGAGGCCTCGTCGCTCGATGGGCTGTCATCACGCTCGACTTTCGGAACCCTAGCTGGCAGCCGTCGTGGGGCTATCCTGAAAAGGAAACAGGTGCGCCACGGTCAGAACAGTATACCTGGTGAGCTGATATAAAATAATCACAAAGAAAACTTTTTAACACACACACAATCAATGTTTTCGTGCATTAAGTCGGAAATCAGAAGTCAGGGTCCTGGTGTACGGATACGTCGGCCGCCGCACCAACACTGGACTCCCTGGACTGATAACCACACTCAATACGCTAAACATTATTTCTTCACATAGAAAAGATCAGAGTTCGTGGTAGAACCGAACTCCTCTGATACCAATTTGTCACGACCAGTCCTCGGGGCCCGTGCCGTGACTACCCCAAGCCTGCCTTCCAGAGGCCAGGGGCTGGCGACTAGCACCAAGGCGTAAATCCCGGTAAAAAGGGAAGGCATTGCCTTTGAAAAGTAAACAAGCACCATAGAGTAAGCAAGCAGAATAGTAAACACTAAGTAAAAATAGAGTACAACTGAAAGTGCGGAAAAGTAATGGGCCAGTATACAAACCCAAACTGAAAGTAAAGTACAACTCGAAAGGGAAAACAACAACTGTAAAGTAAAAGCCGCTGCACCGAGCTGTCCACTGGAAATCCCACCTGAAGGGTGGGTACAGATAGCTCCACTACTCCTCGGGTCCCGCCGTCTGCTCCGAGCACGTCCCGCCCAGTGGTCCACCTCTAGGTACCGTCCTGATCAGCAAGCCACAACCACAATCAACGCTGTCCGTCGTCTGAAACCAACACAAAGCAGTGCAGGCATAGCCCGTGCATGGGTGAGTATAAGCTACTCAGTAGGGACCCCGAGACCCCTGAAGGTCTCCCAAAATCCACAAAGGATAAACCACAAGGAAAGATACAATCACGAAGTAACAACCGACACTGCTTAGGTATATGCCCATACATATACCTAAGTCATCAATTCCAATACGCTCCAACCTCCGAGCCCAAGTACAACTCAGTCCACACATGAAAGTATACGTATTCCACACAGGAAAGCTAAACGTAATCCACACAGGATAGCACAACACAATCCACACTGGAAAGCAATAGGATTCAGGTCACATAGATATACTTCTTCGGAAGACGATATAGATGATCACCGATCCATCTAAGTCATCGGACCCACAGAGGATCGATATGTACTAACCCCCGAAATGACCCACACGGGATCGGGCCCACACAGGACCTGTAGGCGCTGGTTCACACAGGACCGCTGAGCGCAGACCCACACAGGATCGGACCCACACAGGATCGGGCCCACATAGGACCTGTAGCATTGATCGACGTAGGATCGCTGAGTGCTGTAGTCATCGTCGTCGAATCCACCAAGGATATCTGTACTGTCGTCATCGCAGTCACAGTAGCAGTAGCAGTAGCAGTCACAGTCGCAGCCAGCTCTAGGGTTCCCGCACACAGCAAGCTCGTTTGGGAGGATCCGCTCCACGAGCCGAGAGGCTGATACATCAACTGTCACAAAGTCCAGAGTTGATGTATCCAAAAGTTCCGTATCGTCAACATGAACTCTACGCAACAGACGGCGCGTCGATCGGACGCCCGGTCTGAGAGTTATTGGCTTTTTCGTCCCAGGAGCCCGGTTGTTTTTTAAGGAAAAACCAACCCGACCGTACTCCACCTGCATCCAAAACTCGGGCGGAGTAAGCCAAAAGATCCGTCTCACTAATAGGAACACAACAAAGCTGACGAAACATCATTCGGACGTCCGTAGCTCAAGATATGAGTGTTTCCGCTTCGAGGGCCCGATTGGTTTCGTGTACGAACCAACCCGACCAAACTCAAAGTATTCCTAAACCTTGAGTGCGATATACCGAAATGACCGTCTCGATCCAAGGATCGCATCGCCACTGACGGCGTGTCGTTTGGAGATCCGTAGCCCAAGTTATGGGCATTTGAATCCAAACCGCTCGGTAACGGGGGTTTCGGGCCCGGGCTGTCCCGGCCCGGCACGGTCCGGCCCGGCCCCGCCCGGCGCGGCCCGGACCAGCCCAACGCGGCGCGGCCCGGCGTGGCCTGGCGAACCAGCCAGGCGCGCCGGTTCGGCGCAAGGCAGCGCGCTGGGCGCGATGCCAGCTCGTCCGAAGGCCGAGTTTGATGGAAAAACTGGGGGCCGCTTGCCCCCCTTTGTGAAACCGCCCCCTCATGATGGGGGGCCAGTTTAACCGCCTGGGGGAATTTAATTCCCCCAGTTTGCACCATCCCGGCCGGCCTGACCTGGCCAGACGACTCCTTCTCAACAGGACCGGCTAGGGCCGGTCCTCTTCCATCTTCCGGCACCGGCGGCCCGGCTGGCCGCCGGTCATCACGTCCCGCCGTGGCCCGGAACCGGCCGCGGCCTTCATCGTCCGGCGCGGTGCGACGACACCACGCTCCTCCGCCGCGGCCCCGCTCCGCCCGCGGCGCCTTCGGTTTCCTTCGACGCGGCGCGACGGCGTCGCGTTCATGATAATCTTTCCACGGCATGGCGTGACGGCACCACGCAATTATAGCCGTGTGATTCCCGCGTGGTGCGACGGCACCACACCATCTCGTTTCATCCGCAAGAAATATTCAAGAACAAAGGAGGGGGGATTCGGCCGTGTTTGTGCGGTCCGGCCCCCTCTCGTTAGACGATAACACTTAATCATTTAAACTCATGGATCGTCATGCTAGAACCAAGAATGTGATTAAATAAATTAAACAACAACAAACCCCTACCTCGGTTTCAAGAATGATGTTCGTCAACGAACCGCGGAAGACGAGTGTCGCGGTGGTCGGCGTCGCGGGAAAAGGACGTCGACGTTCTGAAGCGAGGATTCGAAGTTCTTTGACGGCGATTTCGTCGCAGGAAATCGTCTCAGAAAAGATGACGCGAAAGAAGTACGTCGCGTCGCGGATACGGCGTCGCGAAAGGACCGAGTTCTTCGACGGAGAGGTTCTTCGTTGAAGAACGGCGTTTTTCGCGTTCTTCGTTGAGTTTGAAGAAGAAGAAGAAGAAAGCTCCAAATTCTCTCAAGGTGGTAAGAGAATTCTAACCAAAATAAAATAAGCTAAAGCCTTATTTTATTTACATAACCAAACCATTTTGAAATTCAAAGGATTGAAATTCAGACAACTCAACTCAATTAATTAACCAAGTTGTCAAGTTAATTAAAGAGGAGTTATAGGGAGTTTAAAAATAGAAGGTGAAGAGTTATGCTTCGTGTGGTCCCCACCACACTTAATCCTCCCACGGGAGGTTAAGTGGATGTGGGTCCCACCTCTAACTCCCTTTGGTAGAAAATAACCAACAAGTTTAAAATAAAATTTGTATTCCACAATTTTATTTAACTTATTCTACATTCCCAAAAACTAACTCACAACCCGTAATAAACGCAACCTCGGAAAAGGTCTCCTTTTGCGAATATCGGCGCTGCGAGTTCATCGGTGCCCTCGAAATTTGATTCCGGGTACCGGTTCAAAAGTTAGAAATTCCCGCTCGTTCGTTCACTGAACGTACCTGAGCCAAACTTTGGAAATTGATTCCGGGCACTCCGGGCCTCGGAATCAGGTGCCGTCAGAAACCGTGCTCTTGTAAAATTCCAAAGAAAATTAAGAAAAAATTTTCCTTGAATTTTACGGGTCCTTACAAAAACTATCCATAATGATATGATGATGAGTGATAGAAAACATTTTCAAGATAAAAAATTACGATAAAAAAGCTATAAATTTTGACGGGTTAAATGGTTTTCAACTTTGTAGTAGGAAAAGAAAAAAAATTGTTTTAATATACTTTTCATGAAGTTAAGGAATTATTTTACGCCCTTGATTAAGAACACAAGGAAACGTACTTACTTGATAAGAAGAGTTTCATCCATTAATAAATTTCAACCAAAAATCATCTTTTTCATCAAATGATGAGTATTCAAGATGAATCAACTTCAATAGAATCACATCATCCAAAAACTATTAACTACCTATTCATACTATCTTAAAATATTTACCAGAACCAAAAACTTAGGATAAAAATAAAACTATTACCCAAAAAGAAAAATATATTATAATAAGAAATACTACTTCAATCTCCAAAATTCAGCAGTAATACCCAATATTCTAAATAGTCCATTAAAAAAACAACTAACCTTAAATTTTTTCAAAATAATCAAAACTATGATTGAAAAAAAAATCCGAAGGATTTGATAAAATAGTCTTATAGGATAAATTTTAACATTTGAATCCAAATAACATAATTGATTGTTAATGTATCATACAATAAAGTAATTTCCTAAGAACATATTCTTTATGATCGGATACTCATTTCTATAAATAATCCAAATCACCAAAAATAAACAATAAGAAAATAGATTATATCAAAATAAAATTCAACCATTATTACTCAAAAAAATCCCAAAGTATTCTTTTTTACTTAGGAATATAGGGTTCCAAAAATAGTTAATGTCTCCCAAAATAACATTTATCACTCAATCCTCAAATCATTTTCCAATACTGAGGATATCCATCTGATAATAATTTTTTTACCAAAAATATCATATTCGCATTCCATCAAGTCATTTAACAAAAAAATTATTTCATACTAACCAGGGACTCCACATAGGATAGTGCATGGATATGGACTCTTATGGACCTTCAGTTGTGGGTTTGAACCCCACAATATTTTCAGACACGACGGGTTGTCACACATCCTACAGGTTGACCTTTTTCTAAAATAATATAATTAATATAAATAATCCAAATATGATATAAAATACTCAAAAATATCCATAACATGTTTTAAGATTAAAGAATATCTTATACCTCTCATTTTCAACCAAATTCATGCTGATTTCAACATTTTAATTCTCGAAGTCTCAAATATATTGACTTATTTTCTTATTTCAAATGTAAATTATTTAATGAAACTACTCCCAAAAGAAATGACATCATACCTTGATCATGGCGTCAACCTTGTTTCATCATTATTTTGTTCACATGGATAGATGTTTTTTTGCATTGCAACAATGATTTTGAAATGTTTCAAAAATCAATTTCTTCCTTTGTTCAAATACACCTTGTACAACATGGGTCGTATATATGTTGGTAGGGAAATAGTTTTAGAAGATAATATTGTAGGACATATAATTCAAAAAATCATATAAGACTTTCTTTTTATAAAATATTCAAATAGATTTTGAGTTTAAACATTCAATCAATGGTACTTTTAAAATACTATAAAAATGTGATGAAACACTATATTTTAAAAGAAAATATAAATAGGTTGTGCAAGGGTTCCCTTATTTAGAATTTTATTTACAAATAATTATATTCTTCATAATCTTAGGATAAGGTAATATATCTAAAAATTCCATGATAATATTTATCATTTTTTTAAAAAAGTGAGAATGTGGAGAAAATAATATTTAACTAAAATCAACCCATGATATATGATGGTATCAAGGAGTAGTAGAGATTTTTGATATCACAATAATCTCATGACAAGTGATTTGTATGTTAGAAAAATATTCAGAATCATCCTGACCTGAATTTGAAATAATTAGTTCAAGAATGTCTCCAGGAAGAGGTAGAATTTTTTTTTGAGATCCTCCTATGCCCATTTGTAACTGACATTACATGATATGAAAAAGTTGTAGAACAAGGATTTAACAAAAATAATAGACATATAATGTTACCATATGTTTCACTAAAACTCAGAATCCATAAATTTTCCTAAAAATTTCCTCTGATACCAACTATATAGTCCCAACCTTAATCATTACATAATCCTAAGTTAAGTCACTTATTTGACGTTATTTCGCATTAAATATATTTTTAGGTTTAGAGTTTTAGATAATTAATACATAACTATTATATAAAAAACCATAGGAATATAGTTTGGAACATCCAATAGTAACCATTTCATCCATAAAATAGATACCCTTAAAATGAAACATGGTTTATTTCCATGTTTAATTATCATAACTTTTTCCTGTCCCATCCATGACTCTATTCTCCATTAGATATTGTGAAAATTTTTCAAAAACATGGGATGAGCACAAATTTTTTATTAATGGTTATAAAATAAGGAATGATACTGTTAGTCCGTGAATTTTTTAAAATCATTAAAAACAATTCAAAAAATCATACGTTTCACCTATAAAACGTAATCTCATTATATTACCTCTTCAAATAATAAAATTCCTACAAAAAATTACTACTGTCATAAAACCTAAAGTTAAATTGTTCCATTAATTTCATACATAAATTTCAAATTTCATAGGTACATTGGGAGTAACCTTCATGGTTACGTTTTGAATACCCTTTTCAATAAATCCCTTAAATACCTTAGGAGAAACCTTATCGTTTAACTTCATATCAATATACAATTAATTGGAAGGATATTACTATCTCACATGACCCCTTTTTACCATGGAATAACTTGTATACATAAACAATTCCCAAGAACAATACCATAATCATAACACATTAAATAATCATAATGATAAAACAACATTTTCACTTTAAAACACATTTCTTCATTACAAGCTGTACACTCAAAAATGAAAACACACTTTTTTAAATAAAATTGTAAAATTTTAAAGTAAACATCTATATATTATAGAATCATAAAAGGGATAAATTTCATTTGTGTTTGATATGTTAAAAATCCTTCCACGTTATTGAAATAATCAATCCATTTTTTTATAACACAATTAAAACATTTAAACAGAATATTTTTGAATCCAAGTGTCCCATACCAATTTGAAACATTTAAAAGTTATTGATATATTAAAATTTTAATTTCCATATAAATAAATCTTTATTTTTTGGATAAAATGTATATTAAATGGAATTATTTATAAGAATAAATCATCAAATCAGTTAAATGAGGTTTTGAGTTAAAAAGTCCCTAACCTTGAGTCTGACTCATCATGTACAATCATTATAATCACGAAAGATAAAAATAGGTTATTTATACATTATTTAGATAATTTTCATGTTTATTATTCCTTTTATATCACTTATTACCTTTTTATAACAATTACATAATAATTTAAGTTCATATCGTACTTTTTATCGTTATTCGGTACATGAGTTGAAACTAAACTTGGTTTGATGTCAATAGTCCTTGTAGTAATATATACATAATCTCAAGAATAATATTCATTACATAAGGATGACGTTTATACATCCATTATACTTTTAAATCAATACATTATTTAAGTTTATTAAAAATGAACAATCTTTTAATCCTAGAGATGATAGGCCGTACGTACGCATGAGTAATGTCTTCATTTTTCGTTGATCATTATAGAAATAAGGTAAGTACTGTTTTATCATTTAAAATTTATAATAAAAACATTAATATCATATTAATCATTTACATGTACTTATATATAACTTATATGTGAGATTGTGAATAAAAACAAATCACATCGCTTCGTGAAGGTGATATATCACACGTACACACAATGACATTATAATTTTTATGTGAATGAAAAGTATAAATATAATTGATATAATATTATATTATAATTATTAATATTCATGAAGGTCACATATAAACATTAATTCCATTATTATAACCAGCCATAAGAGATGATTATGGAAAATGAATTAGATCAGTTCTTGGAGGCGATAGTCCGCACGAACAAAGAAACAATTAATTATTTTCCCATTTAATGGAAGTGGAGAGGAATTTTGGTGTTTATATTAACAGAATAAAACCAGAGAAAATTTAAAATATTTGATTTATTATTTCATCATTTTAGACGATATTTGAAGGACTTGGATGAAGAAATAAAATAGAAATACTTAAATAAAACGATACATCTTCTTCAGTTGATCACCTTTGAAGAGCACCTTAACACCTCTAAAGAGGGTGTTTATCCTAAAAAAGGACTAAATAATGTGGGAAGGTATTATATAAAGGTTTTTTGGAAGATATGTTTTGAACCAAATGGTTTTAGAAGTGTGATTAATAAATAGGAACAACATTATTTTTATAAGAGATAGGAGGGCCACCCCAATAATTAATAAAAGTATTAAATTAATATAAATTAAATTTCGATTCCAAACGGTACCAACCTAAATTAATTAAAATATAAGATAATTTTTTTTATAATAACCCTCATACAATTAAAAATAGACATGTTATGTGTAATTTTTTAATCCTTATCTTTTTGTTATAACCCTTATTTTATACTTTTTAATCTTAAAGTGGTGTCAGGTTACTTACACTTTCTTGGTTAATGTAATTACCATAACATGTCAAATAACCAATTTTTTTTTTCATTCACGACATATTAAGACTTATCTTATCTATTTGAAAAAATATTAATTTTTTATGAATTTTATATCAATTATGAAACTATATTATCTTCTACAATACCAATAATGTCAATTTTGGAACAATTCATTAGTTGACTTTTATAAAATATCATTAAAGAAAGATAATTTCTAATAAACTCCATTAAATCATAAAAAAAAGAATGATATGTACATAAAATGCATGGAACATCTAAATTATTTCAACTAGTGATTATTTTAATATTTATAATATCATTTATTTGATTCTTTTATAAATTAAGAAATTATTATATCATATTTGTGTCATAATTAAATTTAATTATCTTATTTATAAAATTTATAAATAAATTACCATGATATAGGTAATATTTTTATATTTAGAGTGAGTATTTATATATTAATTTATCCCATGTATACCTCCATATTAAAATACATTACTTTTTAAAAACACAATTGTAACAAAAATGATTATTCATTGAATATAATATTATAAATGCATTAAATTCATCCAAGTGGCTCCAAGTTGTCTTGAAATAATTCCAAGGATGATAATGGTCGAAATAAACTCGTCCAATTAAATTAGGAAAAATTTAGTGTTGTTTTATTTTATTATATTATTGTTTTTAACTTCAATTACCTCATTTACCATTAACCATGGTAATAAAATTTATTACTAAAGTTACTATTCATAATTCCCAAAATTAAAAGAGAAATATTTACATAATTAATAAATTATGATTCCAAATATGGAATACATTTTTAAAAATTTAAAAACATTTATGTTATAGTCATTAATTTAAAAAATAATCCCCACTGTCAAAATGAGAAAACTTGTTTTTTAAAAGGAAAAACCTTCAAAAGATCAATGTGCGTTTATATTGAATTTCAATGTGAAATTACTTCCAATGACCATAATTGGATTAATTGATAAAATATAATATAATTATAAATTTAAAAAATTTCAAATATTCTAACAATATAAATAAATTAGACTAAAATGCAGCTTTGTATTAAAGTGCAGTATTTTTCACTATTCATTAAAATATGAATTTTAACAGAAAAATAAAAAAATTCAATGAAAGTTAATTTTGATTTCATGATTTGAAATAATATGTTTATTTATATATATTTATAATATATAAAAGTATCAAAAATAATATTTAAAATGGGTTCTCCAACAAAAGGGGGTAAAACTATATTTTTAGAAAAACACTCATTTTATTTGTAAAAATGTATTTGTTCAGATATAATATTTATAAAACACATAAGATGAATTTTAAACATTATATTAAATTATCATTGAACTAATATAATACTAAAAAAGTAATTTTTTATTCTTTTAAAAACATAATTATTCACATGTAAATAGTTTTTTTATAAAAATACTTCTTTTATATTTAACTGGTTTTTAGTTTCATTTCATGTTAATTTATTAACCAATGAATCACTATATAAATATGTGTAAATCATATTTTTATAATTCAGTTGAAAATATTCATTCCATCCATTTTAACGACAAAGTGATAACTACCATATTAAACAATAATATTTATTTGTTCATTTAAACACGATGGGTTGTATCATGTACGCTATCAAACATTGTATTTTCTTTTGAAAACATACGATGTTACACAAGTCATCCATGATTAGTAGGATTTGTGGATGGGTAGTGTAGGGATCACTTCCCTAAATACATGGTTTATTTTTTTAGTTATCCAAGATGTTCTATGATTTTATCGAGTATATTTTAGATGGTTATCATCCTGATGTTTTAGAATAATATTGAAAGGTATTTACAGAAGGGTTTTCATGGTTACTTCCCCTGGTAGAGGATTAATTCACTATAATTATGCAATATTAGAAAATCCTCTTCTCCTTATGCCAAAATTTGGTATCTATTGTTGAGTTAAAAGTGTCAAATATTTATTTTATAGATCATGAATTTCATTTATATGTTTATCTTATCATATCACCATGGGCATCGCTAGTGCTTTTTGGAAAGAAGGCATATAGACATATCTGAAGATGAATTAACTATAAAAATATAAATCACATGATTAATAGGAATATATATCCATTTATATGGATTAATTATTATTTTTATCAACTTACTAGAGAATAATGGATTTTGAAAATTGAGATATAGTTGGCATATCACCATCTGAGGTTCTTGGAAGACAATATTCTAAAGACAAACATTAAGAGATGGAATGTACACATTAAGTGTCTAGTAATTTCATTTAGATATACTATTTCTCATAAAATATTTATATAATTAATACAATAGAACATTAATTACTTTTGGACATCTTAATTATTGTTCTTATTGATGGAATATTGAAATATTCGATTATAATGATGGACCATAGAGACAATCATAGTGTATATTTTAATCATGAAGGAGAATCATCGTTATAATAAATTTATATAATGAAAATATTAATCTAGTATGTTTTTTATTTATTCCATGTGGTTTCCAATAAATGGATCATAGTGGATCCTGATAAGACCCTTTCTTAAATGTCTTTAGTGTATCCCAGTAAAATGATTGATAAGAATATTTTTTTGGAATTGATGGATATTACAGATGTGTTATTTGAGAAATATCCATATAATGTTATCCCTTTATACCATTGAATCAAAAAGTCTTGATGTTTATATCACTTTAGAAATGATACAGTTTTTTTGATGAGTTTTAGGATATGTTTACCATGGATCTAGTGTTGATTCTTTTGTAGCCTAGAAAGAGATATCTATTTTATTCTAATTATGGATGATGGTGATGTGTCTTATGGTTATCATCATCTACTCCCACATGATAGGACATACCAAAATTAGGACCTAGAGATATGAGTTTTTATGTATTTTTTCTAGTCTTGGTGCAATTAACTCTTTATATAGTTGGTTATAGATTATTCAAATCATAAGAGTTGGAGGTATTTCTTCACCCAAATGGGCTTGAACCTCAGGGAGTGATAATATGTGTCATATAATTAGAAAATTAATTTTAATATGGTCAATATTTTCATGAATGTTAATGTTTTTTATTCATCCCTTGAGTATAAAATTTATAAAATATATATTATAAAGGCTAGTGAGTGAGTATTTTCTTATGTTTTGGTTTTATTATCTATGTTTATAGGTTTATGATAATGAAGGGAAGGTATTTTTTACTTGTTTTTTTCCACCCAATATTTTTTTCAATTGACATATTTCCATAATTGTATGAAAAATAGTCAACCATTAAATGTGTGGGAGACATATAGTGATTATTACAGGTCTCCCAATAGTACCCTCGTCTTCTGAATGTGGTTGTGAGTTCTATTGATCATGAAGAAGAAGTGTTTGGATTCATATCATTGTTGTAGATGGGATGTGAACCCATGGTATATGAATATTTTTTATTATATTATGAAAATACACATAGTTATCAATATGAAATGGTGAATTACATATTTCACATCTCAGTATCTTACCTGATATAGGGTCAATGTGGTGAATTAGTGGTTAGTCCTGTTCTGCAAACCACTTCCAATTATTAAATGGAAGTGGTATGGGATATCTATTTGATTATTTATTGTTATATATGGTAATCCTAGTGTTAAAGGAAATAGTTGGGTGATTATATAATTTTCCACCAAATCATATGTTTTTTCATCCCAATATGTGGTTAATAATGGTATAATAACATGGATAATTAAATGTTTGAGAGATTTTTATGATCATGGGGATACATTAGTAATAGTTTCTAACTAGTATACACATTCTAAATCAAATATTCATATGAAACTATATAGATAAATGTGGAACATGTTAATGTTGATCAAAACATATCACCTCTATACAGATGATTGGACAATAAAGGCTATTATGATTCATAAGGTATTTCATGGAGATTTTTTGTTTATATAATGGGTTCATGAAAAACATATCATTCAATGGAGTATTCCTTATTTTATACTCATCACGGTTAATTGATAAAAAATTCCCCTTTGAGTTTTTTATGGGAATGTTTTTCAATCTCAATTTTGTGGGTCTAATCAAGGTGAGAATTTATAATTTGGAAAAAGCCTCATCTAGAAGATAATGAATAATGTTTTTTTAAATAAAATGGGTTTAGAGACAAATAAAAGTCACATAAAATTGTATTTTTATTATATTTATTTGCTGATATAATTTGACATTACTGATCTTGTAGTAATCATGGTATATTTTTGACTTTGGAACTGTTTCATGGGAATATAATGGAAAGTGAAGGTGTGATATGTTGAGGAATTTTTTATTGTGGGTAGTATCAAGAAGGTATCCTATGTACTTCATGTATACCAACTGAAAAAAAAATCATATATAACCATATAATGGGATAGAGTGAGAGGAATTTATTTTTAATGGGACAATTGTATTATGGAGAATCTTGATCATATACCATATTTTCAAAACAAGTTATTTCTTTATAAATAAATATTTTTAAACTATATTCATTGGTAGTATAGTACTGATTGTAATGGATTTTTTTAATGGCTTAGTGGATTCAACTATTTATTGGAAGATATATGAGGTAATTTTTTGGGTAAAAAGTATCTTTTTATAAATAATTATAACAATAAATGGGCTACTAAAACACATAATTATTTATTTGTTTTTATTTAATATATTTCAAATGGTGTTAGTAAATTTTTTTGGTCCAACACTCAGTTTTTGGACATAAATTGACCTAGAGAACTGATGGGACATTATTATAAGTAAATTTAATTCTAACAGAGAAGAATTTATATTTTTGGGGTAGTGGGGTTCTTCTTATCATAACTATGGTCCGCTAAATCATGAGGTGGTTTCCAAAAATAGTGTATCTTTTTTTGGGGAATTTGTGGTTCCAGAACCATTTTCCTAACCATGCTACCAAAAAAATAAAGAATTCCCATGTCATTATATTTTGGTATTATTAATACAATTATCTAATAGGATTTTATTAAATCTATCCTATTTCATTGATATAAAAACATATCTCTCTCCATTATCCTTAGAGTTTCTTACCCCAAAATTTTATTTTGATCCATTTCTTTATTAGTTATTTTATGTAAGGAATTCATGTTTTCACATTATTTCATTGTCCTGTAATCATTTTTATTCTTCGTTCCTATATATAAATGGATTAGGGATTCTTTATATTGTTGTTTGGTGGAAAATTATGATTTTGATAAGGGGATTTATGTTTTTTATTATGTATTATGTATGTGAGTAACATATCTATTCAATTTATTAGTATTACATCATTGGTGAAGAGTTAGAGTTTGATTATGAGGTGTTTTCCTCAATTTAGTGGCTCATATCCATGGAAACCCTTTTATTCTATATTTTTTTATATTTTAAAAATCAAATCGTATTCCAATTCTATTACAAATGGTGATTTATCAATGATTATCGAGATTCACATTCTGTAATGGAAATTTGGTTTTTTATTGTGTCTTTTTTCAAATAATAATTTTTAACATCAAATAATGCATTTGAGAAAATTCATAAAAAAGTATTGGTGGATTAAAATGGATTTAAAAAGGGGTTTCTCGAATGTTTTTACCATAATAATAGATTTTGATTGATATAATCATGTTATTCTTATGAAAATTTTCATATTAATATGATTTGAGGGAATAAAATGTGTGGATAATAGGAGTCCAAAAATTAAATTTTTGGATACATACACACTTAAAAATTTAGCCTATGTTTTGTACTATCTAGGGTGGTTAATCATGGGGACCCAAATATCCTTTTTTGTGGAAGACCAAGGTAGATTCCAAAATGTGTCGTTGTTATTTGAGTGTCCCAATGGATTTTGTTCAGCCTCTGAAAAGACATGGGAGATTTTAAACCTATTTTAATTTCCTAGAATGTATAAGAACAATTTATGACATTGAGTCACAAAACACCATAATTTTTATTTCAAAAGACTCATTAGTCTTTTTCACATGTTGTCTTATACGACGATAATCGTTTTTTCCTATGAGTAGTGTATTTATTTATATGATGTTATCTACTTATAATATTATTCTTGTATTTATTCTTATTTCATGATATTGTTAAATTTAGAATGCTCATTTTTTGTGTCCTGGATCCTTCATTGTTGTGCAATATATATACATATTTATGAAATACAGAACATTTATAAAAAATAAAAATTATTATTATTTATATAAGTTATTTAAAATGAAGTTATTTTCAATGAGGAAGATTTTAAATGTTATTTGATAAATAAAAGGTAACGTTTTCATGGGAAAAGTCCTTTTAAATATATGTGGTGGAATCCTACTATTATCTGTGGAGTAAAAAAGTATTTTCTTTTTCGTATATGGATCCCATGTCATTCAAGACACTAGTAATGATATAGAAACAATAAAGATTTGTTGGAATTCATAATTAATGACGTACATGGTTGAATTAAAGATATTGGATATGATGTTATTGTGGATATAACTCATATGTAGATGTATTAGTATTTTATACCATTTGAATACTATGTATCATCTTTTTGGACATATTAGTGTATTTTTATTTTATATATGGTAACTTATACATATGAAGGGTGTCCCATTTTTATTCATTATGATATGTTGATGGTTATGATACTTGATTTGTTTCATTTATATATATATATAGTTAGATTTTAAAACTAATAATTATTATTGCTACTCATTTTTTGGGATGGAATTGAAGTCATGGGTATGGAATTCTAGTTTATCGGGAGAAACTATTCACAAACTATTATATTAGATTACATGATGCTTATCAAAATCATGTAGCTATTTTGAAATCCCATTCATCCATATGTTTTGTTGACTCTGGTGATAGTTATGGTCAACTTGGGCAAGTTCATTACAATAAAAATGAAGAAAATCATGATAATTACGGTACACATATACTCCAATGTAGTGTTTTTGATGTCATATCGAAGTTTAATTATTGGAACCATAACATATCTAAGAAGTTTTCAATATGTATTCATTAACCATCCTAACGAAATTTTATTAAATTATCAAAGAAAACATCTAGTTGTATGATTATTTTATCCCAATTTTATTTTTGTGGGAACGCGCCATGGGAAAATTTAATTATCCTTATATATGATGAATTTAATGTTATTTTGGAAATAAAATTCTTCTCACCATATAGTTGAAAAATTAATTTTATGAATTATGAAATTAATAGTCATATAAAAATTGATATTATATCATTGAATGGATGGTTATGAATTTTTTTTGGAATAATATTCTAAAATATTTTTCTTCGTACTAAATAATGGGGGACCCTCATCAATAATGGGTGGAATGAAACTCAATACTTAGGTTATACCATTTATTATGGAATATACATGTTCTCTAGTACTTCGTAATATAGTGAAACATATATTTCATTAAAATACACACCTTTGTTATCTTCTATCTTATTCATACAATTATCTATTTACATTAGTATCTAATAATTAGAATTTCATGAATGAAATTTATTAAATGTGTGAGAATTTGATAACCTGATATTCTAAATTTCCCATTGATGTAAAAAATTATGTGTTTGATAGATTGATTCATATACAATAACAAAAAATAAAAAGCATAAAATAATTCAAAACTATAATAAAGTAATCAAATAATGGTTGAGTAAAACTAGAGGTAACCAAATTGGTAAATATATATAGAAACTAAATTTTTTTGTATTATTAAATGGCACTGTGGAATTCAATTGTTGTAGATAAATTAATAAGGAGATTTATTTATACATTAAAAGTGTGAAATTCAAAAAAATTATAATTTTATTTCCATTACATTAATAATTTAAGAATATAATTGAGAAAATTTATTAATGTTATGAATAATATAACAATAATAATTTAGTTAATAAATGGTAAGATAATAATAATTAGAACGATTAATGTATAAAATATATTTTTTCAATTGATAACTATTTAGTTATATTTATAATAATTATTTAAAATAAAAAATCATAAAATAGTATATTTTTAATTTCTAAAAAATGAACTTCATATTTAGAATTCTCAAAGAAATATTTTATATGGTGATTTTTTAGAGAATTTTCCTAGATATTTAGATTTTAGGTTAATAATGAACAATATAGTTTTTAAAAAAGCTGTTAATTTTCTGATATTATAATTGTATAAGAATGAACTAGAAGTTTAGGTTACAAGTTAATTGATAAAATGTTCATTTAATTTGTAAAAATAATTATTAAAAAATTTATTTTAATTTATAAAATGTATTTTTATATATTATTATCATTAGTAATATTTTACAATATTTTTTTTGGGTCTTTTCATTCAATAATTATTTTTATAAATGTTTGATAATGAATTTACATAACATATAGATTGATTTTATAAATTTTATAAAAAAATTTGAAAATAAAATATACTAATAATTTAACCATACAAGTAATCTTTGATCTGAAAAGAAAAAATTTAAAAAACATTTTTTCATTTTATGTTTGATAGCAATAGAATTATAATTTATTATACTATGAAAATTTATATATTAAAATCACTTATATATATATAAAAATAATTTTTAAATTATGTTACAATACCAGTCATAATTAATATCATTAATATTAGTTAATAAGGATACTAATTAGTTTCCCCTACAAATGAAATTTTTTATAGAGGATAAAATGTAAGGGGTATAAAACTAGTCAATAACACCTCAAATTGTTTTTTACTCGATTATAAAATATAACTTTCCAAAAATTTTATTATTTTCTATATTAGATCATTTTAATATTGGATAGATTCATTCCATTTGAAAATTTATGAGTATTTAAATAAAATGTTTTAGTTATGGTTCATACCTAGTGGTAAACTCCAAAATATCCAACATCCTTGAGCTAGGATAAAATCACGGTGTGTGATTATTTCTGAATGTATAGTAACATTTTTTTATTGTAATATAATGATTCTGTATATGTAACACTATTCATCTAGTTTGGGATTTTGATGAAATATAATTGGCCCTACTAGAAAAATTTAAATTGAGCCATCAATAACATTGGGGCCATATGGCCATTGGGAAAAATTTCATCATAAAGATATAGGGTCTTTGAGAAACCATTTCATAATACTATAATAAAATTAGTGATAACAAAATTTCTTTGATTCAAAAAGATTTATGTGAAACCTGGATACTTACAAGAGTTATCTAGTGTCTGTCCTTGAAAGAGGGATGGGTACACTAACACATATCATCTAAAAATATTTCTCCATTTATTTACCTTGATGGATAGATGGTTTACTTAGTATTATATATCATGTAGTGGGACCATTTATATGACACAACATGATTGGATGTCGATGAAGTAGGGTGATAAGAGGGGCATCACCAAATAGGGTTCTTGAAAGAGAGATGAGTGTGTTGGAAACTATCATCTAACACTGTACCTACGGAGTGGTAGTGGTTGGATGACTATCTATTCATATTATTTCCATGTTTTTAAATTTGAATTGATTTAGGGTAGGTTAACGAATAATTCATATTGGTGAAAATGTTTTATGACTACTAGTTGGGGGTCTTGATGTCATTTCACTATGAACATGGCAAGATAATTTCTTCTCTAGGGGGCCTACGAGCTACTAGTCCTTTGGTCTTGGTAATTGAATTTAGTATAATAAACCATTTGGTCGTAATATGTAATAAAATAGGTACACATAGTTTGTTCAACATCATTTGGGAATTTATGGGTATAGTCCCATAAAGGATATTGGGTTTTTGTGTCTTTATGGTTATCATAATCCACTAAATATAATTAAAGTATAGATTATTCTATTGTTTTCATTTATAAAATGACCTCACTTATATCCATTAGACATTATACATAAAATTATAAATTTTATTGTTCATTTTACCATTTAAGATATCATGGATTTCCCTTTCTTTTCTATAATCGCATAGTAATTTTATTTAAGTATAGGTCAATCATTTTCAAGGATACAATTAAGATAATTTTTAAAATCATTACACTAGTAGTACATACTCATTATAGTTTTATTATTTATATTTTCATTCCAATCATATTTTATCAATGTTTATTTAATGAATTTAATTTAAATATTTTATATAAGTTTTATTATATTTTTTATGACTAATTTATATTCACCCCCACTCATTCTAAAAAAATAGAAAATTGTTTTCCAGTGTACCTGTTGACTTTGGATTCCATGAAAAATGATTTTAATTATTCATCACTATATTCCATGGATAGCTATAAATGTGGTTTTAGTGGATTGAAATGTTATTGGTGTTATTATATAAATTATGGAAATATAAACATGGCATTATATAGTTAATATTTTCAATAAGAAATCATTATAAATTTAACCTCATGAAACAAACATCCAATATAGTAAATTAATTGATTTTAACATCTTCATTTTAATTTATAAAACTCTACTAAAACAAACCAATTATAATTCATAACATTGTTAGCATATTAATAATTTCATTATAGATCAATGATATTGGTATTAAAATAAAATGACCTCTTCTATATTCATGATGAAAAATTTATTGCAACTTATTTTCCTTGGATTAGTTTAACCATGTACAGGAATAATGATATAAATTTCTATCAATGTTGACTGTGGATATTTATCTTATTTTTTTATTAGAAGTTATTGATAAAATAATGTTTTTAATAGAACTGGAGAGGTTATGTTAATATTAAATTTTTTATATTTGTAACAAACATTATTTGATAAAAAATTTACAAAACATGCTCAAAAATGATATTATCCTAAAATATTAAAATAAAAAAATGGGATGAAAATATAAATTAATAAAAAAATGAAGACATAATCATGTACCTCGAATTTCCTATGAAGGTTTATGTTTATAATAGGAATGGTGATAAACACTGTTATTATAAAGCTAAAATAAAATGATTAAAACTAACCATAATATATGTTGAATGTAGATGTCATCTAAATAATACACATCTAGATAATTATTAAAAATTAAGTTTTTACGTGGTTTTATGTTTGACTAATTTTTAAAAATTAGTGATTAATATATTCATTTTTATACAATATGTTAGATAATGTTTGAAAAATCAAGAAAAAAATTAATGGTTTCTTTTTCTCATTTATCAAATCCATGATACATGTATGATATTAAAACCATATTTTGAATTATATGGTGTACATAGTATTCGATTTTCATTAATTTTTTCTATTATACTTTCATTAATGTTATTTTTGGGTCTTATAATAATACTTTTTTCAATATCCATTGAATTATATTATTTTAAAAATTCACAATGCTTATCTATCTCAAATTATTTTCTTGGGGTCACGTTTTATATTATAAAATGATTTTAATTGAAATGATTTTTATAATACTAATTTCATATTTTATTCTATGAATAGTATATCATTCATGAAATTTTATGATTATATAAAATCTATATATTTTATCATTTTTTTATATAAATGTCAACCATGATTAATGGGATTCAGATTACTCAAATCTTATTTCTTTAGGTTATAAGGATTCTTACTAAAATTTATTCTTCCATGGAAGGTTATATCCTCCCAATTAGTTAATTTAATTTATTATTATTCGATCCTTAAATTTTAAAATATTTATGTTTGATTAAAACCGAATATGTTAAATATCCTTATTCACACACAACACTAAATGTAAATGAACAATAAAAAATTATATAAACAATGAAACTAAAGAATTTGTAACTAGTTATAGAAGTAATAGAATTATGAAATATATGTAGAAATAAAAATAATTTTTTTTAATATAAATGAATTGATATATTTTATTTTTAATATCTAAATAAAAAATATACTCATTTTATCATTAGAAATATATTTTTTTTGTAAACAAAATCAGGCACTATGACTATTATAAAATTATAGGAAAATATTTCATCAAATGGAGGATATTGATAATGTATAAAATATAATAATTTAACATACATCGTATATTTATTATTTGGAATGTGATAATTTTAATTTATTTATAGAAGATACATGTTTCTTATAATTATTTTTATATTTTATAAAACCTTTTATTAAAATAAATTTTTATTACATTTAGAAATTGAACTATATAAAATTATTTGAATTTCTATAATTCGAGTTTTCAAATTCATTAGGGGGTTAATTTCCTTTTTTGGGAATAAAATAAGGTTACCAAGTTAAATATTAGTTACCATAGTAAAGCCGTTATTCTTCAATGAATGATACTTTTTTATATGTTATATATTTCTAAATTGAACAGATCTATATAAATATAAGAATTTGATATGATTTTTAATGGTATTTAAAAATAATTAATTAGTAATAAATTTTAATTATTAATAACAACAATTAATGATCAAAATGATATTTTCCTAAAATAATAGATCTTCACCGCATTATATGTGTTAATTAATTTGTATCGTTTTAATAAAATAGAAATTTATTAATATAAAATGGAATAAAAATATTGATTCAAAAAATTGACATTTTTATGAATTGGAATCATTTATTTATTAATAAAACAATTTTGACTGCTAAATTGTAATCCATATTAATACGTGTTAAAATTAATAATCTGACATGGAATAGTTTTTAATAAATAAATTTACCCATATCTAGTCTAGAATATATATTACAAGGTTTAAATGTTATTCCTATATATTTCACCAAAATTTCACACAAATAACCACCTAAATATCAATAATTTAAATCTTAAACATTATATATCATTATATTCCAAATAATTAGACCCTATTTCCAAATATAATGTGAAATCATTTCCTTCAATTTTAAGATAAACCACTATTTCTAAATTCTAATGAAAATCTTCCCATTTTGATTCCTATAGATTCTCTGTACTCATTTGGAATCCCATATCATCCATATAGTATCTCATGTCCTTAATTTATAAACGATATGTCCAAAGACCGTCCAAATCAACAACATAAGTATCACTTGGCATTTAACATCCATTCTTAATCATTCTCATCCATCCTCCTTTAAACCCACTCTAACTATATGTTTATAATGAAATAAATACAATTAATATAATGAAATATTATTTTATTATCGGTATAATCATTATCTATTGATCTCCCATTCCATAATAAAATAAAACATTTCTCATCGTTGTGTGAACAATACCATCTCTATTAATGACATATATCATTTTTCAACACCGCTCTTCTATGATGGTTGTATAATTGGGTTTAGTAAATATATATCATTCATATGGGATGATTAATATTTATAAAATATGAAATAGAAATTTTGTGACTAATATAATGAATATGAACTCACGGTAAAACTAACTACCTAAAACAAACAAAACAATTTTCAAATTTATAAATTTATATATGAGAACTTATTTTTAATCATTTTTCTTATAAACCATCAAACTAATAATTAATAAAAATTTAGAAATATATAAAATGTAATTTTAATTTTTAGATAATGATATTTCAATAATACAATCTCTTCTATATCCATACAGACACATAGAATATATCATGTTACCATTGTTCCAGTTTAAACACATACATGAACAATTATATTACAATATATAAAGGATGTACTTTGAAAAATAATATTATATATTAAAAATTAAATAATGATTTAATGGAATGATAAAATAAAAATTTATCTAAAAAATTATGAATGTTTTCATTGTAAATTACCATGTAATTATCACGAGATATATTGTTTTCATGAAATTCATGTAGTGTGAATAAATTAACTATGTTCAGGATCTAAATGAAATTTAATTCAATATATTTTATAATTTCAGGTTTCTTACTAACTCAACCCCCATTATTGAGTTATAATTCCTCTTCCTGAACTTATTACTAATATTTATAGTTTTACCCAACATAATATTTTATTTCATTTTATATTCATTTGAACAATTTGAATAATGATTTTTTAATTCAATGTTTTTAAATTGATAGAAATATTTATCAGAATTTATATCATTGTTAAGAATAATTATAATCCTCTATAATGATAGATGAAACTTATTATTCATAGTTTTTCAATTCCCAATTATCATCATTATATTGAAAAACTTAATTATTTATTATTCCATGTAAAAATCATATTTCCATTATCCACTATGAAATAGAAGGTTTTATTTCTATAGAAACCCCAAATCCAAAAACTCATTTCTAGTAGTCAGGTGGGAAGTTGGTATATGAAGCCTCTTGTTTCCATGTTGGCCAAGATTTAAGTGGAAGTAATGGATACTGAGGTACCTAGATTTGTTGGAGAGTTTTTGTATTTTTCTCCTTCGAATGTTTTGACTCTACCCCATCGAGGTGATGTTGATTTTTAGATAGACTTACAACCTTGTGTTTCTATGATCATGATGGATCCTTATTAAATGACACATTTTGAGCTACATGATTTTAGGATATAGATAGATGATCTAAGGAACAAGGGATTTATCTGGCTTGGAGTGTCACTGTGGGGTTGTCCAATCTTGTTTGTGAAAAAGACAAATGATGGAATGAGTTTTATTTTGGACTAATAGAGGATTAAATAGGTAATAGTCAGAAATTGTTCCCCTCTCTCGAGGACATGTGATCTTTTCAAACAACTGAGGAGAGAAGTTTGGTTCTCAATGATCAATCCATATCTGTGTGTCACCTGTTGAGGGTGAAGGAATTTGATATCACAAAGACTACTTTAAGGTGTAGGTATGGGTACTTCAAGTTCATGGTTATTCCATTAGGTGCTAAAATTCACTAACAGTGTTCATGAGGATCAAGAAATCTTTCATCTGTGAGTTCCTGTACCGGTTCGTCATCAAATTCATTATTGACAACCTAATCTACTCAAAGTCATAGGAGGATCTTACCATGCCTATCCAGACTATCATGGAGATTATTTGGTGCCACTTGATCTATGGGATGTTTTCCAACAGTATGTTCTATAAAAGAGAGGTGCACTTCCATTGACACGTGTTGTCTCAGTAGTGTATAGCAGCAAACCCATCTATGGTTCATGAATTTGTTTCATCAGCAACCCCTAATAATGATACAGAGTTTTGTAGTTTTCTTATATTGGTAGGATTTTTTTAGAGGTTAGTACCTGATTTCTCATGAGTTTCAACCCCATTGACAATTATAACCAGAAAGAAATAGGATTTTGTGTAGAGTAAGTATTTCTGAGAAGCATTCAACTATTTGAAGTGAAATTTGGTTAGTGGTCCAGTGATTTGGTTTCCAGAGTAATGGGTGATGTTTATGGTATTTTGTGGAGATTCTCATTTGGGCTTGGGATGTGTTTCGATGCAACAAAATGGATTGATCTATGATGGGTCTAGGTTGTTACATCCCCATGAATGTGACCATTCCACCAATGATCTGGAGATAGAGGTGTTCATGTTTTCACTAAAGTTGTGCAGAAATTACCTCACTGGGGAACACTTTTTAGACTTCACAGATTGCAAGATTATGATTTATATATTTTCCTAGTGAAATATCAACTTTCAACAATGGAGGTAGATTGAGATTCTCCAGGACTATGAATTTGAGATATCTCACACATCAATAGAGGGAAATGTATTGGCTAGTTATTTGAGCCATACTTTTTAGAAGGAGGTAGTTTTAGAATCTGTGGATGATTGGAAGGTAATGGAGGAGTCGTCTTCCTTCCATTTGGATATGGGAATGGATGCCAATAGAGGTATTTTGATTCAAATTATTGTGTAGTCTACTCTGATGCAACAGGTGGAGGTTTCTCAATGGGGGGACTCAGAGGAATAAGTGATGCATGATTGTGTTGACCATAGAAATTCTCTAGAGGTATGGTTGGAGGAATTTACAAATTAGATGATGTTCTATGGAAGGATGTTTTCTCCAATGGAAATGCATGAGGGTGTCCCCTGTAAGTTTCATAACTCACCCTTAGCAGTGCACCCTAGAGTTTCCAATATTTACCATGTCTTGAGAGATCATTTTTGTTGGCCTGGTTTGAAATAGGAAGTAGTAGAGTTTATGGGGAAGTGTTTTGTGTTATAGTAGGTGAAAGTTAAGCACTATGAAATCGACGGTTTTTTGCAGCCCTTGGATTTCCCTGAGTGTATGTGGGATGAAATATCAATTTATTTCTTCACATCGTTTCCTAGGGCTCTGAGAGGCTTTGATTTTATCAATGTATTGGTGGACCAGCTGATGAAATCGTTATGCTTCTGAGAGATTATGGAGTTGGGAACAAGGGATGCCTTGTCCATGAGGTATGTGGATGAGGTGGTGCGGCTGCAAAGAGTTATGATATCCATCATCTTGGATTGGGATACATGATTTTCCATGAGAGTATAGATGTCATCAAAACATTATTTTGGCACTCATTTATGCTTCGACACTTCCTTCAACCCTCAGAAAAATGGGTAGATAACAAAGACTCTCTATACGTTGGATGACATGTTGCGACCATGCATCTTGGACTTTGGTCAATCATGGTTATGAAACTTTCCATTAGTATATATCAAATTAAAAAATAGTTTTCAATATTCCTTTAGCATGGCCCCATTTGAGGCATTTTATGGAAGATTGTGTCACTCTCCTTTGTGCTAGACAGAGGTTGGCGGGACAACTGCTCTTGGTCCAAGAGTACTACTAAGCACCACAAAGAAGGTTTATATCATTTGTGAGAGGATGAAAGTGGAACAGGATCAAATGAATTTGTATGTCGATCATATGAGGAGGACCTTACAGTTAGACATTGGGGAGGAAATGTGCATGAAGGCTTCCCATCCACGATGGGGATTAGAGTTTTTAAAGGCGAAGTAATCATTCTCCTAGATTCATCGAAACCATCAAGGTTTTGGGGATAATTAGTGAGGTGGAATACCAGTTGGAGCTTCCACCATAGTTGGATAAGTTCCACAATGTCATTTAGGTCTCTCAGATTCATCAGTATCTTCACGAGGACTCCCATGTCATTGAATGGGGGAGTTGAAATCCAGAGACGACACAATGTTTTTAGAATGACTAGTGGAGATCCAGGATTGTTGGGAGAAGGTGTTGTGTGGGAGGATAATTCCTTTGGTTTACATGTGGTGGAGGAATGGTGACATAGAGGATAGTACATGGGGGTGAGAAATGAAGATGTGTTCCAAGTACCTGGAGTTTTTCTATGTTTTTTCTGGTTGTGTTTTTTCCTTGTGATGTATTGTTTGAACCATGTTTTTTATGAGATTAATTTTTTTATTGATCCATAATGTGTGATAAATTATTAAAGAATTAAAATGGTAGTACTTGATTACTAATCAAGATTAATTAATTTTTATGTCATTAAGTTTGTGCATGTGATCCAATTTAACCCAAAGTGATACTATTATACAATGGAGGGAGGAATTCCATGATTCGTGTGTTCTGGACAATGTGGTTGTTTTGATTGTGTGGTGTTTATTTTGGTCAGTTAGGTTTGTAGATTTTGGATTAGGTGTTCTTGGAAGATGATATTTCACTCCAGCATTTGAACAAAACCGGGTGGTTTATCTTTGAGCGTTGGCATGCTTAGTTAGTAGCGGTGGTTCAAGCATAGCACAAACCTTGAGAGGTATCTCAGAGGGTGGTTTTTCAGATCCCTATTTTCCATATGGTTTTTTATTTTCAAGGGTGATAATAGTTTTAGAGGTATATGATGTAATGTCCCAAACCTTCCAAGTCAATTACATTTCAAAAATCCAGTCTTTGAGGAGATTTAGTAGGACCCAGTGACTCATTCCATGGGTTTTCTAGAAATCCAGATTTTTATAAAGGTGATTCACTAACAGTTGCATGTTTTATGGTGGGCCATCCCTTGGTAAATCGCAATGGTGAGTTAGAATATGTGAGTAAGAATGGTGATTTTCACCAGTTGCTCTAAATAGCGATTCACTAATGGTAGGTGGCGACAGTAGTTGATCCTGACGGTGAGTCCCATCAGTGACTCACAATAGTGACTCGCTGGAAATGTCTCACCAAATAGTAATTCGACATTGGTATCTTGTTACCAATAGCGAGAACCGTTGACTTTTCCAGCGGTGATTCATCCACCAGTGACCCACCCACTGGTGACTATTGACGGTGAATCACTTAGTGGTGAGTGACATCCAACAGTTTTTCAAAATTTTAGTCTTCTGTTAGTTTTTTAGATTTTCACCTTTAATTCATCCTTTTACATAAAATGATTGTAATACCATATTAAATTTTTTTTAATCCATTTAAAAGGATGTAAAATATATCATTAAATTACGAATGATTGGGAGGCTTTTAGATAGTCAGAACATGTGGTCTTTATCGTGATCAGACTATATTGGATATTGAAACTATTTCCCCCATTGATATAGGAATTTTCCATTCTAAAGTTAAGATCCTTTATTGCTTGTGTGTTTTCTATATAATCTTTCTACTAAACCTCCCCAAAAACATTCTTCCTAGAGGAGTCATTAATCTGTGTTGTAACATTGCATTAGAATTCTTTGGAGCCTTATGTGCCCCCTGTTTGGCACAAGGAGGGGGTTTTGATCGTCTATTTCTCAACATAGGTATCCATTTGTCTCTTTTAATTTGTGTATCATGCGTGGGGGTGGGGTATGTATTTAATCTTGGGAAGATAGAAGAATTATTAATCAATAAAAATAATATAATATGTTTAATATCAATATAAATGTTCTTTGGAAAAGTGACTCATGCTTATATTTTATTGGTTACTGATATTGTGATTTGTGTGGGCTATAGGCCTACTGAAAATCACAACCATTGGTGGAATTTGTTTCTGCACCTTTGTTGTCTTATGGATGTTTATTATTGATCCTCTATGGGTGAACATGTAAACATGAAACTTTTTAACCACATATTTTTGGTTAAATAAATGGATAACCCATGATAAAAAATTTTCTCGGATCATAATTAATTTTAAAAAGTGGAATTAAATAATGAGAGCCTTGTAAAATATATAATTTGTCCCTTTTATGGTTTTTTGGTGCTACTATTGATGGTAGGACTATGTGTGCGGTGATTTATAGGGTGTAATGGAATCTTAGGTTAAAGGATTGATTTATTTTGGAATGGATGGGAAGTGTTTGAGCATCATTGATACATGTCGGAGTTGTGTTTTTTTATGTTATGGGGTGTGGTGTTATCATATAGCAAAGCTATCAGGTTGGTTTTGATGAGATGTTTGGGGGGTTTGTCTATGTGGGGGGGGGGGTTTATTGTTTATTTTGGGGATCAGAAGGAATAACATTCATGAATGGTGATGTAAGTGTTTATTATGGGTGTTAAATGGAGTGAAATATGAAATGATTTGCTTTAATGTGGTTATTTTTACACAATGTGGTTTATGATGTGTTGATTATTACGTGATATGGTTTTTAGTTTCCCAGGTAGGGATGGGATGGATCAATTAATTTCTGAACAGATTAAGTAATGGTTGGGAATGTTTTGATAATGGAATGAACGTAGTGAATATGACACCATGAATGGGTGTAAATGTTGAATAAGCATTAACTTGCATCAGTTTATTGGGTTCTTCACTTTCTGAAATAGATTGTGAATTATTTTACATTTTATAGATTGTAGAAAAAAAGGAAGTATCATATTGTGGTTGGTTATTTGATTGAGAACCTATAGGTTGGGATTCAGTGTTTGATACTATATTTATATCAGTTTTTTTCATTGTGATTTCTATATGCACCCCACCCTAGATGATCACTATGTACTGAACACCCCCATTTTCACTGGGGAGGGTGTCTTTCCCAAACATCATAGTGTGAGGATAGATGGCTGGCCACCTGCTCATCCCTGCTCTCTTTTCCAGGTGGTGTTAGCAGAAGAATCTTTGAGCAGTTTGTGGTTCTAAGGCCTATTTGTGTTCGGTCGAGTAGGGTTTTCCAAAGTGGAATGGGGATGAGATGAGTTGTGGTTTCCAAATTTACCTTGAGATGTTATTTTTTGTCCATTCCAAGTTTTTTTGGTATAATATGTGGTATGTAGCCCAGGTGTTTATGGTCAGGACATGGTTGTGAGGCCCAGGTGTGTGCGGGGGAGAGATGATGAGCTTGTTTTTTTTTCTGGTGGTGGGACTAGCTATGAGGATGATGTGTGTATGGGTGGGTTGTGATGTGTATATTTTAGAAGAGGTAGGAGTAGTAGGATGTTTTATTTTAGGGTGTGAGAGAGGCTAATCTGTGGGAAAGTAGTGTGGGGTAGCCTATAATTGATGTTATCTACATTAAATTATATGATTTTCATTATTTGGTTAGTATTCATTTGGTGAGGTTGTGGTGGCTTGAATACCTTGTTAGGTGTGTTTGGTTTTAGTTATTTTCTCATGTGGGCATTAATATACTTCCTGCAATTATGCACGCGAGACCTTGGTGTTCCATATCGAGTATACTCGTATGATCACCATACATATATAAAACTATTTTTCCGGTTTTTAGTAGGAATACTTGAACCATGCTTCGAATTACTAGATCAAACATGGGGATAGATGCCACGTCACTGCTTAGCTTTATTATGTTGGTACCAACATTAGATTTTTATTGTATTTATTGCTATTTTATTTGAAGTTGATACATATTATATCATGATATTTTTTACTATAAAAGGGTAATGCCTCCCATTTATTGAGATTTGTATAACCTTGGGGCTGGTCACCACCTCCTAGACTACAAGAAGAAGGACTCGAGGGTCATTATCTCTATTTCTCCATTTCCAGACTAGGAGGGTAATCTATTGAAGGAAGGTTCGTGACACACAACCAAGAAAAATTCCAATATCCAAATAGATATGTGAGTTCGAGGAAAGAAAAAAACACATTACATTTCGATATTTATCATTTATTGGAATTCTGATTCCTTGTGTGTCGTTTAAATAAAATTACTATGAATATTGTAATCAAAAATAAAATATTTTATAACATGAATAATGAGATAATCCTGATAAAAATATTAAATGGGTATTTCCTACTCCATAAAATTGAAAACATGGAGTGTGATATAATTATGTCTCAAGGAATTGAAATTTTAGAGGATGAATCGTTGACATTTTCCCCACATAAAGAAATTTTCTCTAACCTTGTTTATAACGAAATACAATAATAAAAAAATTTATAATAAAATATAAAATAATAATATTTTTTCATCTTCAATATAATTATTATATATATGTATATTAGTCCATTAATAACTATTTCATGTATTGAGTGTGTGTAATATTGATCATATTGAACTAAGTTCATAATATTTGTGTTTTATTCATTAATCTCAAAAATTTATTCATTTGATATCATAAAATGTACTGAAATTGTTGATTTATTATTATTTATAATGATATAATTACATTTTATGCATATTTTTCTTACCATCCACATATATGAAATCAGTTATGGGCTTGTGTCTATGATTTTTCAAAAAACACCCATTCGTATATTAATAATGTTTTTAATATTAATTTTACCATTCTATAACAAAAATAAAATCATTATTTTCTTTTTAATATAATATATTATTTTTAATAATTTTTTTATACTCATCAATGATATAAATTTTTATTATATTTCAAGTAAGAGATTAAATGGACACAAAAAAGAAAATATACTAATTAATTGATGTGCATTAATATATTTATTGGTAATAAAATTATACAAAAATATAAATGAAAATATTTAGTGTTATTACTTTTTTAATAATATAATTTTCAATATATAGAATAAAAAAAATAAATTATATGATGTTATTATAGTTTACTCAAAGAAAATTATTTTCCCATAGAACACACTTTTTTAACAGTAGAATTTAATAATCATTTTTAATGCTCATATTTTTAGTCGGTTGTCACAATATGATTTTAATAAAGTTTTTAATATAATAATAAATACATTTATCCATTAAATATGTTCACATGACTATAAATGTAAGGAATTTATGAACATAAAAAATAGATATTAGTCATTCTATGGTGGTAGTAGTGTCAATATACAGATAGTGGATGATATCATTTTCTATATAAAATGAGAAATTTATAATATGTTTTCTTATTCAATAAATAGAAATTTTTTATACATAAAAACCTTATTCCTAAAAATATATTTTTTACTATTAATTTATGGTTGTTTGGGAAAACATACCATGGAACATTGTAGAGGCTATAATCAACACTTGTATATATATGTTGTTTCTTTAATTATTTTAGGAAATGTAAAAGGTGTTTAAAAATTAATACATTACCATAATAACATTATTTTTCTAAAAATATTTATAATAGGATTATAAAAAATTATTTGGGGATAAAATATTGAAACAAATAGAATTAAGGAATATTTGTACCCAAATTGATAACATGAGTATTCCCTTTGAAGACTACTTTGAAATAGAGGGCCTATGCTAATATCAAGTCACTATAATCAAATGAGGGAGAAATGGTATTATAGGAGATGATATGAGGGATATTTTTGAAGAGAGAGAATGATTATATTAGTTTTATTAATGGGCAGGTGAGATTCCCATTTTTAAAGTGGTAAGAATTTCATTTTTTTAATAATTTATCGTCAATATTGATAGACAATGTTTCCCACTATGTGATTCTCTAAAAATTATTGATAACTATTTTGGGGATGATATTAGATCTTAGTTCTCTAAAAAAATTATAAATAATCATAAATCTATTTACTTATAGATGTATTACTCTTACCCGTTTCAGTATTACCATAGAAACTAGTTTTTACATAGGTAAAACAATTATTGGAAACAAAATAGAATGGACCATAATAGATAATTTAAACATATTAAATAATAATATGATATCTATTTTATCATATAATATTTCTATATGTAATAAAAATTTTTCATTAGTGTATGTAACATATAAAATCAATTTTTTAGAACATATGTACTTTTGAGCTTACAATTTATATATAGTGAAAATTTATCAACATCTTCTTTTGAAAGAATTAATTTTTTTATAAATATTATAGGGAATTAAATGTATGAAGGGAAAAATTTATACCATAAAAATATTTAATAAAATGAAAATAAAAAAACCATTGGGAAATATTACTTATTTCCCTAAAATGAAAATTAATGGATTTATAAATTCGTCATTACATTTATAGAATTTATAATTTTATATCTTAAACATGTCATTGAAAAAATAAACGGTTTTTATATACCTCCATTTGTTTATTCTAATTTTATAAAAATCATATATTTGGAAAACAAATATATTATTCACTATTCATAAAAAAAATAATTATATCAACAAAATCCAAAAAAATTCATCTTAAGATAATATTGAAGTAAAAAATAAAAATGGAAATTAATTTTTTTATTCAAAATAATATTTATATTTTGAATAATTTAACGAATAATTGGTCTTTAGTGTATACATTATATACCATTATTCCAATGTACTATTTACCTATTATATTATTGACATAGGTATTACATTCTACCACCTTAATTTTTTTATTCTTATAAATTGTTTACGTTTCACTTACTGATCATCTATGTGTATTTCTTATTCAGATCTTCTCTAAAAACCAGGGTTTCCATCATTATTTTTCGATTTCACTAAATTACATTCACTAACTGAGATGTATGATTTGCCAACATATTCTCTATAATATTTTGAATATGGAAAGGATTTTTAGTATAATATAAAAATAGGTTCCAAATATATTCCCTTATATGTGGGTATATATTTTTTACATAACATATATTTTCTAAAAAATTAAATATTTTATAATTTCATGTACTTTTGGAACAATCAATTCTATAGCCAATCAGTAATCTACAACGTGAATTGTCTCTAGAATATATAAATTTTGACGTATCTATGGATTATATTCCATTTTTTCTAAATTTTTAAACTCATTTATATAGTGATTCTGTAACATCCTAATATTTTATCAGCAATGACAACTTTCAATAGTGTACCAGATACACAACACTGAGCTTCAATTAACAAGATAACCATATTATTTAAATGTGACCATTATAAACCATCTATTAAATTATCAATAATTAATATTATTTACCAAATTATAAAGTATATATAATGTTCCTACAAATTTTTATGGTATTTATTACTGGTTTTTAAAAAAGTACTTGATTTTTAGTAAAGTCAATTAATCATCAAAAAAACATGTTTTCATAAAAAATAAATTTTTATGTGATTTAAATTATTAATCTCTCAAAAAAATATTACAATTTGGTTAATTTATGATCTAATAATGGAAACATTATCTTAGGTTGATTTTATTTAGAATTTTATAAATATATTAATTTTCTTTTGAATAGTGAAAAATATAATTTTTTTTATAAAACTGTCATTTTTTTGTTATGAAGTTATATTATGGTCTTCATTTGATATAAAAATAATAGAAGTAAATTTAGTAAGATACAATCCAATTAATTATAATTCAATCATCTATATACTTAATTATGTTATAAGTACATGCTGGGCTTAAGACACTTTTTTCAAGAAATATGATTTTCTATGCATTTACAAGATCAATATAAAATTATTTTCATCCACATATGATATTTTAACCATTAAAAATGATAAAATATTATTAATATTTTGTATTTTTTTTGTATAGGTATATTCTATTTTTGGTCATTATGAATAGTACTTACATTAATTTTATTTCCATGGTAAGAGTAAATCAGATAGTTTATGTTGCAAATAAACTGATATGAATAATTAAATTTCACTAAAACATGAAATAATTTTATTGGATGATTCCATATTGCCTATATTAATTTTAAATTAGGTTATATGTAATTTCATGTCTATTTGTATGAGATAATGACCTTTATAGTATTTTATTTCAAGAAATGTCAAACATGCCACACTCTTATTTATAACAAGTGTCGTATTTCTAATATGGGGTTATGTAGAGGAAAATATATTAAATAAATATAATTTTAAAATATAAAATATTTATATGTATCATGGTACGCTATTTTTAACTTTTAGTGAATAAATTATTACCTTAAAATCTTTTACATTGATGATGCTGCAATTATTGAATTAATAAAAAATATTATAATTTATATTAAAAATATTAAATGTAAAATAATTTAAGATAATTAATGTAATTGTAATATTTTATATATTAAAATGAGTTTCTTTTTAAAAAATAAATTATTTTTTATATATATTTATTCCCTTCATATTATTAATGTCAATGTGGAAAATAGTTTTAAAAATTGATATTATCGCTTTTTTATAGTTAATAATATTTTAATAATTAATATAAATTTATTAAATTTCATATATTAGTCCATGTTAATATTATATGGTTTATAATGTCAACTATGGAACTTTTATTGGATTTTTCCATTTAGAGTAACTATATTGACCCTTAATGTGTAAAAAACATTATTTTCAAAGTATGTTTAAGAATGGTTAACGAGGAGTTAAATCAAATGATAATGATAATAATATAACCTAAAATTATCCAAAAATGTTGTATTAGGGGATTTAAAAAAATTATTATCTTATATTAGAAAAAAATATGACTATAACAATTTTAAAATAACAAATAATTTATTTTAATTTATGTTTTTTAGATATCCCAAAAGTGCCATGCCCGTCCATTATGAAGGGAATATATTATTATCAATTATTTACACATAAAAATTGAATTTTATCATAATATACCATAACAAAACCCTTAATACAATCCATATACTAAATTTATAACTATTTATTTATTTATTATACTATTACTATCGGAATTAAGGAGGTATGAAAAGGATGTTTATAAAAGAAGAGGTATAGTTTTCAACAACATTTTCTAGTTTCCTATCTTCTAATACATCTTTAAAATAATAATATACCATTATAAAATGTTAAAAATAGTATCCTAAAAATATTTAGATTTCATTATGTTAATATAATAACTTATATACGTCTCATCTTCCATCAAATGGGCAACCAAATCATCATTCAAGTGTACAGTGGACTATCACCTGGAAAACCATTATAATTAATTCTCCATCACCATATTTCATGGAGTGATTATAATTACAAATTTATTTTTATATGTGATATTAATAAAATTTTAATCATTATAAAAATATAATATATCACTTACCTACTTACTATTCCATGTACTGAAAAATGACAACATCATTTGTGTGTTTGTGTGGATTACCACCTCTACAAAGGGGTGTGATTCATTTTTCATCACCACAACACATGGATGATAAATTTTAATATATTTTAAAAAACAAAATAAAATTTTTATGATATTACTATCATTATAAAAATATTACATAATACACCCCATTATCCCATAATTATCATTGAAAAATGAAAACCTTATTCATTCATACGTACATCCCTCCATCTCTATGATTGTAACATAGGTATTTTTTATGAGAATATTTAATAGTTAGATTTAATAGAATATTTGATATATTAAAATGATAGTTTTATCATTATAATTATTTAATAGATGATGGAATAATTATTTATATGACCATATTCAACCTACCAAAGTCATTTTGGACTTACAAACTGAATATCATCAAAACATCTAAAACATATACATAAATTCATTGTTATAAAATTGTATTGGTCAAATAAAAATTAAAATGAAATTGAAAAAGGTTCTCAATAAAGTAAATAATTTAACAAATTATTATTGAATAAGATAAAGAACATAAATGATGTTTTATATGATTGTTTGAGGAAAAATGGAAGTGTGTTGTAACATCCCAAGTGAATAAAGAATATATCATTTTCATATTTATTAATATTTTTGAATTAAATATTAATTTTACATAAAAGTGGATTCTATTTCTGATATCATACTCAACACACAACAATGGATTTCTCTAAAATCTTACATTTCAATCAATGTTGAGTTATACCGAAAAATAATATAGTAACAGTATCATTTTAAAAGGTAGTTAATGCCTAACCATTGTATTGGAGGGAATGAACAAAAATAACAAAAATATAATTATACAAGTGTCTTAAATGTCTTTACATTTATCCAATAAATTTTTGTGGCCTAAATGGTGAATATATCCAATTTTAAGCACTAAATACTCTAATATTCTTCAAAAGGTTGTTTTACTGCCTTTTGATGGAGAAACCAATTTTAATATAGTTTCTGTCAATTTTATATTTTACAGTTGAAAAAATAATCTTATTCTTTAGAATCTGGATATCAAAATTTACATTCGTTAAATTTTTGGTATTTTTCTAATGAAGTTCATTTTTTAATAAACAGTGAAAAATATTTCATTTTAAGTCGAAACTGTATTTTCATGAGATTTATTTTTATGGTTATATTATCATTTTAAATGGTTTTAATGATTAATTGGATTATATTGTTACCATTTAATCCAATTTTGGTCATTGGAAGTAATTTCACTTTGAAATTGGACATAAACACATGTCAATATTTTTGTAGTTTTTAATTCTTAAAAACACATTTTCTAGTTTTGATAAAAGAAATTAACTTTAAATTTATTAATGAAACTTCTAGATTTCAAAATTGGTAAAATAGACATTATTTTTGAATTATTAATATCAAAAATTTCATTTGGTGAATTTTTGGCATTTTTCTAATAACATTAAATTTTTGATGAATAATGAAAGACACTACATAGTAGTTAAGAAACCGAATTTTTCATTTTACCAATTCATTGAATTGAATTTAAAAAATTTGACATACATGTTTGACATAATTAAGTAAAATTTTGTTCAATAGGATGAAAATAATTTTTGGTCAATAGTAAATTTTGATTTTTATTTACCACTATTAAAGTTTAATAGGGTAATTCAAAGTAAAAATAATATTACAATAATATAAAATTACCTTCACACTCATTCTAATTTTTTTAGATGAGTCATGACTAACCAATAAAATGTTTGGGTAGAACCTTTGGCTTTTGGAAGCCACTTGAGCAAGATAATTACATTAATAACTTTGTATTGAAAGTAAAAATATAAATATCATAAACACGTATTGTTTTGTTAAAAAACATTAATGTGGTGTTATATAATTGATATCTATGACATTAAATAGTTATTATAAATCTAAAAATATTTCTTACATCATGGTATTTTATTTATAATTTTTAGACATCAAATAACTTTATTTATGAAATAATGATAATGTAAGTATTGCTTCATTAATGAATGTTTTAAATAAATGAGATTATAAATATTAAAAAAAATTTATTTTTAATTTTTTTATCCATGAATTTTATGTATGATTATGAATTTTTATATTTATGTTAATGATGTTTTTTATATTTTATCAAGTTGTTATGTTTTTTTAAAAAGTCATGATATGAATAGTGTAAAAATTGACATAAATTGGTTTTTAAATCAAGTAATATTTTATTAAATGATAAAATAGTCCTAAAAATCTAAAATTCAGAAAAATGATATATATAATGTTAAAAATGGAATCAATTATCCATTTTTTTCTCTTGAAATTTTATAGTAAATATATTAACCATATAGTATGAATATATAAGAAGACTTGGTAAAAGTTAAATAAGTTAATAAAGGGTTAAATAAAAAGGATGAGGAATAAAAACTATACAAAACCTATCCAATTTTTATTAGATGATTTTATTTCGAATTATATTCATCCTATATTATAATTTAATGAGTTTTTGACCTTTTGAAACCGAAATAATTTTAAAATAAAATAATACTTTCGAACATTACAAAAGAGCCCCTCCTCCATCTTATAAAAGGACACCACTTCTTACCCATTACTCACACCTCTCAAGACCCTTAGCTCTTCCAAACTATACCCAAATAAGATCCCAACATATTTATCCTCCTTCTATAAGCCTTCTCATAGGATGATGTAAATTTAAGAGACCCCTTTGGCTCAAATCAAATTATGTTACCCGATTAGTGGTAACGTCTTCTCCCAAGTTTCATTCCATTATTTTTCTTTATATACTCCCAATGATCTTCTTATTATATATTTATATGACACCATTATACTAAATATTATAGGTTGTTGTCATTATAAGCATTCTAAATACACTTTAACACACCTCCATCTAATTGATATGAACATATTGTTTCTATGTACGGTGAACAACTGCCTCACGAAATGATGATTGTTCGATTTTCCCCTAAAACCATTCATGGTGGCCATTTTGACAGAACAGTAGTTATATATGTTATTTAGGATATTTATTTTATCCTTATGCTTCTTTAATTCTCTTTTATATCATACCTTTATGCTTTTCATGTTGTATATATAGGATAATTTAATTTGAGGAAGTGCATACTACCGCCCCTTAAAATGATATGACTCATTCATACTATACATAAAAAGTATAAATAATTGAATTAATGAACTTATGTAACATATATTAAATCTATATTATAATTGAATTATAATACACCTATGTATAATTTAGTTTTCATTTCATTCAATATAAAAAATAATTGAATATAGCATTCATGCGTACGTACAGCTTACCGTCTCCATGAACGATGCATTTCAATTTCTCATATACAAATTTTATGGACTATAATAAATACATATATATTATAAATATATGATTTATATTATATCTAAATCATTAATATCATAATGGAGATAATATAATTTTGACCACATGGATAATTTTTAATTATAAGAAGTTCATTTTTAAATAAAGTACCGATCAACGACAAAATATCTTATATGAACTAAAATAATTAACTAACTGTTAATGAAAGGTAATACGTTATGTAAAAGGAATAATAAAATTGAAAAAATTTATGAATCAAGGATTAATTGAATTTTTTTTATTATTCATGAAATTAATGAACAAACGTGTCAAGTCAAAACACTAGCTAATGGACATCGTCTCAATCTTCTTTCATTGAGGCATGTTTTGATAATATACAACTCCCTATTTGAAACGGTGTATAATAAACACCGTTTACTTTTAATTTAATTCAAATGGAATATTTTTTCTATGAATAATTTTACTAAATGAAAAAATAAATTTTTAACGTATGTAGTGACAATGACCTTTCTACCACCATAATTGTTATTTGATATATGGATTCCTCTATAAGCCTTAATGTTTATAAAGGAAAAGATATCCCTTATTTCACATTTTGGGAGTTTTTATATTTAAAATGGTTTTTGAATTATATTGTGTATTACAAATGGTTTATTTTGATTGAAAATAAATTGTTATTAGTGAAATTTTGATATTTTCAATATTTTATGTATTATGGTTATATAAGGGTACATGGAAATTTTACGGGTAGTTACATGATAAACCAAATGACAGGTGGTTCTGTGATAAACCAACGACATGTGGTTATGTTCTAACCTCTAATTAATTGGTTATGGAAGTCATCCATATGGATATTCCATTTAGTGATATGTGTGGAATTTGATCATATGGTTATTCCAATTAAGTATGTTTATGTCCCATGTTACCTTTATATGTTATGTGTGCTTTCTATGTGTTTAATGCAAATATTTTTGTTACAAAAGGGTAAGCAATCAAATTTTTTTCAGTGAATATTATTTACTATTTCATAAAGGTGAAAATTATTACATTTGATATAGTATTAATGGTTTACTTGTTGTTTTAAAAAACTAACAGTATTCCTTCTTTTTATATCCATTACTGAGATTTTTATTCTCATCCCATGTTTTTGAAATGTTTTTCACAGTACTTAAAGTGCAGTAGGGTAAGGGATGGGTTCAATGAAAATTCATAATGATTAAAACATGAAACTAAACATGTTTCTTTTATTCTAAGAGTTTTTATTTTATGAAAAAATGGATACTAAGTAGAAGTGTCCACATGTAATATTCAAATTATTATGTATATGTTATGACATAATTCTCAAATTCTCCAAACCTGAAAATATCCTCAATTTGAATTATTAACATAATTCAATATTATGTAATGTTTAAGGATGGGGCCTTATAGAGGGTATCAAAATTTGGTTTTGACAACTTTAGGAGTTATTATATTTTTAAATTAATATCCCTAATTTTTTTTTTAATTTATAGTAAGAATGAAAAGATATATAATTTGAACGTTACCATGTTTCATTGCCTAAGATATTTCTTTATTAATAATGGTTTTCCAAAGGGGAAATAGGGTACCATTGCATGTAAGGTAGACAGAGGAGAATAACCTTCCAAATCAGCATCCCGATATGGTTAGAATCAGAACTGAACAATTTTATGCAGTAATGGAACATTTGAATCAGGATATAATTGGTGGTAGAATCCATGCATGAGATCAACCAGATAAACCCCTGTGGAATATATCTATATTGGAGAATTTAATGAGGAAACTTCCCCCACCATTCATAGGATCATATGACCTTGTTCAAGATGAAGGTTGGATCAAAGCATTTGAAAAGATTTTTTTTGATGTCATAGGTTGTGCAGACAGTAAATAGGTTAGTCTTGATGTTTATCATTTTAAATGTGAAGATGATCAGTTGTGGGCGATGGTTAAAAATATCAGGGGCAGTGAAGATATTGATTCTCTTTATTGAGATGAATTCAAAGGTATGTTTCATGAGAAATATATTCTTAAGGCAGTTTGACTTGGGATGGAGAAACAATAATTGGAATTGAGGCCAGAGAATGATTCGGTGGCTTCTTATGAAGAAAAATTCACTCGACTGGCAAGGTATACTCCAAATTTCACCTACAATCTTGACTATAAGATAAATTGCTTTTACTTAGGACTGATTTCGTGATATCGAATAACATTCACATCTCTTGAATTAAAAAGTTATGAGAAAATTTTCAGATGTGCTTAGAAAGTATAAATGTAGTTTTCTGATGATCAGGTGTTCCAAGAGAAAAAGAAAAAAAGGGGACTAGTTGGAAATAAAAATGAAATAATTCATCATATAATCACTGATGTAAGAAATTTAAATTTCTATCTTATGAGAAGTGTGGTAAAAAGCATCCTAGAAAATGTTTATCAACGTCTGGTATGTGCTTATGGTGTGGAAAGAATGGTCATATTCCTAGTAACTATAAGGAAGATGATCAATAAAGCACTGAAAATCTAGTGGTAAGATGTTTTATTTTCAATGAGCTTAGTAATTATTCCAATGTGTGTCCAAAGTTTATTACTGAGGGTGGAAACCAGATAGAACAAAAGCAGAAGGGTTGGGAAAATCTTTTGTTACTTATACAACTAATGTGGGACCATCAAATGAAGTGGTTTTAGGTACATTGTTTTTTCAGATTATGCCAATGTGTTTTTTGATTAGGGTCTACACATTATTTCTTTTCTGATAAATGTTATATTAAATTGGGAATTCTATATGATTATATAAATCCTAAACTTGAGGTAAAAACACCCAAGGTAAATGTTGAGTCAAAAATAAATTATATGAATCTTCATATACTTTTTTGTGGAAATAATTTACCTTTAAACTTTGTTATTTTGCCTCTAGTAGAGTTTGATGTTATTTTGGGAATAGATTGGCTTTTTGTTTACCATGCTAAGATTGACTGTAGAGATAAAGAGGCTTCATTTCAGAACAACATTCAGTTTGTGTACAATAATGAAACCTTTTCTCTGATAACATATCATAAAGATGAGAAACTTGAGAAAGATGGAAATGAATGTTACCATGTACATATTACTGAAAACAAAGTAATTGTTCAGATTAATGATCTTCCAGTAGTAAATGAGTATGTTGATGTTTTTCTTGATAAGTTTTGTGGTATTATACCTGATCTGGAAGATAAATTTTCTGTTGACTTAGTTCCTGATGTTATTCCAATTTCAAAACCCACTTATCGAATGTCTCAATTTGAACTTTTAGAGTTAAAGAAACAATTTCTTGAGTTTTTATATAAAAGATTCATTCAACCTAGAACATCATTTTTGGGTGATATAGTCTTGTTTGTTAAAAATATAGATGGTTCAATTAGACTTTTCATTTATTATAGATCCCTGAGTAATATCAATATTAATAAAAAGTATCATTTTTCTCAAATAAATGATTTGTTTGATCAGATCTAGGGAGAATAGTATTTTTTGAAGATTAACTTGAGGTCAGGTAGCATAAGTTGAAATTAATGGAAGATGATGTTCTGGAGACCACGTTTTGTACTAGATATGGCCATTATTAATTTTTAGTTATACCTTTTGTGTTAACCAATTCACCTACTGTATTCAAGGATATAATGAATAGAATTTTCCTTGAGTTCATGGATAAGTTTATGGTTGTGATTATTGATGACATTTTGGTATATTCCAAAAGTAAAGAGGAACATGAAAGTCATTTAATGGTTTCCTTGTAAACCATAAAAGAAAATAAATTGAATTGGAAATTCATCATGTGTGAGTTTTTTACAACAAATTTCATTCCTTTGTCACATTTTTTAAAAAAATGGCATAACTATTCATCCTGATAAAATAAATGTTGTTAAAGAATCATGAGTACCGACAAATATAACTGAGATTCGTAGTTTTCTTGGTTTGGAAGGCTATTACATAATTGTTTTTGATAATTTCTCACAGTTATCTATCCCATTAACAAAGTTAATGCAAAAAGGTGTTAAGTTTATTTGGAAAAAATAATGTGTTGATTGTCTTCATGAATTGAAAATAAGATTTCAGAATTATCCAGTATTGGAATTACCTTCTAGAAATAGTGATTTTGTTCTCTACTGTGATGATTCGTTTAAAGTAATTGGTTGTGTTCTAATGAAGAATGATTAGTTAATTTCTAATGCTTCATGTTAGTAGAAAACTCATGAGTTAAATTACCCTACACTTGACTTGTAATTAGCTTCTATTGTTTTTGATTTAAAATTTTGGGGGCATTATTTGTATGGTGTATAGTGTGAAATATATACTAATCACAAAATTTTTAATTATATACTCACTCAGAATGAATTGAACATGAGACAGAGGACATGGATGGAATTAACCAATGATTATGATTTCCTGATTCTCTATCATCCAGGAAAAGAAAATAATGTGGATAATGCCTTGAGTCAAAAAAAATTAATGTTACATTAACAATGTTACATTTGGAACAAGATCCTTTGATTGAAAATTTGATGAATTTTGGTATAGAATATTTTGGTGTAGAAAATTCCTCTGTTTTCTTTCAGGTGTCAGTGAAATCATCTCTCTCAGACAGAATTAAGAAAGTGCAAAAGGAAGACAGTGAGTTGTAGAAAAATTTGGAGTTGGTTCAGAAGGTTAAGTTTCCATAATATAACATTAGTAATGATTGTATTTTGATATTTGGAAATATATTATGTGTTCCTTGATATTAAATGTTGAAGAAATAGTTTTTATGTAAAGCTCATAGTTCTCTGTTTTCAGTTCATCCTGGAAGCACTAAGATGTATAGAGATCTTCATGAGTATTACTAGTGGGGTGGAATGAAAAGAGATATTGTTGAATTTACAGTGAGGTTTTTAAATTGTCTATAGGTTAAAGTAGAGTGACAGTTACAAAAAATGATGTTTTAGCCTTTACCATTTCCATAGTGGAAATAAGAAAATGTGTCCATGGATTTCATATTTGGATTACCAAATACTTCTCGATGTAACAATGAAATCTATGTTATTTTTTAGCGATTAACTAAATCTTTTCATTTTATTCCTATTCGAGATACTTTGTATATATATAATCTTTATAGATTGTATATTAAAGATATTTTGATGTTACATGGAGTCCCCCTCCCCATTTTACCTGATTGTGATCTGAGGTTCACTTCAATATTTTTGAAAGGCCTTCAGAAGTCCTTGGGTACTGAATTAAATTTTATTACTACTTTTCATTTGTAGTCAGATTTGCAGTCAAAACAAACAATTTAGACCTTGGAGGATATGCTACATGCTTGTTCAGTGGATTACCAGGGATGTTTGGACCAACATTTTTCTTTGGTTATGTTTTCTTATAATAACAGCTTCTATTCCAGTATACAGATGGCTCCATTTCAGGCATTACATTTAAAGAGGCGTTGAACTCCAGTTTTTTGGGATGATGTAAGTGAAAGGATGTTGATGGGACCAGAATTGGTATAAGAGATGGCAGAAACAATTCAGTTAAGTTAGAAGCACATGAGAATAGCTCAGAGTAGGAAGAAAAGTTATGCAGACAAGTAGAAAAAGGATCTTTCTTTCTAGGTAGGTGATCATTTATTTCTCGATGTTTCTCTATGTAAAAGTGTGATGTGTTGTGGAAAAAGGGAAAGCTTAGTCCAAGGTTCATTGGACCCTATGAAATTATGGAAAATGTTGAATCGGTTTCCTATAGAGTGGGTTTACATCCATGCTTATCTTAGGTACACAATGTTTTTCATGTTTCAATATCGAGACATTATATGCTGGATCCATATTATATTTTGAGTCTAGAGGTAGTTTAGTTGGAAAAAAATATTTATTATAAGGAATTACAATTCTAGATTCCTAACTAAAGAAAGAAACAAATGTAGAATAAGGTAATTCATTAGGTAATGTTTTTTTTGAAAAACCATACGGTTGAAGAGGCAAAATGGGAATATAAAAATTTTATGAGGGATAATTACCCCAATTTATTTGACAAGTGAATAGAATTATGGGGATGTAATTCCCAAAAGCGGGGAAGGATGTAATATCCCAAGTGAATAAAGAATATGAGCTTTTTATAATTATTAATATTTTTGAATTAAATATTAATTTTATATAAAAGGGGATGGTATGTTTGATAGCATACTCAAAATGAAACAATGGATTTCTCCGAAATCTTACGTTGTACACAATGTGGTGTTATACTAAAAAATAATATAGTAATATTATCATTTTAAATGGTAGTTAACACCTAGTTGTTGTATTGGTGGGAATGAACATAACTAACTAAAATATGACTATACATTTTTCTTAAATGTGATTACATTTATCTAACATATTTTAGAGGCTTAAAATGAGAATGAATCAAATTTTTAGAATGAAATACTCTATTATTCTTTATAAGGTCGTTTTACCGCCTTTTGATGGAGAAACCCTTTTAAATCATGTTTTTATCACTTTAATATGTTTCATTTTAAAAAATATACTTCTTATTTAGAATTGGGATATCAAAATTTACTTTGGGAAAATTTTTGGAATTTTTCTGATAATGTTTATTTTTAATGAATAGTGAAAAATACTGCATTTTAACTCAAAACTGCCTTTTCATTGATTTATTAATATTATTATATTATCGTTTTAATTTTTTTGAAGTTAAATTTTGTTATATATTAACCATTTAATCTAATTATGGTAATTGGAAGTAGTTTTACAATGAAAATGGACATAAACACATGTCAATGTTTTTTTTAGTTTTTACTTCTTAAAAACATGATTTCTAGTTTTGATGACGAAAATTAAGTTTAAATTATTTAATGAAACTTCTATGTTTTTAATTGGGTAAAATATAAATCATTTTTGAATTTGGAATATCAATATTAGGTTTGGGTGAATTTTTGGTATTTTTTTGAAAATGTTCATTTTTTGAGAAATATTGAAAAACACGACATAATAGTTAAAAACCAGACTTTTTCATTTTACCGCTTATGTGAATTGAATTTAAAAAATAAGACATATTTGGTTTTAGTCAGTATGTAAAATGTGGTTCAATAGGATGTAAATATTTTTTGGTGAATAGTAACTTTTGATTTTTTACTTACCGTAGTTAAAGGTAAATAAGGTAATTTAAGGTAAAAATAATATTATAATAAAATAAAATTACCTTAAAACTTGTACTAAAATTATTGGATGAGTAATGACCGACCAATACAATTATAGGGTTGAACCTTTGGCCTTTGGAAGCCACTTTGGAAGGATAATTACATTAATAACTTTTTATTTAAAGTAAAGGTAAAAATATCATTAACATGTATTTTTTGGATAAAACAATTTCCATATGTGGTTATTTAATTTTTATCTTTGACTATAAATAGTCATTTGAAAGCTAAATATATTTCCTAAATAGTGGTATTTTATTTATAATATTTATAGATAAAATAAGTAAATTTATTTATGACACAATGATGATGTAATGATTACCTCATTAATGAATGTTTTAAATAAATGAGACTATAAATATTAAAATAAATTTATTTTTCAGCGTTTTTAGGAAATCCACGAATTATATATATAATTATCACTTGTTATATTTTAATTAATGATGTTTTTTAGAATTTATCAAGTTGTTGTGTATTTGTTAAAAATCATGATATGAATAGTATAAAAATTGACATAAATGAGTTTTTAAAGAAATTAATATTTTATTAAATTAGTAGATAGTGCTAAAAATATAAGATTTTACCAAATGACATATATGATGTTATACATTTCATTAATGATACATTTTTTTGTCTCTCATAATTTAATAGTGAATATATTAACCATATAGTATGAATATACAAAAAGACTTGGTAAAAGGTAAATAAGTTAACAAAGGGTTAAATAAAAAGAATAAGGATTAAGAATATATACAAAACTGGTAAAATTATTAATGGATGATTTTATTTCGACTTATTCATCGTATATTCTAATTTGATGATTTTTGGACCTTTTGAAATGGAAAATAAGTTTTTAATAAAATAATACATTCAAACATTTCTAAAGAGCACTTTCTCCCTCTTATAAAAGGACAACACATCTTACACATTAATCACACCTCTAAAGCCCTTTGGCCCATCCAAAATCTAACCAAATAATCTTCCAACATCCTTATATTCCTCCTAGAATCCTTTCCCAAGGCTGAAGACAATTCAATGGAGCCCTTCGTCTCAAATCAAAAGAAGTTACCCGATTTGAGGTAACATCTTCTCTCATATTTCTTTCTATTATTTTTTCTTCTCCAGTACCTATGATCATATTATCCTTTTTTTATATAAAAAAATTCATCCTCAATATACTAGATTGTTTTTATAATAAATATTCAATCTAAACATACACAAGCCTCCATCTAATGTATATGAACATACTATTTGTGTGTTTAGTGAACTGTTGCCTCACGAAATAATGATTGTTTGATTCTCCCCTACCACCTCTAATGGTGGCCATTATGATGGAAATGTAATTATATATGATATTTATTATATTTAATTTATCTCTATTAATCTATAATTCTCTTTTATAACATAGCTTTATGCTTTTCATGTTTTATATATACGATAATTTTATTTGAGGAAATGAAGACGACCCTACCCTGAAAGTGATATGACTCATTCATTCCGTACATAGAACATATAAAGTATGGAAATAATGAAATTATGTAACATATATATATATATATTATATTGTATGGGAATTATAATATACCTATGTATCATTTAGTTTTGATTCCATTAAATACAAAAAATAATTGATGTAGCGTTCCTGTGTACGTACAACTTACCATATCCATGAATGGTGCATTTCATTTTATTATATACAAATGTTATGGAATATTGTAAATACATATATACTGGATATAAATGATAAATATTATATCTAAATCACGAATATCATTCTGGAGATAATATAATTTTGTCCACATGGACCATTTATAATTATAACAAGTTCATTTTTTACTCAAGTTCCGAACATCAGTAAAATGTCGGATATGCACTCAAATAATTAACTAATTTTTATGAAAAGTCAATAAATCATATAAAAGGAATAATAAACATGAAAAAGGTTTTGAAGAAACTATAAATTAAATTGATTTTATTAATCAGTAAATTAAAGAACGAACAAGTCATGTTGGACAGAATGTAAGGGACATCGTATCAATGTTATTTCATTGAGGCATGTTTTGATAATATACAAATCCTTATATTATATAGTGTATAATAAACCCCTTTTCATTTTACTTTCATTAAAATGGAATGATTTTTCAATGAATTGTTTTACTAAACAAAAAAAGAACATTTTTAACGTATGCGGCGACAATGACCTCTCCCCCACCAGAATCGTTATTTGATATTTGGATTCCTCTATAATACTTAATGTTTTTAAAAGGAAAAGAGACCCCTTATTTCCCATTTTTTGTTTTTTCATATTGAAAATGGTTTTATAAATAGATATAGTATTTCAAATGATTTCTTATGATTCAAAATAAATTGTTTTTTGTGAAATTTTGAAATTTTGATATTTTATATATTATGATTATATAATGGTACATGGAAATTTGACAGGTGGTTATGTGACAAACCAAATGATGGGTGGTTCCATGATAATCCAAGTATTGGTGGTTAAATTATAACCTCCAATGAATTGGGTATGGAAGTCGATCATATGGCTATTCCATTTAGTGATATGTGTGGAAGTCGACCACATGGTTATTCTATTAAGTATGTTTATGTCCCAAGTTACCTTTATATGTTCTGTGTGCTTTCTATGAGTTTTATGGTAATATTTTGGTTATAAAAGGGTAATAAATGATATTTCATATAGTGAAGAGTATTTACTACTTCATAATGGTGAAAATTATTTCTTACGATAAAGTATTCATTGTTTACTTATTGTTTTGAAAAACTAACAGTTTTCCTTCTTTGTGTATCCCTTACTGAAATTTTTATACTCATCACAAGTTTTGAAAATGTTTTTCATAGGAATTAATGTTGAATAGGGTCAAGTATGGGATCATGGAAGAGTTGGGATGATTAAAACATGGAACTAAACAAGTTTCTTTTCTTTTAATAGTTTTTATTTTATGAAAAAATGGATACTGAGTAGAAGTGTCTACATGTAATATTCAAATTATTACATATATGTGATGACCTAATTTACTAAATATCTAAACATGAAAATATCGTAAATTTGAATTATTAACATAATTCAAGATTATATAGTTTTTAAGGCTGGGGCCTTATATGTGTGGTGGTGTGCAATATATAAAAATTTAATATAATAATTATTTCTCATACCCAAAAGTGTGAATCATTCAAGTATAATCTCTAATTAATTTATTTTATATACGATGAAATAAATAATTGGGACTATGAATATTATTCATTTTAGAATCTTGATCATCCAAAGAGACCCTTTCGTGTTACATTCGTTATTTTTTGGGGATATAAGGATAGAATCCCTTTAGTGGTGATCATCACATGATTATATGATCTCCATGAAACTCCACACGATCTTTGAGTGATAGCATGATGAGTCAAATGAATTTTTTTATTCCTTCATGATGTAATGTTCATTGGTCTCCAAGAAATATCTATTGTGCTTCTCGTTGTTAATAGGAAAAGAGTGTAAAGAGTTGAGATAGATTTCTTCTATAGAATCAATTCTCTATTGTTAATTTTTGGATACACTACACAATAGAAATTTTTATCTATTTATAGAGTTTTAATTTAAGTTAAAATATTAATTACATTAATGTTGGATATTTAATTATAGTGATTACCATTAATAAATACATTTTTTCGAAATAGTGTTATTATTATTATTTTTGGAGCACTCTAACTTGCACAATAGTAAATAATATTTAACCGCCTTGTTAATTAATATTTTTCACCAGACATAATATTAGTCCATTCGAAATCCACATTCATTTATTGAACACCATAATGAAAGTTAATTCAAAATCAATATTTCATTCACATACAAATGAATAAATATTTATAAAATATTAAATAAAATAAATAAATATATTTTTGTTCACATGTTAGTGAATAAATATATATTTAAATTATGTAATAAATATAACGTCAACAAAATTAGTCATGGTACTTGAGAATAATATAAGTTCAATTTATCAAATTCAAATATAATTTATTTAAGATCAATATAAACCCATTATTTTTTGCTTTCTATATTTCTTTCTCTCTCGAATTTTACATGATTTCTCAAAGTCAATGATTACCATCTAGTAACTGGTCATGGAAAACAACAGACTAAAGTTAAAGTCATAACATTAAAAAACACATATTAATTCTCACTGTGCAATATAATACCTTTATCACAATATATCATCATATAGGTTTAATGATGGTATTATCAAACTATTTAGTCAATATATATTTCCTTAACTATTGGAAATAAAAACATCATTACAACATCTCCATGGAATTTAATGTGTTGGTTCAATTCCAATCAAAGGGATGATACATTATCTTCTATAATGATATAATGGAAAAATAATTCCTTGACTTATTAGTTAATTACATGTCAGTCATGATAAATCCAACATAACCTACTTTCCACCAATATATGGAGTGACATTTTTGGTTAGTAAATCTATTTTCACAAGTCATGAAATATATTATTGATAATATAAATGTATAAATACCATTACACGTGCTTGAAAATAGGAACATCAAAAGAAACTAAAACATTCAGAATTCCTACAGGTGGGTCAGTTCTTAAAATATACCATCTTGGAGATTATCAAGTGAATACTTATTGAGAATAGAACTCATTCTCTTATAATAACTTTCACCTAATTAAATATATACTATGTGTCCCATCATATAATATTATCATACCATAGAACTATATTGAATGTATTTTCAATTCAATTCAACAATCTCGTCATAGCACAGAACATCAAGGATCTTATCAATGTGATAAATACTCTGTGGCATTATTATGTTATTTCCATGAAGAAACATTGAATAATATGTATTAATACATTATATTAATATTCAAAACATCAAATATATATCTAACAAAAGAATATTAATTTGGTCCTAGGATGAAAACAATCACAATATCTAACTTGGAATAGATCCAATGGCCTATGACATTTAGTATGGTATACCTCAGATCAAAATCATTCATATAAAGAGTCATGGAATTATTCATGGGGTCAACCATGTAGTCTTCTATGGAAATAATTCTCACTTAAACTTCACATATTTTTTAAAAATCACTCAATATATGATATTGACAATGCATGTTCCATTTACATTTACCTTACCTCTACTCTTTTGTGAGATCCATCGATGTAATATTATCACAATATAGTGTGATATGATCAATTTTTCTAGTTACCACATTATTCTCATAGAATAATTTTGGCATCTATTATCATTCCATAGATTCCTTAGAAGGCACAATATATTTCAAATGCATGGTAAAATATGTGTCCACCTCTTTCTTTGAGCTCTTTGAACTTACAACAACTCAATTCAAAATGATGATGTATCCAGTTTTTGACTTAATGGAAAATTGGTTATTTTTAAAACTAGGAATCTACATTTCCTATGATGACTAGTTCCTCATATCATCCAAAGATGACAAACATATCCTTATTTCACTGGATATATTTACATTTAGTCTTCACTTCTATACAATGGTGGTAACATAGATTAGTCTGATATCTTCCTACCACATTTAATTTATAAGAAGCATATACCCTAGTGCCTTTCATATCATACATGACTGAACCAATCACTAATGCATTTGAAATACATTCAATTTAGATTCATTCTTCATGTATATAAGGAATAATTTAGTTAGGAAGAATAATTCCATGTGATAATGGAAAAAATACCATTTTTTATATTCCCATAATGAATCTATTTAGTATCTTATCAATTTATGTAGTTTTACATTTGTCGAGTAGTCTCTTAGAACTATCATGATGGATATTGATCCCATGTATATATGCCACATCACCCATGTTATTCATGGAGAATAATTTTTTCAACCACATGTTAATGGGCTATCAGACTGGTATTTCATTTCTTATGATAAATATGACATCAAAAAATAATATTTTGAAAATTAATTCACATAAAATAAATGATTTATAGAAACAATTATTAAATTTAATCTTCACAAAAACAATTTTTCTTATATATTCTTCATGTCAAATGTTCCTTGAATAATATTAATTCTTTATTCCATAGATGAATTTTTAAAATTTCCATATCTTATTAGAATCCATTAGAGTCAAAAACCCTTTAGTTAGTATCACATAATAATATTCCTGATGGTCCTCATTAGAAATTATTTTTTGAAATCCATTTTACATATCTCATAGTCATGGTATGTTTTAATGGAAAGTAGAATTCTGGTGGATTTCCACAATGAAACTGGTGAAAAGCGTTCATTGTATTCAATGATTTGAAATTAATTAAAACTATTTGAAACCAGTTTTTTCCCAAAGGTATTTAATTTTCATTACATGTATAGTTTATTCATGATTAACTATTTATAACCAATGATATTTAAATGTAATATAGGCTTTACCAAAAGTATGAATTCATTTTGGTACATGGAATCAATTTCTGAATTAATGGCTTCTTTCAACATGGAAGCATCTTTTCCCCTTACTATTTCTTTGTAACTAAGAGAAACATTATTATCTACTAATAATTAGTTAACCTCATTTGTGAGGAGATATTCAATGTTTTTTTCTAGTATATCTTATACTCTTATATAGTACATTTGAGTTTAGAACAATTTCATCTATGATGGGGATTTGTGGAACCAATTCATATACCAACATTATGTAACATGATCCACATCATCATCAATTTATATATCTCTCCCACTATCTATTTTAGGAATTTTCTATCCCTCTCTAAAGTAATATAGAGTTTCTTGCCACTATAAACATTTTTATTAGTGTTTCCATATGTAATATCCCATTATTTAATTAGGGTATCCTCTAAAGGTATAATTTGTTCCTCGGGGAGAACATCTGATAGATGAAGATTCCTTAACAAATTCTTTTCGTTCCCACACATGTAAATACATTAACATGGTTTTTATTCCTCTCCAAAAATCATGTGGAATACAATTTATCGATTTACAAGGTACATGATTTAGTATATGTGATGATTTTTATAAATTTTATCCTGAAAAAGATAATGGACGCATAACATGACTCATCATTTATCTCAACATATAAAAAAAGGCACACATCCGCTATTCTCTTAAACTATTCTACTGTGGTTTAAAAGGTGGAGTGTGTTGGGATAAGATCCCAAAAACTAGTAAGTAATCAATGATGTCTTGATTGAAATATTCTCTACCACAGTATGAGAACATGTTAATAATTCTCTAACCAAGTTGGGTCTCAACATCATTCTTGTATTCCATGAATTTATCAAAATAATCTATCTTACACCTCATCAAGTAGACTTATCTATATCCACTAAAATAATTAGTAGAAGTTATTATGTATGAGTACCCACGCCTTTCATCAACAAGAAATGGTTCACAGATATCTGTATGAACTAATTCAAGAATCTCCTTAGGCCTTTTACCCTTCCCTCTAAATAAGTATTTCATAATTTTTCATTATAAACATGCATGACATAAACTAGGTGTTTTTTTCAAAATTATATAAATGTTCATTTTAATGAAATTTTGTAATGAAAATTCCATTTTCATGACCTAGCTAGTGATTCCAGAGTTGGGTGTGGTATGATTCATGCGAATTAATGTAATTATCCCATTCCAATACTTGGTTCGTGTATTCCAAAACATATAGACCATTGTTTAAATGTTTCATACCATAAAAAATATATCATTATAAAAGTGAAAAAATTTATATCAAAATTTTAATACAAACCCATATTTATCATTTCTGGATACAGATATAGCATTATAAGTAATAAATGGAACCTAATAATAAAATTTCAAAACCAAGACCATTCAGGTCAACAACATGAAGTGGAAGTCCATGATTGATACAACAATTAGTTTAGCTTTTTTGGATGCTCTTATATCTTCCTCCCCTGTTCAACCATTCTGAATTTACATGGTTCATGTATTATAATACATATGTGATTACAAAATCAGTATCTAATACCATATTTATAGAAATAGTTGAATTGAACATGATAACTAATGAACATGAATCTTTTTGTTTCTTCCTTTGTTAGGTTCATTCTTTGTTCTAACATCCCTTCTTTTCACATGTAAAACAGACAACATCTTGTTCCCTTGCATGATCCCTAATCGTCATCTTCTTAGATTGTTTTGAAGAAGAATTGGGATAAATTCTGTTTTCCCCTTCCATTTTCTCACCATAAGTATGGAAGGATTTTCATGCATCATATAATTGTCCACTCAGTGAAGAGGATTGAAAAGATAAACAAGATTATTATGAATGATATTCAAATTAAAATAAAAAAACAAGAGATTCAATGAGGGAGTGATTCTAGAATGATATTGGTTCATAGCTCATCAAGAAGTTTAATCCCTAAAACCTCTAAGTGCTCAATGTAACTGATGAGATTCACTACAATTAGCCTGGATGGGGGAACCTCTCCAATATTTCCCTGAAACTGATCCTTGGAAATCTCATACCATTCACGTATATATATCTCTTACTAATGAACATAGAGGTTCTCATGCATGCTATATTCATCCATGTTTTAATGAGACTTCATGAGTTTACTAGATATTTATGGATGCATCACACATGGAACGTATACTGCATTGCTCAAATTTATTTCATAAACAAGTAACTATTCATCACTCTCTTCCATGGATGAGGATCTAGAATTGAGAATTTTAGAATGTAAGATTTATATTCATTTTTTAGAACAACCCCAAGGCATTTTTACCATTCTAGGGAGTATGATCTAGTTAGTATATTGTCTTTATCCTATATTTTCTATAGGTATAATGTGGATTACAGGCTTTCCATTTTATATTACAATTAAAAGGTCATATTATTAGTAATTTTAATGATTAAAAATTATGTGAAAAATAATTATATAATTTATTTTATTAAATCTAGAACTATTTTTTCAAGTAACAATATCCATCCCCATTGATCATAGAAGGTCTAGTGTCTTTAACATTCTAGTGGAAAGGATCCATAACAAACTTCTAATTATGAAAAAAATTGTTGGTCAAGATACATGATGGTATTTGGGTAGGAATCTATTTTAAAACAATGGAATTGGAACTCATTGATCTGTTGAGGGGATTCCCCAATCCTAAAATCCTCACTTGGGTTTCCTCAACACATGCCTCCAAATTACACCAAGTTGAACAAGGAATAATCATATTGAAGTACAATGGTTAATTAAATGAAAGAACATTCATGAAAATTCACACTATAAAAGTATATTTACAAACTATGGTTGTTCAAAAAATTAGTTATATAGAATATTAATCCTAATCTTATAACATAAGGATCAGTCTGACTTAATATTTGGTTGAGTTATTTTAATTAATTATTCAAACTTTTATCTTGTGTTATAATTTACATGTCCTGGTAATATTAATTTAGTATTAAATAATTATATTACCATTTTGGATAAATAATTTACACATAATTCATTTATTTAATTTATTTTGATAAATTTTATGTTTTTTTATCCTTTACATATATTTTTAATATTAATTGTATGTTTATTAATTAATAATGGAAGGTAAAACATTTATAAGTAATAAATCTATTCATATTACATATTATGACATTAAATATTTTATTTACATTAGTGTGGAATTCCATCAATAAAATAAAAATTACATAGAAAAAAATAAATAAATAATTAAGTGATCTATTCATGGTTTTTATATAATTTTTTATTTAATTAAGCGAAAAAAATTCAGCCTATGATCCGGGGGAAATAAAAACATTTTTTAGGAATGGCATGTGTGAAATAATTCCACCCATCCACCTATATATCACCAGAGTTGGCATCATAATGGTTCTACATTGAACCTCCTCTATGCACCATGAGATACTCTGTTAATTACATGTATTTATGACTCACATGTTGGTGAAGGGAAAATATGATTTCTTAAAATGGGGTTACTTAAAATTCTTTGGAAACATAGGTCCTACATAATAATGGATAGAGATATGACTTATAGGACATTATATTTAATTTATTAACAAATAAATTCCAACTCTTGCAATAATTTAAATTAAAACATCTAATTCACAAATAGGTCTTTTTCATACACTTGAATGGTCGTACATGCAACAAATACAAAAAAGTAATTGGCTATCATTCATATCATTATTTTTTTATTTATATTTTTGATGAATGCACTTGGATTAATTAATTAATTAATTAATTAATTAAATAATTACCCTTTATCTTAATTATCATCTTATCATCATTGGAGATATCCTCAATTTACAAAATTCATGGAAAAGAAGAAACAAAAAATAATAATGACATGTTAATTATAATAAATTAATATATCACTTACTATTACATAAAACTATTATTGAATTTTAAGATAGAAAATATGTTTCTGTCACGAACCATCCTCGGGACCCATGCCGTGACTACCCCAAGCTCGCCTTCCATAGGACAGGGGATAGCGACTAGCACCAAAGGCGTAAATCCCGATAAAAAGGGGAAGGAATTTGCTTATAAAGTAAACAAACACCACAGAGTAAGCCAGTAGAAGTAAAAACTAAGTAAAAATGGGTACAATAGTAAGTGTGGAAAGTAAATTGGCCAGAATACAAACCCAAACTGAAAGTATAGTACAATTGGAAAGAAATTACATCAACTGAAAGTAAAGAAGCAACGTCGAGCCGTCCACTGGAAGTCCCACCTGAAGGGTGGGTACAGATAGCCTCCTCAGCTCCTCAGGTCCAGCCGTCCGCTCTGTGTATGTCACGCCCAGTGGTCCACCTCCAGGTACTGACCTGCTCCACAAGCCTCAACCATGATCAACGCTGTCCGTCATCTGCATCCAAAATAATGTAGTGTGGGAATAACCCATGCAGGGGTGAGTATATGCTACTCAGTAGGAACCCCGAGACCCCCGAAGGTCTCCTAGAATCCACAAAGGATAATACACAAATTAAAGATACAATCACGAAGTAACATCCAACAATATTTGGTATATTACCATACATATTCCTAAGTCATCAATTACAGTTCGGCTCCATCATCCGAGCCCGAGTTTGATCACATCCACACAGGATAGTACAACCCAATCCACATAGGAAAGCATAACCCAATCCACATAGGAAAGTAAGTCAATCATATCGAAGATAATGATTGAAAGTCAAGACTCATCTCACACAAGTATATTTCCTCGTAAGGAGATAGAGATGATCAGATGTAGCCATAGATTTATCTAAGATGGGACCCACGTAGGATACTAAACCAGCTAAGTTGTCGGACCCACATAGGATACAGACCAGCTACTCTGCTAGACCCACGAAGGATACATGAACAGAGTCAAACACTTCCGGACCCACATAGGATACAAGAATAGTAGTACTCCCTGACCCACATATGATACAAGAACAGTAGTCATCGCCATCGAACCCACGAAGGATTTCAGTACGGTCTTCATTGATACCGAACCCACAAAGGATTTCAGTGCAGTCTTCATCGCTGCTGAACCCATGAAGGATTTCAGTGCAGTCGTCGTCGTTGTCGCAGTCACAGCCAGCTCTAGGGTTCCCGCACACAGCATGCTCATTTCCGGGAGGGTCCGCTCTATGAGCCAAGGGGTTCGATACATCAAATGACACATAGTCCGGAGTTAATGTATCCAAATGTTTTGTCTTGACAAAGGCAACTTAACTTGATAGACAACGCGTCAATCGGACGCCCGGTCTGAGAGTTATTGGCTTTTTCGTTCAAGGGGCCCGATTGGTTTTTAAGCCAAAACCAACCCGACCGCACTCCAAATGCATCAAAACCTCAAGGGGAGTAAGCCAAAATGTCCATCTCACTATGAGGAATCCAACAAAGTCGATGGCACGTCAATCGGATGTCCGGAACTCAAGTTATAAGTGTTTCCGTTCTGAGGGCCCGGTTGGTTTCGTGTTCGAACCAAACCAGCCATACAAAAAGTATTCCGAAACCATGAGTTTAATATACTGAAAATACCATCTCAATCTAAGGATTGAATCTCAATAGACGGTGCATCAATCAGAGGTCTGTAGCCCAAGATACCGGTGTTTGGATGGAACTGTCCGGAAATAGGGTGTTTTGGGCCCGGACTGACTCGGCCCAAGACCCCCTGGGTCGGTCCAAACTGGGTCAACTAGAACTAGGCCCGAGTCCATCCTATTAGGGAATGGCCTGGCACGGTGGGAACAGCCCGGCCCAACCGGTGCGACCTGGCATGGGCGGCCCGGCCCGGTGCGGCCGGTCCGACCTAGGCGGCCGGTTGGTCTGGCGCGGACGCGGCCTGCATTGCCAGACAACTTGGTTCGGCTGAGCTGTCATGGAAAGGGGGGGGGGGGGGGGGGCGCTGCCCCCCTTATTGAGAACCCATGGAACCACGTGGGGGGTCGTTCCTTTGGCCAGCCAGGGGTTACGACCCCCGACCTTCCTCGATTGGCCGGCCCGGCTGGCCGGCCGTGCTGCCGCCACGGGACCCTGCGGTCCCGCCCCTCCGACGCGTTGGCGGCCGGTGGTTCTAGCCGCCTCCCCCTGCTCTGCCGCAGCCTTGGTCCGACCGGCATGGCGCCATCGCGCCGCGCCCCTCCACCGCAGGCCTGCTCCGGCCGCAGTGTCTTCGTGGTTCTTCGTGGCGGCGCGACGACGTCGCGCCCCTTCGCTGCGGCCTGAGTACAGCCGTGGGTTCGTTCGGCCTCAACGGCGTCGCATGAAGACACCGTGCATCTTCGCCGCATTTCTCCATGTTTCCGCATGGTTTCGTTGCACTGCGCTGCCTTCTTTCGAACTGCAACAAACAAAACAACAAAAGGGGGAGGAGAGTCGGCCGTGTTCATGCGGTCTGACCTCCTCCCGTTAAGTTGAAAACAAGCATCCCAAAAAATAAAGACGAATAATGGAAAAGGATATTTTATGAACAAAAATTCCAAACCCCTACCTCACAAAATAATTCGCAGTTTTCAAGTGCCGCAAAATATTTCGTCGCGGGGCGTGGTTTTGTAGACGTCGACGGAGAGTGTTTGAGGAGACATCGTCTTCTCTTTATCACGGAGAGAAGAAGATGATTACGTGTCATTGGAGAAATCCCGCGTCGGTGTCTCCTCCCTTATCATAGAGGAGAAAAGGAATGGAGATACCAGAGTCGTTGAGTCATTCTTCGTTAAAGAGATGATGTTCTTCGCAGAGGGATTGAAACTCTTCATGGGAGGATAAAGTTCTTCCCAAGAGAAAAGAGTTCTATCTCTCCAATCTCCTCACACAAAAACCAACCCTCCAAAATAAAATAAGACTTATCTTATTTTTTTACATCAATCCATGCATTTCAATTTTAAAAATCAAACTCATAACTCAATTAATTAAGTGTTTTGGCATGATTAAAGAGGAGAGAGGGGGTGGTGAGTAGTCTCACATTAAAGGGGAGTTAACAAAAATAAGGGGAAGTTACAGAGTTAAGGAATGTGAAAAGGTGGGGGATCATGTGGGCCCCAACTCCCTCATAACCACACATGGGAAGTTGGGTGGTCATGGGCCCCACCAACAACTTCCCATGGGAGAGTTTAACTTCCAATGATAAAATAAAATTGTTCACAATTTTATTTTACTTATTAATTAATCCACATTTTTTTACAACTCATCCCAAGCAAACGCACCGTCAGTAAAAGTCCTCTAAAGCAATTTACGATGCTGCGGTTCCATTTGTGCCCTCGGATTTCAATCCTGAGCACCAATTAAAAAGTTAGGAAATCCCTCTCGTTCGTTCACTGAACGTACCTGAGCTAAACTTCAGAAATTGATTCCGGGCACACTGAGCTTCGGAATAGGGTACCGTCAGAAACTGTGTACTTGTATGATCCCAACGAAATGAAGAAAAAAATTTCCTTGAAATTTATGGGTCTTTAAATTACTCCCACAACATGGCTTTACGTCCTCGTAAAGATATATCACAAACTAGGGAAACAAATGAGGGCATTGAGCATATATCCGAGCCTCCAGCTCCCAAGTGCTCTCCTGGAGGTTCCCATGCTACCACCTGATGTGCACTAGAGGAATCGACCACCCACGTAGGACCCCACTCTTGTCGATCCTCGATCTCCACTGGGACCTCCGCAAAAGTCCCCCTTTCATCGATGTACAACTCCCTATGGCCGATGATATGCGTCGATTCGTTCATGTTTCTCCTCAGCTGAGATACATGGAAGACGTCATGCACCCTGTTCAACTGAGGTGGTAGAGCCAGGCGATAAGCCACGCCGCCTATCCTGGTGAGAATCTGAAATGGTCCAATGAAGAGCAGAGATAACTTTCCGCCCCTCCAAATCTCCATAATCCACGTCGAGGTGAGACCCGTAAGAAAACGTGGTCGCCATCCTCGAACTCTAGTGGTCTCCGCCTCCAATCAGCATAAGACTTGTGCCAGCTCTAAGCTGTCCTCATCCGCTCCTGGATGACCTGGATCTTCTCTGTCATGGCCTGGACCATCTCAGGTCTCACAATTGCTGACTCCCCGGGGTCTGTCCAGCACAGAGGTGATCTACAAGGTCGGCCGTAAAATGCATCATATGGTTCCATCCCGATGGTGGAGTGGTAGTTGTTGTTGTACACGAACTCCACTAAGGGTAGGTGGTTCTCCCAGATGCGACCAAAGTCAAGGAAACATGCACGAAATATGTCCTCGAGAGTCTGAATGGTACTCTCCGTCTGACCATCCGTCTGTGGGTGAAAGGCGGTGCTCAGACATAGCTACGTCTCGAATTCCTCCTGCAACCCCTTCCAAATCCGGGAAGTAAAGCGATCATCTCGATCAGAGATGATAGATGATGGAACACAATGAAGCCGTAAAATCTTCTGAACGTAGAGACTTCCCAATCTCTCTACTGAGCCCTGCTCTCTGATGGGTAATAAGTGAGCCATCTTGGTGATTCGGTCGACAATCACCCAAATGGAGTCGTGACCTCTGGGAGTAGGTGGAAGTCTAGTCACGAAATCAATAGATACCCCATCCCACATCCACTCTGGAACCTCTAAGGGTTGTACCAATCCTACTGGTACATGGTGCTCTGCCCTCACCTACTGAAAGGTGAGGCATTGAGAAATGAACTCTTCTACAACCTTCTTCATACCCGGCCACCAGTGCTATCGTATGAGATACTGGTATGTCTTCGCCACTCTGGGATGTACCGCTAAAGGGGAAGTGTGGAACTCCCTCAGAACCTCCTCCCATAAAGCACCTGGTACCATGGTATGTACTCTGAAAAGGACATCATGCTCTCCTCCTATAGAGAATTCATCAGGTGCCTATCCTGAGGATATCTGTGCACACCACGTCTCATAGTCAACATCCTCACGTTGTGACTCTCTGACCCGCTGTAGTAGTGGAGGAGTGACTGTGAGTGACTGAAGAAAGGCTGCTCCATCTCTATCCATGAAGGATATCTGTAAAGCGGCTAGCTTCTTTGTCACCTCTCAAAGTAGATGAATTCCCGTCCTCCTGCTGAGAGCATCAGCTACTACATTCCCATTTCCAGGAGTATAAACTATCTCAAAGTCATAGTCCTGGATGAACTCGAGCCATCGTCACTATCTCAGGTTTAGGCCCTTCTGTGAGAAGATGTACCTAAGACTCTAGTGGTCAGAATAGACTATAAAGCGCTCTCCCACCAGATAGTGTCGCCACATCGTCAGAGCAAAGACCACTGATGCTATCTCCAGGTCATGGGTAGCGTAGTTCTGCTCATGCTACATTAAAGGTCATGATCCATAGGTGATCACTGCTCACTCCTGCATCAGGACACATTCGAGTCCGGTCCCTGATGCATCGCAGTAGACAACGTACCCTACTCCCTCCTCCGGTAGCCTCAAGATAGGTGCACTGGTCAATCTCTGTATCTGCTTCTGGAAGCTCTGCTGACATCTATCTGAACACACGAGGGGTTTCCCCTTCTTCTTCAAAGCTGAAAGTGGTGCCAAAACTCTGGAAAAGTCTGGCACAAATCTTTGGTAGTACCTAGCTAGTCCCAAGAAACTCCACACCTCCGTCACGCTCCTGGGTGGCTCCCAAGCTAGCACTGCCTCAATCTTCGCAGGATCTACCACAACTCCCACCTCAAAGATGAAATGTCCCAAGAAGTGGACCTCACGTAAACAGAAGTAACACTTCGAGAGCCTACCATAAAGATGGTGCTCTCGGAGTGTGTCCAGTACAACTCACAAGTGGTAGGCGTGCTCCTTCTTAGTGGTCGAGTATATCAAAATGTCTTCGATGAAGACCACGACAAATCCATCAAGGTATGGCTGAAAGATCATATTCATGAGACCCTTGAACACTGCTGGATCATTGGTTATGCCAAAAGGCATTACCAAGAACTCATATTGGCCATACCGACATCTAAAGGCCGTCTTCTGCAAGTCCTCGTCCCGAACTCTGAGCTGATGATAGCCTAACCTGAGGTCTATCTTCGAGAACCATAGTTCTCCCTTGAGATCATCAAAGAGGTCTTCAATCCTCAGTAGTGGATAATTGTTCTTCACAGTCACCTGGTTTAGGCGATGGTAATTGACACACAGTTGCAAGCTCCAATCCGCCTTCTTGGCGATCAATATCGGGGATGCCCATAGTTAAACACTAGGTCAGATGAATCCCATGCCCTACAAGTCCTCTAGCTGTACCCATAGCTCTCGAAGCTCGACGGGAGAAATCTAATATGCTGGAGTGGATATCGAGGTTATCCTAGGGTACATGTCAATATAGAAGTCTACCTCTTTGTGAGGAGGTAGTCCTGGAACGTCATCAGGGAAAACGTCCGCATACTGACCCACCACTGGAGGAAAACTAGGACTCAGCGCATCAACTGATCCTAGGATGAGGCTAGCCAAATAATGAGTGATTGACTATCCTCTCCTCTACATGAGTCCATCCTATGCTGCTAAGGGTCCCTTCTCACTGGTGAAGGTGAACCTACTCCCATCGGTGCGAACACATCGCACCTTGCGCCTAATACAGTCGATCTGAGCATGGACTGTAGATAAGCAATCCATGCCCAAAATGACGTCGTAAGGCCTCGACGCCGCTACAAGAAGATCCCATACAAAGATCTCACCTCCTAGTGTAATCTCACAATGCCAGAACTAGTGCGTAATCGTCGAGTCTTCTCTCGTAGGAGTCTCTATCCGTAAGGATCGATCCAACAGCTCCATCAGAATCTTCGAGCTCCGAACAAGGGCAGCAGAAATAAAAGAATGACTTGATCCTGTGTCTATAAGAACTGCAGAAAGGGTGGAGTAGACATAGATAGTGCCTCGAATCAGCTCTGGTGTGCCATGGTCATAGGCCTCCGCTGCCTGAAGCTGAGCCTGCCTCTTCCCGCCAGCTCCCTGTGGTCGGGGTGGACCTCCTGGTGGTGGTGGTGGTAAAGCCTTAAAGAATATCCCACCACTTGATTCTCAGCCAGCTCCTCTGCATCTTCCACCTGATCCCTATGGACCGCCACGGTCGACCCTCTGCCTCTGCCTGGGTAACCCTTCAACTGTCTGCTTCTCATATGCAAGGCGGGTCAGGCAGTCATGACCCACGTGGACCTGCCCTCTGCATGCGTAGCACTGTCTACTCCTCAGAAGGATGGCTCTACACCGTGTACCCTGCACCTATGAGCCAGTGTCCTAAGGTCATTGGTCTGATGGTATGGTCCGATTGGACCCCTGTGACGTCTGTCGACTCCCAACTGCAGACGAATCTGCTAGGTGCCACCCTATGGTAAGTCTCTCTACTGGTGTAGGCTCAACAAGAAAGATCTCTATGAGAAGGGCTCGCTTCGGTTTTCCTACCTGTGTCGGAATGCTGAGGGAGATCATTGATGCCCTGATCTCATGCCTCATTCCTTGCTCGAAGGTCTGGGCCCTGAAGAGTGGGTCTCGTACCATATCCATCGAATAGAGGGAGAGATCGGTAAATCTCGCCGAGTACTGGGTGACCTTCATGCTGCCCTGCCACAGCTGTAGAAGCTCTTGAATGCGCACTGCATGGAGGGTGGCTGGGAAGAAGACCGAGCGGAAGAGGCTCTCAAAGTCCGCCTAGAGGAGAGATGCCTCGTCATGCACCTGGGGCATCGTGCTCAACAATCTGCCTGCTGCTGTGTGCAGGAGACTCGCTGCAAGAATCACCATGAGGTCAGCTGGTGTCCCCACTAACCTGAAAACTCAAACAACCGCCAGCAGCCAATCATCGGCTACCTGAGGGTCTATCTCCCCACGGGACATGGGCGTCTCTGATGCTGGAACTCATGCAGTGCACTAAGGCGACAAGCACTCTCAGCGGCTGGGGCTGGTGGCATCGGTGGCTCGACATGTAGTGGTACCGCCAGTGCCTCTGCTGAGAAAGGGCCCTACACCGAGGCCTCGTCGCTTGGTGGGCTGTCGTCGGGCACAAAGCTTGGAACCCTAGATGGCTGCCGTAGTGGGTCCATCCTTAAAATAAACAGGTGCGCCGTGGTCAAATAGTATACCTTTTGAGATGACACAAATTAATCACAAAGAAAACTTTTGAAACACACATGCAATCAATGTTTTCGTGCATTCAGTCAGAAATCAAAAGTCAGGGTCCTGGTGTACGGATACGTCGACCGCCACACCAACACTGGACTCCGTGGACTGATAACCACACTAAATACCCTTAACACTATTTCTTTATAGAATAAAGATCAGATTCCTGAGTTCTGTAGTAGAAACAATCTTCTATGATACCAATTTGTCACGACCCGTGCCGGGACTACCTCAATCCCGCCTTCCATAGGCCAGGGGCTGGAAACTAGCACCAATGGCGTAAATCCCAATAAAAAGGGGAAGACATTGCCTTAGAAAGTAAACAAACACCACCGAGTTAGCTAGAAGAAGTAAACACTAATTAAAACTGGGTACAATAGTAAGTGCCTAAAGTAAATGGGCAAGAATAAAAACCAAAACTGAAAGTAAAGTATAACTGGAAAGAAAGTACAACAACTGAAAGTAAATAAGCAACGTCGAGCTGTCCAATGGAAGTCCCACCTGAAGGGTGGGTAAAGATAGCCTCCTCAACTCCTCAGGTCCAGCCGTCCGCTCCGTGTACGTCCCGCCCAGTGGTCCACCTCTAGGTATCGACCTGCCCCACAAGCCTCAACCACGATCAGCGTTGTCTGTCGTCTGCATCCAACACAACATAGTACAGGCATATCCCATGCAAGGGTGAGTATAGGCTACTCAGTAGGGACCCTAAGACCCCCAAAGGTCTCCCAGAATCCACAATGGATAATCCAAAAAGGAAAGATACAATCGAAAAGTAACATCCAACACTACTTAGGTATATTCCCATACATATACCTAAGTCATCAATTCCTGTTCGGCTCCAACATCCAAGCCTGAGTTTGATCACGTCCACACAGGATAGTACAACCCAATCCACACAAGAAAGCACAACCCAATCACCATAGGAAAAAAAGTCAATCATATCGAAGATAATGATTGATAGTCAAGACTCAGCACACACTGGTATACTTTTTCGTAAGGTGATAGATATGATCAGATGTAGCCACTGATTCATCTAAGATGGTACCCATGTATGATACTAAACCAGCTAAGCTGTTGGACCCACATAGGATATAGATTAGCTACTCTACCAGACCCATGTAGGATACAAGAACCGAGTCAAACACTGCCGGACCCACATAGGATACAATAACAGCAGTACTGCCGGACCCACGTAGGATACAACAACAGTAGTCATCACCATCGAACCCACCGATGATTTCAGTATGGTCTTCATTACTTCCAAACCCACGAACGATTTTAGTGCAGTCTTCATCGCTGCCGAACCCACGGAGGATTTTAGTGCAGTCGTCATCGTCGTCGCAGTCGCAACCAACTCTAGGGTTCCCACACACAGCATGCTCGTTTCCGGGAGGGTCCACTCCACGATCCAAGGGTGTCGATACATCAACTACCACGTAGTCTGGAGATGATGTATCCCAACGTTTTGTCTTGACAAATGTAACTTAACGTGATAGACGGCGCGTCAATCATACGCACTGTCTGAGAGTTGTTGGCTTTTTCGTTCCAGGGGCCCGGTTGGTTTTTAAGGCAAAACCAACCTGACCACACTCCAACTACATCCAAACCTCGAGAGGAGTAAGCCAAAAGGTCTGTCTCACTAAGAGCAATCCAACAAAGTCGACGACACTTCAATCGGACATCCGGAGCTCATGTTATAATTGTTTCTGCTCTGAGGGCCTGATTGGTTTCGTGTTCGAACCAACCTGGCCATACCCAAATTTTTCCTAACCCTTATGTGTAATATACCGAAACAACTATCTTGACCCAAGGATCGCATTTCAAATGAAGGTGCGTCAATCGGAGGTCCGTAGCCCACGATACGGGCATTTGAAAGAAACTGTCCGGAAATAGGTGGTCTTGGGACGGGACCGACCCAACCCAAGACCCCCTGGGTCAGCCCGAACTGGGTCGACCCGAACCGGGTCTAGGTCCGACCCATTAGGGCGTGGACCGACCTGGTGGGCGGGGCCCGGCCTATCCGGTGGGGCCCGGCCCAGCTGGTTGGCCTGGCGCAGATGTAGCCCGCGTGGCCAGACAACTCGGCTCAACTGCCCTATCGCGGAAAGGGGGGGGGGGGGTGATGCCCCCCTGATTGAGAAACCATGGACCCACATGGGGGCCTCTCTTTTGGGCAGCTAGGGGTTACGACCCCTGGCCTTCCTCGATCGGCCCGCCTGGTTGGCTGGTCATGCTGCCTCCACGGGACCCCACGGTCCCGCCCCTCCGACGCACCGGTGGCCGGTGGTTCCGGTCGCCGCTGCCTACTCCACCGCGGCCCCACTGCAGCCATGGTGTCTTCGTGATTCTCCAGCATGGTGCGATGGTGCCGCGCCCCTTCACTGCGGCCCGACTCTGGCCGCGGGTTCGTTCGGCCTCAACGGCGCGGCGCGATGATGCCACGCATCATCACCGCATTACTCCATGTTTCCGCGCGATGCCATTGCACCACACCGCCTTCTTTCGAACCGAAACAACCACAACAACAAAAGGGGGAGGAGAGTTGGCTGTGTTCGTACGGTCTGACCTCCTCCCGTTAAGTTGATAACAAGCGGTCCAAAACATAAAGATGAATAATGGCGTAGGATATTTCACGAACATAAATTCCAAACCCCTACCTCGCAAAGTAATTCGTGGTTGTCAAGAGCCACAAAATGTGGCGTCGCAGGGCATGGTTCGGTAGACGTTGACGGAGAGCATCTAAGGAGACATCGTCTTCTCTTTATCACGGAGGGAAGAAGATGATTACGTGTCATTGGAGAACTCCCGCATTGGTGTCTCTTCCCTTTTCGTAGAAGAGAAAGGGAATGGAGATACCGAAGTCATTGAGTCATTCTTCATTGAAGAGATGACGTTCTTCGCGGAAGGATTGAAGCTCTTCGTAGGAGGATGAAGTTCTTCCCAAGAGAAAAGAGCTCTATCTCCCCAATCTCCTCACACAACAACCAACCCTCCAAAATAAAATAAGACTTATCTTATTTTATTACATCAAACCAAGCATTTCAATTTTAAAAATCAAACACATAACTCACTTAATTAATTAAGTGTGTTTTCATGATTAAAGAGGAGAGAGGGGGAGGTGAGTGGTCTCACATTAAAGGGGAGTTAACAAAAACAAGTGGAAGTTACGGAGTTAAGGAATGTGAAAAGGTGGGGGATCGTGTGGGCCCCACCTCCCTCATAACCACACATGGGATGCTGGGTGGTCGTGCGCCCCACCAACAACTTCCCTTGAGAGAGTTCAACTTCCATGGATAAAATAAAATTTTTCACAATTTTATTTTACTTATTAATTAATCCACATTTTTTTAAAACTCCTCCCAAGAAAACACACCTTCGGTAAAAGTCCTCTTAAGCAATTACCGGCATTTCGGTTCCATTGGTGCCCTCGGATTTTGATTCTGAGAACCGGTTCAAATGTTAGATAATCCCGCCCGTTCATTCAATGAACGTACCCGAGCTAAACTTCAGAAATTGATTCTGGGCACACCAGGCCTTAGAATCAGGTGCCGTCAGAAACTGCATACGCGTAAAATCCCAAAGAAATTAAGAAAAAAATTTCCTTTAAATTTACATTTATTTACAGTTTCAATCACTAAATTAAGGTTATAATGATTCAATATTCAATTTAATGTAAAATAATTATCGATTAATTGAGAGACTACACAGTTTTCACAATCTATATTTAGTAAAGGATACTGATTTATCAATATTTACCTAGATAATAAATTAATTTTGAAAGTATAAATGATATTTAAAAATTTTATATGGTTCAGTAAATAATCACATCCATCATACAAGATAATATATATTTAAAATAAATTTATTGGACACTGAAAAATTGTGATAAGAAATGGATTATTTAATGAAAAATTTACCAATAATAAAAGAAAGTGAGTTTAGAAGAATGACATGGTATGTAATTTTCCATTAGTTCTAGGACTGTGCAGCTCTACACATGATATCTAGTGAAACAACCATGAAAAGGTAGAGAGAAGATCACGATGCAGACGCTGGGGAGGGGTAGTTTCAAGTAGTCATAGTCTGCAATGAATTCCTTTAAGACATTGGGTTCTTGTAATTTCATGAAGACCATGGTCCATGTAAGGGTTCCCCTTAATCCCTTAAAAGGGAGATTATCAAAAATGAATAAAAAATGATGGTCTTTGGGAAATTCAGGAAATGAAAATGAGTTTTCACAAGACTTTTTAACAGTTGTTAAATTTCAAGTCAACCCCCTTGGATGAAATAATTCAAATGAAAACATAAAATAACTTGAATTATGAATGAATAATTATATTAAATGTCAGTGTGAAATTATATTCACTATATAAATTAAATTAGGTTCTAAATATTGCAATATTCATCAATGAAGGTAAATTGAGATGATGTCCATTACCTCACATTATCTATTGATAGAAAATTATTTAACCTCATGTATATCTCTTTTAAATATGTAATTAACTTATATATATATAATAGTAATATTTATAATACCATATATGATATTTTTATAACATATTATCTCATGTTCATTAATTATAATTCATTATTTTAAGGGTTTTGGGTGTTAATTTCCTTATTTTAACAAGCACAATTTCTTAGTAAAGATATAGTTCCTCTATGTATTAAATAGTTTTATCATATCAACAATAATATTCATGTAATGACTATAATAATTATAAATTTGTTATCCTTTTAATACTAATCATGAATGCTGGATTTAAGAAATGATGTATGTTATGATTCTAGAGATAGTAGGCCATACATAAGAATGAGTATTGTATACATTTTTCAATTACCAATATGGAAAGGATGTAAGTAAGTATTTTTCCTATTATGAAATTACCATAATTTCATAAGTAAAATATTATTTAATTAAATATATTTATATACATTCAATGAGGATATGCAGTGAATGGTGAGAAACAGTTTTTTGTGAAGCTGGAAGTCCACACATACATGAACGACATCATCATATTTTATTGATCGAAATGTTAAGAAAGAAAATGATATATAATTTCGTTTAATTATGGAAAATATTTTCTGAATATCAAAATAATTTCATATATATCACTAATAATCATTAATTTTATCCTTACCATTTTCCATGTAATGCTTTAGCAAAAGATTAATCACAACGCTTCATGAGGTGGTAGTCCTTCGTACACACGAGCGATGTTATCATATCACTTGTAGAATGGAAATTAAAAAAGAAATACAAGATATAATGAATCATTTTGTTTAATTATGTTGAAATATATATATATATATATTATTAATCCATTATTAAAACCAATAATGTGGAGTGGTAATGGTAAATCAATGACATCATTTTGCGGGATTGTTGTCTGTCGTACGCATGAATGTATATTTTATACCCCAATTGATGGATGTATGTGTGTGGGGGGGGGGGGTGGGGTTAGGTCATTAACATAGAATTAAAATATGTAAATATATTGAAGAAAATTGTAATATTTTATAGTAATTATTTAATAAGAATTTAATGGGGGTGTGGTATGAAATAAAAGGAAGATTCTCATGGAATGATGTTGCCTCATATTCATGTATCCTCCTTATGTATCAAGTAAACCCATCATAGGTCATCATTATGAAAAAACAAAGGATTACACAGTGAGAGGGTGGAATTTATGAATTTATTTTTTCATGCATTATTTGAACCAAAATATGTTGATAGTGTGAAGAATATAGAATAGGGTATGGCCTTTTCTAGGGGGGTGGGGTGAGTGGAACCCTTGTAATATTTCTAAATGAGTGAATTATACCCACATTTGATCATGTCAAAAGGTTGAAATAATTGACCATTATTCAAAATTGAATGGATGTGTTATTGGTATATCTATAATATATATTTTAGGAACCTTTTATGTTATATTTAACCCTTAACCTTTTAGGTTAACCCCTAGTAAATCCATTTTTTCCTTAAGTATGATATTTACTTTTAACTATTTTTCGTATTAATTTTTGTCAAAAATTAAGATGAACTTATTAGAAATAAAAAATTAATCTGATTTCAAATTTAGAATTTATTTTTTCAAATTTAAATTAACATATGTATAAAATATGAATTTTAAATTTACCCCTCATATGCATCAAGAAAAATGGGTTTCAAGGGAAAATGTTCAAATGTTTAAATTATTTTAGATCAAAATTCAATAATAATATTATTCCAATAAATAAAATTGGATTAATTGATATATAATTGATATAATTTTACTTCAAAATAAATTAAAAATATAATTTATTATAATAAATTATTTAAACAAAGGGGAATTATTCAATTAACATTGATTATTTTTCATTTTTCATTGAAAAATGAAACATTTAAAAAAAACCACAAAAAATTGACACAAATATTATTATGATAGGATTTTTATAAAAATGAAGTTTATATTTTTAAAAAAGTTTATCATTTTTTTTGGAATAAATTATATATTATGTTCACAAAGGGTGACTAAACTACATTTTAGAAAAAATACATTTTTTAGAAAAAATTCCATTTTCTTCCAAATGATTCTAATATTTATTTGGAATCAGTGGTTAAAAAATACACATGTCTAAAATATATATATATTTCTTTATTTAGTCATTATGATTCATACCCTTAAACATAATGTCTATGTTATAATTATTATGTTTATGATAATAATATTTTAATAAATTATTGTGTGTGATTTAAACATGGTGTAGTATTCCCCAAAATATATCAATGAAATGAAATTTTTTTCTAATGATATATATTGTACGGTCTTTGGGTGTTAATTTATCACCTCCTCAAAATATTATTTCCAATAAATTTCTTGGATACTACATTTGAAATATAAGTGGGATGTTTCTTCTCTACGAGAATAAATTTGCAGCTTGGGGAACACCCTTAGGTATTCTCTTGGCCAGATTCCCCTTCTTGTTCTCATTCTCCCATGATTTCTCTTCTCAAACCTATGGTTCTTGAATCCCTATGTTGATTTTTAGATCTAATACCTGATTTTTTAGATCTAAATGAAGGTTCTATTAATAGATCCTCATTTTTATGTTCTCTGGTAGATGTTTTTGTGTATGTATTTCTGATTAGAGATCCCTTGATCACAACCTATGTACTTCTATAATGATTCTCACTTTATATTAACACTAAATTCCTTTAATTAATTTCAATTGTCTGAATTAAATCAATTAGGTTGATTTTAATTAAATTTACATAAATTGGATTGGTGAATAAACCAATTACATTTAATTGGGGTTTTAAAATGGGGTTTTGGAATGAAATTAAAAAATCTGCAATTTCATTAAATTATGGTGTTTTTATAAAATTTTCGGAAACTTAAATTTTTCTATTTTAAATTTTGGTTTTGATGGAAACGTTTTTAATTAAATAATTGAACTTAATTTGGGAATGTGGAATGTGAAAATGAATTTTGAATTTATTTCAAATTTTTAAATTGTTAAAATGGATTGAAATGGATTTGATTGAAACCATATGGTTTGGCCATGGTAAAAGGGAATGTTTTTTATTTAACTTTTATTTGGTTTTCCAAATAGGGAATTGGAATATTTGAAATGTAGAACGTGATTAATTTTATATTAATTTTTCTTGAAATACATTTCAAATCATTGTTTTCGTACTAGAGAACAAGTAATCCTTAGGAAGTTAGTGAGTTATTTGGATGAAACATGAAAATTTACAACATTCGAAAACATTAAAGAAACATGTCACATCCATTAAGAGATGATTATGAGTCCTTGATGGATTTATTTAAAATTTAAATATGTACATATTGTCATGTCACCTTGAGTTTTCAGTCCCTATTTCCTAGATCTATCATACCTTCTTATTCATAAGACCACGATTTTCTCTTTTCTTGTATTTCAAATGAATATTTTCCATTGTTGTAAATTGTTTTATAGAACATTTGATATATATAATCTGTTTTGTATAAAAGTATTTTTTTAATTAATTTGTGAAAAGTTCCATTGTTTTGGATATGTTCAAATAATCGATATGTAAATCATTTTTCTTCAATTATTTTCGTCTTTTGAAATTTAAAGAATGAATTATTTTTATTATTATTATGAAATGCCAATCCAGTTTGTTTTAAATTGAAATCTCTCATTGGTTAATTAAATATTAGAATATTTTAGGGAATTATAGGTGAGACCGTAATGGGATTCACAGCTTACACAATTCAATTACCTTCAAGTGTTTGTGGATTATTTCCTACCAGGTCTGAGAATGGGTAAAGCACCACTTAGAGGTGGTTCTAGTTGTTGATCTGTGGACTTGGTTAGTTGTGTCTTTTAGAACATGGATTTTTTTCTTTTTTACAAGTACTTTTGTTTGTAGTGCGTTTGGTCATTATACTGGTTTTACATCAGGTAAATTACTCCCAGTGGAGTTTCTTTTGTATGCATTCTGATTGTTTTAGTTTTCTTCTGAATTGTTAGTGGAAAATCATTCCCATATTCCTTTATTTATAATTTCAGATGCTTGTCACTGACCCATGGGGATCAAGAATGCATATGGGCCATTTCAGGACTGACTCATTTATCAGGTTACAAGGTTACCTAGGATGGTTTGTGACAAATTGCAATCAATGGTCCAGGATAATTTTTCTCTTGAAGTCTATTTTAATTTGTGTAATATTGTTGGGATGTTGTAGGTAGATTTGAATGAGTTCTGGAAAATATCGCATAGAAATGAACCTTATTTCACCATGGTTGGTTAGGGAAAAGAATCTTGAGGATTAGTTTAATTCTATTCCTTAGATTTGTTTTGGTTATATTGAAATCCAAATATTATTTGTCTATTTGTTGGGATTAATTTTTATATTCACTGAAGGCCTCATGAATTTCCCACAATAGGTCATTTAGATTGTTACAAATTTGGAAATATATGACATTCAATGATGGTTTTTACTAAGTCACCCAAAAATTGTATCTCATGTGGATGGCCAATTCACTTGCAGAGATTCATTTATGTTTATTCCACCCTACTGAGAGGAATATGATCATCCACAACTTCTAAAACTATATAATAATCAATTTATTCACATGTAAAATGGTTATATCCATATAAATCTAAAACAAATCATCTTCATGCAGTGGAAGAGTCTCTTGTGGAAGAAGATATGGGTTCATCAACCATGAGTTGTACCATTACCATGTCTTCATCATTCACAACTTTTCTATTTGATACAGGTTCATCTTGTTCATTTAGTTCAACATGTTTTGTCATTCTACTAAATATTCCTATGGATATTTTATCATATTAAATGGATATCACTTCAACCCTTAGTATAAATAGATATGGGACTCTTTAGTCACTATTCAATTTTCTCCCAATCATATGTTGATATTTCATTGAGTTTTTTGATTCTCTTCATGAAACATCTGGAATTCATTTTCGACATGGATAGGTTCATTTACAATAAATTTTGGTTTAACTATTATCATTGATGGGTCTCCTTAATAACACCAAATGGTTTGTGTCGTGTCTTATGAGGATAATGGGACCCAAGGTCGAGAAGACTCAGACCTTCTTATCCATATTTAGGTAATGTGATATCAATGTTTTTCTTTGATCTCTAGCGACGATATTTTAATGGTGATCTCCCTCTAGTTTTCATCGAGTTTCTGGATGTGTTTATGATAATTTTCTCATTTAACCCCAATAGTGGAGGTTAATTTATCTATTTTCATAATGATGGTTTCTTAGCTTGTATTTATTCTCTCTTACCATATGGAAGCAGCTGAAATAAAAGATTCTACACTCTAGTTGGATTATCCTATTGATAAAGGCTTCATACACCCTAGTGTGGAACCTTAGGAGACACTAGTTATGTTTTTTAAGAAGGTCGATGGTTCACTTCACCTATGTGTTGATTAAAAAAAATATAAATTGAGTTATGTTAGTGAACATATATTTGTCACCATGGATTTATTATCTATTTTTTATGATTAAAGGGGTGAAGTGGTTCTTGAAGATTGATCATTGTTCTGTCTACCATCATTTGAGGATAAAAGAATCTAAAATTATGACTACCACCTTTTAGAGTCGGTGTAGAAATTATGAGCATTTTATCATGAACATATCTCAAACTAATTCTCCTATAGTTTTCATGGAATGATAAAAAAATTTCCACAGAGTGTCATTATATGGTCATGGTAGTATTTGTGCATAAAATCTCTATTTACTCTAAGTATGAGCAGAATCATGCGTGTCATCTCAGAACAGTACTATGCTTTCTGAGGAATCACCGACATTATGACAATATTTAAAATTTTATTTATTTATTTGATATGTGATGTTCTTGGGACATGTGGTGTTGGAACATAAAATGTCTTTTGATCTTGTGAAGGTGAAGGATGTCATGACTTGCGAGAAATCACAGAATGTATTCAATATCTAGAGCTTCATGGAATTATATGGTTATTATTATTGGGTTGTGAATTACTTCTCAATGTTGGATTCTACTATGAATAAAATAACTCTAAAGTGAGTAATGTATTATTGGAATGAGAAATATGAGAATTATTTTATTGAGATGAAACATTTTTTTTATTGTGCTGGTGTTGAGTATTCTAGAGGAAAGACATGGTTGTGTGGTCCTTTTGTGATGCATAATTCATAGGCTTGGGTCACATTCTTATTCACGGTAATCTTTTCATTTCTGATGGATATCATCATCTTAGAACACATGAGAATAATTATCTGACCCATGACATTTAACAGGAAACTGTGATACACATGCATAAGAGTTGGAAGCATTACCTTTTTGAATAAGGAGTTACATTCACTCCCCATCAATAGATACTTATTTATTTTATACAATTATTGATGTTGGATCCTTGGTTTTATGTTTAGGATGTGTTACAAACATAAAAAGATTGGTTTTTGAGTCTTGGGTGAATTTTGGACTATAAACAGGTAGCGCACGGTTAGGATAAATCATGTGGCCCTGCCTAGCAAATCTTGTGGCCCAGCCTAGTTAATCGTGTGGCAGGTCCTAGAGTCACATTAAAGCTACCATATAGCTTCCGAACAATAGGTCAAACTTTTTTGGGTTGGTCATGCGATCATTACCCACTTAGACAGTATCTATAGCACACTTGGCACATGATTTGGTAAACTTTATGGTATAACCGTGCGAGATTCTAAGAAATTCTAGATATTAAAATCCAAATTTATCTCTCCCCTCTTTTTATAATTTTTTTGATTCCTACCCCATTAAATTTTTTGGTTCATTAAGGGGTCTCATACCCCCCTCTCATGGGGTCCTCATCTTATATAGATCCATCCTTGAAATCCCATGGTAGGGTTTTATGGTTTTTGGTTGATTTCTGCATCCTCTTCCACTTATCTATTTATTCCATGGGTTTCCTTGTGTGGTTTTTCCACTCTTGGACGAACCTGAATGGATAGTGTTAGTGATTGGATATATTTCTTGATGATTAGGGAGTGAATTTTCTGTCTTGGGTTTGGATCTCCCTTCTCCTGAAGCCTCTTTGAATCCTCATCTCTATGACGTAATTGTATCCATAAATTTTTATTCATATTCATTCCATGTAATGAATGTGTATTTTAAAAATAATTCTAAATGTGTCTCTCATGTGGGAGGCATTATTTCAGGGTTTATTATGTTTTTAGTGTTGGAAAAAATTAGTGGAAGTTTTTTAAATGTGGTTTCTTCAATAATATTTTGTATTTATGAACAAAAGGTAATTTTCAAAATGGAAATTCTTCCTTTAATGTGAAAATGTGCATTATGAGTGGTTCTAAAACATGATTATATTATGATAACATTGTTTGATTATGAATTTGAAAGTGAGTGGGTGAATTGGTAATATAAATGGAGTAATTCATATATGTGGTTTGTTTTGTTTGTGGGAAAACAAGTGGTGTATCTTTAAAAATGGTTTCGTGTAACTTCAAGGATTCTTTTTGTGAAACATTCGATGGGGGAACATCCATGTGTACTAATGATGCACACATGGATTTTAACACAAATTATAATGATCATAGATAAATTTTTTCAACTTAAAAACTCATATTTCGAAACACAAATCCCTCCTCCTTTGATCTCTCCAAACTCGTTCTTATTTATAAATGACCCTTTGTTCTCAAATGTCATGAAATTTGGGTTCAAATATTTTTAAACTTATGAAACAGAATTTATATTTAGAAATTGATGGTTTCTAGATGTCCTGATAGCCTGATTGGAACTAGTATATATTTGGTACATTTTTATATTGGTTTTGAAATAATGATATAATTTGAACTAGATTTGAAATGAAACAGTCTGTTTGGAATTTTGAATATAAAATTGGTGATTAATGTTGTTTTAGAAATGTTTTAGATCATTTTTTAATACATTGGAGTTGATAATGTAGTGGGTCTGATTGGAACATTATATTGCAATGGAAATGAATAGTGGTTTTGAAAGCACAAATTCCTGAATGGAATATTAGAATGAATTGAGAAAATTTTTATTAGATAATGTGATGTGTAAGTATAGTTCGAACATGTGAATGGTTTAATATTTTATATACACACCTATAGTGGTATTCCTCTATATGGGTTATCGAATAATCATTGATAGTGTATGGGGTAGGAAAGTACGATCGTGATATGTAAGGTGAGTCACACATGTGAGGGCCTCCTACTTACCCAGTTCACTATTCTCATGGGTTTCATATGAATATTTTAGAGGGTTGAGTGATGGTTACATAACAACATTGATTATATGGGTTAGTACCCCATGGATATCATAGAGTCTAGGTGGGTCTTTCCATAGGTTAGGCAAGTTTAGAGTAGTCATTTTGTTATAAAATATAGAGCTACACAATATACCAGAAGGTGTGACCCTAATGAGTATATCCAGTGATCATTATAGGGATATTTAGGAAGTATCCATGGCTACTGTTTTTATTTTCTTGTTAACATTCTATTGTAATTTTTTTCTTTTTATTCTACCTATTTATTTATTATCATTGTTTGGTATTGTTTTTTTATTTTATCCTAGATTTGGGTTTATAATATGTTACACTTTATTAGAAACTAGTGATGTGGTGGGTATCATTTATGAAAGTAAAATAATTTATTCTTATTAAAATCAGTAAAATATATTTTCATATATGTATTTTAAACTTGATTTAATGTATTTTTATAGAAAGTAAATGTATGGATTTTGCAGTGGTTGCCTACTGATCTGTGGAATTTACACTCTATTTGTACCATTTGGTGTTTGTAAACCCTAGTTTTTTATAAGTCCAGGTTTTTAGTTCATGTTATTATTGTTTTATTGTGTTTGTTTTCTGTTTTGAGGTGACAATGAGGTCACATGAGGATCATGATAGAGTGGCCCACTTTTATATTTAATTCTATTTTTTTTGTTTTGCAATTATTATATCCGGATCAGTTGTGTATTTATTTGAGAGTCCGTTGTTGTTTTTTCTTCTATATGGTTGGTTATTTATTTGATCTTTTGTTGTGAAAAAATACTCCCACAATTATCACATTGATTCCTGACACTAGTTTCAAGCCTGTGGGATCAAAAATGCCATTCAGTCCATGTCTCAGACCAAGTCAGATATCAGGTTGGATGGAATCCTGGCTTGGTTTGTGACAAAATGGTATTAGAGAAGGCTATTGTTATTTGGAGTTTCAGGTATATTGGAGAATATTATTTTTAGGACATGTGAGGCAGGTATGAGAATAGTATTGTGAACTATTACTAATTCTAATCTTCATGTTTCCATGGGTAGTCGGATATTTTAGTCTTTTAGAAATTGTTTTTTATTGAGGTATTTAAATAGAGGCGAGTTGGGGTTATGTATTACTCTCACATGAAGTCATGACCCTAGTGGATATCTAGTACATGGTTCATGATTCCCATAATTATTGATGAGTACATATGGCATGGACCACATCCATGTCACTATGATAGGCATGGCTATTAGTTCCTCATGCTTGTAGTTTAGCACATGTTATGTCTTGTTACAGACTCTGTTGGTGTAAGTAAGCGCTAAATATGAAAATGGTTTTTGAAAATGAAAAATTATATATTTTATGTGGTTTTGGATTGGAAAAAATTCTTTAATGGAAATTTCATGTGTTGAAAATTAGGTGATTCCATGGGTTTAGATGATGGAATGGTTTATATGACCCATGGTGTTCTTTATGGATGTTCACAATTGGGTGGGAGTGTATGGTAAGTTCAAGTTGGTAAATGATCATGGATTATTTATATGGAAGTTGATAAACACATATGTGAGGTTTCATAGGATTCCACAAGTAGAGATTTTAAATTGATGGATTGAATTGGGTTTTTCAAAATGGGTTTTCAGTATAAAATTATTTCGGTTTTATGTTTCATTAAAAAGTGGGTTCTTTTCTTATGAAAATTGATTTTGGTTCTTGGAAAGTGGACATGGTAGAAGGTAGTTTTGAAATATAAAAGGGAAGTAGTGCTTTTTAAAAAAATGATTTTTTGTTTGTGAGCCTGATATTTTAGCTCGAGAATTCATTTAAATTATGCTTTTGATTGATGTTGGTTTTGAATTGGTATTCCTTCTGCCATTTAGAATATGCCACCGAGAAAGGTCCCCAAATTTTTTAATAATTCATGCCCAGTTTCTAAATCTTCTCAGTTTTTACATATTCTTTATGGTGATCAAGGTACGTTAGATGCCGTGAGGTGGCTTGAAGATGTATATAGAGTCTTCATGTCCTTTAGAACTCTCAAAACTATTGGGTTTGGTGTTGTTCTTGGGTTATTTTAATTTCCATCATTGAGTGATTGGGAGATGTTTTCCCCTCCATCAATGCAAGAGGGGGTGACTTGGGGAAGTTTATATGTCTATATTAATTCAATGGTTAATCCCTTTGGAGGTGAATATAATGAAAAGGGAATATATTATGTGTATTCTTTAGGGCCAACATATGATGAATTCTTGTGTTGAAAATTTCAAGGATATAGTCTCCATTTTCCAAAGGTAATGTCATATGATCAATTGAATGATTTTATTTTAAATGTAATTATTTATTTAGATATCAATGAATCAGTCCTCTAGGCCAAGGATCATCATTTTGAGATGTTTCTAGATGAAGATTTTCTATCTGAGTTGGTTTCTGAAACCCCGATAGTTGGAAATACGACATATCTTGTTTCTTGTGGAGGTTCCCCATCTAGAATGTAATGAATTCTGGAGGATCATGTCATTAAGTATGTTTCTTCATTAGATCCCACTTTAATTTCATTGGATTATTTGCTTGTGTCCCTCCAGTGTTGTTGTTTTTGGCATTTGAGTCATCATGTCACAATCCTTTGAGGGCATTTTATCATTTTAGTTTTCTAGGTCACCTAGAGATGTTTTGTATGAATCAACTCCCAGAGAAGAAATTGTGATCAGAGGATGCATCACATGACTATGAGGCAAAAGATGCTTTACTCACCAAGGATCTAGCAACAGTTCTCAGCATGTTGCTCGGACACAGTCAGGAATTGTTGGGGTGTGGAAAACCTTAGCCTAGCATTGTCTCCTGTACTAGGGTGGAGACATTAGAATGTTACTTATCTTTAGTCTCGTAGTTGATGTAAGTTCATCTTTTATTTTGAAATTGAAATGGACTTATTCTATTGTAATCTGAATAGTACAGTTTATCTAATTGTGTCTCTTTGAATCAGTTTTTATTCTATGTGTGTTCTTGGGATTTGTATAGGACGGTCATGTTTTTAACTTTTTGTAGTGTTTGTTTTATATATGCTTGAGTTTTGAAGAATCAATGGTTATTGTTTGTGGTTCTCTGTTAGGAACAAGACTCATTCATGGGTTTCCCCTAGTGTTGTGAGTTCGGGTTGTGTGGGATGTTTCTAGTTTTGTTTATGGTGTTGTTTTGATCATTTTAAGGATTTTGGATTAGGGATGTTGGGAATTCCCTTTCTTAGTGGGGGTATTGATCAGATAATTTGAAGAGGTTTTTGTTAGTTCCCATGGTAGTTGAACTCTTGATCTAGGGAGAAACCTATCATGTTCTCCCCTCATTCTTGTGTTGTGGTTTCTTCCTAATCTCTTGGGTGTGACTTGTGGAGTGAAAGGTCACCCATGATTTCTTGATATATTTTGGATTTTTTCGGTCATGTATTCAAGTTTTGATTATCATTTGACTGGTTGAAATTATAGGGGTAGAAAGTGTTTGTGATGGGGATAATTGTCACACCACAACCTTGGATGCTTCTTTATTTTATTCTTTTCTTAGTTTTGGATCCTTGGTATGAAGTTTTGTATGTGTTCCTAGTATAAATATTTTAGTTTTTTAGTTCTGATAAATTTTTTATTGTGCACGGGTAGCACAATTTTAGTAAAAACCATTTGTCCTAGCCTAGACAACCATGCATCATGTCCGGAAGTTGGATAGAACCTACCACATGGTTTTATCATGGTAGGTCAAACCTTGTGGGTTGTCCATGCGGTTATTCTACTCTTGAACAGTAGAAACCATACACCTTCTTCATTTTTTGGTAAACCTTGTGGTCAAAATGAGTGATCTACCTAGAAATTTTATAGATTAAAATACCTACATCCCTCTCCCCTCCTTTTATACCTAATTCAGGATTCCTCCCCCTTTATTTTTTATAGCACTCGAAGGGGCCTAGAACCCCCTTCTTCTTGGCTTCTCTTCGTCCATCGATATATCCTTCAAGTTACAAGGTGAGTTTATTAGGGTTTTGGGTTGATTTATACTTCATATTCCTCTTCATTCTTTATTAAATGGGTTTCATTGTGGGGGTTTTATCCCTTTCCCAAACCCTAATATCTAGGGTTGATGTTTGGTTCGATTTATTTAGGGGTAGGGTTCTCGGTCTGTGTCTCGGGACTAGATCTCTATTCTACTGAAGTGTCTTTTCATATGTACCACTCTGAGGTATGTTTTCCTATAATTTTATTTTATAATTCATTCCATATGATGCTTTTATTTTTTAAATTTAATTATAACTGGGTCTCTCAATTGTGTGGCATGATTTAATGGTTTATTATAATGTTTTTGTGTATGAAAAAACCGGTGAATGTGGTTTTAAAAGGGTTTATTCAACTATGTTTTTTTTTATGCACACAATGACTTTTTTTTTAAAATGTAAATTTTTCCTTTAATGTGAAAATTTGAATTTTGAGTGGTGCTTATCCATGAATATATTATATTTACATTGCGGGATTATTTATTTGACATTGTGTTGGTGAATTGGTAATATAAATGGCTTGAATCATATATTAGGTTTGTTTTGTGTAATTAAAACATGTGTTCATTCATTGAAATTAGTTTTGGTGAACATAATGAATGATTTTGTTGAATCAATTGATATGGTAACATCTATGTGTTCTTGAGATTCACCCAAGGATGGTATCACTAACAATAATGGTCCAAGATAAATTTATTCAACTTAAAAACTCTGATTTCAAAACACTTATCCCTCTACCTACTCTCTTATCCTTAAAATCTTGTTGTTTTATAAATGACCCTTGGTTTTCAAATTTCATGAAATGTGGGTCCAAATATATTTAATGTTTTATCCAATTTGTTAAATTGAGAAATTGTTGGTTTCTAGATGCTATGAATGCCTAATTGGCACCGTTAAAATTTTTCTACTTTTTCTTCATGGTTTTTAAAAGATGTTGGAAGTGGAACTAGATTTGATATGAAAATGACCATTTTGAATTTTTCATATAAAAATGGTGTTTAATATTTGTTTTGGAAATTTTTTTGAGCATTCTTATAATACAATGGTTTTGATAATGTTGAAGGCCCTGTTAGAATTTTACAATGTTTGGTAAATGAATGGAAATTTTAAAAACACAAATGGCCAGTTGGCATCTTAGAATGTTTTGAGAAACATTTCATAAGATCATGTGATGTGATGACCCAGTTTGAAACTATGAATAGTTTTATATATGACGAGCAACCCTATAGATGTATTTTCTTAAATGGGTTATCATATATGAGGCTTAAGTGTATGGGGTAGACAAGTGTGGTGGCATTAGGTAATGTGAGTCGCGCACGTGGGGGCCATCTAATAACACAATGTAATATTACTATAGATTTCATCGGAGCCTTTTAGATTGTTGAGGGATAGTTTCTTATCAGCCCTGATAAAATGAGTTGGTACCCCTAGGATTTCTTAGAGGTTATATGGTTTGTGTCACTCCTTAGGCGACATTGTAGTAGCTAGCTGATTATAGACTAGGAACCAGCACCATAAACTGGCTAGTGATTCCAGAATGAGTAAGTCTTGGGATCAATCTAGGAATGTATAGGAAATTACCATGGATACTATATGTATTTTATTCCTTACTTTATACTAAAATTCTTTTCTTATTAATTCTTCCTATTTATTTTTCAGCATTTTATAGTATTGTTTTTTCTAGATTGTATCATGAATTTTGGATTTTAAAATTATATTAATTTATACAAACTAGTGATGTGGTGTGTATCATTTTTAATAGGAAAAGTTGTGTTGTTTATTAAAAATAGAGAAACCAATTTTCATATCTATGATTGAAAATAATTTAAATGGAATGTTTTAAGGAATGGAAATGTATGGATTCTATAGGGGTTTCATACTGATATGTGAAGCTCACACCCCATCTATACTATTCAGTGTCAGTACGCTCAAGATGTTTTATAGGTCTAGTATTATGGTTTGAGTTATCACTGTTGGAGAATGTTGGAATAGTGGTTTGAGGTGACCATGTGGTCACACGGGGATTGTCATAGCCTAGTGAAATTTTAGTTTGTAATCAAATTTTTGTTTTGTTTAGCAGTTATTATAACTCCAATAGTTATATATTTATTTGAGATTCAATTGTAATTTTTTCTTCCTATTGATTTATTATATATTTGATCATAGTTTTTTCAAAAAACATTTCCCACAATTATCACTTTGATTCCTGGAAGTAGTGTCCAGTCTATGGGGATAAAAACTGCACTACACGACATGTCTCAGACCGGTCAGATGTCAGGTTGGATGGAATTTTGGCTTGGTTAAAGAAATTTACTCAATTTATGATCCAAAAGAGCTCTAGTTATATCTTCTCAAAGGAAAATTTAAATGTCTTCTAGATTCATTTGGTAAAATACTTGACCTATTTATTTTTCAACATCTCATATACACTAGGGAAAGGGAATTCCATTATAGATAATTTTATCAGGTATCATCCCAACTAGTTAGTGAAAGAATCATCAGGAGAGTGGATATCAAATAATCATTTGAACAGTTTCATACAGGTGTTCATGAATTTTGGGAGGAGTTTCCTCTAGAGAGTGTTCAATTGACAGCCACTCTTCTTGTGATAATTCTTCATGAAAAATAGCTTGATTATGAGTTCCGTTGAATTAGAGACTCCTTTATTGGTCGGGAGATATTGATTTATTGGTAGTTCTCCAAATAGGATGCTCTTTGATTTCAAAACCATTTTGGGGTTCCATCTTTAGTAAGAAAAGATTTAATTGGGGATTTCCATAGTTCCCAATAGACAGTTATCCCAGGATCCACAAATTTGTTCTATGTCTTGAAGGGGTAGTTTTGGTGGTTAGTTATGAGATAGTTCATTGATGACTTTGTTTCTCATCGTTATATGTGACTACAGGTTAAGGTTATGCACCAAAACCCGTCTGGTTTTCATTAGCCACATCCAATCCCTATATATAAGTGGGTTGAGATCCCTATTTACATTTTGGCTGGGTTTCTGTATACTGAGAGAATGAATAATGCTATAGGGAGTTTGATCAATCTTCTGACTAAACCATCTCACTTTTTACCCATTTGGGATATAAAAGATGTTGAGGATTCGGAAAATTATTATGTGAAAGTGATTTTTGACAAGGAGTTCCTTCTACTATAGTTTCTTATAGGGATCCTCAGTTCACTACTCACTAGTGGGGAGTCCATCTGGATAGACTAGGATGTCACATACATTTGAGTATGAAATTCCATATACAGTAAGATGGATAGAAAGAAAGAGTTTCACATATTATTGAGGATATGATTCGGCCTTGTGTTCTCAACTTTTTTAGTGTACTGTATGATCAGATGGGGATGGTTAGGTTTTATTATTACAATAGTTAAAGTCTTCAATCAGTGTGGCTACTTTTGGGTCCCTGTTTGGTCAGCCTTGTAAATCTCCATTGTATGGGTCATAAATTTGTGAATGTTCCTTCTTTGGAGAGATGTTGATCCAAGAGATGAAAAAAGATTCATTTTATTCATTAGAGTATAGTGATAGAATAGAGTCGATATAAGTATAATGTTTATTACTGAACTAAACTGTTGGAATGTTTAGTTGGTGACCAGGTGTTCTTGAAAATTTCACATTGGTTAGGTCATCAATGTCCTGAGAGGAATGGGAAGCCTACTCCAAATTTTTTGGGACCTTTTCACATTTTTAACATGATGTAATTTTTTACTATTTATAAATTCCACAATAGATATCATTGATACATAACGTGTTCCATGTATCATAGATATAAAAGTATATATCTAATCCATCTCATGTTTTGAGAAGGGATGATGTTCTGTTTGAACCTAATTTATCTGAAACTAAATGGCCAGTCAATATAATTTATTCTAAAACCAAGGTAATTCATGGGAGGATGACACCTTAGGTTCTAGTTATATGTTATCAAACATCTAATTCTCATGAGATTTTGGAGATAAAGGAACTAATGGCAGATAAGTGGCCTTGTATTTTTGGCATGTAAACTTCTTTAGAGGATTTATAGGTATAGAAAATTCCTATGGTGGGTAGGTTGTAATATCATATTAATATTTAATGTATTCAAAAACCCCTATTTTGAAATAATATTTTTTTGTTTTATGATTGAGGTTGTTTTGGGTTGAAAATATAAATGATTTGAAATTTCTGGTTAGTTCCTAGTTAGTGCATGGTTTTTCCCAATAGTTTTCCCTCTCAATCAAAACCATAAAAACACATGAAGTGGGTTTTTCATGGTTGGTGTATCTGTTTTTCATACCATGTGCCCTATAAAGTGAAAATGTGTTGTAAATTTAAAATAGGAACAAGATTATTGATCAAAATCTGTCAAATAGCATGTATTTTCTTTGGAAACAATGCATACATGTTTTTAATTAAAAATGAATTTTAATTAAAAATTTTGGGACCCCGGTTTTATGTCCACGATGGACTAGAATGACCTATAATAGATTTATACCTTCCTTGGTTATCCTAATAAGAGTTATTAGTCCCTAATATCCCCATAATAAGTGATTAAATGTTTGTGGAATGGCAATGGATCTTCTCCTAGTTAGATTCCTATTACCGTTCTCATTCTCTCGTGATCTCTATTATCCTCACTAGTGTTATGTGAATCACTATATTGATTTTTGGATCTAATACCAACTATAATTAATGTAAACCTATTCATTAGTCATATATCCTTGTTATCATCATTCTCTATTAGAGTTTTACATGTATTAATTTGTGATTCAATATCTCAAGATCCTGAGGTAGGTGATTCCGTCATGATGCCCAATTTATGTAAACCGTAAATTGATTTATCTAATTTCAATAGTTTTAATTAAATTAAATTTATTGATTTTAATTAAATTTATTTCAATTGGGTTGTTCAAAAGATATGATTCCATTGAATTATTGTTTCAAAATGGGTTTGTGGCATGAAATTGGAATCCCCCCCAATACAATGGAATTGGGGTGTGTATGTGGAAATTTTTCAAATTAAAATTGTTTAATTTATATTTTTGGTTTGATGGAATATTTTTTATTGAATTGTTTATTCTAATTTTAGAAAGTGGATTGTGAAATTTAACTGAAAAATTATTTCGAATTCTTATTTTGTGAAAATGGATTAAATTGGGTTTGATAGAAACATTAGGGTTTTATCATGGAAAATATGGTAGTTTTTTTTTATTAAAACCCATTTTAGTTTTAGATTTAAAATTGGAATATTTTAAATAGATAATGGGATTAATTTTATTTTAAGGTTTCTTGAAATAAATTTCCCATTATTGTTTTTTGTACTAGAGTAAATTTCCCATCACTGTTATTCTACAAGAGCACATTAAAACCTTAGGTAGTTAGTGAATTATTTGATATAACATTACACTTTACAATGTTTGAAAAAATAAATGCAACACATCACTCCTCTTAGGCATGGGTGATGAGTCCTTTTGGAGTTATTTAAATAGTACATATGTACATATTTTTGTGTCACCTTTAGTGTGGAATCCCTATAGCCTATAACTATCATACCTTCATAGGTATTTGACTATGTTTCTATCTTGTTTGTATTTTAAATGAATATATTCTATTATATTAAAATATTTTATATTACTTATGATTTATTAAAAAAAATTATATAATTTTTTTTATTTAAGCCATATGCGAAATGTTTCATTTTTTAGAAATTTTACATCATTTTAAATGTAAATACTTTCATTAATATATTTCCATATTTAGAAAAGTAATGACTTAATTATATTAATTATGCTTATGAAATTCCGAATTTTTTATTTTATATTGATATCTATATTTGGTTAATTTAATATTGGAATCTATTATGGAATCCTTATCGAGACCCTATTGGTATTTTTAGTTCACACCCTACCCATTCCATAGGGAGATTTTAGATTATCTCCTTCTAGGTTTGATCAGGGGTAAGGAACCACTTATAAGAGGTTCTAGATATTGATCCATGGACATTGTGAGTTTCATACATAGGGATATGGGTAGTTTTTCTTATTTTCTAGTACTTTTTGATTTATTACTTTGGGTTTTTATACCTCATTGGCTTCTATTACTTTACTCCCAATAGAGTTTTTTTATGAATGGTAATTTTTTTAGTTTGTTTATGCATTTGTGGTGTCAATATTGTTCCCACATTAATTTTTTTGTAATAATATAGGTACAATTCATTGACCCTTGGGAATCAGGAACACGCTTTAGGCCATGTCAAGATCGGATCAGTTGTTGGATTACCAGGGTACGTCAGCTGGTTCGTGACACCTTGAATGTCAAGTTAGAATGAACTAATAATGTATTTCATTATTTCAAACTTTCTTTTTGGACTCTAAATGAATTTTTCTATAGTCAATAGTAGTCAAATGAATCTCAATATTATGATCTATTAGAATACTCTGACATAATTTTTATGCAAAATAGGTATTGAGATAAAAAAAATGATAGATATTCCCCGTGAAGTATTAAAATTTTGGTAGTATAGATCCTTATAAGGTACTCAGGAGGTAAAAATTCACTTTTTGTGAGGAAATGTAAATATTTGGTTGGTCTATCAATAATAATCCATATTGAATTAAACAATCTAGGATTCATTTCTATTCCTATGAAAAATTCCATAGTAATTTTATCACGTTTCCACATAATAATGGGAAGAGATTTCATGATTCATTCTAGGATTTTATATTCATATGTTTCACATATAAAAAATACAATAATCTAGACACATAATTAGAAATTTCACATATCATGTTTTCCAACAAAAAATGATCCATCAAATCCCTATACATCATTTTGATTTTAGGGTTTATAGAGAAATTCCAGATATGTGGGTAAACCATAAATTCCCATTTTATGTCATGTATTGATAGAAAACATAATCTTTTTCCATATTCTCAAACCCCATATTCAAAAAAATGATTATAAATTTCCCAAAATTCATAGAATTGATGTTATTATGAATATTATCATCATCATATTTTGAAATATTTATATTTTAATATAAAAATAGATTTTTAAACATCTGCAAAATTTGTGATGTCTCCCATTCCATAATTATAACCATATCCATCATTACTAGAAATGTGAACATATGGTCCCTCTGAATCCTCACATTAGTTAAAAATCCATGATATTTCTTACTCAAGGTATCTGCAACCTTATTTTCATTCCATGGTTAGTAGCGTATAGAAAAATAATAATCCTCGATATCCCAATCCATCTTCGTTATTTGATATTGATCCGTTTTTGTGAAAATATGTATTTCAGGCATTTTTAATCTATGTATATCTCACATCATTCATCAAAGAGACAATTTATCCATATCATAATTTATAATATTATATCTAGAACCTCATTATAATGGTTTGTGTAGATATTTCAATGATTTTTCAATTCCCTTAAAGAAAATGGAATAACATTATCATTTTTCATTAAAAAAAACCATGTAAATTCTTTTATGAATCACTATAAATCAACAAAATTTCACTTTAATGTGGTAGATTCAAAATAAAATCATTTAATAAACTTCTCGTATATTATCCAAATCATTATCCACATTATAGTATCTAAGATACATAACACCATTATATAAATTAAGTTTTAATTGGTTAGTCAATCAAGTAAAACGATGAAAGAATCATTGATAATAACCGTCAAAACTAATAAGACTATATTCCTCATTTATGTTCATTATTATACGTCATTCTCAAAATAATTTATTTCATATAGGATAAAATAAAAATATATTCAGAGACACAATATGACCATGAAAAAACTTCTCATATCTAGAAATAACAAAAACAAATTTACCATGTAACTCTTTCATTATATAATTTTTAAGAATGATGTACATGTTTTTTTCAAGGTCCTAGTATATATTATAATACGCCAATATATCGTTTATGAATACCAAAATGAAATCATCAGGATATTCATTCAAAAAACTATTCATTATATCTAAAGAATTTCATGAATTAGTCAATCGAAATGGAATTACTATAAACTCATAATGTTTATAACTCATTCTAAAAGTTATCTTCAGAATGTCTTAATTTTTTACTTATAATTGATGATACCCAAGAAAAAATTTCAATCATTGAATTTTTTTGCTTCCTTATGTTAATTGAACAATTCATCAGTGTGAGGAAGTGGATACATATTATTTATCATAAAATTTATGATTTCCATATAGTAAATTCATATCCTCATTTATCCACATTCAATTTCTACAATTACAATATGGGATCCACATGGAAATATAGTAGGGTGAATAAATAAATTCTCACCAAAATCATCATGTTTTTTCATTAAATCCACTAATTACACTTATTCTATTATATTGGGTGTGTTTGATATTGTTATTTCATTAATGATCAAATAAATGGAAAACTAAACTTCTTACACTGGGGATTTCCATGTACATCCTTATGATATACATCAATAAATTTTTGTACAGTAGTAACATATTCAATCTGAAGATTATATTATGCATCTCTATATTATTTCTTATATTATTCTCAAGGATTAAAATTCATTAGATCTATTTTGGTGGATGTAGATTTGACTTAGATGATGAAGTCTCTACACTGAAGGTATGTAATTCTACATCCTACTCACAAACCATAATTCCATAATATTTTCAATATTTTTTTTATATTGATAAATATAGTCCATACAAAGAATTATATCAATATCATCTATAGGAATAATTATAAGGTAAAAGAATAATGTATATTTATGTTCTATAATGGGGTTGTTTTACACATCCTTCTTGTAGATAAAATTCCTCTAGATGTTATGACTAACATCCCCTTATTAAATAAAAATGGAAATTTCTTATTTTATTAGAAAACTGGATAGATATAAAATGGTTAGGGGAATTAGAATATAATAATTGATTATATAAATTTGATGATATGATTAATGTACCTTCCACAACAATATTTTTTATTTCAACTGATTTGGTTTGGATCACATTAGCATGACATTCTTTACTTTTTCATATTTTTTGGTAGATTAAATTTATGCATCGGTGATTTTTTTTGTATTGAGACCCATATACTTATAACTGAATTGATGAATCACACTATTTTATTTCTTCCCCTTAAATTATTTAACATTATTTCCCATTTATTCACACTAGTAATAAATTTCTATGACCTTCAGGAATTTACCAGGGATATACTTTCCATAGTTCCCACACAATGGAAATTTCATTATCATTTTATTCTTTCTTGAGACATTCCCTTTTTCATGGTATCCAGATACCACATCTTCTACATTTTTCCCATTATTAAGTAATACTTACAGAATTACTTATCATTTTTTATAGCACTTAAAACTATTTCATCATATGAGGAAAGATTTTGAGAGAACTAAAACCTTATGAAATCTACCTTAATACATTTAAAAAGAAGTTAATTTTTTTTAATCCTTCTTTGCATGTAATATGTAGAATAACTATAAAACCATGTAAATTACAGCTTAGACTCCAAAACACATTTTTATACCATGTAATTATCTATACATGTTTCTCTTCTTCTTAGTTAGGATCCTGCCATGAAAATATTTTTCAAATAATGTCTCTATAATATATCTCTATTTAATGAGTACAATTTCCTCCTCCTTCCCATTATTCTAGATCAACGAACACTATTTATTAGAATCAACTTTTAAGAGTACACTAAAAGTGTAACATTTTCCTCTTCACCACATCAAAATTATATAAATATATTATCCAGAAATATATTCTATTTTGTAGATACCACCAAATTAGTAGTCCAACTAAATTATGGGTGGTTTAGTTACATGAAGTGATCCAACAAAGGATAATATCCATACGGAATTCGATACAGCATCTGGGACATTTTATTCGTCAATACCTAATTAAACTTCCAAAATAAAGCCATATTTTGAAAATTTTCAATAAAAAATATATTTTCATCCTCGACAGGGAAATATTTACATTATATTTGAGTATTGATTCCCTTTTTCTCTCCCAATTAAATTTATAAACAATGGAATATATTATATTAGATCATAAAATTGTGAACATTAAATAATAATGTATAATTATAAATATGATTGACCACTTGAATTATACTAAAATTTATTGACTTTTTATTTCATAATTATGAACATGGTTTCTATATAGATATATTTATCTTTATTTAATTCATATTTTTTTATTAAGAAAATGTGAATCATCCTAAGAATATTTCTTGAGATGGTAAATCCAGGTTTTGAATAAGGCCCATTCTCAAGAAACTGATAATGATTCAATCTATCATAATGTGCCCATTTTTGATATATTCCCACATAGGGACCTATGTTCTAGAAGGATGTCCACTTTTAGTATCCATACGTGGATTTATTTTTTTGAAAAAACAAAAAATCTATACATATATAGAAATTAGTATTTTCTTCCAGACATGACCTAAAATTATATCAACATTTTATATTAATTATTTTTTGATTTACATAAATTTGTATAAAATTTTTCTACTATAATTGTTTTGATATTAACTATAAATACCTCGTATATAGTAGCCAAGATCCACTTTCTACTTTATTACATTGGCATAGATACCAAAAAGAAAATATTTGACAAAAAAACATTTCTGATATTTTGGGTAACTATATAAATACAGGATATACATTATAAATTTATTGTTGCAAATAAATCATATTACGTTACAAAATTAAATGGGCTTCATCTTTGAAAATAAATTCCAATAATCCACTTTCAAATATGAGGGATACAAAACAAAAAAAATGTACGATATCAAATTCCCATCATGAGTTAAGTAGAATGCATTATATCATTAAAAAACAATAATAATCAACATTGAACGGTAATCATCCAAATAAACATTCAATTTATATAAGAGGAAAACTATGATAAGATAAATAATAACCAATATTAAAAGGTGAAAAACTAGAAACACATTCCACTAAAACAATAAATGAAAATTTGATTCATCCATCTGAAATATCAGAGTAAAAAAATTATTGAAAATAATTATAAAATAATTATAAATGAATAAAATTATTAATTTTGGGATTTCTTTTCCCATGAAAATTGAAACATAACTGTCAATATCTATCCTCAAGAAAATTTTAAATAACTATATAAAAACCCATCTGATTTGGACAATTGATTAGTCTCAAGAGACTACTGATGCATCGAGGAGATATCTAAAATAGGGCCACACCCATATCTTATAAGTACTATTAATTCCTGATATATCATATAATAAATTTTATTCTAAAATATTTTTCCTTATCATAAAATAAAATTATTCAGTTAAAGATAAAAATTTATCAATATTTCTCCAGTATGTCAAATAACATTCAAAGTATACACAATAAAAAAAAAATGAAATATAGTTAGTGAAATAATAATATCAATCATATATTAATATGTATATATAATATACATGTTACCACCAATAAAAAATTATCACATCAAATATATTTTTTTAAGAGAATATTAGCAATCACAAAAGAAAGTGAGATTTCACTCTATCTTTTTCCACATTGTAATTTTTATGTAATAGTCTCTTAGATGAAATAATTAAAATTGAATCTTATGATCCCATGAATTAGGAATTAATAATTATATTACATGAAATATGGGTAGCATATACTCCATATAAATGATACTATTTAACACCCTACGAATTTATAAATAGATTTATTATAGAATGCATGAAATAATGAGTGTCCACAAAACACCACTTTTTTATAAGCTAGTCAAGTAAACATAATATTTCCACCTCTGTGATTTGAATTTCAGAAAACTAACATACACAGATACGTTCATTAGGATATTTAATGTCTCATAAGACAAATATAATTATTGGTGAATAGTAACATACCCTTATGAATAGTTACATACCGTTATAAATAGTAAAGAATAATAAAGAATATTAAATCATAAAAGAAATTATAAACTTCACTGATTTATGTATAAATACAATTTAGACATCTTAAAAGTAAAAACATGATCAAATTATAAGTATTGGTATTTTTGAATGACATATATATTTAAATTAAAATTTATGATTAATTTTATAATTTACAAATAAAATTTATTTTCAAAATATGTAAAAAGAAATTATAACTTTATTGTATTACAATTATAAGATAATTTTATGGGACCTTGATTAATTTATCAGGGTCTTATAAAATGAGTTATAGTTTTAAAGTTGTTTTTATAGAATAAATTATGATTATATTTAAAAATTATATTAAAATTATTTAGAAAATTATTTTCAAAAAATGGAGTTCATTTCGGAATTCTACATGTGGGAAATGGTTAAGGTTATATTTTTGGATTTTTCTGAAATACTCATCTTTTTGATGAAGAGTGAAATACGGTAAAATACTATATATATAAATTATCAGTTAAATATACTATTTATGACATCTTGAGTGGTGTAAGGCCACTTAGATCGAACTCACAAGCACTTATTACTATTATGGGTCACATTAAATAACAATATTGGTTTTCTTGATTGAATTAATAAAATAATGAATAAAATATTCAAAATTCACTCCTCCCTTCCACTATAAACCTCCCCCATCTCTCCCTCTTCTCTTCACTCCTCTAATCCATTAATATACCAAATGTTCTACCAAAATACCCTTCCCTAGTCAATACCCACGTCCAAGAATCTATTGTTATTTCTATAAGACCAAAAGCACTTCCCTTTAAGAGATTCTCTAGAATGTGGATTCAAGAGGTAAAATCACATTTTATTTCATTCATTTTCATTTCAAGTTCCATTATATTGTAATATTTTCATCAAATACTATATCCAAATTACCATGATAACACCAATATCATCTATATACTATAATTATATCATGTGAATGTAAGAACCATCATCAATATTCTTACTGTCTCTCTTTTATTTTATAAATGAAATTATTGTCTGTGAGATTCCAATTTACAACCATCATGGACAATGAGTTTTCATTCTTCAATTTATCCTTCATTACTGGTAATGAAATAATTTTTATGGTTTAACCAGAATATATTATATGTATTGTATCCTATTTAATATTATGTAACCATTATACATACTTAATATTAAATCATATTACCAAACTAATTCCTAATAGTCAAAATACGGCTAAAATAATATATGTGAATGTCATAAATATTTCACATAATGATTCATCGTCATTCCATGTAACCAAATTATATTAATTTCCAATAACACTTATGAATTTTCATATACAATATTTAATTTCAATTCTAGATATTTACATCAGTTCCACATGAACATCCATACTCATATAAAAATATACTGACCATGAAAACCAAGGAAATGAAGATTCCAGAACAACATAATTAAATATTATATCTTATCAATAAGTACCTAATGAAAATAATAAAATCATGATAAAATAAATACATGTCTAATAGGTTCTTAATTAAGTTATTAATAAGTCTAATTTTTTATTCTAGGACCTTAAGGTCAAGAGGAAAACACATTCGGACTTAAGGCAAGGGTTTATTCATCTCACAGTCATTTTTGGGAGATATTCCGTAATCACTACTATTACATGTGTATGGTGAATATATAATGAAAATTGTTTTTTAATATAATTAATATCTTCGTTTATATTATAATAAATTTATAATTTGACGATCATTAATTTTGAGGCATACAATTTAATTGATTACAAAGTTGTAAGGGTTTTCCACCCGAACCTCAATTTTCGTTCTAGTTACATTTATTGTATAATTACCTCAATAAATTTTTTATGTATTATTATTTAATACTCATAAATTCTATTTATATGTTTTATATATGTTTACCAACCATAATCCTTCCTTTTTTATGGGAAGTTATGCATTTCAAATGGAACTTTCAAAATAATTTCTGAAATATAGGCCCGATTCAAAGGAATCTCTCAAATTCATAACTATTTTCAAATGAAATATATAATCTATTTTAAGAATGATTTATCTTTCTCAAATAAAAAATTTTAACTTCAAATATCTATTTTGGTTAATTTATGTTTTTATGAAATAAAACATGCCTTTTCACTTTAAAATATCTTTAATAAATTCCTTAAAACACATTAAAATGTTTTAATTCTAAATAATCCTTAAAAACACTTTTTACACAATTTAACTTCAATGGTATAGAGACCAAAGAGTTTTACATATAACATTTAATGAATTTAAGCATAATTCATCATCAGAGTAAAATCCAAGGATAATTATGTCTAGTGTCTTGGATGACTAGGTACATAAAACATAAAACATGGGGATAAAAAACACATCTTTATTAAATACACATAATGAGATCCTAACTTCATTTGAGACCTTACATCTACATAGGACACCCTGGGGAACACATGAACAAAGGGATGAGCTAAAAATCCTAGTAAGGGAGTGAACATAAGGATACATCTTAAGCACAAGAGTTAGGAGGCATTCCATAAAGATATCAAAAGCATGGAACATATTAAATAATATCGTATAAGCATGGGATCATATAAACATGGAATCATATAAATGTGGTATAATCATAAAAAATTTCTTTGGTATGGTTCAAGTCTAACCTCTATTCCCGTTTTCCATTTTAGTATGGGTCAAGGCTGACCACAAATCCTGTTTCACGTCGCATCTCATGAGACTTAACTTTAACTAATCCATTAGAGCGCTATCTGGGAGCACCCATCTCAACAATTTCATGAATATCCTTACCACATAAATATTCTTACCACATATAAAATCACACATAATCATCCATACATAAACATAATGGTACCCATGAAAAGAATTGGGTACCGCAACCATGATCTAAATAATAACCAATGGGTGTATCACAAAGGTGTCCATGAGAGGAAAGGATTAGAACATACATGGATGTTCAAAGGGTAAAATAGTCATATAACATGGTAAGTGGTTTCAAACATAAGTGACAACATATAAGAGATGTATTGGAGAATCATTAGCATTATAAATTTTTGTGTGGTTTTAAGGAAAATACTATAGATCTTTTAAAATAGGAAAGATGACAATATTTTATATAAAAAAATAACTAATCCAAAAAGGTTTTCATAATAAAAATAATTATTTTATAAATAAAATTTTGGCTTAAAATAGAGGATAGAGTGCACCAAAAATTTTGTAAAAATTTGGGAAGTTCCCTTAAAACATGTTTGCTTATCAGAAAGTTCTAAGGAGGGAATCTTATAAAAACATGCATATCCCCAAAATAGAGTGATGAGAGGTTCATTATAAATGAATTTTTTAAAAATAAATATAATTTATAATATGCACATAAATATATAAAATAACTCCATTTTGATATAAAGAATGATATAGAAACCCGAATGAACAAATAAGGTTCGAGTGGAATTCGTTACGGTTTATCATCACGGTTTCGGGTGTACTTAAGAGGGGTTGATGTGAGAAAAAATGGGATTATCATCAATTATAAATCATGATGGAAGTATGGGGGAGATTTTAACACATACCAAATCATTTTAGATTATACATAAAATTCATATAATGGTGGATAATCTTTATTAAGAGTGAAATGGATAGAATCCCTTACCTTAAATGTGTTGGTGTTCTCCAATTGTTATTAAAGACCTGGATAAACAAATTAGGATTATTAATTCATATTTAAAAAACATATTATATATTTAATTGATTTATTATTACCATTTTTAGTTAATTCATGGTATTCTTTATTAGTTATAAGGTTCAATTTCATTGTTCGGGCTCGTTTGTTTACATGGTTTTAAAAGATCGGTTCACTTATATTCATGTTCAGATAAACATGAAAGATTTAATTGGTTGTCCAGAAATGAATTTATATTCTATTAGTGAACATAAAAAAGATTACCTGGTTTTAAATTTAATTTGGTTACTTAGATTGAAGTCGAACTATTATATATAACCACAGTGAAAACCGTTTTTGTTAATCGGTGGGTTTGATTACAAAGAACATGTTTTGATTTATAACTTAATACCATTTGTACAAAAGGATTAAAGAAATTAAAATAGGATATATTAAATATATAATAATCTGGTTCAATGATAATGCAAATGGTTTCATGACCATAATTAATGATTATAATAGAAATTTATAAACTGTTGTCCATGACTGTGCTAAATAAGCACATCTCAAACAGTGCTTTCATTTCTTTCAAATAATAGGTGGGAAAAGGGGAGAAGATAATGAAATATCCCATTAGAATGAAAAAATTCTATTAAATTTATGTTACTAGATTTATCATACTATTTGGTTGAAGGGAGGTGAGGAAGAAACAAAAATAAATGAACTTAAAATAAATGATGGAATTAGAAAGAGGAATTTACCTCTCGAGACTTCCTCCTTTGAGAACCTCTTAAGGGTAGAGGTTTTGGTATTTTGAAGTGGCTAGGAGATTTTGGACATGGGTGAGGTGATTGTAGAAATATTTGGGAAGAATATTGTCAAGGAAAAAAGGCTTTAGAGGAGTGAAGAGAAGAGGGAGTGAAGGGGGGTTTTATATTGGAGGAGAGGCGAGATTTCTCAGTATAAAAATCATTAATTAATTATTTGAACACAAGACAAGGAATAGTATGTATTAATTGGACAATTATAGTTATTTTATCATGTGATCCGGAACCAAGTGATCTTACATCAGCAAAACATAATACATGACTCTATAATTAACTTATTTAGTTTATTTTGTAAATTTTTGTATTTCACTATTAATAAAAAATTCAGGTATTTCAGAAGAATCCCAAAAATTAACCCTAAACAGCTTTCAACATGTAGAATCCAAAACCGATGTCCATTATTCAAAAATAATTTTATAAATTTGATTATTTTAATATTTAATTAATGTTATAATTTGTTATCAAAATCCAATTTTAAAACATTCATTTACTTATTCTAAAATATAGGTTTATAGAACTTTCAACTTGAATAATATTTATATATTATCATAGGTAAGGTTACTATTCATTAGGGTATATTACTATTCATAAGGGTATGTTACTATTCATAAGGGTAGGTTACGATTCACAAAAAATTATGTTTTTATTATCCCACTCCAAATAACATTTTGATTGCAACAATGTATGTCATATTTTTGAAATTCCAAACACAGAAGTGACCAACTTATGTTTAAATGTAACTTATCACTTATTAGTAAATTATATTTTGTTTTCATGTGATTTTATGAAATATTTATAAGAAAGGAATTTCCATTTATAAAACATTGGATTGTTACATTCCTCTCCATTATGAAATTTTACCCTCAAAATTTCATTTTACATTCTAAGAAAAAAACAGGTGTGGGTACTTTTCCTTCATTTTCCTGATGACATATTCGTTCTTTCTTATTATCATTGCCTTCATGTAGACAAGGATCATTGAATCCCAATGGTAACTTAGGATATTTTCAAAATCATCTAATTCCTTTTCCCAAAAACACCTCACACGTTTTAGTTTATATCGATGGATGCATTGATAAGTCATTAATGAGGTGTTTCATATATATGACTTTGAAATATCCTTTTGAAATTGTTTTTTATAATAACATATTACTATTTAATCTTCAAATATTTCAAAATTGGGCTTTGGTAAATTAGTTTTTTTATTTCCTCGAAGAAAAAATTCTATAATTTGATACATATAGGCAGCTCAGAGGTCTCCCTCTTTTGCAGCATATAGAAAATCTTTTTGTGCATCATAATTTTCAAATAAAGAGATGAATTTGAAAATACCCTAATGGTACTTCCTACTCTTTTCATGGTAAGAATGTTGAGAGCACAATATTCCCCAATAGACTGTACTTGACCTTGAGAGACTAGTGCAACGATATAGGTATTTGATGCCTCATACAATTGTTTGCAAGTAACTTGGATATTTGAAAAAGTTTCAATGTCATTTGATCATGACTTCAGGATGAAATTTCTGAGTATTTCATTAGGAAGGGAGAGAAGAGTTTTTCGTGATATTCCTCCATCCATATTTTAACAAAAAAACTGAATACAATTATGGGGTTTGAATACTTATCTATGGAGCATAAAAAGGAAACATTGATCATAAAAGGATAATGTTGTAAAGGATAAGTATATCCTAACTTGTGACTCCTTAGGTTTAAATATAGGTCATCCTTGATCTATTTCTTAACTTACATTCTTATGGGATTTTTTTGCCTTAATAGTGGTTTGTACTAAGCTTGTGAATCTACCAAAACATATCCCTCGGGAGTGTCGTAACCACGAGTGCAACAATTCATGTTGTCCTGCACCATTTCCTGTTCGAGTCTAGCTCAAACCAGTGTTTTTGGGTTTTACCCCTAGATATATCTGTACCAGAGCCCCTCTACCTGGTCGTATCCAGACATAGATTTATTTTCTTGATAAACCACTTACTCAATACTCAACAAAATTCAGGAATGTTTTCTTATACGTAGTCTCATGCTTAAAGTTATCACTACGGTGCTATATTCCTAATCTCCAAAAACAACTAGGACATCCTATGATACCAACTGTAGTGACCCAAGCCTTTTACATATAACATTTCAAGAATTTAATCATAAATAATCATCAGAGTACATGCCAAGGATCGTTATGTCTAGTGTACTGGAAGACTAGGTACATAAAACATAAAACATGGGGCAAGAAAATCACTTCTTTATTTAATCACCATAAATATCTACTTACATCCTTTGATCCCTTACATCAGCATAGGGTACCCTAGTGAACACATGAACAATGGGATGAGCTAAAAATCCCAGTAAGGTAATGAACATAAAGATATATCTTAAGCACATGAGTTGGGAGGCATGACATAATTATATCCAAAGAATTGAACATATGAAATAATATCATATAAGAATCGGATCATATAAACATGGATAATATAAATGTGGCATAATCATAAAACATTTCTTTGATACGGGTCAAGGCTAACCGCTAATCCCATTTCCCATTTTAGTACGGGTCCAGGCTAACTGCCAATCCTATTCCACATCGCATCTCATGAGACATAACATTACCCAGTGGATTTGAGCGCTATCTCGATGCAACCATCTCATAATTTTCATGAATATCCATTCTGAATAAATATTCTTACCACATAGATAATCATACATAATCAACCATACATAAACATAAGGGTACCCATTCAAATAATTGGGTACAACAATCATGACATAAATCATTAAAAATGGGATTATCTTGAAGGTTTCCATGAAAAGAAAGGATTAGAACATACATGGATGTTCAAAGGGTAAAATTGGAATATAACATGGTATGTGGTGTCAAACAGAAGTGACAAAATATAAGATATTTATTTGAGAATCATTAGTATTATAACAATTTTTGTGTGGTTTTAAGGAAAATACTACAGATATTTTAAAATAGAAAAGAGAGAAATATTTTATATAAAACCAGAATTGAACCCAAAAGGATTTAATAATAAAAATACAGATTTTATAAATACAATTTTGTCTTCAAATAGGGGATATAGTGCACTTGAAATTGGGTAAAAATTTGTGAAGTTCCCTTAAAACATGTTTGCTTATCAGAAAGTTCTAAGGAGGAAATCTTTTAAAAACATGCATATCCCCAAAAGATAGTGATGAGAGATTATTTATAAATAAATTTTCGAAAAATAAAAATAATTTATGATATGTACATACAAATATAAATTAAATCCATTTTGATATAATGAAAGATAAGGCAGCCCAAATGAAAAAAATGTTCGGGTGGAATTCAGTATGGTTTATCAGCATGGTATCGAGTGTACCTAAGAGGGATTTATTAGAGATAAAAGGGGTTTAAAATCACTTATAAGTCATGAGGGTAGTATGGAGAGGTTATAGAAGACACCCCATCATTTTGGATTACACATAAAAAGGAATAACATAGAAGAAAAATCATGATTAAGAGTGAAATGAATAGAATCCCTTACCTTAAATCTATTGGTGTTCTCCAAATAATGTTAAAGACCTGGATAAAAAAATTAGGCTTATTAATTCATAATTAAAGAACCAATTATACATTTAATTGATTTATTATAACACTTTTTAGTTCATTCATGGCCTTCTTTATTAGTTATAATGTTTAATTTCATTGTTTGGGCTCGTTTTTTTACTTGGTTTTAAAAGGTCGGTTCACTTATATTCATGTTCGGATAAACATGAAAGATGGAAGTGGTTTTCTAGAAATGAAGTTATATTCTATTAGTGATCATCTGGGAGAATATGTGGTTTTAAATTTAATTTGGTTACTTATATTGAAGTCGAAATATTATATAAAACCATAGTGACAACCATTTTTGTTAATCGGTGGGTTTGATTAAAAAGAACATGTTTTGATTAGAATCATAATACCATTTTTAAAAATGAATTACTGAACAAAAAATTGGATATATTACAAATATAATAATCTGTTTCAACCATAACGTAAATGTTTTCATTAACATAATTAATGATTATAATAGAAATTGATAAATTGTTCTCCTTGAATATGCTAAATTAGCACATCTGAAACAATGCATTCATTTCACTCAAATAATAGGTGGGGAAAGGAGAAAATATAATTAAATATCCCATTAGCATGAAAAAATTCCAAAGAATTTATGTTACGTAAAATATTATCCTATTTGGGTGAAGGGGGGTGAGGAAAGAAACAAAAAGAAAAGAAGTTAAAATAAATGAAGGAATTAGAAAGAGGAATTTACCTATGGAGACTTTATTCTTTGAGAACATCTTAATATGATAGGTTTTTGTATTTTAAAGTGGATATACGATTTTTTACATAGGGAAGGAGCTTGGGGAGATATTTGGAAAAAATATTGGCAAGGAAGAAGGCTTGAGAGGAATGAAGAGAAGAGGGAGTGAGGGGGGGTTTAGAGTGGAGGAGAGAGGGGATTTCTCAATATAAAATTCTTTAATATATTATTTCCCCACAAGACAAGGAATAATAATTCTTCCATGACCAATAATAGTAATTTTATCATGTGATCCCAAAACAGGTGGGCTTGCATCAGAATAACATCATACATGACTCTATAATTAGCTTATTTAGTTTATTTCTTAAATTATGGTATTTCACTATTCATCAAAGATTCATGTATTTCAGAAAAATCCAAAAAATTTACCCTAACCATTTTTAGAAATTTAGAATCCAAAAAAAAGTCCATTTTTTAAAAATAATTTTCTAAATTTGATTATTTTAATATTTAATTAAAATAATAATTTATTATCAAAATCTAATTTTGAAACATTCATTTACTTATTCTAAAATATAGGTATATCGTACTTTCACCATGAATTTTATTTATATATTATCATAGGTAAGGTTAATATTCATTAGGGAATATCACTAATCCTAAGGGTATGTTAGTATTCATAAGGGTAGGTTACTATTCACTAATTTTTTTTTCCTTATCAGACTCCAAATAACTTATTGATTACAACCGTGTATGTCAGATTTTAGAAATTCCAAACAAAAAAGTGAAAAAATTATGTTTAAAGGTCAGTTATCACTTAGTAGTTCATTATGTTGTGTTTTCATGTGATTTTATGACATATTTATAAGAAAAGAATTTACATTTATAAAACATTGGGTCGTTATAAGTGGGACAACATTTATGATTCAAATATAGTTTCAATGTTCTAACCTCTTATTTTCTTGGATTTAAATGTTTACAAATCGGATTTAATGAAAAATACCAAATAACTCTTCTTTCCAAAGTAAAAAGGTTTTTTCTCGTCTCACTTTAACTTTTATAAGATAGACACCATGTTCACAACTTATTACTTGTATGTGGTGTATGTAATGACCTTTGGTATATCATATCAAGAGTCTCCTTATTCTTATTATATTCTAAGGGATTATGATTTGAATTTTTCAATGTGGTATGAGACACCTTGGAATGTTTAATGATTATTTCTTTAAGAAATTTTAAATGGTATCTTTTAAAAGTATCTTATCTATGTCAACATCCTTGTTTCATATTGTACTTCATTGAGGAGTATCATTAATGATATCATCAACCTTATTTAATTTAATGGTTTATAATTATATTGACTGTGGATGTCCTATATTAAAACCATTCACCAATTTACTCCGAATGGTTAGTGTTTATGCTTGATGTTAAGGTAAAGCTATTTACATTTAACATTTTTGTTTAAATATTAATTTATATGTTGTTTATATTTATACCATTTCATATGAGGAATTAATTGGACTTAGAAGGTTTTCGGTGGGGCCCTCTATAGCCCCTCGATTCATCGGTAGATCCGATGAGACAAAATATGGTCTTGGCACAAGCCCATGTCAAAATGATTATTTATGGTATTGTCATGAGCCCTAGATGGTATGTATATGATGTACCGCATTATGAATTCCATCATTATGAAAATATTATTTGAAGTTCATGTTTTTGTTCAACTTGTAGAATACCCATGATTATGGAATTATTTATTCAGCTCTTATTTCTACCATAATGTGTTCATGTTTTTGTTAAAGGCATATCTGTTTATTTATTCAACATTCCTAATGTTTATGTTATGATATCTTCCACTTTATTTCATAAACATATTGAGAATTTTAAATCTCCCCTTTCTTATGTTTCATTTTCTCAACACATGACGTAGTTTATTTTGAATGACCTACAGGGATAAACTTAGAGTTGTGGATTTTCTCAATAAAACTTTTATGTTGTTTTCTTCCAAAAAGTTGTAATGTTATACCTATATATGTATCTGGTTTTCCAAAAATACTAAACTAATTAGTATTTTTGGATTTGATTCCATGTAATCATGCCAATGCACTAAAATAATGAACCATATCTGGGCTTTTGGGGTCGGGGAATTACAGTTGGTATCAAAGGTAGTTTAGTAGAAAACATGGAAAATAGATATAGAAATCGTATATTAGTAAAAAAACTCTAAGATAGACTTCGTAGATAAGAATAAAAGGACATACTAAATTTTTTTAAGAAATAAATTATGTGTTTTATCAAGAAAATACATCCCTATCTGGATATGAACAAGTAGATGTGGTTGTGGCACAGATATATCTTGGGGTAAAACCCAAAAACACTAAATTGATCTGGACATGAACAAGAACTAGTGCATGGAAACGAGTCTTGCTGCACTATTGGTTTGAAAATCATGGGGGATATTATTTGGTAAATTCATAAGCCTATTGCAAACAATTATGAAGTATTTATTCCCCCCAAAAAATCCAATGTATATGGTTCTAGAATCTATGATTCATAAATTTGTGTTATGTGTTATACCATGTTTAGAGATATAGATGGTTCATAATTTTATGAGCAAATATATAATATGTAATTGATTAAAAATTACACCTATAAGAATGAATGAGAACATCCCCAATGCACTAGAAACAAAGATTAATAAGGATCATATTTTTGATGGTCTTAAGCCCTCATTTCAAAGGAATATTATCTCCCATGTGTCCTTAGCATATAAGGAAATAGTATCATGTGTTGACAAGGAATGTAAAGACTTCTCCGAGTCCAATTAATTTTAATGGAAACAAAAGAAGAAGAATATGGTAGGGAAAAAATATATATAGGGAAGACGAGAAAGATGTATTTTTCCACATGTGAAAATTGTGGAAGGAAACACCTTGGTATATTCTTGAGAGGAAAGGGAGTTTGATTCAAGTGTAGAGAAAAAATCCATCATGATCATAATTTCAAGACAAGGAAATAATTTCCCTATATTCAATGCTTCTACTGCAAGTAAATGGGACACTATGAAAATCAATGTCCCAAGATTCAAAGGAATATATCCCAAATGATGATTTTGGATAATGATCAAGTTACGATGCTACCGTAGATGAAGTAGAATGATTAATATTCATAGTCAAGAATCATGTCATATGAATATTTTGTTAGTAATATACTGGTTGTAAGAATTATAAGATATATGAGGATTGTACTTTAATACTATTTCAGTAAGGAATTTAGGTTTTATGGTGAATTTTAAAAAGGAATAGTGATTCATTAGAAAGATAAACTTTTTATAAAATAAATTATTGATGGAAATACAACCCTTAATATATATCTCATCTTGAGATAATGATGAATAAAAGATTGGTTCTGATATGTACTGACCACCTTGTAACTGATTATTGACTTGTTAAGAAGTGGTATATGCTATCATCGATGAATTTTACAACACTTTTGTATTTTTGCAATATATCTAATAACATGTATCTTACTTAAAGAATACAGAGGAATTCATGTTTCCATTATGGTTTATAAAGTAATTCAAGTCATTTCCATTTTCAAGAGTATACATGATGATGTTATTCACATGTTTGGATTGTAAATTTTAGAGATTCTTATTGTTGATTATGGTTCAATTATAAGTTCATCTTGTAAATTTATGGACCTTCATTATAATGTGTCGAATCATTATATTCTAGAAATTTTTAACCATATACGAAATGGTTTAATTTGCTCATTATATGGATTTTAGAGTTTAATGTCACTACAAAATAGTTTGATTATTTTTCCATGACCATATTTTTCAAATAGAATTATTTTATTTTTATTAACCAATGAATTTCCCTTTCCTCTTATTAAAATAACATTTTATATATATTCTTGATGTGTTTTTTCCATAAGGTAATTTTCATGTATCATGCATTAACTTTCTAAGTTCAATTTCAAATTTCGAGGATGAAAGTTTTGTAATTAGGGGATAATGTAACACCCTAAGAATTTAAAAATAGATTTATAGAATTCATGAAACATTGAGTCTAAAAAAACACCACTTTGTTATAACCTTGTCATGTAAATGTAATTTTTCCACCTATGTGATTTGAATTTCGAAAAACCGACATACATGGTTGCGTTCAATAAGATATTTAAATCCTGATAAGGAAAACATAATTATTTGTGAATAGTAACATACACTTATGAATAGTGAAATACCCTTATGAAATGTAATTACTAGTAATGAATAGTAAATCATAAAAAAATAGAAACTTCACCCATGAATTTAAAAATACAATTTAGACATCATTAATGTTGAAAAACAATCATAGCATAAGTATTGGTATTTTGGTATAAAATAAATATTTAAATTACATTTTTTGATTAATTTAATAGTTTAAAATGGAAATTAATTTTCATGAAATTAAATATCAAATTGTTAATTTATTTCCTTATGATTATACGATAATTTTACGGGACCTCGATTATTTTCTCAAGGTCTTATAAAACGACTTATAGTTTTAAAGTTGTATTTTTAGAATAAATTATGACTATATTTAAAAATAGAAATAAAAATGTTAAGAATATTATTTTAAAAAATGGAGTTCATATTTTATTCAACACATCTAAAAGTTGTTAGGGTTAATTTTTTGGATTTTTCTGAAATACTCAAATTTTTTATAAATAGTGAAATATGGTAAAATACCATCTATACCAATTATTAGTTAAATGAACTATTTATGACATCATGAGTGATGTAAGTAAACATGGTTAGAACTCGCATGCAGTTATTACTTTTAGGGGTCACAAGAAACAACATTATTTGATGTCATGAGATAATTAATAAAATATTGAATTAAATATTCAGAATTCACTCCTCTCCTCTACTGTAAATACCCCCCATCACTCCCTTTCCACTTAACTTCTCTAAGACTTAAATATCATCAATTTTCTATGAAAATACCCTTCCATAGTCACTCCCTACTTCTAGGAAGATCTTGGTCTTTCCAAAAGACCAAAAACCCATCCCTTTGAGAGAGTATCAAGGAGGTGGATTGAAGAGGTAAATTCACATTTTATTTCTTTCATTTTCATTTCATGTTCTTTTCTATTGTTATCTTATCATCAACTACTATATCCAAATGACCATGATAATTATAATATAATCTATATACTGGAATTATATCATGTTAATGGATGATCCATCATCAAAATTCTTATTCTCTCTCTTTAATTTTATAAATGAAATTATCGTCCGTGAGGTTCCAATTTACAACATTTATGGATGACGAAATTTTGTTATTCAATTTCTACTTCATTACTGGTAGTGAAACCATTTTTATGGTTGAACCAGACTATAATATATGTATTAAAACCTATTTAATATTCAGTAATGAGTAAACGAACATATTATTAAATCATATGACCAAACTAGTTCTTAATAATCAAAATATCGGTAAAATAATCTAAGTAAATGCCATTAATATTTCACATATTTATTCATACTCATTCCATAAAAAAAAGATATAAATAACCATTAGAAAATACTTATTTTCATAAATAATATGTAATTTTAATTTTTAATATTTACATCCATTCCACATGAACATCAATACTCATTTACAAATACACTGATCATGAAAACAAAGGAAACGAACACTCCAGAACAGAAAAGTTACTTCTTAAAACTTATCAACAAGTACTAATGAAATTAATAAAATTATGATAAACAAAATAAATATATAATAGGTTAATAATTATGTAATTAATAAGTATAATTTCATATTCCAGGAACTTAAGTTCAAGATCAGAACACATTCCGACTTAAGGTTAGGGTTTCTTCATCTCACTTCCATTTTTGTGAGATATTCTGTAGTCACTAATATTACTTCTGTATGGTGTATGTATACTACCCACTGATTTTTAATTTCATGAATATATTTATTTTCATTATATTCAATGTATCATTTGAAGATCATTAATTTTGGGGAATACGATTCAATTGATTACAATGTTGTAAGGGTTTCTCACTCGAACCTCCATTTTCATTTGGGTTAGTTTTATTATCTAATTACCTCAATGAAATTATTATGTATTATTATGTACCCCACATAAATTCTATGTTAGTTCTATTCAAATTTTTACCAACTATAATCCTTCATTATTTTATGGGGAGTTACACATTTTAAAAGGAACTTTCAAAATTATGTTTGAAATACAAGCCCGGTTCAAGGGAATTTCTCAAATTTTTAAATATTTTCAAGAGAAATCAACAATCTATTTTAATCCAAAATTATATTTCTGAAATCACAAATTTTAACATTAAAAATATATTTTGGTTAATTTCTGGTTTTATGATATAAAACATGCCTACACGCTTTAAAATATCTTTAATGGATTCCTTAAACCACACTAAAATGTTTTAATTATAAAGCTTCTTTAAAAACAATTTTTACACCATTTCACATTAGTGGGACAACATTTATGAATTTAATATAATTTCAATGTTCTTAAATTTTCATTTATGGGATATAATGTTTTACAAATTTGATTTCATGAAAAATACAGAAGAACACATCTTTCAAAAGTAAAAAGAATTTTTCAAACCACACTTTAACTTTTATGTGATATACACATTGTTCACCACTTATTACTTTCATGTGGTGTATTTAATGACCTTTGGAATATCATATAAAATTATCCCTATTATCATTATATTCTAAGTTATTTTGATTTAAAATTTTCACGGTGGTATGAGAAACTTTTGAATGTTTAAGGATTATTTTCTTAAGAAATTTTCAATGGTATCATTTTAAAGTATCTTATCTATGTCAACATCCTTGTTGAATGTTGTACTTCATTGAGGTGTATATTTCATGATATCATCAACCATATTGAATTTAATATTTTATAATTAGTTTTACTGTGGATGTTTTATCTTAAAACCATTCACCATTTTACTCTTAATGGTTACTGTTTATGCTTAATGTTTAGGGAATTCTATTTACATTTCATATGTTAGTTTCAATATGAATGTATATGTTGTTTATATTTATCCCTATTCATATGGGAAATTAATTTTACTTAGTATGTGTCGAGTGGTTCCCTCTATAGCCCCTTGGTGAATTAGTAGGTCTCATGAGACAAACTATGGTCTTGGCATAGGGCCCTAAAAAAATGATTATTTATGGCCTTGGAAAGAGGCCTGGATGGTATGGTTATGTTGTCCAACATTATGGATTACATCATTATGAAAATATTATTTATAGTTCGTGTTATTATTCGAATATTATAATAACCATGATTATGACATTATTTATTCAACTCTTATTCCTTCTATTATGTGTTCAGGTTTTTGTTAAAGGCATATGTATTTATTTATTCAACATGCCTATTGATTATGTAATGATACATTCCGTTGTCTTTATTACCCTTGTTGAGCTATTGAGATCACCCCTTTCTTATGTTTCATTTTATTAGGACATGAAGAAGATTATTATAAATGAACTACAGGGATAAACTTAGAGTTGTGGATATTCTCAACAAAACATTTATGTTGTTTTTCCCTTCAAGTTGTAATATTGAACCTATGTTTGTATCAGGGTTTCCCAAACTACTAAACTACTCGGTCCTTTGGTATTTGATTCCTTGTAATCATTCCAATGTATTAAAATAATGCACTGAATCTGGGCTTTGGGGGTTGGGGCATTACATACTAGGTACATAACATTATAATATTCCTCAATTTTGGGAAATATAGATGATGTACCATACCTCCAACTTCATTTTGATTGAATATTTATTAATGTCATATATAATGGGTTTTAATATGTTGTAAAATTGAATAAATACATATTGATATATATAATACAATATATTATCCTTTTATTACATATTATCACATGTTCATTAATAATCATTCATGATTTTCAATGTTTCGAGTGTTAATTACCTTGTTTTCTAATCTGTATTTTTTTTATAAGAGGTAATGTTCATGCATATATTTCATAGTTCAGAAATATATAGAATACTATAAATTAAATAACTATAAAATTTATGCATATAATTAAATTTTAAATCAATTTATTACATTTGGATTTAGATAATTTTGTACACTTTGATCATGGAGATGGTATAACGTATGTACTAACGAGGAACCTGTTCAAATTTCAACAATCATTATGGAAAGGAGGTATCTAATATTTTATCATTAATAAATAATAATAATAGCATCAGAAAAATTTTAATTCATTAAATTTACTTAAATATATTATCCCTATGGAGTGGTATTTAAAATAGAGTGACAACATTTCATGATGGAGGTAGTCTATATATAAACAGATGATGTTATCATCATTCATTGATTGAAAAGGTAAGAATGAAAATGATATATATTAAATTTTCAGTGTGATAAATATATTTTGAATATCATTATTATGTAATTTATATCAAATATAACCTTTAATAGTATCTATACCATCTTCTAATTGAAGATACGGTGAATGAATAAACACATTTTTTAAGAGGAATTAGGCCTCCATAAACACGGGTGAGTTTATTGTATACCTTAAAGAATTTAATTTAAAAAATAATTATAATATATATTGATTAAAAAGGTATAAATATGATATTAATATCATATATATATATATATATATTATAACTATTATCATACCAAACTGTGATAGGTGGTAATGGAAGAACGAATTAAATCTATTTGTGAGGTCGTAGTCTTCCTTACCCAAGAATGAAAATTTTGTAACCCATTTAATGTAATTGAAGGTGTTTTTGGTCATGTAATTAACATAGAAAACATATATTTATTTGTATTACATTGATTTTATTATATCACATTTTTTAATAAGAATTTATTTATGTAGATATTGAAATTAAATAACAATTCTCATTGAAGAATCATACATATTATTTGGGTATCATCCATTGGTTTTTAGTAAAGCCTTCATAGGATTGATTTCTTCACAATGTAACGAATCTTGGTTGATATTATGAACATTGGGAACAGATTTGGTCAAGTATTGAAAAATATATAGCGGCGATATGGTGTGAGCATTAGAGGAGAGGGTTTTTACATATATTATTGAGGTGATATGGACACTTTTAATTGTTTAAAAAGAATTATTTGTATCCGTGTCTTTTTCAAGTAACATGTAACAACCCATGTTTTTACAGACCATTTCTTTATCATCGAATGAATTAAATTTTCATAGATGTATTGAATTACACTAAGTCAAAAAATTCATTCATAATGCACCTACTCGGAATTTGAAACCCCGAATCAGCATATGTTAAACGCAACACCGTCTTAACATATAATACACACAACACTGATGTGACGTATATTACATACAATACCATGTTTCAATGAAACATATTTTTTGTTATAATTATTTAAATGATATTTTTATAAACTAGATGTTAAACATTGTAATATAAATATTAATAACATATTTTCAAAGATCATTTTTTAATTTTTTATATAAATAATACATGTTGATAAAGGAAGATATAATTTTTGGTAATGTCCTTATATTTTTAAAACTAATATTTTCTCAAATGAACTACTTTTCATGTCCTTCTATAAAAGACAGTAAAAATAATTTTAGACACATTTAGATATCTAATTTGATAAAATAGATATCAATTTTTAATTTTTATTTATAAAATTGTATTAGGGATAATTTTTTGGGTTTTTTTCAGGGAATTTTTTTTTGGATGAATAATTTAAAAATACCGGATTTCAATTCAAAACAGTTTTTAGTTTAATTTATTTATAAAGATAATTTATATTTTAAATTTTATAAAAGATTAATAAGAGAATATTTTTATTGTCCAATAAAATTTGGATCATTAGAATTAATTTCACTTTGTAATTGATTATAGAAATGTAACAATCTTTGGAGCATTTTTACTTTAGAAACCTACATTGTGGACCCGACTATGGGATTATATTTTAATTTATTTATACCAATCATATGAATGTAATTTAAAAAATGGATTCCATATTTGTAATCATCATAATTAATAATTTATAATAAAGAGAATATAGATTTTGACCAAAATTTGTAGTTAATGTAATTAAAATTTATTACAACGATTATGGTAGGATTAAGCTTAATAAGGGACAAAACATTAATCATAAGGGTCCAAATGACCCAGAAACTGGTTTAAGATCCATTTTAGGACAATATTTCGACCCGATACTCTCATGGATTGAATTCAATCCATTATTTTATCCACATTACATGGGAAAAATATTTATGGATTTATATTGTCAAAATATTACAAGTGAGACACTCCTCTCCCACTATAAATGGACTTTTCTTCTCTGACATACTCACACCTCTAAAGCCACATTGCCTGGAAGAAGAACTGAAAAAAATATCTCCTCAAAATCCATACCCCCATCCAAGATTTCTACCCTTAGGTATAAATCTATCTAATGAATACCATTGGTGAAAAAAATTGAAGTACCCTAATAATAGGTAACATTCTTCCTCAAGTACTTTTAAATCATTTCAATTCTCCACTCCCAAAAATATTCTTATTTAATTATTTTAAAAAAACACTTGTATCCTAAATATAATATGATGTTTTTTTTATGTGTTAGAACTAAAATTACACTCACTTCAATCTAATGGGTAATGAACATACTATTTACGTGTACAGTGAACTACTTCCATAGGAAACGATGATTGTTCATTTTATCTTTCACTACCTATCTTGGTAAACCTTATGATGATAAATATGATTATATATGTTATATATTTTATTTATTATTTATTTAATATTTATTAACCCTTTTACAACAAATATCATTATACATATGTTTGGTGTAAACATGATAATTTTGTTTGAGAGAGTGTTGACTTCCGCCATATCACAGTGATGTTATTCGTTCTCACCTAAAATAGTATGTAGTAAAGATGTATATAGTGAAAGTATATGATAAATATGAAATAAAAATATTATTGGAATTATATAATTTATATACAAATAAATATTTTTAATTTAATTTGATTCTTTCAATTCTATAATAAAAATGGAAACAACATTCATGCATATATACATCATACCATTTACATGAACGATAAATTCAATTTCATATTTATATATTGAATATATTATTGTAATATAAATATAATGAATATATATTATTTTTATATCATGGGTCACTTTTTTTAAATCAGTATATAAGTATAAATACTAATGATATAACAAATTAAGAAACGTGCGAATAATAAAGAAAATATTACCTGAAGTGAAACCTTATCATAAGATTGATTACAAGAAGGTAATACAAGGTCATTATAAAACCACATATATTATTATATATAAGAATATTATTATATAAAACAGTTATAATAAACATAGATTTATTATACATGATTATTTTAATAGCATGAATAGATTCAGGATACAATGTAAGGTGATTTCATCTCACTTTTTTAATATTTGAGATAATTATCATGTTCACCACTATTTTATTTTTTGTGGAGTATATACATCCCATGAATTTATTTTATGTGTAATATTATTAAATTTATGGGTATTTACATATAAATTCCATGATCATTATTTCATGTGTTTTAATGTTTCAAAATTTACTGAATTGGTAATGTAGTTTTGTCCCAATTTTCTTTATTTGAGACCCGTGTTTTATTTTTCAACTATGTTCTATAACGAGGTGTATATGATATCATTTTACAAATTATAACAAGAAAATAATTCATTTCATGAAATTTTATTCTTTATATAATTTTATTATCTTACATGAGGAGTATGAACCCAAGTTACCATGTTGTTTGATTTTATCAAAACAATCTCATTAATTATCATGGTTTTTTAGGATTATGCTCGTAATAGTGAAATCTTATGATTGATATCTTAATAACACTCATGAGTTTACTTATACTATGTTTATTCAAGATATATACATATATTAGTACTAATTTTCCAATATTTCATAATTAATATAATTCCTAAAAAGTTTTTATGAAACATCTGTCTAGATTTATCTATTCTGTCAAAAATTTGTTTTATTTCAAAATATTTTGAAAAATGATTTCAAATATTCCTTGAAGATCATTTTGAATAAAAAATTATTTGAAACATGTGTTTTTATTTTCAAAGATTCTACTATATTTTATCAAATCTATTTGCATGAAAAAATGGTTTTATGATTGAAAATGAATTTTTTACAAAAGAGGGGAGATTTCCATCCATAATTTCATTAAAGATATATCAAAAAATTTCCCATTTATCATGACATCCATTGGTGTTACTCATGAATATATGGTGAAATGATTCAATGATTCAATTCATAATCTTTATTTTAATGTTTCATTTTTTTATGGCATGATGTTTATGATACCCATTTGTCATTCACAGGTTTATGCTTTTGAAAATATCTTCTTATCCCGGGTTATACTTTTGATGAAATTAGTATGAAACATGTATACTTTTCCACAATTTATGAAAAGATTACAAGATTATGATACCCATTTAATTTCATGGGTCATGTTTTTTTTTGATTTTGTGGCACTGGTATATATGAGTTCAATATGAGATCGGTGAGACCTATATCTCCCTCCAATGTATTGGGTAAATATTTAAATCTCATGAGATGGACTAAGAAGGTATTCAGAGTAAAACATGACTACTCAGATGGCCATGTGAGTAAACCATGACTTCTAAGGTGGTATAAGTAGTTAAATCATGCTACTAAGATGGCCCTGGGAGTGAACCATGACTAGAATTTCGGTATGGGGTGTTAACCCATACTACTAAGATAGTCTTGGTAGATATGAATTGTCAACTATGGAAATCATATTATATTCTTATGTGTGTTGAAAAAATTCCATTTTTTATTCCTTTGTTATGATTTCATGTCTTATGTTCTTTATTTCATTATTATTCATGTCTTATTAATTGGAAATATTTACTACATGATTCCTATTTATGATCATATATATACAGGGCTTGATCACCTATTTTCATTATCACATTCTAATATTACTACACTCATGTTTATGCTAACATGTCTCCCTTTTTTCATACCAATAATCTTAGATCAGCCCTTTTAGGATTATTTCCCATTTTTTTGATGATAATTTATTTGATTAATGTGTCTAATAAGGATGTTGGTCAAGAAAAACCAGTTAGAGATAATTTAACTCACTTATGTACCAATGTTTTTGTTTCAATGTTTCTAAAGGCACTAGATAAGTACGGTCACTGTGAACTAATTTGAATAATTTTTTATGCATTACACCAAAGATATGCAATTTTAATGTATCAAACTAAAGGGTCACTATAATTAGTATTATATAAAGGTTCTAGTTAAGATTTCAAAGATATGATGAGAAAACCTTAGTGAGAACCCTAAGTAATTGTCTAGGGATTGTTATAAGGACAATGAAAAGTATAGAAAAAAGTCCAGGAATTATGGTAAAGGATAAAGTAAGTGGATTTCTAGAAATAAATAATTGACTTTATACTACACATGGATTCATCTCTAAAACAAACACAAATAGGTGTAAAAACTCTTATAATATTTTTTGGGCCTGACTTAGGGTATTCTGGTACATGACAACAGGCTTTTCTCGACACCTGGTTTTACACTCCCAAGGGATATGCTTTGGGAATTCACAAACTCCTTAAGATACATCACAATATATTTAAATAGAATCATGTTATGAAAAAAATATGATAAACCTATTGTGTCATAGGTTATGTATGATATCACAATTTAATCATCTAATTAGTTACTTTTCATTATTATGTGGTTCCTCAATATGATAAATGTTTCTTACTCTATGATTTTGGTTTTAGTCAATGGATGAACCCAAAAGCATGAACAATAATGGTGATTGTGATGGATTATGTATCGAATTTACTACTGAATAACAAATGCTATGGGACCTAGAATACAAAACCCTATAGATATGCTAAATTAGTTTTCTCAATATATGAATCATAGGGGACTTTCTATTGGGAAAATGAAGGATCAAAATTCTATTGAGTCATTCATGAGGCAATACCCACCATCCTTTAGATGGTCCCTTGATCCACTTATTATGAAAAAAATGGATCATTACTACTGAAAAGTAATTCTCCATTCTCCAGTGTTTATATCATGATAATGCCATTATTTTTGTTTATAGTTTAGAATATGAAGTATAAAATTTGTGGGCTCTAATAAAAAATATGAGTATGTTAGATGGGATTTAATCCATAGATTGGGATGAGTTCATGAACTTATTTTTAAATAATTACATTTCTCATATTATTCATACAAGTATGGTGAAAGAGTTACTTGAATTTAAGGAATGGGATTATGAATATGTGGGTACCTATATGGCTAATTTCACAAGACATGCGAGTTATGCTTCAAAAACTATCTCCAACATGAAAATACAATTGATATGTTGTCCAGTGGAATAAAATGAAGTCTCATAAGGGTTTTTACATAGTATAATTTAGTAGATATGAAATGATTGTTCATTGTGTAGGCAACATTTAAATGGAAGTTGGATTTATATATCAATCTCATGGTTTTTACAAGAATATGACAATGGAGTTTAAAGGGAAATATAAAGACTATGTATAGAAGAAAACGATATTTACATTATGATATGTGAGTGGACTGAATCATGGTAGAAATTTCATTAAGTTGTGTAATAAATGTTTTATGTATGAATGGGAAGGCCATCAGGTATTTCATTTACAAAGTTATTGGATGAAGTAAGGTAATGGATAGAATGGGAAAAAGTGGCACAGAATGCACCACCCACGATTCAGTGATACAATTATATGGAGAATAAGAATCATGAAAATCAGTTCCCAAACCCACGGTATAGTGATAATGATCAGCATCAACAACCTCTTATGCTAAGGGACAAGAAGAAACATCAATAACCTCTTATACTAAGGGATGTTCGATAATTTTCTCAAAACCAACATAACATTAAACCCCAATATACCATAATGTGGATCCTGATTGGCATATAAGAAACAAGTGAATACATTTTTTTTTATGAATTATCATGAAACACTGTGATACATTTTATTACAATAAAACAATATTTAAAATGTAAATTATTCATCATTCAATATATGAACCATATATTACTGGATATATTTATTAAATCCAAAAATATTGTAAGCTCTATCCATGATAAAATAAACCACATTTTCAATAAATAATTAATTAGTTCTAAGGTCATTAATATTAAACAATATACATTATCCATATCATTTTCTCTTTATCCAAAGGAAACATCATTTTTTGAACATCAGGAATATATTAAGGGTTACCAACCCATAATAAAAAATATCATTTTCCCATTTAATCTCACTTTTAGGTCATCAATACAATTCAATATAGTAATTCACATCCTTAGTGATAAACTTATGCTAAAAATACTTATATATTTTGTTATTTTTTTTGATAAATAAACAATTAAATTATTCCACCTCATAAATAAGACATTAACTAGGCTTCATCATTGTACACCTTAATATCTCTTTCCTTTCCTATGTCATTTGTAGTCTCCATGTCATCATCATAAAAACCCTTACTCATAAAACATTTATGTTTCCCTTTATATTAATTCCTGTTAGGACATTTATTTTCATAATTCTCATACCAGCCAAATTAAAAACATTCAACCATAAATAATACATAAAACAGACCAATATTCCAATCCATTGTGTAAACTAAACATTTAATTTTTCCTCAAGACATTATTGAATTTTTTCTTACACATAAAACATTTTTTCATTCCTTTTATACATTTTATTTTGTTATTATTTCTAAATTCGTTACATATACTCAATTGAATATTATTTCAACCGAGGGATCCACTACCAGAACTCGCAATGAAAACTATCCTTTACTTCATTGGTGATTATAATATTCGATTATGGTTCACACAGTTAATCATCTTTTTTGATTTTTTAAAAGGTATAATAACAATATCCTTCACTCTATTCATCATAACACTTGGTTAGTCATCATTAAATTTTCCCTCACATTCAATGAAAACCATTTTTTGTTCCCATCATTGGCCTAAAAAAACTAGAGTTTGAGAAACTATAATAACAATTGTTACCCAAATAGTCATGTAAATCACTTATAAGATGTCTAAATCATGAAAAATTCTTCATTAATATATTAATCCTTTCAGTTTTCATAGTTCATTATTATTAATCATCTATTTAAATACTACATGAAGGTTTTTATTGTGTTTATGAATATCCAACGAACATCCCATGGGGTAGTCAAACTAGATGTGAAACAAGGACAATTCACATGCACTAATTCTCGATTGAGTCTTAGTATGGTGTTTTTAGGGTTCTTACCTATATATTAATCTATTCCAGATCCATATAAAATTGTAGTATTTAGAAATTTATGTGTTTCTCGGAAACCAATCACTCTATTATTTACCAAAATTTTAGTACATTTTGGTATAGTTTTACTCATCATTAGTCATATCCATATACATATCTCTATAAATATCCTTGAAAATATACTTTGGTATTTCCCTAATGTTTTCTTATCCTATTTTCCAAATTTTGAATAAACCATTCCTTTGATAAAAACTATAGAGACCAAATATTATCATACATGGATGTTATCTATTTATATATAAATATTAAATACATTACAAAAAAACTACTTGATGACTATAATTGTTTAATGAGTTTGGATACATGGGACCCAATAATATAATCCGGTGAATGATCTTCAATTTTTAAGAAAAACATCCTCTCATTTTGTATTATTTATAATCATTAACTATATAAAACGTTTCATCATAACCTGGGGAAAAGAATTGAATAAAAGGGTGAGATTAGATTATTAGTAAGGGTAAAAAAGGAGGTATATAAGAATAACATGATCACAAGGGTTTCAGAACAAGCATAATTTTTTTTAAATAATAATATGTATATTAATGATCGAAATCAAGAATCATGGAATAAATATTACTTGATAATAAGACATGAATCATAATGAAATAAATGTACATGAGACATGAGAGAATGAAATTGGCATATATACGACAACATATAACATTGAGAATATGTATAAATTAAAAGAGATTAACTCTTTAAGTTAAGTACATGAAATTTAGACCTTGCATATATTTATGGACATGAAAATAGGTCCGCACCTAACATTATGTCCATTAATAATAGGTTAATGATTGAAATTTTTAGTATTTAAATTATTTCATGCCTGAAATTTTTATTATAAAAGTAGGTTCATGAATATCATTGTGAAAATTTAACCAGGTTCATGAAAAACATCATTGTAATCATGGATCACTCCCATGAATATCAAATCAGAATAGTTATTTACCGTAGAGAGATTAATCATAATTCCCTCATGTATTACTATATCAGGTTCACTCTCAATTCCATACAAGTTGATCTAAAACGATATCACTACCCATTCAACCCATGCCAATATCATGAGATATATATACACACATTTAATTAGAGAGTGATTTAGTTCTATTGCATCTCAGTTTAAAAACAATGTTTATGTGTTCCACAATATCATGTAAATTAATCATTTCATTACCCATTAAATTCAATGTGTATAATAAACATTTAATAATAATAAAATAGGTGGAAATATATAGGTTTCATAGCCATTTAATAAGAAAATTTACTATGAATAGAAGCAAGCTTCATAATCATACCCTCATGGAATAATATATATAAGACAATTTTTTCTTATAAATATCATTGAATCAAGTATAAATCACATATGTAACTACTATGAATGTTATTCTAGGATAATATTCTTAATAATGAATAGTTAATATTAAATAATGTCTATTAAATGGAATATAATTTTCAAAGTTTATTTAAAAACATTCTTGAGGAAAATATGCTTCCCACATTAAAAATTTATTTATAAAAAATAAAATTTTTGATAAAAGTTTCTTTTAAAATAAATATTAAACATATAATGAAATATTTTAAAGCTATATAAATAATTTTTAAACATAAAACTTATTTGAAATACTTTTTGTTGAAAATAACTTTTAATTCATATAAATGAATATTTTAAAATAATTTATAATAATTTTAAAAAAATTACAAAATAAGTTTCATTGTATATAGTAGTAAAATTTAATTTAAAAAATTAAAAAAAATTTGTATCAAAAAAATTTTTAGAATAAAACATAACTTTTACCTGGTAGATAATTAATGTCATATTTTCTAAAAAAATTGATGAATAATTTTAAAATCAAAAATGTTGAAAATGGAAACATAAATTGAATATATGATAAATAATCATATTATAATGATTTTAATGCTAATTATTAAGATTTACATCCTATTATTTAAATATTGGATATGTATTTAAAAAAAAATACTGATAACCAATAAGATTGTAACATAAAATCACTACCACTTTGGTTACATTGAATCATAAGCCCTGTGAAGTAAAAAAATGAAACAGAAAATATCCTAAAGTTAATAAATTCATGATATAATATGTCATATGGTATCTATATACACATTGAGATGGAATATAGGTAAACAATATAACTCATGTCTCAGACAATGAAAATTGGAAAAAAATACCATACCGATTTTTTAACATTTAAACCATAAACACAATGAAGTAGATATAATAAAATATATATTTAAATAATAATAATCCTCATTATAAGAATAATAATATAAATCCAATGACAGTATATAAACCACATTAAATAAAAATTTGTTTTATATGTGATTTTTCTCAAAAAAATAAAATTGAGACAAAAATCATGTACTCTTGACTTTACTTCCATTATACTCATTAAGACCCCATATATAATAAATATAAGTTTATTATATAAATATTAAATTATAATACTTATATATATCATATAATATTTATCATGAATATATTTAATTTTTGTAGTCCATAAAATTTTGTGATAAAAAATTATGTACACTGTTCATGGAGTTAATAGGATGTATGTATGCATAGACATTATTTCAATTTTATTTGTGTAGTGAAAGATGGAAAGGTAAATTAAATATCTATAGTTATTATAATTCTTGTAGAATTTTTAATTCATATATATATATATATATATCATTATAACTATCTTTAATGCATTCCATGTAAAGTGAGAATTAATTACATCGCTTTGTGAGGTGGTACTCTTCCGTAGACACGAATGACATTATCAAATTCCAAAAAATGGAAATCATGATGTTGTTTGTGATATAATAATAAAATAATAATATAAAATCAAAAATATCTTTTATATTATATATAAAACATATGTGCACAATTATTCCCAACCTTCAAAGGTTGCAACACGAAAACAAATGACATATGATCACAAGGATATAGTCCATCATTCTCACAAATGATGATAAAATAACCCTTTTTATTGAAGTGTGTGTTGTTGTATGTATTATCCTTAACATAAAATTAACTTAGTATATGGAATATAATATGTTTATTATATAATATTGATATAATATGAATTTATGTAGGTGGAAAAATAAATAAACTGAAGGTACTCATCGAAGAACAATACTTATTATTTAGGAAATCTCATTAGGTTATCACTGAAGCCTTTCTAAGTTGGATTTATTAAAAAATAAGGCTTATAGAATTATGTTAGGTCATTTTGGATATAATTTTGGTATTTTTTATCTATAATAATTCCATTAGTAGTCTGAAGAAAGAGGGAGAGTGGGTTCCCTTTTATAATTGAGGAGGATTAGTATTCTTATAAATACCAAAATATTTAACTATTGGGTGTCTACCTTATATAATGTTCCTAAACAAATTGAATAATAATGGATTAAAGATATTAAATGGTCTATAAATACCTCAAATACATAATAGAAACACATTAATTATAATTTCTTTCTTTTAGTCTTTATTTTTACTCAATTTTATTCTTATATTTTTTATTATGATGACTTGTATCTTTTTATTTATAATGAATATTTATCATTTAAAACTAACAATAAAAAGTGATTTATTTGATACCTTAGAATATATTATTATAAATAATTAATAAAATTATTGAAATGTGAATGATTTCTTTGTGAATATAATAAATTTTAATACAAATTCATGTAATGTTGAAAACCCCATTAAACCTTAATCATGTTAATTAATGTTAAAAATTCCATAATTAATATGGGAAAAAGTTAATTTAAACTGATTATATTTTTAAATTAATATTATTACAAATATGGAATTAATTATTCCATATTAAATTAATATAATTTAAATAATTTAATATAACAAGAACCTCGTAGACATAATAAGAAAGCGGTATTTTAAAGAGAAAATGAACAAAAGGATACAACGTTTTATATCTAATTTTAAAAATAAAAATTATTCAAAAGTAATAAATTGGATTAATTGATTTATAATAAATACAATTATACATTAAAATTAATTTAAAATTTAATATATATTTTTAATTAACTTAGCTGAGATGATGGATTTCAACTAAAATTTTGTATTTTTCACTATTAATCAAAAAATGAAACATTTCAAAAATATCCAAAAAATTAACCCTAAGAAAATTATGATATTATTATTTAGAAAATGATATTAATTTTATAATTTTAATTTATTAAATATGTGAAATTTTATTTTTAAAATAAGTGTGCTATTAAAATGAGACAAATGCATTTTTAGAAAAATACAAATTTTAAGCATAAAATTGGATTTTTTTTGTATATCATGTCTACAAAACATATAAAATTAATGTTGATATTATGATTTATTATAAAATGGATATATTTAAATAACTTATTTACCCAAATGTGATTTGGTAAATTTATTGATATATAACACAAATATGTGCATAATAAACTAGTTTTTCAGATAATGTTTCCTTTAAATTTCAAAAGTATTTTATATTAATTTGGAATTAATTACTCACCGAATAATTCATTAATTAATATATAAAATACATTTTCATAATTTATTTTTTTATTCATAATCTCTATTCCATCATTAAGGTGAAAACTATCATTATAAAAAGTAATATTTTTATCATATGCCAAGTTTAATGCAATCTTGGTGTTGTGTGTAAAGAAATATATGCTCAGTGTTTCATGTAATTAAAGTCAAACTCAATGTTTCATGTTACTCAATAAAACAATAGTGTTGGGATTAATGATAATTATCAAAAATATAAAATTAATTTTGAAAAAACAATATTTCATAAAATCTTAGTGTGTTACATTTCCACCTCTATTCTATCAAATAGGAAATGAATTTCTCGATTGTTTATTTTTGTGTAATTCATCATTAATATAAACATATGATTACATTTCTATTAATTCTATGTTTTTATGTAAATAATTATGATCTAATAAATATACATGATATTTATGATATAATAAATAATCTGTAATGATAAAATATTATTTAACATTATATCCTAGGTTTTATTATAAAATGGAAACAACATCCATTGATTCGTATGAACTACCTTATCTATAAGTAATTTAATTAATATTTTTATCCATATAATTTTTTTGTGGTTATAAATATTTATATAATTAATATTTATTATATTTATAACAGTAATAAATTTATTCATTTTTTAATCATAACCATCATTCGAGGACTATAATTTTTCAGTCGAAACATACATGAAAAATTAAGCATTTAATACATGAAATTATGATGATAATGAATAATTATTAAAAAATTGTAGATAATATGTTATATTTAAACCCTTTATGCAATGATATTATAAATATTTTCTATTATATAAATATAATAAATATATTATTATTATATTGGAGGATAAAGAGTTAAAAATAATGTCCTAATATAGGTAAGGGTTTATCTTTAAACATATGTTTATATGAGACATATAGAATATTCATATTTTTTCATTAATGTGGGTTATATAATAACTATATGATAGATTAGCTTATTATTTAAATTATATTCATGGTATTTTATATTTCCTTTTTATTTATTTTTTTAATGGGGGTTAGGATTCAAATTATTTAAAAGGGTTAAGTGTTTTATGTAACAATCTAACATTATAGGAGAATCATTTATGAATGACATTATTATGGTGACATTATATGATCTATAAATAAAAATATCATATATATATTTTCTTAATTGTATATTTCAGGATATTAAAATCATTCATTTACTAGTCTCTATATACTTATACTTCTAAAAGAATGAATTTAAGGAGAAAAATTTTACCTCATTCATTTTTTGAGAATCATTTTCATCTATATCCATATATTCTATGAAATTTAAAAAATAAATAAAATTAAAAAAATATGGATTAAATTAATTTTTAAACATGAGTGAACATCTATATCTTTTTTTTAAAATAAATCATTATTTCTTTTCAGAATGATGTAGTTTTTACAAATGGACTGAATGAGATCATTGTTAAAATGCGCACCTATAGAGTAACTATTCACTCTATTATCTCTAAACATTATATTGAATCCTTTATTATATGTTTCCCTTTTTATTTTAAAAAAATCCTAATATTAAAAAAAATTGAATATTATATTAGTTTTTTCAAAAGAAAAAGGATATTTTTTAGAAGAAATATTACATTTCTTTTTAAAATTTATTCAAATCAACAAAAACACAATTGATGATACTTATGTTTCACTAGGGATATTATGTAGTCATGCCTTCATTATTCAATATCTAATTGGATTATTATTATTATTATTGTGATATTTTTATGAATCTCGTTTTATTTTACATGAATTATACTATGAGAAAATGATAATTTTTTTTATGAAATTATGAAATATGTATTAATGGGTTATTATTTTTGATGGGTAGGTCGTTTTTAACCCGATAATGTAATGGATAATAATATATTTTTAATGATATTAAAGGGTAAAAGGGTGTTATACCTCTTCTAATATTGGAAATCCAAGCAGGTATCACTATACCAGAGTAGCTACTTGGGTGGTCAGCCCATGCATAACGTATTATGAATATCTTTGTGGAAGGTGTTTCTATAATTTTTCAATGATTATTAATATTAAAATAATTTTAACACCCTCTTATTATATTCTATATTTCCTATTATATGATCTCATGGATCACGATATTTAATTATTCAAAATTTTTTGTCAAATGATGTACAATATCCTTCATCTATGATAATTGTATACAAATTCCTATGTATGATTTTGAAATGTTATGCTCAAATTCTCATACAATTGTGATTATGATTATCATAAAAATTTTAACTATGTGTCATCACCCATGTTTACCCTTATGATAAATTTTAGTGAAAACATTATTTGTCTTCTATTCCATTGGTTATAACCAAATGATTTATATCAGGTATGAGTAAAATATGTGCTTTGTGAGAAGAACATTATAATAGTTATTGTGTATCATTCAAAAAATAATGTGATTATGTACCTAGTATTTAAGTATACTAAATAATTATAGAATAGGTAATGTGTTCTTTTGAGATGTATTGGGTATTCATCTAAAATGATGTTATATTTATTAATGAAATTTTTGGTTCAGATCAATTGATATTAATGCTGGGGTTATTTATCTATATAGATTATAATCAGAGAGAATTTTTCTAAACCTTATAGATATGTTTATGTATCCAATAAAATCATTACTATTTTCTTAATTTATATATTCTATTGATTAATTATAAAAAAATTCCTTCAATAGGTATTGGAATATTTATGATGTTTTTTCATAGATGCATCTTGGTGTAATAACTCAATAATGGGGAGTGGGTATTAACACGATTTCCACCCGGTCACGATGAGTGGAACAATGACTACAAAAAAATCTATACAACATTTTGTTATATGGGTCAGTTAATTTATATTTTCATTATAAACTATTTTGAAGGCCTTTATTATATAATTTCATTATATGACCTAGGGTAAAAGTAAATTACCATATATTGAAAATAAAAGTAAATTTTTAGACATCCTATGATATTATTATCATGATTATAATAATACTATCTATTATTATTGTTTATGATTCTATTATTTTAAGTTTTATTCAATATTTGGATCCAGGTAGAACCATGTAAACAGGGAATGCGACAAATAATGATATTATTGTAATCCCCAAAACCTGAATGTTATGTGATATAGAATATAAAATATTATTTCTAATATTATGATATTTTCTCAGTCTCTGGATCATATTGATCCTAAAAATAAAAAATCGATCATGAAAATTACTATTGAGTCCTTTATGAAGTAAAATCCACATTCATGTAGTGGGTATGCTAGTCCACAAATCACTCATAAATATATCAGTATCAATGAAAATGTATTTTACATTATTTATTGATTCAATCAAGTAGAAAATATTTTAGTTATTTATCAATATGAAGTAAAAAATGTAAAATGGTGGTTATTATCAAGAAAATATTGGAATAGAAATAAATTAACTTTATAATGTAGAATAAGTTTATAAATGTTTTTTAACACATGCATTTTTTTATGGAAAATATATGAGAATTGAGATGGTGGTACAAGATCATTAATAGATGAATAATGAATTCATTATAAAATATGTGGATAATTTTCCAAAACAAGTGAATTATACATCAGGGATTATTTACCAACACGAAATCAATATTGATTTATTATTTGGGGGATAAAAATAATGTCTCTAAATGTTTTTATCTATAATAGAGTTTAGTAGAAATGATAGAACTCGTTAATATCCTCTATAATTAGGAAATGATACAATATTCAAAAATTAATATAATTTTTTATAATGATAGAAATAAATTTAAATTCTAAAAAAATTATCATTAATGGAAAAATATGATTATTCCTTTAAAAGAGAAGTGCAAAAAGAAACATAGTGAAATATTTATTAAGGAAAAAATAAATCCATTATGTGTGGATAGAATTTTAATTGGTTTCTAAATGTATAAATGAAGGTAAGATTTTTGTAACACCTTTTGATTTTAGAATACATATCTCATTAAATAAAACATAATTTCATTGATATCTTGTGTTACATGAAACAAAAAGATTAAATGAACCATGATATACAATTAAAATGTTATTATTTATTATGAAATATATAAAGAATTTTATTAATGGGAGGGAATGAAATTCAATAACAAAATTATTATAATTGAATAGTTTATATTTTTATTATGTAAAATAATTTATATTAAATTTATTAGAAATAAAATAACTAAATTGAATGTAAAATGAATGTTTTTAGGATTGTCGTGTTTATGAATGCAAAGAGTTCTTACCTTAATTTATTAAATTATTAAGCGATGGTATGTTAATTAAATAAAATTTATTTATTATATTTTTAATAAAATTTATTTTATCATTCATATATTTTTTTCTTGGCTTGGGGGAATAATAAATTAATATTTATGCTTAAAATAAAATTTTATTAGAAATAGGATTCCTCGGGTTTTGGGAAGTTATTTTTATATTAATTCAATTGTCATTTAAAAAACTAGTTTATCAAAAGAAAATAAATTTTATAATCATGATTTTAAATTTATAGTAGAGTGACAATTTGATAAATCTATGATAAGATTAATTTTTTTCATTAGTGAAATATACTTATATTTATTGAAAACTAAATTTTTGCTTCCAGAATTTCATTTAAAAAATAATTTGTTTTAAATTTTATTGAAAAATAATTTTTTATTATTATATTATAAATAATCTAATTTATTTTATCATGATTAATTGTACATTAAAAATGGAATTTTTTTTATAATTATGGAAACATTTCTTTGGAAAACTGCATTATCATCCTCTCTACTGGTTCATTTTTTTGATTAATTCATCCACTTATGTGATTTGAATTTGGTATAATGAATTAAATATTTTCAATAATTTCAATTAATATGAATTATTATTTTCAACATGTTTTTTTGTTATAATTAATTTTAAAAAAATAGTGTAAATTAATTATTATGTTTATGGTTAAAACATGATTTTTTGTGTAAAATGTTTCTATGATAAAATTAATTTTGGAATCAAATCACAAATTCATTTGATAAATTATAATCATATACTTTCTGAAAAACCAGGTTTAAAACATATGTTTTTTAATTGGATCGACTAGATATTCTCACTACACCCATTTTTGTTTACGAGATAATTTGGTTGATAATAAATTCCCATTATTGAATTGTTTTTGGTATTTGAAATAATGCCACTACATCCCAATTATTAAATAGAACCTATATTCCAAAAATAATCACACTTAATATTCCATTTAGATCAACCATATCTAAAAAAACTTTCCCCAACATACTTATATGTGATGTAGATCTATTGTTCTTCCCAATAGTCCAACATTATGGTTCTTACTAACAGATATAAAATAGGTTTTTATAAGAGAACCTAATTATATTCACTAACATATTTCATTCACATATTCTCTTATCACCTTCATTAATTTCTCTATAATAAAAAATAATAAAAAAGTATCAAATATATACTATGTTTTTTCAATGTTGAATTTATAACATATATCCATCTCTTCTTCCATCAAATGGAAAATGAAACTATTGATCCTGTGTATAACATAGTACATCAATATGAATCGATATTTTTTTACATTACCACTTATAAATTATGAATATTAAGATGGGTTTAAGGTTTATAAATAATATTTCTTAAGAGATTGTATTCCTGGAATTATAATATCAAATATACTTTATTTCCTTCTAATATATAGGAAAATGATAATGTTTCTCATGTGTATATGTGGACTACAGCCATTATCAATCGATGTGATTTGTTTTTCATTTTATTTAGACACTGATATTTATATGTAAATATTTATTTATTATATACTATAGATATTTATAATACATAAAATTAATTATGTAAATTTTCTATATATTTACCGTTATTTTATGACACCGGTTGAAGAAATAAAAACTATGTTCATTAGAACATGTGTCATACCATATCCATGAACACTAAAATTTATTTTTTTATATAATTTTTCCTCTATAATAAATATATATATAATATATATTTGAAATTTATATAGTGGTTAGCATTCTCGAGATGATGGTACCATGATCATGGTTAATAGATCTAAAATACCAAACAAAAACATACCAAGCAAATAGAGCCATTATTACCCAAAAACGATTTTATTAAAGAAATATTTATAAATTAAAAGTAAAATGTCTTAATAATATTATATATTTCATAATATATATTATTACTATTATGGTATATAATTTAGATAAATCAATATTTATTATTCTGGAGGATCGAATGTGTATGAAGAAATTCAAGAGTTCTGGTAAGTTATTTTTTATCAATTTTTTACATTAATGCATGTTTTATGATTACGTACAAATTTAATTTTATGGTGTATATTTAATTATTAAGTGACATGTTATATCATGAAATTATTTATTTTCATTATATTAAATGTTTATATTAATTTTATTCTTTCATGGAACATACAATTCAAATGTTTCCAAAGTGATAATAGATTTTTATATGACTATAAATTGTGTGAGACATATTCCTTATTCAAAAATATTTTTTTTATAGTGTATAAACAAGATATAAATATTTTTTACAAGTCTTATTATAATTTTTGTGTGCATTTAATTATCTATCTATGATTGTTTCTTTCATCTGGATTATAATTAAAAATTTACCAATGTGGTAATGGTTTTATATATTAATTTCATTGTTTAACAGGATTTTTTAAAATTATGATTCCAATGGTGAAAAATTAAATTCTAACTCTTAATAAACTCATTATTTTTTCACCTTATGTGATTTTTTTGAAAAAAAAATCCCCTTTCATTTTCCAGTGTTTAATAACAAAAGAAATAATTTTTTTTAATAAAAATCGAATTTATTTTTCTATTTGGTTGAAATAAAATTTTCATACATGTCCATGTTTTAAACGATTTCATTGAAATATTTAACATTTAGAAAAAAAAATTTAATTAAATATTTAACAATGTTTTACATTTTACAGAATAGATTAAAGTTAGTCTTGTTGTCATTTTTTGAACATGGATCTATTGGCCTTTCCTTAAAAATGTGAAAGTAATCTTGATGTTTTACTTGAATGGAATGGATGGAATTTTTTTCTAGGATAATCACTCAATGATCTAAAGATTAATTTTCCTATTTTAATGGTTTTCTTGAATAAATATTTTTATAAAATATTATGAAATATTATGATGTTAAATAAGTTATTTCAAAATGGAAAGGATATTTTCTTCAATAAATGTTCAAAGTGATCTACCAAATTCATTTTCTACATATGATTAAATTCATGGATGTTACATAAGATTTACTGGGGATATGACTAAATGATACAATCTATATTCATTGAAAGGGAAATTTATGATTATGATGTAAATATGTTTATGAAATCCATTTTTTCATTAATTTTTCAGTGATGAAATGAAAATGAAACCCATTTCCTTTTCATGAGTTACAATATGGTGAATTTTTTATGATCTCATGTCATATAAAAATATGCATTTTTAATGGGTGGTACCTATATCACTCTCCAAATAATTGGGAAATTATTAAGGTTCAATGAGATCAATGGGTAAATATTAGGATATACTAGGACTAAAACATGTTACATGGGAGGTTATCCAAAGTCCAAATAGGTGGGTACACAAAATGTTTCACCATGACTAAAAAAGATAGTTCATGGGAGACTATCCTATGCCCAAAAAATTGGGTACATAGTATGTTCATACAATACTGAAAAAGGTACATGGGTAGTTATCCCGCACATAAGATTGTATGATTATCATCATGTGACCCTCTGATATATTTTTTTCTATGAATTTGTGTTTTCAAAAAAATATATGTTATATGATAATGTTAGGATATCATGGATCATTATCTTTTATTAATTCATGATTCTTGATTTATGAAAATCCATGATTTATTCCATGAAATATGTTTATGATCAATGAAATGTATCATATGGTTTTTATGTTATTCTCTTAGTCTCATTTCCTTATGATCATATTTTTATAATGTGATCACTGATATATCTTTTGTTTTCCCATAATGAACATTTGAGGTCACCCTTTTTAGTGGTTCCATTCCACAAGTTATGAAGAATTGTATTATGTATGATATTTACGTGAATATTATATTTATAAATATCATAGTTGTAGATGATAATCATCTATTTTAAACAAGATGTATACATATCCATGTTTCTAAGTAAACTATACCTTATCGATTTTGGCATGAATCAGAATATTATTTAATAAAATATTTTTATATAAATATGAAACATTTATTTATGAAATTTGTGAGTCTCTATTGTTTGTATCAAATAAAGGATTATTTATTTTTTGGAAACTAGAATAATTAAATATTTTTGAGAGACATATGGATAAGTCTATGTAAGTGAAAATATAATTTAATTTTGGGGAAGGATATATTGAGTGGTTTAGACAAAATTATATCATTGTATTGATAATACCTGTGGATGTGGCTATCGAGCAATTGTACCTTGGGGTAATAACTCTGAAAAGGGTGTGTATGGATTTGACTGAATCATTACCTGGTGCATGAAATTGGTCCTTGATACTCAACTAAGTTGAAAATATTTGAGGATATGTTTTGTAAATTAATAAATCATTATGAAACCATTATAAAGGATTTGAATATTGACCACGAATGTCCTAGGACAATCCTATGGTATTATAGGAAGAAAATAAGGTACCATGAATTAAACATCCCATATAGATTATGGGGTTTTCCATTGTTATTGTTGTTTCTCATACAATGGTTTTAGGTTTTAATAAATTTCTAGAACTAGTAGGGAATATTTTTCCATTCAATTTGATCGAAAATTAGTCAATTATGAGCTATTATTTTGATTATGATAGGATAGACTGATATTAGGATTATGAATTGTCAGTTTTCACAATATGTGTTTATCAACATTCACCTTATGTAATTCTCTTGCAAAAAAAAATAAGGATTTTTTTTCAAACATAGAATAGTGCTAACCATGAAGCAATTATTTATCAATTTCCTTCAGGATAGAAATTTGGTATGATACACCCTATAAAATGTCCTAATGGAAGGGTATATTTTTATTTTTATTTTTAAAATAGGGGTATAGTGAAATTAATTTTTTATATGTTTAATGGGTTATGTGGGAGGAATATTGTAATTATCAAAGTCAATTATATAATTATAGAGTTAAATCCTAGACAAATGAAGGAATTTTCCCATTACAATCATTGGAGTGGAAGGAATTTTGTGTAGATTTATTTTGATTCAATAAATATATTGTAGAAGTATTTTTTATAAATTTATTTTTTGTTATAAGATTCTTCAAAATTATATCGAATTTTTTTATATTTGGAGAATATAATACTTTATATAGGATTAACATAAGAGTAATATTTATTTAATGGGATTCTGAGTTCAATTATTTTCATATTTTAAATATATAGAAAACCATATTTGAGTTTTTAATTTATGGAATATTAATGTGATTAAAAAAATTATAGAAGAAGTCATATTTTGATAAGGAATTATTATCCTTTAAGTTCAACATGAAATGATGTTCTAGAGGAATTATCCTTTCATATGGATACATTAATTTTATTTTTTCTTAGGTTATATGATCATTGATGATTAATTTTCATACAAAGGATCTTTATAATGTTCCATGAATTCCCACCCTCTAAACTACTGGTTTTGGGCGTTAAAGGTGTTCTATAGGAGGATTTAGGAGATTCTATGATGGTTGGAGGTGTAATATGTCTTCTGTGGGATGTTTACACCATGAGTGGAATAAAATATGTAATATTGTTTTTATAGATTTTGTATTAGGTTATTTTCACTCCATGTGTATGGTGATGGAAGAATCCATTAAACGTATTACTATCATGAAAATAATTAATCACAAATTGTTAAATTAGTTTGAGTTGATTTTAGTTTTTTATTGTTTTTTTGGAAAACCAGTGAAATTTACATCCTGAATAGGATTCAAGATATAATTATATCTACTTAAAAATTTTAAATAAGTCTATCTTACAAACCTCTATTTATTCAGCCATACATATTTTCTCTCTAATTTTGGGTGAACCATAGAATGAACATGGAGGATCTTCATCTCCCAACCTTTAGTATTAATCCATTGTTTCTAGTAGAGTCTTGTTGGAAATTCATGGTGAGTTCCCCTCCATTCTACTTTCAATATCCATTACAACAGTGTATTTTTTGTTTTTGGTTTGAGTATGGGAGGAATTATTAAAACCCTTTGATTTAGTGTAGTTCATTCCATGATGTCATGGTGCTTTGTTATTTTTTGGGCAGTTATTTTTCACTATATAGCATGCAACAAGAATAGAAAGCTTTATTGAGTTATATAATCCAATAATTCTCACATTTCTGTACCACTTGGGAGGGGTTTTATCATGTTTACATATGGGTTTTTAATTGATTTTTTAAATATAATTAATTTGATAAATGAATTTAAAGGGTGAAATTGGAATTATTCCCTTGATTTTTTAGCTTTTATGTTATTGTGATTTTATTATTCTACGGGTAGAATCCCCCTCTGTAAATTGTGTCTATTGGTGGTTTCAACTATGTGAGTTTTATATATTTTTTTAAAAACAATTACTGTATTTTTCTGAAATGAACCTAAAATAGAAATTACTTATCCACTAATATTAGTTTGATAAAAAAATTTCATATATATTTATGGATATTTTGATAACACCAACAAATTATAGGGAAATTTGGTAAAATAAATTTTTAATCTGTAAAATAATCTTTCATGTATTGTGATTTGTGGTCGTGATGTTGGGTGGTGATGCGAGGTTACAATGTTTTTTGGGGAGATGTGTGGTTACTTTTATCATGATTTTGGGTTGGGGAGATGGTGTTTTTTCTATTCTTTTGGGGAGACAAGGTGATAATTTTTTTGGAGTGTTATTGGGGTGATTGCTTTTTCATCCTTTTGGGTTTGTGGGGTGATAGATTCTTTTGAATATATTTTGGTTCAATGAGGTGGTGATTATTTTAGTTGTGCTTGTGGGGAAACAAGGTGATGGTATGATGGGAATAAAGATCTACATGTGATATATGGTTTTATTTGGAATATTCCTAAGAAGTTATTGAGAAAATAACTGAATAATGTTATAAACATGCGGGGTTTGGTTTGGAAAATGGGATGGAAATTACTATCAGAAAAATAAATGATGTTTTATTTCTTTAAACGATGTCACTACTAACTAATGAAATGAATGGTCTCAATAATTGAATTGGTTGGTGGTGTGATATGTGTCTTGTGTCCTTTGTAGTGTTATGAATTTAGATATTCAAGAAAAAGTAGGATATTGTGACTTAGATGGTGTGTTAGGGTTAATGAATATAAATGGATTATATATGGTTATTTGTGGATATATATTTATGTTTCCATTTATTTAATATACTCTCTAAAATTTGTTAATAAATATAAACATACACATATATTTTCATTCGTGGGGTGATTTTTTTCAACACCTTGGTGATGAGGATGGAAAGATGGAAACCCACCCTTTCTCACCCTCTCTTCCTGGTGAGTATATATTCATGATTTATGAATTTTGGAGGTCTTTTAGTGGAAATGGCGATGAAATAATTGCATATAGGTAAGATCTTATTTGAAAATTCTATGGGGTGGTGCCATCAATGTTTTAAAGAAAGTTTTGACATGTTTGTTATATACCAAAAATTATGGTGTGGGTCAACATTCAGAATGAATTATTGGAATATATTCTATCCTCGACCATGATGGTGTGAAAATAAAAGAAGATTATTTATTTTCTGTTTGTAAGTATATTAGTAGAGGAGCTTTAGTTCATTTTTAAATACATAATAATTTTTCCCTAGAAATGTTTCTAAATGATAAATGTCATGAAAGATTTATTGAGGAGGACCTCCATTCTTCTATCTATCATGATGTAACTTCTTTTATGTTTACAATGTATCAATAGTTTCTGAAGGAGTAGGTGGCCAATTATATGCACTCATGATGAGGTTTTCCACGAGATGGGATCCAGTAGGGTTCTTCAAGGAGGAGTTTTTTTAGTGGTAGGTCTCATACCCCAGGACCATTAAGGATTCAGCCTATAGGGAGTAGAACTTAGCATCATACCTTACATACATTTTAAGCTAGTGATTTATATTCATTTTATATAGATATGAATATTTTTTTGGGGTTTGTGTCCATCTATAGAATCAGTTACCAATGGTTATTCACACTCAGTTTTGGAGGAGCTGGACATGCTTAATGCTAACCTCATAACCTATTTCAAGTGACACACATTCAATAGTAGGTGATTCATGCCTATGCTTTTGTATGTGGAGATGGAGTGGTTGGAGGTTGACTTGAAGATGTTCCTCAAGTCTAATGAACATGACCTGAGCTTTTTCAATGAGTTATTCATTAGAAAATTGTTATAGGATCTTTTTCTGTGCTCACATTCATATGGATAAGCATTCCTCACTAGAGGGGTCATAAATCATACATAGTATTGCAAATTTTTCAACTACCCTTACTTGGTCCTTTTTGGATTAGTGAAATTTTCACTCCACTGTTTCACCCAATATTATCCATGATATGTGACTAGAATTAGAGATCATTCTTATGCACTAGTTTTTTAATATATTAGTCGGAGACCCAAATAATGTTATTATAGTGTTCTGGGGGAGTAGAATGTCGATGGGACAACATTAGTTTGATTTGGAAATTTTCTATCTATAGATTAAACCATTTATTATCATCCTAGTTATTTATTTTTTTGTATTTTATATTTGTTTTCATCCACCACATCCAATGGATATTCTTATACTATTATTTCAATAGAAAAAATTTGGTATACATTGCTTTTTTTGGTTGTTAGGTGAGGAGGCTCTGTGTGGAGCCTCAAAATTATTTGATGGATGAGTTGTCAATGGGGTCAATATCCGATGGAATAGTAAAGGTTTTTAGGGTTATTGGGGATTTTATAGATGTTTAACAAGATCAAGTTGAGACAATATTCCCTCAACATTATGTTGAGTTCGAGATAGAGTTTCATCCTAGTGCTTCTCTTATTTTGATAGCTCCTGATTCGATGAAACATTGTGAGTTATAAGAGTTGAATATTTTGATATATTATATGATGGACAATAGTTTCATTAGGACTATTGTGTCACCTTGGAATTATATAGTGTTTTTACCCTAGAAGGAGGATGGTAAGTTGAGTTCATGTATAAATTAGTAAAGGTTTAATCTTTTAATAATGAAGATATGTTACCCAGTACTGATTATATATGATCATCTTGACCATCTATGAGTGGCAAGATAGTTTTCTATGATCAATCAATGATTTGGATACCACCAGTTGACTGTTATGGTGGGAAATATCCTAAATACATCCTTCATTTGTATTTATGGGAAAATTAAATAATTAGTTAGGTCTTTTGGTGTCACAAATATAACAATTATGTTCATCAGACTCATGAAATAATTATTCAATGGATTCCTAGAAAATTTCATTGATTTTTTCTTTGATAAAATATTGTACTACATGATGTCATAAGAGTATCATTTAGATCATCACATGGATATCTTATAGGTTCTTTGGTTCCATGACCTATATATAATTAATTATATATGTATTTTTATAACATTAGAGAAGAATATCCTTGGGAATTTCTTGTCTCTGAAGGGTGAAAAAATAGACCCATAAAAGGTGTACAAATTTGTTTCCCAAGAAACACACATGAATGTGGTAGATGTTCATAATTTTCTTACCTTTATAGGATATTATCTAAGAATTGTACACAATTTCTCTCAAGTTTTATCCATGTTTACACATTAATCTGGGATTAATCATTTTATTATGTGGACATATCAATGCCTGTCAACATTTGGGTACAAGAAATTTAATTTGTTCAGTGCTTTGGTGCTTCAAATTCATAAGGATACTATAATTCTTGAGGGATTTGTGAAACTTCCCAACTGGTCTTGGGATATGTTATAATTAGTTACAAAGATGTGATATCTATGGGTATTGGTTTTTTCATCATCACTATCTAACTATGTTACCATTGATCTAGGTTTAATAATGGTTGTTTTTGTTCTAATGTTTTTATGGAATCCTCTCGGTTAAGTAATTTTTGGTCATCCTGAATCATACTAGATTTATCTTTTTTTAATTAGTGTTATATACATTTGGGATATTATAGGTAGCTTAATTTTATTTAGGAATATGAATCTAGATATGTTAATCTTTAGAAAAAGTTAATTTCATGGCGGACAAAGTGAGAATGATTTCATGGAAGGTTGATTTTCAAGAGTCTAGTGATTTTTTTAATGTAATAGTGGAGTTAGATGAATTTCACTTAGATGTGAGGGTGATTTATGGTAGAGGAAGTCTATTTCATATGATAGTGAAGTCTTCTCTTTTGTAGATGGTGGTGTAGTATCATTAGGTATACATATTGGAAGTGGTGTTGAGGGATGGTGTTTCCCATGTTTATGATCTAGATGGATGCTCAGAATTAGATGTTGTTTATTTAGAGGTTTTTTGTTATGGTAGTGATGTTTTAGGGTGTCCTTTATGATTTTCATAGATCAACATTGAAAGTATACAATGTAGAACAAAGTATGTTCTATTGATTGAGGATTTAGTTCTAGTCATTGGGGATAAAATTGGAGGTGACAATGCTTATGGATTGTTGTTTGGATTTTTAGTAGGTGAAGGCTATACATTTTTCTCCTGATCATTTCATTAAACATTTAGATAGTCTTTAGAGAAATTGGGAAGACATGTAAAATAATTTTTTCACAGGGTTAATGTGTGAATAGGGAGGTTATGATGTAATCTATGTTGGTGTGGATTATTTCATGATATAATACCACTTTATAACAATAAATGAGATGTGCATGTTGAATTATTTATATAAGAGTTATGTGGTTGAGGTGGAGTGGTTTCATGTAGTTCCTATGTCCATTTTATTGGATCGGGACACATAGTTTAGATTGATAGTCTAGGTGGAATTACAACACACATTTGGTGCTGAATTATTCTTTGACACTACTTTCCATACTCAGGACGATGGGTAGACACTGACATAAATCCAAATGTTTGAGGTTTTGTTGTGAGAATAAATCTTAGACCATGGAGGATCATGTGAACAAAATTTTTCATTGATTGGGTTTTCTTATAATAGCATCTACCATTCTTCCATCAGAATTCCCCATTTGAATCATAGTACAAGTGACCATGTCATTCTATGCTGTGATGGAATGAGGTTGGGGAGTTGGAATTTATTTTTTACGAAGTCGTATAGAGCATAATAAATAAGTTTTAACTCATTTATGAAAGTAATAAAGTAGATTAGTACTGACATAATTCTTATTCTGATCTTAGGAGGAGGACTTGGATTTCAAGGTTGGGGACTATATTTTCTTTAATGATTCCCCTTTACATTGGAAGAAGATTTTGGGGGCGTATTCCTTCCCCAAGATTTGTTTGAACTTATATGGTGATGGAGAGGGTAGGTGGGGTGGCATATCGGTTGGAATTTTCACCCTGGATAGAGATGATCCTGAATTCATGTAAAAATATATTCTTTATCAGTATATACATAATGACTCCCATGTGATTGAGTGGAAGAGTTATTTTATCATGGATGTTTTAAGGTTTTTGTAGCATCTAGTTGATATCTAGGACCACCAATCCAAGGTGTTTTTTGGATGGATCATTTACTTGGTTTATCTATTGTGGAGGAATGGTATCATTGATGAGAGTACATGGGAGTGAGATACACAAATTCATTCCTAGTACTAAGAGTTATTTTGAGTTTTTTTCTACTCTAATTTTCATATAATGAGATTTCTAAATATTTGTCTTTATTTTTTTCATGAAATATTATTTTTATAAACATTTACAACATGAAAAGGGAGGACCTGATTCAAAAAGTAGACACATTCTACTATGATGTCATTAAACCCATGTGGGTGTGTCAATGCTTCAAATAGAAGATAGTATCGTGAAATTAAAGATAGTATTTCCTAATTTGATTATTTAGAGTAGTAAAATATTTTAGTTTCATCTGTTGTTGTCATGACCTGACATAGAGGGGCCCAATCCATGACTACCCCAGACCCACCTCCAATAGGCCAAAGGCTAGAGACTAGCACTGAGTGGGCATATCCCAAAATTTGGAGGCATTTTCCTAAGTACCAACACACACACACACACATCTCCAAGCCCAAAATGTTGAAATGTAAAAACACTAATTAAAAAATGACTGAATATTCTAAGATAAAAACCATAGAGTATGAAAGTGGTAAAATAGAATGTAAATAGGGAGGTAATACAATCCATACAAAAGAAATATTTTGTCAATTTGAATGCACATGTTTTTGAAACTCATCTGAAAAAAACACTACCAGAAGGGTAGGTGTCACACAGTTGTATGAATCCATAGGAATACATCTCTTCTGTCTGAACACTCTAAGAACCACCTGGTCCTGGTACACCTAGGACACTTCAAAGCGTTGATCGTATACAAGAGGCATTACACAAGTAGGAAAAGATGGTGTAGGTGTGAGTAAAACAATACTCTGCAGGACACCTCAGAACCTACAATGAATACCACTACAAAATATATGAAGTAAACCACACAGAAATACACGATGTATAACACAAATAAATACATAATGTATACCAAAAATAAATACATGGTATACCACAAATGAAACATATGAATTACAACCATCTAAAATAGGTATATATTTATTTCATGAAAACTAGGGTTATCATACATAGTCTTCAGAACACCCAGTATCGGTAACACCTAGATTATTGATAACACATGGAGTGTCAGTAACACCTATAGTGTTAAAACACAAGGAGAATCGATAACACACAAAATTTCAATAATTAATGAAACCCTCAAGTAATGTAATCACCAAATCATGTTGTCACAAACATCACATAGTCACTAAGATCACATAGTCACCAAATCTCCTCCAGCCATTAGATTCTTCACTTAGCATGCCCATACCCAGAGAAACTAATCCAATATCCCATAGGTTATATTCCGAATTCCACAAATACTCAACTATATTATCTCAATAGGGGTATATCGTCATGAGTGTCCCAAAACTGCAAACGGCTCATCAAATGGACACATGATTTAAATAATGTGGCAATTTTTGTAAAACTATCTGACCTAGGTCTTGTCAGGGACTGACCCGACCTGTCAGCTAACCCCATACGATCTAGATAACCCAACCCAACCTGGTCTAATCCAGTCTAACTTGATCTAGTCTGACATGCTGGGCTGTTGGGTCCATTGTACTTGTCCACTAGAGCGGCCCGAACACCCAAGTCTAGCATTTTCCATGTGGGCCCGTTTTCTCCATAGGACATGGCCCACCCTTGCTGTGCTATCTGGTCTTTTTAGTCCGGCCAAACAGATGGCTCCACCCAGGCCGCCCAGTTAACACAGCGATATGCCGAATTTCACACGGATGGACCAGCTCCTCCGCATTCCTGGTGGCCTTTCTCCTATAGGTTTCTTCGACATGGCATTGAGACACATCCCATCTCGCCATAGAAGCCTCTAGCCATGTCCCTAAGTCACCGCCCTCTCCCTCCTCTGCTGTGGAGTCCCATGTGGTCGCACCTAGACCATAGCCTACTTCTACCACCACCCGCCCTACAGTCAGCCCGTCATCACCTCACACCCCCTGGACCTTCCCTATTGGCCACATCCTATGTCACCATCAGCCTCACTATTGGTGTCCTGCATTATACAGTGCCTTCTGAAACTCTAATCTTCCGCCTCTCTAGAACCATACCACGCTTACGTTGCACATATTTTATGCCATCATAGGGTCCAATACTTTGATCTCATATGGGTGTGTAATTGATCGGGGTAAATAGGTGGATCATTCGGATATGGGTTTAAAAAGTGAAGAACACACAAAGAACGTGGTAGATTGAGTGGGGATATATATAGAGCATGAAAACACAAAGAATGGATCTTAGCCTCGTTAATGTCTTCCTTGATCCTTTCAGGTTATAAGGTTTAATGTTGAACAATAATAAATAATCACAAAGATATATATCCCCTTTTTAAACCTCACAATAATTATCTATCCCATGAGAACAGTTGAACCACAAGTCAACTTATTCACTGGTTATTTAGTGTTTGTCACTAAATCTAAGAGAATAAGAGGAAATAAAAAATGGATCAACATCCTACCACATGGTTGGATCAGTCATTGATGAAGAATAGATGTCTAGGTCATTGTTGATCCTCGATCCGCTAGCATTCATCGTCATTCTATAGAGAGGTTTCCATATAAATGTCTATGACTAATTCCAGGGCTATGAATATAACTAAAAATTTCTCTGACAATGATTATTAAAAAGAAAAGCAGCCACTACATCATTGCATAATTTGAAATAAAATAAAGTTGATTTATTTTATTTCTTTTAATGTCTAAAACTAATTTTCACAGTCAACCCATGTTGTTCAATGTTCGGCCTTACCTAAGGTAAAGTAGCTACTCTAAATGAAAATGTGCCTTCCAATTTTTGATCTCAACACCCAGTTATGAGTTATTGAACATTTTCTAGAAACCCACTCACTCATGATATTAAAAAAATGCCATTTTCAATTATTTTTTCTAAGCACACTGGGCCTTGGAATCATACTTTGTATTACCACATCATCTATTAATTTTCCCAACTAATTAATAATAATAAATAGAGAAAATAAATGTCATTAAATTATCCCCACCTTTGAGATTTACATCCTTGAAATCAATAAACAAGGTTATTCAATCAAATTGGGGGTACTAAGCATGAATCTGAGCCTCCGAATCCCATGCCATCTCCTAGAGATTCATGTGCTTCAACTAAATTCCCACTACTGGAATCAACTACCAAAAAAGGAACCCCTCCTATAGATCCTTGATCTATATCATGTACTCTAGTAATGTCTCCTCCTCATCAATTTCCTTCTCAAACTAGTCAATGACGTGTGATGGATCATGCATGTACCACCTCAGATCAGACACATGGAAGACATCATGCACCCTCTCTAACTACAGATGTAGAGACAAGCGGTATGCCACCTCACCAAATCTATGCATTATTTTTGAATGTACCAATGATCCTTGGAAATATCTTTTACCCTGGCCAAATATTTTTATTCCGCGTTGAGAATAGAACCGAATGGACACATGTCCCCCCTCCTCAAACTCGAACGACCTATGTCATTGGTTCACATAAGACTTTGGACAGCTCTATGAAGTCTTAATCCGTTTTTGGATTACCTACACCTACTTTGTAGTCACGTACACCAACTCCAGTCCCGTGAGTGCTGACTCTCCTTGTTTTATCGAGAAAAGTGGAGACCTATAACATCTCATGTACAAGGCCTTGAATGGTTCTATACTTATGGTGGAATGATAGATATTTTTGTACGAAAACTCCACATAAGGTAGGTGATCCTCCCAATTTCGGCCAACATCTAGGATGTAAGAAGATATCATATCCTCCAAAACATGTATTGTCCTCTTCATCTGGCCATCAGTATCTAGGTGAAATTCTATTCTCAATCATAGGTTAGTCCCAAATACCACTTACAATCCCTTCCACAACTAGGATGTAAATCGATCATCATGTTCCAATAAAATTTTTATTGGAATCTATGGATTAGAACTATTTCTAGCACATAGAGGCGTCCCATGCCCTTTACTGAACTCTTATCCCGAATCTCTAAGAAGTAGGCAGACATGCTGTGTTAGTCAATGATCACCCAGATGGTATCACAAATCCAAGACATTTTCAGTAAACCAATCACAAAGTCTATTGATGTCCCATCCAACTTCAACTCTATAACCTATATGGGTTGATTCAAACCTGATGGATCCTGTTTCTCATCCTTCACTTGCTGTAAAATGAGGATTCTAGATAAAAACTCTAGAACTTCCTTCTTCATCCGTGGACACCAGTAATGACATCACAGGTCATGGTACATATTCTCCACACCTAGATCTACCACTAAATTTGATTTATGGAACTACCTCATAGCCTCCTCTCGCAAAATCACTGTTACTACTGTGCATCCTCTAAAGAGAACAATGTTTTCCAAAACTTTTGAATATCTATTAGTGGCATGTCTTGTGGAAATATGAGAACTTAAAGTCTCAAAGTTAGTTTCCACATGTTGTGACTACCTGAATAGATATAAGAGTGGAGGGGTGACAACCATCTACTAAAGGTATGATACTTCATCACCATCCAAAAAGGATATCTATAATGCGGCCAACTACTTTAATGCCTCACTCAGTAACTACAAGATAGATCTCTTTTTGAGTGTGTCTTCCACCATCTTCCCCTTACCAAAAGTATATAAAATCTCAAATTCATAGTATAGTAGAATACTCTAGCCATATTCTATATCTCAAGATTAAATACTTTTAAGAGATTATATACTTGAGAATTTTGGGGTCAGAGTAGATGATTAACTGCTCTCCCATAAGGTTGTGTCACCACATCTTCAAGGAAAAGACTACTACTTCCACCTCAAGGTCATGGGCCACATAGTTCAGATCATTTGATCTCAAATGTCATGTACCATAAGAAATAAACTCATTCCTCTACATTATGGAATAACCATGCCTAGTCCATATTGCATTGTAGAACACTAGATACACAACACCCACCTCTGGATATCTCAACGTAGGATCGATTGTCAATATCTTCCTTAGCTACTAAAAAATCCAATGGCACATCCCCATCTACGTGAAAGGCTTACCATTTCATGTCAAAGATTACAGGGACACTTCTAGTATATAATATTTGAGCACAAAACACAAAAAGTACCCATCAAACATAAGGAAACATCATACCTCGGTAACACACATGGGTGGATCCCAAGAAAGCACCGCATCTATATTCGCTGGATCCACTACAAATCCATCATCTAAAATGATGTGTCCTAGAAAGTGGATCTCCTGTATCCAGAACTGACACTTCAAGAGCTTTCTGTAAAGCGGGTGATCTCGTAGTATGTTCTGGATCGTCCTCAAGTGCATCACATGCTCCTCCTCGGAATCCAAGTACACTAGGATGTTTTAAATGAATACAATGAAGAAACGGTTAGTGTGAGGATGGAAGACCCCATTAAATATTACGATGATCATTTTAGGGGAGTTTTTAATGCAAAAATTCATCACCATGTACACGTAGTGGTCGTACCTTCATCTAAAATCCAACTTCAGGATGTAAACATCCCATGCTCAAAGATGGTGATATCCCGATCTAAGGTCTATCTTCGAGACCCACCTGACATCCTAAAAATAATAAAAGAGGTTATCAATATTTATTATTGGATAATAATTCTTCATAGTCACATGGTTTAGGCATGATAATTCCACACTTAATCTAATGATATTGTATCCCTTCCTAGAAAACAAAACTATGGATGCCTAGGGTGAAACACTTGGTCTCATGAAGCCCTTCCTATGAAAATCCTCTAAATTCAACCACGACTCTTGAAGTTTTATTGGAGCCATCTGATATGAAGGAGTAGATATTGGTTTCATACCATTGTATAGGTTAATGTAGATGTAAACCTCCTTGATGGGAGGTAATTTTGGAACATCCTCAGGAAAGACGTCCTCATACTCTTTAACTATTATAGAAAATTGAGGACTTATATCTTCCACTACACCATTGGTGAGACTAGAAAAATAATGAGTGACCATCTTCACCCTCTTATCTGTGAGTCCATTCTATGCTACATCTGTTTCCTTTTCACCAAAAAAAAGAAAAATCCGTCCCATCACTATGTTCACACCACAAACTGGGCCTAAAATAGTCAATATGTTCATGAACTACAGATTAACAGTCCATACCAAGTATGAAGTTATAAGACCTAAACACTGCCACCAAGAGATCCCAACTGAAAATCTCACCCCCTACCCCCTAGAGTAAGGTAACATTATCAGCACCCATGTGTCATCGTCGAATATCCCCCTGTTGGAGTCTCTAATCATACAGTCCTAGTGAATGGTTCCACAAGAATCATCGAGTCTCGAACAAGCATCATGGAGTGAAAAGAGTGACATGAACATGTATTTATATAAACTAAATATAAGGCGAAAAATACACAAATCATACCTATAATCATCTTGGGATCTTTGGCGTTATAATCGCCCATCACCTGTAGCTAGCCGCGTCCTTGTCTATTAGCTCCCTAAGCCTATAGTGGAAGACATGGGCGTGGTGGTGGTAGTACCTCATACCTCATCCCACCTTTTGATACTCGAAATACTCATCTTCCACACCCACCGCTCTACAGACCACCCATCTCTTTTCTGTACCTCTATATCGACAATCCCTAAACCATCACCTGATCGGTCATACGAAGAGTTAGGAAATATCTATAAGGATGCCCCAAAATGATGCACGAGTAACACATCATGTATTTCAGATAACATGATCTACCCATGGAGCCCTGCACTATTGATCATGTATCCTTGGGTCATCCCCTAGTGTGCCTGGATCTCTAGAGTCCTTGCGTCTGCTATTGGCCACCTACCACCGAAGACTCAGCTGCATGTTTCCTGATGGTTCCTCCCACTGCTTGTGTCTACTCCACTAGAAATATCTCCTTAACTAGACCTCAGTCCATTACCCAATCCTAATTCAGAATTCTAAAGGATAATATCGAAGACCTGATCTCATGACGTAGCCCCTACTTGTGGGTCATGGCCTCGAAGAATGGGTCCCATACAATATTTATGGAGTAGCAATAATGACCCATAAATCTCACCACGTACTATTCTATAGTCTTATTACCCTATTGAAAATTTAGAAGTTCATGTATGAGCACTGAGTGTAACATTTATAGAAATTTATCCCCCTGAAGAGGTGCTCAAAGTCCTCCCAAGGGAGAGTCATCTTATAATGCATCGAAATTACTAAGCTCCACCATCTCCCTACTAGGACTTGAAGAAGAATATTTCTAGAACATTCATATGGGTTTATGGAGTCCTCACAAGACGTAAGACACATCAAAGTACCTCCATTAAATCTCTATCTACCTGTGGGTTGATCTCACCTTGAAAAATGGGAAGTCACTACCTCTGGAACTCTTACAATGCACTCAACCTGTGTGCATCCTCTACTGGTAGAATTGGTTGTAACTACTTCTAAATATGTGGTGGTATCACTGGTACACTACTCATAGGTTCTACCTTCGGTACTTGTCCCTTTATAGTTGACTCATTGCAAGTCATATCATCCTTGTGACCATGCTTCCAAATATTAGATGGCTGCCTTCATGGAGGAATCCTATAATAGATCATGATAAACCACTTTAAATAGAGTATACCTATTGAGATGAATCATAAAGGACATGTGAAAACACCTAATTCCTATATGATGTGTGTAACATTAATTTCCCTTCAACTAGTTTCTTCATGTACCAAGTCAGATAGAAGAATTCAGAGTCCTAGTGTACGGATACATCTACTGATGCACAAACACCGGATTACCAAGCTTAAATGAATAACTCAAAATGGTTGACACTTTTTTCCCAAAACATCATCATAGAAATCCAGTCCTTATGTATAATTGACTGTCTCTGATACCACGGTTTTAAGACCCATACCAGAGGGAGTTATCTCGTGACTACCCCAAGCCTGCATCCAATAGGCCAAGGGTTGGTGACTAGCACCAAGTAGGCATATCCCACAAATTTGAGGCATTTACCTACTTACATGTACACACACACACACATGCAATCCGAAAATTATAAACATTAAAAAAAACTATGTTAACAATGCATCCTTATACAAAGATACAAACCATAGAGTATTATAGTAAGAAACTGGATAGTTAATAGGGTGAGAATACAATCCCATAAAAAGAAAGTGTTTATAAATGTGAATGCATAGGTTCCGAAAACTCTTCCTTAAAAAACCATACCTAATGTTTAAGTGCAGGACAATTGTTAGATGTCATAGGAGCACACCTTGTCTTTCTGAACACTATAAGCACCACCTGGTACATGTCCACCTATAACTCAGTCAAAACATTGATCGTATGCACAAGAAACGTCATGTGTGAGAAAATCCCGTGTAGGAGTGAGTCAAACAATACTCAATAGGACACACCGAAACCAAAAAGTAATACCACTATGAAATATAGTAATTACACAAAAAAAGAATAGAAGAATTATACAATAATGAATAAAACAAATTATACCACAAATAAATTCATGATATACCACAATGGAAACACACAATATACAATCAGCTATCACATGTGTAAGACTATTGCATGAAAATAAGGGTTATCAGATGTAGTCTATAGAACACCCAGTATTAGAAAAACTCATAGTTTTAGTAACACATGGAGTGTCAATAATACATGTAGTGTCAGTATCACACAGAGTGTCGGTAATAAATAAATGTCGATAAAGCATGGAGTGTGGATACATCATAAATCTCCCATATCACATAATTATATAGTCATATAATTACCAAGTAATGTAGTCACAATGATCATATAGTTACAAATATCCCATAGTCACCAAGATCACATATAGCAAGAGCATTCCTCACTTAGCACGCCTGTACTGGGAGAACCTATGCCATAAGACATTAAATCGTATGCAAACTACCATAATAACTCATATATAAATTATAAAAATGGCCGCATCATCGCAAGTGTCCCAATAATGAAAACAAATCATCAAGTAGAAACATGGTTTTATTGATAGGGTTGTTTTTTGTAAAATGGTCTGACTCGGGTCTGGTCTGAGGCTGACCCGACCCACTGGACCTAGCTCGACCCACCACTAAACCCAACCTAGTCCAGCCTACATGATCCAAAATGGTCAATTCTGGTCCTTACCAAATTTTCCCTGCCCCCTTGGGCCTGCTAGACCGAGCATGTTGGGCCGCTGGGTCTAGCCTGCAGGGCCGCCTGAGCGGCACTACCACCCGATTTTGGCATGTTGCATACTGGCCAGTTAGATTTACTAGATGCAGCCCAACCTAGTCCATGTGATCTACCCTACCCATTTGGATCCCCCGTGTCACCTAGTCAATGCAACTTCATGTCACATTTCACGAGGCTAGACTGCCTCCTATTCAAGCTCAATGGCTTGTCCACTGCGGGTTCCTCTAATGGAACTTCGAGCTGTATCCTAGATCACTACCATGAAATCTTTTAGTGTCTCTCTATCACTTATTTTGGAATCAACCATCATGGGATCCCACATGGTCCCGCCTGTAACATCCCAGATCTAGGTGCCACTCAACAGGTTCCCCAAACCCGGTTCGCCACATGACCTCAAGCACATTTCCCCAAATGCCAGAGGCTGCCGACTAGCCGTGAGGGCCCAAGTCTGATAGTGGGGAAACTATGCCCTCATTTGTCAATGTGTAGCGCAACGGAATGAAATAAAACAGAAAACAACAGTAGAAGCAGTAAAACGTACAGAAATCAAATAAATAACTGCATTTGGTATAACTAACCAGTATATAATAATGGTGCAACATGCCTCAAATTCTAGGAAAACAACCATAACTTGTTACACAATAATACCGTACAATACATGTACAGAAAAGAAAAACAGAACAAAACAGTCGGTAGCATCATGGGCCTCATCCTAGTCTCATGCCCCCTACTCCTCAGTAGAAATCAAGTACCTGTATTAAGACCATATCCCTTATACACACCTGTAGAGACGTAATCTGTTTGGGCCAAAAAGCATGACCCAAACAGGGTGTGAGAAATGAATCCCAGTAGGCACCCAAAAAAGGCCTATGCTCAACTGTGTGTAAACATGTAGCAGTGTGCAGTAGTAAATGAAATAAACTAATAAGTACTCAAATGTAACTAACTTAACCTGTTATATTTCCATTTTAATTATTCATTTAACCATTTAATGTTAAGAAACCACCATAGTGAATTTCTAAATAAGCAGTCAGCATCCTCAGACAAACAAAACCTCACCCTTAGGTAATCAGAATCCAACCCGCAGGTATTTCCCTCAGGAGTAATTGAAATTTCCCTCAGGCGTAGGAAGTGCCACCCTCAGGCCCGGAAGTCAAGCCCTCAGGCACGAAAGGTTGACCTCATGTGAAATAGAACATTTCCCTAAGGCTAATATAGTCACGTCCTCAGGCTATAGTAAAACACCGCCCTCAGGCATAAGTAACTGGGCCTTTCCCTATATATAAACATGGAATTTACATACAATTCCTCTTAAGGAAAAATTAATGCACAATTTAAACAAGGCATACCCTCGGGTATCCTGGAAAAACAGCTAAACAGAGGAATGCACCCCTTGGGATGGTCCTGGATCCAAACAGCGATCCCAAACAACATTTTAATATCACATTTATTTACCTATAAAGTTATAGGTAATTAAAATAGCCACATAACCGGCCACACGACACCCCAAATATGGGTTCGTAGCTCAAAAACACACAACACACATAGTAGTTGGAAAAAAAATAACACCAAGCCACCTACATTTAACACCCACGAAAGATATACACGAACGATGATCCTTGATTCTTCCAAGAACCGTATATATATGAGGTGAAAATAAACCTCTTTAAAACTTAAATAACATCCCTATGGGGGAAGAATTGGTAAGAACTACTATAGGAGAAGGGAGAGCTCACCCGTGCGGTTCTTGGGAGATCAGCGGTGCAGAAAACAGATTCCCAACATGCGCCCGGTGGATCTCCAAAACTCAGGCCTCCCTCTTCCGCTCCTTCTTCCAGTTATAAGCCTTCCCTGTGAACAGGGGAGGCTACTACCCATTTTATGCGAAAAAAACAAAGTACCCAGCATGTACTTCCATGTACACAGCGTGTACTTCCCATTTTTAACTGTTCCTTTGGCGGTTTCCCACCAGCGTGGCCCTGATCATCTGCCGACATGACAACACGATGTTTCTTCTTGAGTACATGGCGTGTGTTGTTGAACAACTGGCCACCACCATACTCTTTTCCTGCAGACAGACTACACAGCGTGTAAAGGACCACTACACGGCATGTAGTCGGTTTCTACACCCTTCATCGCAGACATGGCCACATGCCCCGTGTACTCATCCCACACGGCCAAAAGTACACGACGTGTGGAAAAAGTACACGGGGTATACTTACAAAATTTAGGACTTCTCCCCATTTTCCTTATTTTCTAAAAAACACTTAAGGAAAAGAGAAAAGAAGAAACCCGTACCTCAAAACTAAGACCCTAGTTCTTAAAAACTTCCCCCCTTAAAGCAATTCATCCCCGTATTGCCCTTCTAAGGGTGGTGAAGATATAGCCTTGAATAACTACAGACACTAAGCACATACATTGGTCTCCCACTCCCAGGTTTCTTCCTGCACTCAGTCATACTGCCACAACATCCGTACGAGAGGAACTGACCGGCCTCGGAGAATCGTCGTGATCCTGTCAAAAATACGGATCAGATGCCTCTCAAAGGACGCATCTTCCTCCAGCTCAACCTCCTCTAGATGAATGATGTGATATGGGATAGAATGATAGCAGCACAACTGGGATACATGGAAGATGATGTGCATGGCTCGGTACCTCTACGGTAACTGAAACCGATCTCAAATGGCCCTAAATACCTCGGTGAAATTTTACCCTATCTCCTGATCCGCCTGTGTCCCAGCCTTGGCAGAACATGAAATAAAACCTGATCCCCGACCACGAACTCCAAGGGTTGTCTGCGGCGATCAGCACAATTTTTTTGACGAGACTGTGCGGTAGCCAACTGCTTCTGGATCAACTAGACCTGCTCAGAAGTCTCCTGCACGAGACATGGTCCTAGTAAAGCTGCCTCACCTGCCTCCATCCAGCACAAGGGTGATCTCCATGGCCTACCATATAAATCCTTGTATGGTTCCATTTCAATAGTTGCCTGAAATCTATTATTATAGGCAAACTCGACTAGGGGTATATACTTCTCCCAAGATCCCCCAAAGTCTAGGATGCATGCACGCATCATGTCCTAAATCACTTGTATCGTACGCTTTGACTAGCCATCTGTATGAGGGTGGTAAGCTGTTCTTAGAAGCACCTATTTACCCAGTGCCCTCTGAAAAATCTTCCTGAAATGAGACGTAAAATGGGAATCCGTAACTAAAATGATAGAACGAGGAACCCTGTGAAGACGTACAATATCTTGGATATACAACATCCCAATCTCATCAACACCAAAGGTCTCCTTGATTGTAAAAAAGTGATCTACCTTCGTGAGTTTGTCCACAACAACCCACATGGAATCATTTCCCTGAGGTGACCTCAGAAACCCGGTCACTAAATCCATCGTGACATCATCCCATTTCCACTCCGGAATGGGTAACTGCTGTAACAGTCCGACTAGCCTCTAGTGCTCCGCCTTCACCTACTGATTGGTGGAACACCTCATAACAAAACCAGTTACGTCTCTCTTTATAATCATCCACCAGTACTGACCTATCAAGTCCCGATACATCTTAGTAACCCTGGGATGAACTACCCAAGCTGAAGCATGAAACTCCTGTATCAGCTCCTCACGTATTTCCCCTAGAACCCATACTCGTCCATGGAAACATAGAACCTCATCATCGCCTATCGTCCAACCAGGAGGAGGGTCCTCACTTTCCACAGACTCCCGTAGAACTAGGCCTTCTGAATCAGATAGCTGTTTTATCCTCACTCTATCTAGGAGGGTAGAAGTTACAGCTAAAGAGGAAAGATAGGTTTTCCCCTGACTATCGTGCACCTCCAAATGTATCTCAGAGAACAAATCCATAAGCTGCCACTCACCACTGGCCTCCTGCATAGCCTGTATCTGAGTCTTCCTACTCAGTGCATCAGCTACTACATTACCTTTTCCAGGTGTATAGGTAGGCTCAAAATCGAAGGACTGAAGCTATTCAACCTACCTTTACTTCCTCTGATTCAAGTCACGTTGAGTTAAGATATACTTGAGACTTTTGTTGTCAGTGAAAACCACAAAATGTTCTCCCAATAGATAATGTCTCCAACAACGCAATTCATGAACAACTACAGCCAAATCAAGATCATGCACCGGGTAATTACTCTCATGCAACCTCAACTGCCGAGACCCGTATGCAACAACTCGATCGCCCTGCATCAACACTGCTTTGAGCCCAATACTTGATGCATCAAAGTAAACTGTATAGCTCTTCCCCTGCTCTAGGAGTATCAGGAATGGTGCTGATGTCAACTTTCCTTTTAGGTCTTGAAAGGATTCCTCACAAGCTTCTGACCAAACGAACTTCACACCCTTCTTAGTCAAACACGTCAACGGCGTTGCTAAGCAATAGAAGTCCTGGATGAAGCATCTGTAGTAACCAAACATCCCTATTAAACTCCGTATATCAAACACGTTCTTAGGCTGATCCTAGGAAACCACTTCTCTCACCTTCTCTGGGTCTAATGCAACTCCTTCCTCTGAGATGATATGACCCAGGAAGTTAATCTGGTCCATCCAAAAGTAGCACTTGGAGAGCTTAGCATATAGATTATGATCTCTCAGTGTACTCAATATGATCTCAAAATTGGTGGATTGGTCATGTCAAGTGTGAGAGTACACTATGATGTCGTCCAAGAATACTATCACAAAAGATTCCAGATAAGGATGGAACACACGATTCATCAGAGCCATAAAAATTGTTGGTGCATTTGTGAGTCCAAACGGCATAACCAAGTACTCGTACAGACCATATCTACTCTGAAAATCTTTAATTGGTATATCTGATGGTCTCACATGTAGCTGATGATATCTTGATCTCATGTCAATCATCGAGAACACTCGTGCTCTACGAAGTTGATCAAAAAGATCATCTATACTTGGAAAAGGATATCGGTTCTTAACCGTCAACTGGTTCAACTTCCGATAATCCACACAGAGTCTGAGGGTACCGTCCGCCTTCATTGTAAAAAGGACTAGAGAACCCCAAGGAGAAGTACTGGGTCGGATGAAACCATTTGATTGTAACTCATCTAACTGCCACTTGAGCTCCTACAACTCAGGCATGGCCATCCTATAAGGAGGAATGGACACTGGTGCTACTCCTGGAACAAGCTCAATAGAGAAATCCACCTCTCGCTCCAGAGGTAGACCTGAAAAGTATTCCGGGAAGACATCCTAGAAACGATCAACAATTGGAGGGAAATCCTTCTGAAAAGTGCCCTAAACATCTAGATATAAACTCCCAATCTAAGTTGTGACTCCACCTCGCCTGTGATGATCTGGTCCAGCTCGACTCGCCTGAACATCCCACTCGCCCTTATATTTAAACTCTCCTCCCTCTGGTGATGTGAAACACACCCTGTGACGATAGCAGTATACAAAGGCTCGAAAGGGAACCAACCAGTCCATCCTGAGAATGACATCTTAAGTCGCCATCTCTAAGACATAGATGTCCCAATGAAAGTGACACCCACTAACCTCAAGGGTTCACTCCTTGCACTGACGCAAACTAGCCGTTTGAGTCCCCAATAGAGTGTCTAGCCTCATAAAAGCAGATAAAGAGGAAACACAGAGCCCAAGTCTCTCCACAACGGGTACAAATATGAAAATATGAGTAGCACCTGTATCAAAAAGTACTGAAGATAAGATAGAAGATACTAGAATAGTACCTCTAACTGTAGAAGGTCCGGGATCCTGCACCTGCTGGGTCTGATGCACTATATATGCCTGCCTAGTGTCAGATCCCTATGACACAGCCTGGCTACCCTAAGCTGTCCCGCCCTACTGCCTCTGAGATCGTGGTGTTTGGCTACCACGACCATAACCACCCTCTTGGCATGCATGCCCTGACGTATTCCAGTTCCTTGACTGGTAAGAAGCCACTGGTCCTACTCCCGAATGTGGAGTCCACATAAAACCCCTCTCAAAAGACATTGGTGGAAACGCCCGGTAAAAGTACTGCAGATGACCCATCTGGCCGCAAGCTTGGAAATCCACTGGATTACGTGGACACTATGGTCTCTTGTGCCCCTTAGTACCACACTGGTAGAACCTGATCAGGACACATGAAGAAACTACCTGGCCGGTACTGCCACCCTGAGAGAAATAGTACCAGTAACTAGTACTGAACTGCCCTGGCCCACACCACTCGATTCCCGCAGATTTCTCTCTATAATCAGTGCCTAATTTACTATATCATGTACTGAAGGTAACCTAAAAACATTCACCAGTGCTTGGATTTCATAATGAATACCATCCTCAAAATGTATGGCTCTCAACGTCTCATCACCCTCCAGAACGGGTGCAAAGCACTGAAGCTTGGTAAAGCGAGAAGAATAGTCCATCACTGACATAGCGCCCTACTGTAGATTCATGAACTCCTGAGATATATCTAATCACAGCGTCTCTGGATAGAAGAAGTCATAGATGACTTCCTGAAAATCTTGCCATGCCATGTCTCTTTGATGCTCTGACTGGGTGTAAAATCCCACTACCTCTTGGCGGAATCACACATCATGTAAGTCGTGAGCTTGACCCTCCACCCTAGAGGCATCTCATGATGCTCAAAAATAGTCTGCATCGATCCTATCAATGACTCCACAGCCTGCGGTCTGCCATCCCTTGAAAAAGTAGACGGATGATTCTTCTAGAACATACGAGTCAGCTCGTCCATTGATGTGGCAACCTGCGGTGCTCCCTGAAAGGTCTTCATGAACCGTACAAAGCCTTCACGGAACCGCGCCTCCGCGCCTATGTCTGGTATAACGGTTGGAACTGCATCTGACTCGGCTAGAGGATCTACTGGTAGCCCATGGCCCACCATCTCTGGATTATAATCATCGCCACTCTCCTTGTGAACAACGCACAGTCGTCTCGGCGGCATGACACTACAAGGTCAAATACACACTTTAGAACAAGATTAACAACGATCGAAAATGAAGAAACCCAAAAGGGAACAGGAGGAAGAAGGCATTAAAAATAAGCAATACAAGACTATATGGCATGTTTACTAACTACATGGCATGTACGTGACTTCTCTTCCCCTTCCCTGGTCATTCTACACGTCTAAGCCACACAGCTCTCGTTAAATAAAACTACACGACATGTATATAATCTACATGGCATGTATGGTGTTATTTCCAACTACCAGTTTCGTTTATGACACGACCAACTACTCAGCATGATATTACATGATGTGTGACACCTGAACACGACATGTACACAACCCCTTTATCCCAGCCACATGGCTAAAACACTCGGTCTGTCGTCGGACAAGACTACACGGCCTGTCCCATAGGTACACGGCGTGTACTAGATAAGCTTCGCCGACCCGTGTTGTTAGTTACACGGCCGAACACACAGCTCACACTACACGACATGTTCTCTATGCACACAACGTGTACATGAAAGGATTACACCGACCCATGTTTGTTAGTTACACAACTGAATCCCCGGTCGGACTACACGGCGTGTTACATAGTGGACATGGCATGTATGTCTTAAGGTTTCCCCCTCCTGTGTTGTTAGTTACACGGTGGACACCAGGTCAACACTACACGATGTGTTCAGAAGCTACACGACGTGTTCTCCACAAGCTCATCCCTTCCTCATTTCACCGCCCACATGGTTTGTGACACAGGAAGAGACTACACGGTGTGTACTCAGGGTACACAGTGTGTACTCAAAAAGTATATTTTTCATCCCGAACAGAAGACCATACACGGCGTGCATAAGGTACTACAGGGTGTGTATACTGGTTTTCTAGATAGTTTTCCTCAGAAATATCCCTGGAACCCAGAAATCACTGCAAAACCACACGTAAGTGTCAAATTCAGATCCGTAAGGGCCCATACTCCCCACGAATCAATGTTTGACATCTTATCTGTGTTATAACAAAATAAACAATTAACAATACACCAAATTACCGTCAATGAGGGCCCATACTCCCCCAAAAACCTAATTTTGGCATCCATTCCATCAACAACATATACAGAAATACCCTATCACAAAGCAGGTATTTATCAAGCAGCTATCACAACAACATGCTTTTCCAGCACAATAACTATCACAACAACAAGCAATTTCTATTACACCTACATAGCATGGAACTATGCATGGAATGTGATTTCTAGCATGTGCCTACATGATGTATGAGATGGAATACCCTCATATCATCGGGTTGCAACTAAATAGAACCCATTAATAAAATATAAACAGCACAATCCAAGTGCGTCACCCAACGGTGAAATCATATCAACTGTAAATTGAAAAATCATTACAATTGCAATATGAGGTAAATTACCTATTCCCTGTACATGGGTTAGCTATTCCTGGGAACAACTTATTAACAACTACTATTCCCATTCTATCCATGAATAAGTATCCAAATAGTAAGTCAAAGACACACCCTTTGATACCACTTTGTAAAGTCCTGGATCCAGGTGCCACTCAATGGGTGCCCTGAACCCAGTTTGCCACATGACCTCAAGCGCATTTCCCCAAACAACAGAGGCTGCTGACTAGGAGCGAGGGCCCAGGTCTGATAGTGTGGAAACTATGACCTCATTTATCAAAGTGGAGCACAATGGAATGAAATAAAACATACAACAACATCGTAAGCAGCAAACCATACACAACTGAAATAAACAACTGCAGTAGGTATAACCAACCAGTATATAATAATGGTACGACATGCCTTAAATTCTAGGAAAACAGCCAGAACATGTCACACAACAATATAGTACAGTACACGTACAGAAAAGAAAAACAGAACAAAACAACCAGTAGCATCGCGAGGCTCAGCCCGGTCCCATGCTCCCCTACTCCTCAATAGCAATCAAGTACCTGTATAAGGACCCTTGCCCTTTTCTAAAGCTGCAGTGATGTAATCAGTTTTTTCCAATAAGCATGCCCCAAACAGGGTTTGAAAAATGAATCCTAGTAGGCACCCACCAAAGGCCCGTTCTCAACTGTGTGTAAACATGCAGCAGTGTTCAGTAGTAAATGAAATAAACTAATTAGTACTCAAAAGTAACTAACTTAACCAGTTATATTTCCATTTTAATTATTCATTTAACCATTTAAGGATAAGAAACCTCCACAGTGAAGTTCTAAATAAGCAGTCAGCGTCCTCAGACAAACAAAACCTCACCCTCGGGAAACCAGAATCCAACCCACAAGTATTTCCCTCAGGCGTAACAGAAATTTCCCTCAGGCATAGGAAGTGTCACCCTCAGGCAAAGAAGTCAAGCCCTCAGGTACGAAAGGTTTCCCTCAGGCAAAATAGAACGTTACCCTCAGGCTAATACAGTCACGCCCTCAGGCTATAGCAAAACACTTCCCTCAAGCATAAGTAATCGGGCCTTGCCGAACATATAAAAATGAAATTTACATAAAATTCCTCTCAAGGAAAAAGTAATTCACAATTTAAACAAGGAATACCCTCTAGTATCCTGTCCAAATGACTAAAAAGAGGAACGCACCCCTCCAGATGGTCCTGGATCCGAGCTGCGATCCCAAATAGCATTTTAATAGCACATTTAATTACCTATACAATTATAGGTATTTAAAATAGCCATGGACACAGCCACACGACACCCCAAATATGGGTTCGTAGCTCAAAAACACACAACACGCACAACAATTGGAAAAAAATAACACCAATCCATCTTCCATTAACACCCACAAATGATATACGCGAACGACGATCCTTGATTCTTCCTAGAACGACATAGATCTGAGGTGAAAATAAACCTTGTTCAAACGTAAATAACTTCACTACAGGGAAGAATTGGTAAGAACTACTCTAGGAGAAGGGAGATATCACCCGTGCGGTTCCAGGGAGATCGACGGTGAAGAAAAAGGATTCCCGATGTGCGCCCGACAGATCTCCAACGCTCCAGCCTCCCTCTTCTGCTCCTTCTTCTCGTTCTAAGACTTCCCTGTGAACAGGGGAGGCTACTGCCCAATTTAAGAGAAAAAACAAAGTACACGGTGTTCACTTCCAAGTACACGACATGTACTTTCTATTTTTTAACTGTTCCTTTGGCGGTTTCCCGCTAGCGTGGCACTTCTCATCTGCCGACATGACTACACAACATGTCTTCTAGAGTACACGACGTGTGATTTTGCACAGATGGCCACAACCATACTATTTTCCTACCAACTGAATACACGGTGTGTAAAGGAACACTATACGATGTGTAGTCAGTTTCTACACCCTTCATCGCCGACAGAGCCACACACCCTGTGTACTCATCCCACATGGCCAAAAGTATACGACATGTGGAAAAAGTACACTTTAGGTACTTCCAAAATTTAGGACTTTTCCCCATTTTTCTTATTTTTTGAAAAACACATAAGGAAAAGAGAAAAGAATAAACCCATACCTCAAAACTAATAATCGAGTTCTTACACCGCTAAGACCATTACCTACTACTGGTGACCCATTTCCACCTCGTTCTCTTCTTGGACCGGCCCTACTAGCCACATGCTGCCCTCGCTGCTAGCCACACCACCTGTAGCCTACCTTTCACCATGGCCTTATGCCGTCATAAGATGCTGCCTCTCCTAAATTGTACCACGCTTACATCACACATCCTCTATGCCATTTTGGGGTAAAATACTTTGATCTCAAATCATTTCTCCATCAATCAAGGGTGAAATGGACGTTCATTCGGATATGGGCTTCATTAGAGAAGAACACATAAAGAACCCAATTTATTGAGGGGGAGAGATAAAGCACATGAATTCCCAACAAAAGGGTCTTGGAATTGTTTATTTCAGCATTGATATTTTATATTTATATGGTTTAATGAAGAAAAACAACATATAATTACAAATATCTATCTACTCATTTTAAACCTCGCAATAATTATCCATCATGAGTGAATGATGGAACTTTGGATAAGCCTATTCCTTGGTTGGTCTACGTTCATCATCTAATCTTTGAGGGGAAGATGAAATAGTAAGGATATCAATATTCTACCTCATGGTTGGATTAGTCACTGACAAATAATGGAGTTCTGTGGCATCATTGATACTTGATCCGCAGCTATTCGTCATCGTTTATCAAAGATATTTCCATCTCTTTACATAGGGGAATTCTAGGGTTATGAAGATAACCATTAATTTCAATGAAATTTATTATTTAAAAGGAATACTTCTATTGCATCATCGTGTAACATTAAATAAAATAAACATGATTTATTTTATTTATTAAAGTATGAAATCTATTCTTTACAGTCGAACCACGTCGGTCGATGTTAGGAACCACTTAAGTTAAAATTTCTACTCTGAACGAAACTATGCACTCATATATTTTATCTGGGAACCCATTTAAGAGTTATTCTACTTTTTCTAGAACATTTTCTTGTGCACTATTAAAAACAGAATATTTTTCAATGAATTATTTCAGGAACACTAGGCCATGGAATCATACGTTGTCTCAGTACCTAGTCTTATAATTTTGAACATTGATTTATAAAAATAAAACTAAATAAAATATGATTCATTACAGTTGATTATTTGGGCTGTGTTGGGGTCATATTCTATGGTAATGTATTTGTGTGGTGATGATGTTGTGTGATATGTTTTTTTGGATTTTTTGTTTTTTTGTTTGTATGGTTGTAGAATTTGGGGTATGATGAGATATATGAGGGGTATCTCTCATGATGGTTTTTTGAACCCTTTATTTTCTGGGGTTTTATTCGATTCTTTTAATTATAATCTTTTGATAGGTATTTTATGTAATTTCCCAAGAATTACCAAGCTATTAATTTTCTATTTTGGCTATTGGATGTGTTCTAGAGGAGTGTTGAGGGGGATAATTGGTGGTTTATGGCGATGTAGTGTTAATGATGGATCTTCTCATCTAGAATTAATTTCATGATATTTATAGGTATTTCAATGATTTTGTAGATTATTAGATTTATGGAAATTTTTTAGATATTGAATAATTCATGAAAAATACTAATTTTATTAAATTTATTCACAGTCATTATTCAAATCTTGCTGAGGTGACTAGAATTATAATGGATTTTTTTGGAAAAAATCAATGAAATATATATAGTGAATGGTATTCCCCCATGTTATAATGTTGCGTTCTTGTTTTGAAATCGGAATTTTGGATGAACCCCTCTTTATTTTGACATACCAATTTTCTCCTACATTTTGGAAGAACCTTAAGTGACTCTAAGAGGATATATATCCACTTCATCTTAAATTGGTCCATAGGTTATGGAATAGTCCCATTATAAATCCATAGTGTGTTCTTCTCTCTCCCCTAGTGTTTTTCTTCTATTATTTTTGGGAGATCCACTACAGTGGTGTAATACTTCCTTGGTATGTGAGTATGATATCCGTTCTGAAAAATATTGATATTGTGTAGGGTGATCAGTGATCCCATGGTTTACTGGAGGTTTTCTTGAAATTTTTCTTCACCCTATGGTGCGTAGTGAGATCAAAATGCATCTTTTAGTTACAAAATCACTTGTTTATCCCTTATTTTATCATATGTGAGGATTTTCCTATTTCATTTCTATTGAGTAAGGGTGTTATGGATTAATTAATGACAAAGAGTTGGAAAATTGAAAATTAAGGGAGATAGATAATGATTGGTTTTCATTAATTGCTTTTATGTAATAGGGATATTTTGATTTTATGGAATGAATGTCTCACTGAATATTCATTCCATTGGAGGAATTTTTTTATGTTGGTTTGATATGTGTTTTGGAGTCCCTGTTGTATTGTCTTTCTAATATCACCTTATAATGGAAATTGGTTGACCAATTATATTTGGTAAATAATATGGTTTCCCTTATATTTATTTCTTATTTTATAACACCCCATAAATAATGTAAAATGATATAAAATCTCCTTTTTTAGATATGTGAAATTATATTTGATGTCTTCAGATATGTGGCCATGCTGATGTATGATGATGTGTGGTTAAGATGTGGTATGGGGTGATTTGTGGTTTCTTTTTCCAAGATTTTTTATGGAGAGGTGGTGGTATTATTTTTCTTTCTTTATGGTGTTTTGGAGATGCTTTTTTATTTAATTTTGGTGAGCTTTAGGGATTTTATGACTACCAATTCATTTTTTGGAGTAATATTGATTGTGTGTTGGTTCATTCATTTAGGGTAGTGGGATGACGATTTGTTTTTTAAGCTTTTGGTATAGTGTGGTGATGATTTTTTAGCTATTATTTTTATAAGATGAGGTGGTGGTTTTTTGTGGTGTTTGTGGGGAATTGAGGTGATGGTTTTATGGGAATGATGAACTACTTGTGATGTATTGTTTAATTATTCTAGAAGCTCAGGTATTGAGTTAATAAAAAGTTAATAATGTTTTAAATGGTTGGGATTTTGTTTTATTAATGGGATAGAAAAAACTAAAGAATTAATAAATTATGTGATTTGTGTTGAAATAAGGTAGTTGGTCCTAAGGAAATGAATGGGATGGATAACGAAATTCGATAGTGGAGTGTGATGTGGCTTGTGGCTTGTGATTAGTGTGGTGTAATGAATTTGTTATTGGTAGTGAAAGTGGAGATGTTTTGAGTTTGTTAGTCATTTTCCCCATACATTGGTCTTATGTTTGTATATAAGATGATATTTATTTTATAATCTGTGTAATTTTTTATAAACACCCCAACCACATCGAGCACTATCTGAAGAAACCTAAATTTTCACTTGGGGGAGTTTTCCCTAACAACTCAATTTCTAGGATGGAATGATGGAAACTTTATCATTCCATATATTTCTCTTGAAGTTGATTATACAAAAAAATGTTATGATGGTCAGAGGTTAGTTAGATCAATAGGTTAAGTCCCCGGTGTCTTCAGGTCATATGTGATGTAACACCCCAAGCTTTCACGATACGCTTCTCTTTGAATAATACAGTAGTGTGTGTAGTACGCAACTTTGAGTTCTAACACACACCACAACCAATCAAACTAGCGGTTATGAATAGAAATACCCACTTTCTGAAATTTTATAAATTTTAACATTCAAAATGGACTTCATTTTTGGATTCAGAATATCGAAATTAGCTTAGGGTGAATTTTTTGGTACTTTTTTGATAACTTTTATATTTTGATGAATAGTGAAAATTAATAAATTTTAATTAAAAACAAATTTTTTAATGGAAATAGTTAGTAGTGATAAATTATGAATTTGAGTTTTTTTAATTATATTTTGAATATATTTTTATCATTTAATACAATGTTTGTCATTGAATGTAATTTCACATTTAAACCGGACAAAAACAAGTTTCAATCTTTTGATAGTTATTATTTCATAAAAACGCGTTTTATGTTTTGACAGAGGGAATTAATTTTAAATTAATTTTTGCCACTTATGTGTTTTGAATTTTGAAAAATTGATTCCATATTTGGAATCAGGATGTCCAAATTGTGTAAATAGGAAACTCTTATTTTTAGACATTTTGAATAATTATTTCAGTAAATATTTTATTTACCATGGTTAAAGGTTAAATCCAGTAAATAAGGGTAAAAATATAATATTATAATAATATTAATTTACCCTAAAACGTGTCCCAACCCTATTGGTTGATAAATGTCTGACCATGGGCATCTTTGTGACGATTTTGGGACCCCATGGATCCACTTGTAAGTGATAATGACACTTTATATTAATTAAGTTAAAGTAAATAAAAAAATGACATAAGCATATATATTTTAGCAAAAAATTTTTTACATAGGGTTATATATGTTATATAAAAATATTTCATAGATAATGGTATTTTATTTATAATTTTTAGACATTTAATAATTAAATTTGTTTATGACACAATAATGATGCATTATTTTCCTTATTAATGAAAGAATCAAATAATTGGTATTATAAATGTCAAAATAAATATAATTTGAATGTTTTGATGACATCCAAGAATTTTATTAGATAATATGACATATTAGGATGGCTTAAATTTATTTATTTCTGAATAATAAAGTTTTTAAGACTTTAACAAAAATGAATTGTTGAATAGTGTCAAAATTGACATGAAAGAGTTTTTAAAAAAAATATTATATTATTAATTGATACCCTATTCCTAAAAATATAAGGATCAGGAAAAGGACTTATATAATTATATGTGTATTATTAATGGACCACTTGGGGGTCTCTTTGAAGTTCATAGTGGTTTATTGACTATATAATATAAAAATCCAAAGAGACATGGTAAATGTCAAACTATTTAACTAAGAGTTAAAACTAAAAGATAAGGTTAATAAAGTGACCCATACCTGTCTAAAACATATTGGTTGAGTTTTTTTATACCCATTCCCACCTTAGACTCTAAATATTTCAGTTTGGAGCCATTAGAAATAGAATATGAATTTATTATAAAATAATATTTATAGCTTTTCCTAAGGTGCCCCTCACCCCTCTAATAAAAAGGAACTACCCCTTCTCAAAAATTCATACCCTCAAAAAATTTTGGTTCGGCCAAACACTGACAAAATATTCTCTAAACATCCCACACTTTAACTTATAGGCCTTATTTTGATCATAAATCCAACCTAAGGATCGCATTTTATCAAATCAAAAGGAAGAACCGGAAAAAGAGGTAATGTTTTCACTGCCCTCTTTCAAGTTTCTTTCTTCTTCCACTTTTTTGTTCTTTGTTATTTCCATTATAAAACAATAATTCCAGTATATTCTATATACTGTGATGTTATTATAAATATGGTACAACCATATTCAGTATTCTATCCATCTCTTGAATGACATGTCACCATACGTGCGTGCGTACAGCTTACCGTCTCCACATCATGGTGTAATTGTTATTCAATAAATTATTATTTGAATGGGTATAATAATGATGTGTAATTCATGTAAATAATAAATATAACATGAAAATTAGTCTTTATATATATGATACACCATCCAATTATATATTATTTTAATATCAAAAGAATGATATTAGCGCTCATGCGTACATACAGACTACCGTCTTCACGAACGCGATGAGATTCATTCCCCATCGTATCCATGCAAGTATAATTATCATTTGATTATTAAAAATTATGTTTAAGGACTTGATACCATTCTGTATATGAATAATATATAACCTATCCATAACAAACACGAATTTTGGAACAAAACATATAAAATAAAATGAGTAAGTTAACACCCGAAACGACGATAATACTAAGATATTATTAACAAAGAAATGTTAAAAGATAATATATGATATCATATTAATGTATATGATTCTTGTATAATTTAATAAAAATTATTTCACCATTATACAGGAGGTCAACCTACCCTCAACTAAGTAAAAGTACAAGTTAAGGGTTTATTTCACAATCTCTTCATTATCCGAGGTGTTTTATACATAATTATCTACTAGGACCTCTTTATCATCCACATCCATTTTTCTTAAAAATGTATTTCAAAACATTCTTACTATTTTACAGAATATGAGTTAAAGTCATTTATAACCTTGTTTTACTTTTTATAAGAGGTTTATAAAGGAATCTTTCCGTCATTTTCCAAACAAGGTCCTTTTTAACCTTTTCAACAGAATTAAGGTAACAATGTCTTTTTTTTACTTATACAACAGGTGCGACTATTTTCCACCATTATAAAATCGTCGAAGCTTCCCTTAAAATATTATAAGAATAATTTCAAATTTAATGTTTTATTTGATAATTATGTGACTTTTAAATGATTTTAAAATTCATATTTTAAGATTTTGTGGAAGGTACTATTTATCAACATCTGTATTTTAAATGTTTTAAAGATTTATCTTTCTAAATATTTTTAATTAATGTAAATGTTTTCAAAATGATTTTAAATATTTATTTATATGGAATAGAATGTTTTTAAATGATATTTATTTTCAAAAGTTTAAAAGTTGTATGGGTTGCTTTGATTCAAAAATCTCTTTTAAATTACTTCCTTTATAAATGTGTGACTTTTATATGATTTAAAAAAAGAGATATTCCTCTCAAATAGTTTTGATTTCATCTATGTCTTCATCCTTTGATGGATTGTAATCTTATATGAAGTTGATTTATTATGATACAAAACTTCTATATTTTATTGAAGGTTTTGTGATATGTTTGACTATGTATGTGTTATTTTTATACCATTCATGGTTTATGGATAAAGTATTGAAATTTCGTATGCTAGTATTAATAAAAATGCTTATGTTATGTTAAAACTTGTTCATATGAGTAATCCATTGGACTTAGTTAGTGATGGGTGGATCCCTCTATATCTTCTTGATGCATCGGTAGGTCTCATTAGACAAACTAATGTCTTGGCACAAGGCCTTGACAAAATCTTATTTATAGTCTTTGCACAAGGCCTTGACTATGTGGTTATGATAATCTAGAATTATGCATTCCATCATTATGAACGTGGTTATTGATATTGCATGTGATTATTAAACTAGTAGAATATCCATGTGAATAAGTAAATTGAATTATTTCAATTTATTTTTGTCATGTTATGATGAAGTTCAAGTTTTAAAGGCTTTTGTTTTAGTTATACATTGCCTTAAATGTTTGTGTTTATTTATGAAAGTTTCCACTATATTGTTATCCTTACAGAGCATCTAAGCTCATTCCTTTAAATGTTTTATTTTTCCCATGATGTGAAGAAGTATTTTATGAATGACCTACAGGTATAGTATGAGGGAATATGAAGACAATATTTTGTTGTAGTTTTTCCCTTTATTATGTAATGTAATACTTATTAATGTATCTACTGTTTCTAAGGCTACTAAACTAATTGGTATTTTGAGACATGATCTTTTGTGATCATTACAATGTTATGTAATTATGCACTGACTATGGGTAACTGGTGTCGGGGAGTCACAATTGGTATCATAAAAAGTTTAGTACAATCCTTGGGTGCAATATTTTTAAAAACTCTGATTAGAGCAGATATACCTAAGATGAACATTGATGATTAGTATAGAAGAACTTCCAAGAATATTGGTATTTTTGAGATTTTGTGAGTTTTCCGAGCAATAAATCCATGTCTGGATACGGGCAGGTAGAGGCGGCTCTGTCACAGATGTACCTAGGGGTAAAACCCAAAAACACCGCTTTGAGCTAGACTGGAATGGGAACTGGTGCACGACAACGGACTATGCTGCACTTTTGGTTATGATACTCCCCGGGGATATGCTTAGGATAATTCTCATTTTTTAAAAAAACCATTATGAAGGATTTTTTAGTATATTCTTCTTCAAAGAAAACATTTTAAGGATTGTGGATTATATCCATAAACAATTCAATTTATGTTAGGTATTTTACAAGTTTTTAATTATTCATTGCAATTCATAAACTGACCTAGTGTATGCCATTGTATAGAAATGGTTCCCAGTAGAGGGAATGTGAACTCCCACAATATGTATGATACTAAGAGTAAGAAGGATCATATATTTAACGGTATTAAGCCATCATTAAGAAGGGAAATAGTATCCCATGTTTTCTCAACATATGAAGAAATAATATCATGTGTTAATAAGATAAGTAAAGAATTCTATGAGTCATGTGGCATTGAAGGAAAGCAATATAAGAAAAGGATGGAAGAGAGAAATATGGATGATGAGAAGAGGGAAAAGAAGAATTTTCCCATATATGATAAATGTGGTATGAAACACCCTAGAACATGCCTGAAGAGAATGGTAGTTTGTTATAAGTGTGGAGAAAAGGGACACCATGTACGTGAATGTAAGGGTAAGAAAAAGGATTCAAATGTACAATGCTTCATCTGCAATGAGTTGGGATACTATGCAAACCAATTTTTGAAACGTCAATGTATTCCCCAAATGATTCTACTGGATAATAATAATGTTATGATACTACCATAGATGAGGATGAATGATTAGAGTTCTTATGTTGTTATTAAAGAATTATGTCATTTGAGTGTTGTATCAATCTTGTACTGGTTATAATAATTATGGTGTATATAAGGATTGTACTGTTGTACTATTTCATTAAGGACTTGAGATTGTGTGGAACCAAGAAAAGTGACTCAATAGAAGGTAAAATTTTTGGAAAATATATGATGAGAGAAGGATAAACTATAATATGGTTCTGATACCAAGATAGTGATTTTGGAATAATACATGATTGATTTAGATAAACTATATTGGATATTCTTGACTACCATGAAATTGATTAATGATTTGTATATTCCATCATTGTTTGAGTTTACAACATTTTTGGATAGAAGGAGTATATCCAGTATTCTATAAAGAATAAGGGATCATGAATAAAATAAATAAGGTTTTATGGTAATTCAGGATGTTGCAGTGTTTTAAAAGAATACATGATGAAGGTGTTCACATATTATTACGCGGAAAAAAGGATCTTCATTGTGTTTACCTTCCTTATAAATTTGTACTGTGAGTTTGGATAGAAGTATTTTGGATAAGTCTAAAGGTTGATATGGATTAATATTGAGATTGGATACTATTGTTAATGTTATTTTTGGATTTTTATAAAAAGAAAAACACACAGACCATGTGACAACCCATCACATCAGACAAAGTTACGGGAATCAAACCCACAACCATAGTGCGATTTGGATTTATCGCCAACCAATGGACTATGTGAAGTCCCTGGATTGTATAATGTAGTTTTTTAAAAGTGTCTGGTAGATGAATTATAAATTAATTTTTTTGGATCCCTATATTATTAGGATAAATAGAATATATTTTTTACGTCCTATAGTATTTTAGAGTGAAAGATGAGTTTGTGGAAGAAATTAATTAAAGGATGGTACTCTACTTAACAAGTACACTTTTTTTCTTTTCTTTTCCTATGAAGAAATAAATTCTTAAACTTTAGGTAAGGAATCTTAAAACAAATTTTTTTTATCCTAATACATTACGTTTTGTTGAACCGATGATATTTTAAATCATCATAGATTGGTGGCTTTGAGGCCCACAATTCTACAATGTTTTGTGATTGATGACCTCAATCACTCCCTATAAATATTTAAATTTTTTGTGAAATTATGTGTATTTAATTTCCACCAATGTTCTTTTAATCAAGATCATAATTTGGTGGTTACTTTTTTATTCCCCTTTTCCTCTTATTAAGTCTAAATTTTATTAACTCAATTTACGATGTGGGTTTTCCCACAAAGATATTTTATATTTTCAAACTTTCATTTTTGAAGAAAAAATTAAAATTGAAATGACACAATTTATTGATGGAGGGGAGAATGTTACACCCCAATCTTTCAAGGTATGTTTCTCTTTGAATAATACAATAGCATGTGTTGTACACAACTTCGAGTTCTAACACACACCACAACCAATCAAACTTGTAGTTAGGAATAGTAATATGCACTTTTTGAAAATTTATAAATTTTATCTTTCAAAATTGACTTCATTTTTGGATTCGAAATATCGAAATTAGATTAGGGTAAAATTCTGGTACTTTTCAGATAACTTTCATATTTTGATGAATAGTGAAAATTATTAAATTTTAATTTAACAGAACTTTTTTAATTGAAATAGTTAGTAGTGATAAATTATGATTTTGAGTGGTTTTATAGTATATTTATAATATATTTTTACCATTTAATACAATTTTGGTCATTGGACTTAATTTCACACTTAAACAGGACATAAACAAGTGTCAATCTATAGATGGTTATTATTTCTTAAGAATATGCTTTTTGTTTTGACAATGGGAATTAATTTTAAATTAATTTCTTCCACTTCTATGTTTTGTATTTGGAAAAATGGATTCCATATTTGGAATCAGGATTTCCAAATTGTGTAAATAGGTAACTATTATTTGTAGACATTTTGAATAATTACATTAGTAAATATTTTATTTACCATGGTTAAAGGGTAAATCTGGTAAATAAGGGTCAGAAAATAATATTATAATAATATTAATTTACCCTAAAACGTGTCCTAACCCTATTTATTGGTACATGTCCAACCATGTTATTCTTTGGGTCGATTTTGGGACCACATGGATCCACATGTAAGTGATAATGACACTATGTATTAATTAAGTTAAAGTAAATACAAAAATGACATAAGTGTATATCTTTTAGAAAAACAATTTTTACATTGGGTTATATATATTATTATTTAGACAATAAATATTCTTTATAAAGATAAAACTATTTCACACATAATGGTATTTTATTTATAATTTTTATAAATTTAATAATTAAATTTGTTTATGACACAATAATGATGTAGTATTTTCCTTATTAATGAAAGAATAAAATAATTGGTATTATAAATGTTAAAATAAATATAATTTGAAATTTTTTAGGACATCCACGAATTTTATTTGTTTATATGACATGTTAGTATTGGTAAAATGAATTTCAGTTGAATTAATAATTTTTTTAATACTTTAACAAAAACTAATTTATTGAATAGTGTCAAAATTGACATAAATGAGTTTTTAAAACAAATATTATATTATTAATTGATATTCTATTTATAAAAATTTGTGGTTCGTCCAAAGGACTTATATAATGATAGGTGTAATATTAATGGACCACTTTGGGGTTGCACGGAATTTTATAGTATGTTTATTGACTATATAATATAAAAATCCAAAGAGACATGGTAAATGTCAAACTGTTTAACTAAGAGTTAAAACTAAAAGATAAGGTTAATAATGTGACCCAAACCTATCTAAAACCTATTGGTTGAGTTGTTTTCGACTCATCCAAACTTTAGACTAGCAATAAATCAGTTTTGAGTCATTAAAAACTTAATATGAATTTATTATAAAATAATATTTTCAGCTTTTCCTAAGGTGCCCCTCACCACTCTTATAAAAGGGCACTACCCCTTCTCTCAAATTCATACCCTCAAAGCCTTTTTTTTCGGTCTAACCCTGACCAAATATTCTCTAAACTTCCTAAAATTAAACCTAGAGGCCTTAGTTGGATCATAAATCTAACCTATGGATCCTTTTTGATCAAATCAAAAGGAAGAACCCGAAGAAGATGTAATGTTTTCACCACCTTCTTTCAAATTCCTTTCTTCTTCCACTTCTTCTTTCTTTGTTATTTACATTATAAAATAATAACTAAAATATATTATATATACCGTGATGTTATTAAAAATATGGTACAACCATATTCAGTATTTTATCCATCCCTTGAATGACATGTCACCATATGTGCATACGTACGGCTTACCCTCTCCACGTCGTGGTGTAATTGTTATTCAATAAATTATTATTTGGATGGGTATAATAATGATATGTAATTAATGTAAATAATTAATATAACATTATAATGATTCTTTATATATGATATTCCATCCAATTATATATTATTTTAATATCAAAAGAATGATATTATCGCTCGTGCGTACGTACGGACTATCTTCTCCACGAACGCGATGAGATTCATTCCCCATCGTATCCACGCAAGTCTAATTCTCATTTGGTGATTAAAAATGATTTTTAAGGACTTTGTATCATTCTGTATGAGAATAATATATAACTTATCCATAACAAACACGACTTATGTAACAAAACATATAAAAGAAAACTAGTAAGTTAACACCTGAAACGACGATAATACTAAGATATTACTATCAAATCAATGTTAAAAGATCATTTATGATATAATATTAATGTATATGATTCTTGAATAATTTAATAACAATTATTTCACCATTATAAATGAGGTTAATCTACCCTCGATTAAGGAATAGTACAAGGTAAGGGTTTATTTCACAATCCCTTATCAGATGTTGTTTATAAGTAATTATCTACTGGGATCTCTTTATCATCCACATTCATGTTTCATAAAAATTTATTTCAAAACATTCTTACTATTTTACAGAAAATGGGTCAAAGTCATTTATTACCTTGTTTGAATTTTTATAAATAAATCTTTCTGTTGTTTTACAAACAAGGTTCATTTTAACCTTTTCAACAAAATTAAGGTAAGAATGTGTTTTTTTTAAATTATATGGTGGGTGCGACTATTTTCCACTGTTATAAAATCTTCTAGTCCTACCTTACATGATTAAAAGAATATGTTGAAAGTAAATGTTTTATATTATAATTATGTGACTTTTTAATTATTTCAAAATGAATATTTTTAAAATTTGTGAAATGTACTCTTTATTAAGATTAGAATTTTAAATGTTTTAAAGATTTATCTTTCAAAATCTTTTTAATTAATTTAAATGTTTTCAAAATGATTTTAAAAATTTATTTATATGGAAAACAATGTTTTTAAATGATATTTATTTTCAAAAGTTTCAATGTGGTATGGGCCGCTTTGATTCAAAAATCCCTTTTATATTACTTCCCTTATAAATTTGTGACTTTTATATGATTTAAAAAAGAGATATTCCTCTCAAATAGTTTTGATTTCATCTATGTATTCATACTTTGATGGATTTTAAGCTTATTTGAAGTTGATTTATTATGATACAAAACTTCCATATTTTATTAAAGGTTTTGTGATATGTTTGACTATGGATGTGTTATTTTTATACCATTCATGGTTTATGGATAAAGTATTGAAATTTCGTATGCTAGTATTAATAAAAATGCTTATGTTATGTTAAAACTTGTTCATATGAGTAATCCATTGGACTTAGTTAGTGATGGGTGGATCCCTCTATATCTTTTTGATGCATCGGTAGGTCTCATTAGACAAACTAGCGTCTTGGCATAAGGCCTTGACAAAATCTTATTTATAGTCTTGGCACGAGGCCTTGACTCTGTGGTTATGATAATCTAGCATTATGCATTCCATAATTATGAACGTGGTTATTGATATTGCATGTGATTATTCAACTAGTAGAATATCCATGTGAATAAGTAAATTTCATTATTTCAATTTATTTTTGTCATGTTATGATGAAGTTCAAGTTTTAAAGGCTTTTGTTTTAGTTATACATTGCCTTAAGTGTTTGTGTTTATTTATGAAAGTTTCCACTATATTGTTATCCTTACAGAGCATCTGAGATCCCGCCTTTAAATGTTTTATTTTTCCCATGACGTGAAGAAGTATTTTATTAATTACCTACAAGTATAGTATGACGGAATATGAAGACAATATTTTGTTGTAGTTTTTCCCTTTATTATGTAATGTAATACTTATGAATGCATCTACTGTTTCCAAGGCTACTAAATTAATTGGTATTTTGAGACATGATCTTTTGGGATCATTCTAATGTTATGTAATTATGCACCGACTCTGGGTAACTGGTGTCGGGGAGTTACAATTGGTATCAGAGGAATTTTAGTACAATCCTTGGGTGCTATATTTTGAAAAACTCTGATTATATCACATATACCTAAGATGAACATTGAGGATTAGTATAGAAGAACTTCCATGAATTTTGGTATTTGAGAGATTTTGTGAGTTTTCCGAGCAATAAATCCATGTCTGGATACAAGAAGGTAGAGGCGGCTCTATCACAGATGTACCTAGGGGTAAAACCTGAAAACACTGCTTTGAGATAGACTGGAACGGGAACTGGTGCACGACAACGGACCATGCTACACTTTTGGTTATGACACTCCCCAAGGATATGCTTAAGATAATTCTCATTTTTTTACAAACCATTATGAAGGATTTTTGAGTATATTCTTCTTCAAAGAAAACATTTTAAGGATTGTGTATTATATCCATAAACTATTCAATTTATGTTAGGAATTTTACATGTTTTTAATTATTCATTGCAATTCATAAACTGACCTAGTGTATTCCATTGTATAGAAATGGTTCCCAGTAGAGGGAATGTGAACTCCCGCAATATGTATGATCCGAAGAGTAAGAAGGATCATATATTTAACGGTATTAAGCCATCATTATGAAGGGAAATAGTATCCCATGTTTTCTCAACATATGAAGAAATAGGATCATGTGTTAATAAGATAAGTAAATAATTCTCTGAGTCATGTGGCATTGATGGAAAGCAAGAGAAGAAAAGGATGGAAGAGAGAAATATGGATAATGGGAAGAGGGAAAATAAGAATTTTCCCATATATGATAAATGTGGTAAGAAACACCCTGGAACATGCCTGAAGGGAATGAGAGTTTGTTATAAGTGTGGAGAAAAGGGAAACCATGTACGTGAATGTAAGGGTATAAAAAAGGATTCAAATGTACAATGCTTCATCTACAAGGAGTTGGAACACTACAAAAACCAATGTTCAAAACATCAATGTATTCCCCAAATGATTCTATTGGATAATAATAAAGTTATGATACTACCACAGATGAGGATGAATGATTAGAGTTCTTATGTTGTTATTAAAGAATTATGTCATTTGAGTGTTGTATCAATCTTGTACTGGTTAAAATAATTATGGAGTATATAAGGATTTTACTGTAGTACTATTTCATTAAGGACTTGAGATTGTGTGGAACCAAGAAAAGTGACTCAATAGCAGGTTAATTTTTTTGAAAATATATGATGAGAGAAGGATAAACCATAATATGGTTATGATACCAAGACAATGATTTTGGAATAATAAATGATTTATTTAGATAAACTATATTGGATATTCTTTACTACCAAGAAATTGATTAATGATTTATATATTACATCATTGTTTGAGTTTACATCATTTTTGGATAGAAGGAGTATATCCAGTATTCTATAAAGAATAAGGGATCATGAATACAATCAATAATGTTTTATGGTAATTTAGGATGTTGCAGTGTTTTAAAAGAATACATGATGAAGGTGTTCACATATTATTACGCGGAAAAAAATATCTTCATTGTGATTACCTTCCTTATAAATTTGTACTATGAGTTTGGATAGAAGTATTTTGGATAAGTCTAAAGGTTGATATGGATTAAGATTGAGATTGGATACTATTGTTAATGTTATTTTTGGATTTTTATAAAAAGAAAAACACGCAGACCGTGTGATAACCCATCGCATCAGATAAAGCTACGGTAATCAAACCCACAACCATAGTGCAATTTGGATTTATCGCCTACCAATGGACAACGTGAAGTCCCTGGATTGTATAATGTAGTTTCTTTTTTTAAAAGGGTCTGGTAGATGAATTATAAATTCAATTTTTTTGGATCCCTATATGATTAGGATAAGTAGAATATATTTTTTAAGTTCTATAATCTTTTAGAGTGAAAGATGAGTTTGTGGTAGAAATTAATTAAAGAATGGTACTCTTCTTAACAAATACACTTTTTTTTCATTTCTTTTCCTATGAAGAAATAAATTCTTAAACTTTAGGTAAGGAATCTTAAAACAAAAAATGTTTTATCCTAATACCTTACGTTTTGTTGAACCGATGGTATTTTAAATCATCATAGATTAGTGGATTTGAGGCCCACAATTCTACAATTTTTTGTGATTGATGACCTCAATAACTCCCTATAAATATTTACATTTTTTGTGAAATTATGTGTCTTTAATTTCCACCAATGTTATTTTAATCAAGATCATAATTTGGTGGTTACTTTTTTATTCCCCTTTTCCTCTTATTAAGTCTAAATTTTTTTAACTCAATTTACGATGTGGGTTTTCCCACAAAGATATTTTCTTTTTTCAACCTTTCATTTTTGAAGAACAAATTAAAATTGAAATGACACAATTTATTGATGGAGGGGAGAATGTTACACCCCAAGCTTTCACGGTATTCTTCTCTTTGAATAATACAATAGCATGTGTTGTACATAACTTCGAGTTCTAACACACACCACAACCAATCAAACTAGCAGTTAGGAATAGTAATACCCACTTTTTGAAAATTTATAAATTTTATCTTTCAAAATTGACTTCATTTTTGGATTCTAAATATCTAAATTAGATTAGGGTAAAATTCTGGTACTTTTCTGATAACTTTCATATTTTGATGAATAGTGAAAATTATTAAATTTTAATTAAAAACAACTTTTTAATTGAAATACTTAGTAGTGATAAATTATGAATTTGAGTGGTTTTATAGTATATTTATAATATATTTTTACCATTTAATATAACTTTGGTAATTGGACTTAATTTCACACTTAAACAGGACATAAACAAGTGTCAATCTTTTGATGGTTATTATTTCTTAAAAATACGCTTTTTGTTTTGACAACGGGAATTAATTTTAAATTAATTTCTTCCACTTCTGTGTTTTGTATTTGGAAAAGTGGATTCCATATTTGGAATCAGGATGTCCAAATTATGTAAATAGGTAACTATTATTTGTACACATTTTGAATAATTACATCAGTAAATATTTTATTTACCATGATTAAATGGTAAATCTGGTAAATAAGGGTCAGAAAATAATATTATAATAATATTAATTTACCCTAAAACGTGTCCTAACCCTATTTGTTGATGCATGTCCAAACATGGGATTCTTTGGGTCGATTTTGGGATCACATGGATCCACATGTAAGTGATAATGACACTTTATATTAATTAAGTTAAAGTAAATACAAAAATGACATAAGCATATATCTTTTAGAAAAACAATTTTTACATTGGGTATATATGTTATTATTTAGACAATAAATATTCTTTATAAAGATAAAATTATTTCACACATAATTGTATTTTATTTATAATTTTTATACATTTAATAATTAAATTTGTTTATGACATAATAATGATGCAGTATTTTCCTTATTAATGAAAGAATAAAATAATTGGTATTATAAATGTTAAAATAAATATAATTTAAAAGTTTTTAGGACATCAACTAATTTTATTTGTTAATATGACATGTTATTATTGCTTAAATGAATTTCAGTTGAATTAATAAATTTTTTAATACTTTAACAAAAACCAATTTATTGAATAGTATCAAAATTGACATAAATGAGTTTTTAAAACAATTATTATATTATTAATTGATATTCTATTTATAAAAATCTGTGGTTCATCAAAAGGACTTATATAATGATAGGTATAATATTAATCGAACACTTGGGTGTTTAATGGAAGTTTATAGTATGTTTATTGACTATATAATATAAAAATCTAAAGAGATATGGTAAATGTCAAACTGTTTAACTAAGAGTTAAAACTAAAAGATAAGGCTAATAATGTGACCCAAACCTATCTAAAACCTATTGGTTGAGTTGTTTTCGACTCATCTAAACCTTAGACTATACATAAATCAATTTAGAGCAATTAAATACTTAATATGAATTTATTATAAAATAATATTTTCAGCTTTTCCTAAGGTGCCCAACACCCCTCTTATAAAAGGGCACTACCCCTTCTCTCAAATTCATACACTCAAAACCTTTTTGTTCGGTCTAACCTTGACAAAATATTTACTAAAACTCCTAAAATTAAACCTAGAGTCCTTTTTCTGATCATAAATCCAACCTATGTATCCCTTTTGATCAAATCAAAAGGAATAACCCGAAGAAGAGGTAATGTTTTCACCACCTTTTTTCAAGTTCCTTTCTTCTTCCACTTATTCTTTCTTTGTTATTTACATTCTAAAATAATAACTACAATATCTTATATACACTGTGCTATTATTACAAATATGGTACAACCATATTCAGTATTTTATCCATCCCTTGAATGAAATGTCACCATATGTGCGTACGTACGGCTTACCATCTCCACGTCGTGTTGTAATTGTTATTCAATAAATTTTTATTTGGATGGGTATAATAATGATGTGTAATTCATGTAAATAATTAATATATCATTATAATGATTCTTTATATATGATACTCCATCCAATTATATATTATTTTAATATCAAAAGAATGATATTATCGCTCGTGCGTACGTACGGACTACCGTCTCCACGAACGCGATGAGATTCATTCCCCATCGTATCCACGCAAGTCTAATTCTCATTTGGTGATTAAAAATGATTTTTAAGGACTTGATATAATTCTATATGAGAATAATATATAACTTATCCATAACAAACATGACTTATGTAACAAAACATATAAAAGAAAACGAGTAAGTTAACACCTGAAACGACGATAATACTATGATATTACTAACAAAGCAATGTTAAAAGATCATATATGATATCATATTAATGTATATGATTCTTGAATAATTTAATAACAATTATTTCACCATTATAAATGAGGTTAATCTACCATTGACTAAGGAATAGTACATGGTAAGGGTTTATTTCACAATATCTTCCTTATCAGATGTTTTTTATAAGTAATTATCTACTGGGGTCTCTTTATCATCCACACTCATGTTTCATAAAAATGTATTTCAAAACATTATTACTATTTTACAGAATATGGGTTAAATTCATTTATTACCTTGTTTTAATTTTTATAAGATTTTTATAAATGAATCTTTCTATTGTTTTCCAAACAAGGTGCTTTTTAACCTTTTCAACAAAATTAAGGTAAGAATGTGTTTTTTTAAATTATATGGCAGGTGCGACTATTTTCCACCATTATAAAATCTTCTAATCTTACCTTACAAGATTAAAAGAATATTTTGAAATTAAATGTTTTATTTTATAATTATGTGACTTTTTAATTATTTCAAAAAGAATATTTTTAGAATTTGTGAAAGGTACTCTTTATCAAGATCAGAATTTTAAATGTTTTAAAGATTTAACATTCAAAATCTTTTTAATTAATTTCCATGTTTTCAAAATGATTTTAAGTATTTATTTATATGGTAATGAATGTTTTGAAATTATATTTATTTTCAAATGTTTCAAAGTGGTATGGGACACTATGATTCAAAAATCTTTTTTAAATTACTTCTTTTATAAATGTGTGACTTTTAAATGATTTAAAAAAATGAGATATTTCTCTCAAATAGTTTTGATTTTCTCTATGCCAACATCCATTGATAGATTTTAAGCTTATTTGAATTTGATTTATTATGATACAAAACATCCATATTTTATTGAAGTATTTGTGATATGTTTGACTATGGATGTGTTATTTTTATACCATTCATGGTTTATGGGGAAAGTATTGACATTTCGTATACTAGTTTTAATACGAATGTTTATGTTATGTTTAAACCTGTTCATATGAGGAATGCATTGGACTTAGTTAGTGACGGGTGGAGCCCGCTATAGATCTTTGATGCATCAGTATGTCTTATGAGACAAACTAGTGTCTTGGGAGAAGGCCTTGACAAAATCTTATTTTTAGTCTTGGCACGAGGTTATGATAGTATGGAATTATGCATTCCATCATTATGAAAGTGGTTATTGATATTGCATGGGATTATTCTACTAGTATAATATCCATGTGAATAAGTTAATGGAATTATTTCAATTTATTTTTTCCATGTTAAGCTGAAGTTCAAGTTTAAAAGGCTTTTGTATTAGTTATACATTGCCTTAAATGTTTATGTGTATTTATGAAAGTTTCCGCTATATTTTTCTCCTTACTGATCATCTGAGCTCACCCCTTTCAATGTTTTATTTTTCCCAGGAGGTGAAGAAGTATTTTATGAATTACCTACAGGGATTGTATGAGGGAATATGAATATAATATTTTGTTGTAGTTTTTCACTTTATTATGTAATATAAGACTTATAAATGTATATAGTGTGGTTCTAATGCTACTAAACTAATCTGTATTTCAAGAAATGATCTTTTGTGATCATACCAATGTTATGTAATATTGAACCAACTCTGGGTAACTAGGGTTGGGGCATTACATGTGACCTGATAGTGCTATGGGATAGTGCCTTGTGTGTTTTCGAAAGAGTTTTGATATGTCATTTCTATGTCTAGTCTTACAATGGGGGTCATTCATTATTGGAGTGGGGGACAATGTTTATTTTATCATGATAAAGGTACCCTTCTACTCTTGTTATAGATGTGGTTGTGATGATTTATCTTAGGTGTCTTTGGGTGAGATGTGATGTTTCCATGTTATAGGGTTGTGTCCCAGGTGTCTATGGGTGGTATGTGCTGTGGCTATGTTATGGGGTGGTTTTATATGTTATTCTAAAGTCATAGGAGAACCATGAGGTATGATTTTCTATTTTCAGTGTGGAAAATATATTGAAAATTAGTTATGGGTACCATTTATTATTATGCTTTATAATACTCTATTATACATGGCTTGTATTATTTTGGGATCCTATTTTGGAGAGGTTGGGATAAAATGTTTACATTTTTACGTGTTGTTGGATTAATTGTTTTCTCATGGGTTCATTTTTATTCTTATTTCACATGTTTATAGGAAATTTTGGTTTTACTACTGAATATACTTTTTATTTTATTTCTTTTTATATAAATTAATTTTATTGTATCCGAAAGGATTATCATTACCATGCTAGACAATACTAGATTGAACCTTTTTTTATAGTTTTTGTTTCATTATATTAGTTTTAATTTTTATAATTATCTTTTATAGACTTCATAGTATATAATTTTTATTTATCATTCATTATGGGATTGTTTTTTCCATTTTATATTATGTCAAGAGGTATCTTGTGGTTGATTAATCATTTATGTTAATCTTGTTTATATTATACTATGTCATATCTAAAATTTATGAGATTTTTATAGCCTCATTTCTAGTCACGAACATGGGGACTACATGAGGGGGTACTCGGTGGCTAATATCTCTCTTCTTTATGATAGTATCTTTTGTGGGAGTGGGTTGTGACAATATTCAATTTTTTTCATGATTCTCAATAAATATTTATTGATACTTTTCTGAAAAATGAAACCAATTAGTATCAATCAAGGCCTTGGGTATTGATCCCATAATTTAAGGGATATAAGTAAGAAAAATATAACAATATCCCTTTTAATTTATTTTATTATATGACTTTTTTAAAAAATGGCATGAATGATAAATATTTTTTTGTTTTTTCTATGAATGTTTTTATTATAGAGATGAATATAGGATTGAAAACATAATTAAAGATAAAAATTTTCTCAGTAGAATTATCTATTTTAGAGATCCATATATTATTATGGTAAAAATATTACAATGTTTTCATATTTTAGGATTTGAGGTAGAATTATCTAATAAGTTTTAATCAATTCCATACATTTCTTGAATCACCATAATGATAAATTAAAAAAATAACTTGGTATTAGTCTATATTATTTAGTTTTATCCTATATGTCTACATAATCACTTAATGATATAATATTTAGAATATAGTTATGTGTTATTCCATATGACCTTAGTATTTTCATTTCCACAATTTTTATGAGGTATTTTTAGTAATCCTTTTGTGATGTGGGTTTTAAATAAGAGAATTGTTAATATTGAGTGGATGATATTTTTAATGGTTTAGAGTATAACCCACAATAATATTATAGTGTATTTTTCTTTAACTAATATTTTATTTATATGATATATAATGTCACACAAAACACATACTTTAAAGAAACAACGATATATTATTAATATTTTTTATTTAATGTGATAATAATAACTAGGAATTAAATTAGTTGGTATGAATAGAAATAAAAAAATTAAAGAAATTAAATGGTTGAAACTTGATAAAATAAATTTAATGGTTATAAAAAAGTTATAAAAGGAAAAAATAAAAAATTAAAGTAAATGATACACTTGTTTTGAAATTTTTTTATGGATATTATTAGATTTTACCTTAATATATTAAATTAATCAGTATGATTGAATCGTTTTAAAGTAATTTATATATATTATTTTCAACCAAAGATTTTATAATTTATCTAATATTTTATACCTATCAAAATATATGAGTAAATCCATTTTATGCTGAAAATCTATTTTATCCAGATAGCTGATTCAACAGATTTTTCACAATTATTTAAAATTAATTTATGGCAATTATATAGAATAGAAATAAAAAATTATAAATTATTATTTCAATAAAAATGTAAAAAATTCCTTATATTGTAGTTTTGATAATTTTCTAAAAGAATAGTTTTTTTATTAATTGATGAGTTTGAGTGGGTTTGCTTCTCATCTACTGAAAACAATTCTTCTCCCCTTGGTTTGTACAGGAGAGTGAAGGAACATCGAAGAACTTCGCACCCATCTGGATTCTTTATCTGAGCTCTAATTGAAACATCTCCAGGTGCATTGTATTCCCACCGGTGAGTTCCCTCTTTCACAAGAGCTTTTCTTCCTGATTCCTCCTCTCTCTTGAGTTATAGAGGGTTGATTTTTTTACCATTATTATAGATCTATATCGTTCAAGGCCAATTCAAGGGTCGACGTTCAAGAGCGTTGATCATATGACATCATGGTAGGTGGTTTGTGCCTTTCATCAGTAGTCTTTGGATTATATATGATTAATGTGCTGAATACCATTGTTTGGGTTATTGCGTATTTTGGAATTTGACCATGTTTAATACCTTCTATGGTTTTTTTGACTGATAAAGCGAGACTGATTATGTATAATGTTCTAAACCTTTTTATGGGACACCCCATGGGTGTTTTCCCCTATTTGACTGTTTATGGCTGTTTGGATTTGGTTTCATATGATTCATACCTTGGTTACATACATTTAATTGTTTAGGATGAAATTTATTGATCATATGAATTGATTATATTATGCATGAGAATTTTATCCATGTAGTAGTTATATATTACATGTGATATCTTTTTCTAATATGCGTGTTATTTTTCCAATGGACTATGAGATCCTTGTAGCAGGAAAACTACGGTGGTTTCCATGTTTATTTCTATAGGACTGTGAGAGCCTTTGTGTAGACACTAACCCAAGGGTATTGACTGTGAGAGATACCCATGAAGTCATTTATGATTATTTCTGGTATGTTGACCCAGGGGGTATTGACCGTGAGAGTTACCCAGAGGTCATTAATAATTTATTGATTCCATTTTAACATAGGTGTATTGACCATAACAAATAACCAAGTGGTCATTTTTATTTGATTAGTGTTATGTTAAACCAAAGGGGTTAGACCATGAGAGCTTTCCCAGAGGGTTTTTTGTGAATAATTTAATGACTTTGATGAGTTATCCAAGGAAAAGTACAATCTTGGACTTGAACTTAGTTTGTTTTTGAGATGGTCCTCTGGGATGTCTGTTTTTACTATTATATAGGGGGATATAAAGATTAGGCTAGATCTCAAGGTTAATAAATTCAGTGGGTTGAATAATTAATAAATTCAATTGAATGTAATTGGAATTATAGGATTGTTAACTTTTGAGTACTTCCTAGTTTGTTTCATTATTTCTACATGTTCCCTGCTATATATATTCGTTGACAGTTAGGCACAAATATTTTGGTTGTTTCATACTATGATTCATCTCACACCTTATTTGGGTCATCATTTTGGACCCAACCAGATTATATGGTTGTAGATATAGATAAGATAAATCTCCCTTATTCATTCGGTACTTGATTATTGCTGGAACTTGAGAGCATGGGACTAAGATGAGGCTGAAGATGCTGTTGGAGTTTACTATGTTTCTGCACATTGGTATTAGTAATGTATTTCACGAATTGTGATTTGTTTGGCTGCTTTCCTAGACAAATTTGACATGCATCATTTATATGTGCTCCAGTTGTTATATTACTATCAGCCTTCTATTGTTTAATTTTGTTTATGTCATTATTAGTTCCTATATTGTTTACTATATGTGATTCCATTTTTTATACTCTACCTATGAGGGCATAGTTTCACCATTATCAGACCTTGGCCCTTACTGGTAGCCGACAACCTCTCTAATTTTGTGGAAATGCACTAGAGGTCATGTGACTAACCTGGTTTGGGGATCCTTTGAGAGGCATGCCGAACCGGGACATTACAAAGTTGTATCAATGGAGTTTCTTTTTTTCCTTTTCATACAGTTAGGATCCTATACACAAAGATAGGAATGAAATGGGTTGTTGGTAATAAGCTATTCCCAGGATTAGCTAACCCGTGTATAGGAAAAATCCATTTTACCTTGGTTATTGTAATTTTTCATTTTTTCATCCAATTGTTAAAGTTTATTTCATTTCACTATTGGTTTATTCACTTGTTTTTTTCTTTTATGATTCTATTTATTTGGTTCTATTTCTATTGAAACACGATGATACCATGGCATTCCATCTCATTCATCATATTGGAACATTCTAGAGATCACATGTCATGCATTATTATCATTCCCTTTTGGATGCATTACTGATCTCATGATGTTGTTATAAATTGTATGGTATATATTCACGTTGTTTTTATATATTCCTTGACATAATACTCACTATTTTGATAGGGTATTGGAAATTGTAAAGTTTCATTTGGATGTATACCATTCTTTGGTACTCGAGGCGTTATGTTCCCTCTTGGATCAGAATTTGGTGGATCATGTGTGAACATTAAATTGATTTTTATCTAGTTATGATTTGAATAAGGATGGAAAACATTGATTCGTGGGAGTATGATCTCTCATAGATCATAATTTTTCAGGCCTTGGAAAAAAATTTATGTTTTTAAGGGTTCGAGAAAATTTTCATAGGCGTACTATCTAAAAACCCCAACAACACAGCGTGTGGTGTGACAAACACATGCCATGTGTTCTACTATTCTAGAAGAAATTAATTTTATTATTTACATGCTATGTAAAGGGATTACACACTATGTAGTTCTTGATCATGTGATTGACTATGTAAGCATAGACACAGGGTTGGGAAGCTTTCGGTAGAACATGTCATGTCTAGGTTTTACCTGCTGTGCTGTAAAGAACCATGTATCTGGCTATATGACCAATGAAACGGGTGCATGGGACCTAAATGGTACACACCGTGTCCAGATTGAACATGTTTTGTTTTGTTTCCTAGGAGAGAACTGTGTAGTTCTTTCCATGTATATGTACTTGGGAAGGAAGGATAATTCATGTACATATCGTGTCTTAGGAGAAAAACGCCGTGTGTAGGGGTGTTACATGACCATGATTGATAGAGGAACATTCTGTATTATAATCTTATGGGAACACACAACTTAGAGTTTATACATGCTGTGTAACCCTATTTTGTACAACTTGAATGGTTTCCTTCTCCTATTTTATTCTTTCAGTTCTAAGTTGTTGTCCTTGAAAATCTTGTATTGTGGTGTGAACTTGACCTTGCCGAGTCATTCCACCAAGACATCCTCCGGTTTTATTCCAGATACAAGGAAACTATTAGACACAAGAAATTATAGATTATGGACTACCGAAATTTCCCCCCATTATGCCCATATTTGAACCGGATGTTATACCCGACACAAGTTCTAATGAACAGTTCTGTGAAGGCTTTATGAGGATGATGAAAACTTTTCAGGGTGAACCACATCCTACCCATTCAATGGTAGTGTGGATGTTAGTGTTCCTGCAACAACGTCCTCTAACTTTATCAGAGGATGGAGGACCAAAGTTTGTCGATTCATGGTCGGAGGCCATACTTTAAATCTTCGAACCTCTGGAGACACCTCCGTAGAGGAGGGTGAAGATTGTGACGTACATTCTATGTGATTCTGCGAAGAGATTGTGGGAAGTATTCTCATAGGTGGGAATTCATCTGGATATGGATTGGGAAGAGTTTTAGAGGAACCACTATAACTAATTATTCAACGAGACATTGAGGGCCGATCGAGCCTAAGAGTTCACATATTTGGAGCAATGCTCTCTTTTAGTGATGGCCTACTCATCTCGCTTTATAGAGCTACATCACTTCACACTTGTTTTGGGAGGTGATGAGTTATCTTTGGCTAAGAAATTTGAGGATTGTCATAGGTATGACATCTGATAACAGGTGAATGTTTTCGGGAAGACTTCGATGATGGATATAGTGAATCAAGCGCTGATTACTAAGTCAAATCTAATGGATTTGGGAGCTATGTACGGGGGCGGTTCATCATCTAGGGCTAGTACTCCTTTGACTGATAGCAAGAGGTACCATAGGGAGCCTTCACATGGAGATTCAGTAGTAGGGATGTATCTTCAGGTAGCCTGGTGAGGTACTACCAGTGTGGGAAGAGTGGTCACATGAGACCTCAGTTCCCAGGAGACCTAGTTTAGTGCCGATCATGCAGCAATATGGGTCACCTTCAGTATTTTTTTGGGTGTTCTCACTAGCAGTGAGTGACACGGGTTATGTTATGACTCCAAATTCAAGAGTAGGACCCCCAGTTTATCATTAATAATGGAATAGGACCTCGTCAGGAAATTCAGGATGAGGAGGAGGTCGTGGTTGTGGTATCCAGTTGGTATAGTTTCAGAGATAGTAGGGTGGATCAGCTCCGGGTAGTCAGGCACAGTCATAGGGCCATAGTACAAGTCAGACCATTACAGTGGACCAGACCCAACTAGATCTAGATCCTAGACCCTGTATAGTTTGATGTACAATTCTAGTTTCCTCATTTTTTGCTTCATCTCATTTTGATTAAAGTGATTCCCATAGTTTTATATCTATTTTAGTTGTGTGGAGAATTTGGATCAACATTTTTACCTCTAATGATGTTATGACGCTAGACAATCTGTTGGGGCTTAGGAAGGCTAGTGTACGTCAGTGCTAGGGGCGACCTCTTATTGTTGGTGGGAATCACTTATTATGGGACCTCTATTTATTAGAGATTAAAGGCTTCGATGTCATTCTTAGAGTGGACTAGTTCGTCTGTTTCCAGGCCTTTGTTGACAGTTATCACTGTAGGGTGAGTTTTACGTCACTAGAGGGTGGGTATTTTTTTCACAATGAAAAATGGGATGTCCAATAGATTAGAGCTAGACTTGAGCATCATGGGTTGGGAGGAATCACAGTCTAGATTACTAGTTTATATTTTCACGACTAGGGGACTTCACAGATGGAGTATCCTCTAGGGGTGGATTGTTTTAAGGATGTATTTCTAGACAAATATTTTGGTTTACATCTAGACATAAAGGTATATTTCTCTTTTTATATTATTCTATATATAGGTACCAGTGTCTATTCCTCCTTATAGGATGGCTACACTAGAGTTATAGGATCTCAAAAAGAAGACAGAGGAGTTGCATGGAAAGGGTATCATCATATCCAGTACCTCTCCTTGGGGTTCACCTTTCCATTTTGTGAAGAAGGTGGATAGTACCATCATAATTTGTGTGAATTATCTAAAGCTGAACCAATTGACGATTAAGAACTGATATATTTTTCCAAGGATTAATGATCTCTTTTATCTGCTTCGAGGAGCCCGTGTGTTCTTAAAGATTGAATTGAGATCTGATTATCATCAGTTTCATATTAGACCATCAGATATACCTCTTTCTTTCTTCCAGAGTGGGTGTGGGATATATGAGTATTTGGTTACGTCATTCGATATCATGAATGCACCACCAGTTTTCATGGCACTGATGAACCGAGTGTTCCATACTTACTTGGATTTTTAGGGGTAGTCTTCATGGATGATATCTTGGTGTACTCTCACAACCGACATGACGATGCTACTCATATTGAGATCCTATTTATTACACTGATAGAGTATCATTTATATTCCTAACCATCAAAATGAAACTTTTTAATGGACACAATTCACTTCATGGGTCATGTCATCTCAAGGACAAGAGTATCATTAGACCTAGAGAAAGTGATATTATTAGTTTCCTAGGAGCAGTTGAAGAATGTATTTGAGGTACAAAGATTCTTGGGTCTGGTTGGTAACTACAGGCGCATTATTCATGACTTTTCATGCATAGAAGCACCACGGATGGGCCAAACTATGAAGGGTGGAAAGTACTTGTGTAAAGATTCCTGTGATTCATCCTTTTAGGAGTTGAAAGAGACATGGACTTCACCGCCGATATTGATTTTTTTGGAGTCAGGAAAGTGTTACACCGGTTACTATGATGTGTCAGGTATCTAACTGGGAGCCGTTCTTAGGAATGGGGATGAAGTCTTTGCATATGGGTCTTGGTAGTTGAGGCCACCTGATAGGAATTACCAGACACACGATCTTGAGTTAGATGCTGGTTTCCATGCTTTCCTCCATTGGAAACATTATATTTTGGGAGACCATTTTTTGGTATTCACTTACCAAAAAAGTCTCAAGTATATATTTACTCAACATGATCTAAATTTGAGGTAGCAACTTTGGGTTGAGAAACTTTAGTCTTTTGACTTCGAGATTGCCTATATTCCTAGGAAAGGCAACATAGTGGTTGACGCGCTGAGTAGGAGGAATTAGATACAGGCAGTTCAAAAGGCCAGTACTAAGTGGAGGAGTATGGATATGTTCTCTGAGATGCATTTGGAGGTCCATGAATGGAAGAGGAAAATTTTTCATTCTTCTATATCTATTACATTTACTCTACTGAAATGAGTGTGAATGAAGGATCTATAAGAACCTAAGGACGTTGTCTGATGGGATGGTGTGTTAGGCGAGGACCCTACTCTTGAGTGGACCATAGGCAGGGCTGAGGTCTTGAATTTCCATGTATGTGTATGGGTTTCAGTAGATATACGTGAGAAGTTGATGTGAGACATTCATTCCTAAGTTTGGTCTGTTCATCCATGTGTCACCAATCTATATAAAGACTTACACCATTAGTATTGGTGGCCAGGTAAGAAGAAGGATGTAGCTTGTTTTGTTATGATATTATCCACCTATCAGTAGGTGAAGGCATAACATCAACAACCAGAAATGATCTAAAAACATCTACCCATTCTTGAGTGGAAGTGGAATGATGTCAAGATGGATTTCGTGATGGATTTACCAAGGTCAACTCAAGGGAATGATATGGTTTGGTATGTTTTTGATAGACTCATGAAGGTTTAAAATTTATTTACGATCAACAAAATGTTCATTTTTGATGAGATTTGATGGTCGTAAATCTGAGATATAATAAATTTTCATGGGGTTCCCCACTCTATCATTTTAGATAGGGATGCATGTTTTTCTTCTCTTTTATGGAAGGGACTACAGAGGCTTTGGGTACACAGGTACTTTTGAGTATAACATAACATCCTAAGACAAATGGACATTACGAGCACATGGTTCATGTTTTGTAGGACATTTTTCAGGAATGTGTCCTCAATATTTGGGGCTCTTGGGAGAGATGCATACCCCTAGTGGAGTTTGCCTAAAATAAAAGTTTTCTGGTGATGATTCAGATTGAACATTATGTGGATTTGTACGGTATCCCATGCCAATCACCCCTATGTTTGCTGAAGGTAGAAGAGTCATCTATGCAGGGACGTCTTCTTGTCCAGGGGACTATTGAGTAGGTGGAGTTGATTTGGAAGAGGATGTATACTACATAGTTTTGGAAAAAAAATATATTGATCAATGGAGATGACCTCTGGAGTTTGAGGTCGTAGATATGGTTTTATTTTGTGTCACATATAGGTTGGGACACAAGATTATTAAGACATATGGGAAGCTTTCACTGAGAGACATTGGGCCATTTGAGGTTTTAGGAGATTTGGGCCTATTTCCGATCAATTAATGTTACCTTAGAGTTATCGGGATATGAACGATTTATTTCATGTTTCTCAGCAACATTATTACTTTTCAGACCCGTCTCACATTTTCTATCCTGAGGAGGTTTATTTTTTAGGTGGATTCGTCTTTCTATGAACACCCTATTCAGATTTTTGATCACAAAATGAAGGTTCTCTATGGATGGTCTATTCCTATTATATGGTTTCTATGGTAGAACGAGAGAATATAGGACGAGACTAGGGAGAGGGAGGCCGACATACAATCACAGAGGCCAATGTTGATGGAAGTTTCTTATTCACCAACCTTAGAAGGGTAAATCAATGAAGAATTGATTTAAGGGGGGAAGTTTGTAAGAACCCACATCTTCATTTCATGTATGAATATATATTTCAGGTTTTTTTAAAAAAAATAATGAAATGGGAAATTTTTTAAGTACACACCGTGTAATTTTGAGTACACGTCATGTAGCCGTGTGATGGACATGTAACAACTGAGTACATGTCTATGTTGGTGACCTAGAATACCACCTAAAGTGGGGACCGATCGAGGATAGTCAATGGCGTGTACATTAAATGAACACACATTGTTCTTTTCTTTTAAATTGATGAGTTGGAGAGGGGATGCGTCTCACCTCCAGAAAACAATTCTTCTCTCCTCAGTTCATACTTGAGAGTGACAAAAATGATGAAGAACATAGATCCCATCATGATTATTCATCCAAGGTCAGATTGAGACATAATTGGGTGCATTGGATTCCAACTGGTGAGTTCTATATTTCCCTAGATCCTTTCTTCTTGATTCCACCTCTCTCGTGAGTTATCTAGGGTTTATTATTTTACCCTTTTCATATATCTGCGTCGTTTTAGGCCTATTCACATGATGAAGTTCAAGAGTGTTGATCGTAAGACATCAATGTAGGTGGTTTATGCATATCATCGATGGAATTTGTATTATCTATGATAAAAGTGACGCATAACCATGTTTGGGTTATTGCGAATTTGGAATTATACTCTATTTAATACATTCTATGGTTTTTTTGATTGAGAAAGTGGGATTTCTTATTCACAAGGTTTTATAAAATGTTATGAGACACCCCATGGGTGTGCTCCCTTGTTTGACTATTTATGGCCATTTGGCCTAGGATTCCTATGAGGCATACCTTCCTACCACGCCTTGAATTGTTTATGATGGAGTGGATTGATTATATGAATTTCATATATTTTTCTTCATAATGTTATTCATATAGTAGTTATAGATTACATGTGCTTCCTTGTTAGGAAATACACACTGTGTTTCCAATGGAACGTGAGAGCCTTGGACTAGGAAAATTATGGGGGTTTAAATGTTTTTTTGAAAGGGCCGTGAGAGATTTGTTGTTGACTTCGACCCATGGATATTTTCCATGAGAGATACCTCGGAGGTTGTTTATGGTTATTTTTTCTATGTTGACCTAGGGAGTATTTACCGTGACAGCTACCTATAGTACCTTTATAATTTATTTTTTCCATGCTGATCTGGGGGTATTGACCATCAGAGCTACCCAGGTGTCCATTTTTATTTGATTAGTGCTATGTAAAACCAAAAGGGGATAGACCGTGAGATAATTCCAAGAGGGTTTTTGAGAATAATTTAATGAGTGTGATGAGTGTGAAAATCCAAAGCACAAGCTTGGACTCTGTCTTACTTGGTTGTTGAGATGTTCCTCTGAGACATCTGTTGTTACTATTATACATAGGGATACAGTTCTTAGGCGAGATCCTGAGGTTACATTATTCAACAAATTTAATAGTTTATAAATGAAAATTAATGTAATTGGAAACTATAGGACTGTTTACTTTTGAGTACTTCATAGTTTATTTATTCATTTATGCATATTACCTACTATATATATATTCACAGGCTGTTAGGCACAAATCTTTTGGTGTTTTCCTATTGGATTAGTCTCACACCCTATTTGAGTCAGGCTTTTTCACCCAAACAGATTATATGGTTGATGTTATTGATAAGGGTATGTGACCTTCTTCATCAGGTAATTGATTGTTGTTGGATCTAGAGAGCATGGGACTGGGATAAGGCTTGCAATGCTGTTGGAGTATAATGATTTTTTGTACTTTTGCTTTAGTATTTTGTTTCTAGCAATGTGACTTGTTTGGATACTTCCCTAGACACCTGTGACATTCATCATTTATTTGAGCTCCAATTGTTATATTACTATTTATATTCCAATGTTTAATTTTGTGTATGGTATTAATACTCCAACTTTAGTTTAATATTTGCGATTTAGTTGTGTATACTCTTCCAATGGGGGTATAGTTTCCCCATTATCAGAACTTGGCCCTTGCTGCTATTCAGAAGCCTATGGTGCTTAGGGAAATGCGCTTGAGGTCATGTGACCAACCAGGTTTTGGGAACCTTTGAGTGGCACACAGAACCAGGACATTAAAATTAATATTTATTTCTAGTATTAATAGATAACACACCTAGGTATATTATAAAATAATTTTATGTTTGAAACTATAAGTTGAAACTATTTATACTTATAAGAGAATGGATTGTTTATAAAACATTGGTTTTTTTTGGATTGGAGGTGTTGATTTATGGAATAATCATTAAAATCATTATTTATCAATAATTTAGGCTCATGGGATTATACATAATTCTCATTAATGAATATTTTTGGGTTTTTTAGAACAATACCACACCTCCAAAAATTATAAAAGGGAACTTACTCCCTTTTATTCTTTAGACCACATAATACTTTTTCATTGAAAAAACCTGAAAATATATATTCCCAACATCCTTAGACATATTATAGAGTGGATTTTATTCCCAAAATAACAACACTAGGGTCCTTATTAAGATATTAAAATAATTTTTTTCTAAGAGGGGGCAATTATCTTTACTAAGATCATTATTGTACATTTCTTATTTTCACCTTAATTCATTGATTAATAATTTCAAAATAATATAACCAATATATACCATATATATGTATGTATGTTTTTTTGTGTTATTATAGTGACTGAATAACATATATCCATATCATCTTCCATCAAATTTTATACAAAACTATCGATCATGTGTAGGGTGGACTATTGCCTCGTGATACGATGTGTGTCGTTTTCTATATATAGATATGATAAATAGAGATAATAATGAAATTACTATTTATGAATTATTTTTATGAAAATTTTAAACTCATTTAATAATAATATGAAATCTATATTCTTTCTCTCATATTATAAGGAAGGGATATCATTGCTCATGCGTAAATGGGACTGACACCTCCATTAAGGGATGCGATTAATTTTTCATTTAATTTTGACATGGGTTGTAATATTGATAGATTTAATGAATATTATACATATATATATATATATATAATAAAACTAATTCCATAATTCATATATATTATCTGATTTTCTTTCGTTACATCATCAAAAAAATGAAACATTTTTATGTGTAAGTTTGAATAACCATCTCTATAAAAGGAGTCATTCATTTTCAATCTACATCATTAAGGGATTAATATGAATCTATATATAATAAATTTATATGATATTTATATAACGGTCCATATTCAATAAAATAATATACAATGATATTTAAATAAGTAAAAAAATACCAAACCGAAACACATAAGGAAGAAAAAGGTATTATATCCTGAATCGAGATTTTTAAAAGGATTTTTTTTATAAAATTATAAAAAAAAGTTTGTAAGTAAATCTTATATGGTATTCTATATATTAATAATTTAGCATTAAAAATTTATAATAAACCTATATTTTTATACATGGGGTTTAAATGTGTACAATAAAATTTAAGACTTTAGATAAGGGGTTTTTATTAACTTCTCTTCATAAAGGCATGTTTTAATATTACCAACATCTATTACTTCATGAGGATTATATTCTACACCATTTAAAATTTATATAATAAAATTCATAAATTTCATCATATTTAATTTTTTTCTTTTTAATCATTAATGGGGATTATGATTTAAAAGTTACCAAAGTGTAAATTGATTTTCATCAAAAAGTCATTTCTGTGTGAGCCATCCCTTATTCACCACTTGTTTATTTTATTTGGTATCTATGCATCCCATGAATTTATTTAATTATTATTCATATGAATTTTATGGGGAAATTAAAATCCTTATATGGGTATTTTTTTATTGGGTTTATTTTTCAATATTTACCAATGTGGTGAGGGTTTAATGTTAAAATCACATTGTAATGTTTTGTTATTATGATTCAAATGACGATACCATATGATATAAATTTAAATACCCTAATTAATTTATTTTATCCTCTAGTAATTTTTTGAGAAAAATTGTTTTCCATTAATTTTTCTATCTTTAATAACTTGAGAAACAAAAATATGTTTTTAAGGAAAATATACTCTACTTTTCTATTTGGTCAACAACAAATTTTATTAAATGTCATAGATTTATAATAAGTATTATTGAATGTTTTTACTATTAAAAAAATTTATAATGAATTTTTTTTGTTTTTTAATTTTAAAAAATGTTTATAAGTAATATTCTTGATGTTTTGTAATTAAGGTTTTTTTGACTTTTTACCAAAAAATATAACTAAATATTTTATTATCATGCATGTGATGAATGATATATTACAAAAACATGATCGCTCATTGATTTTAATATTACATTAAAATTTATGAATATTATTTCCATACAATACATTTTCATTGATATTTGAAAATTTTCTAGATTATTAATAAGTCATTTTATAATGGAAAGGTCATTTTCTTGATGTAATTATCAATGTGATATTTCAAAATAATTTTTCATTGACTATGAAACCCCTCAATGTTAGATTAGAATAAATGTGTAATGATCCTATTATACCATCATTATTCATTATCTGGTTGATTTAGGATTATAATGAAAACATGTTTATGAATCTTATTTAATTTCCACAATTTATGCAATGATGAACTGATTATGAAACTCATTTACATTTTTAGAGTTATGATATTAGGAATGATGTATGATCATGTCGAACATAAATTTATGGATTATATTATTGGTGGTGCATATATATCCATCAAATGAATTTGGGAATTAATAAATTTCTACAATCTCTAAGGGTTAAAAGGATGTTATCAAAAGCCAAAAATCCAGTAAAATGGGTGTTATATAAAGGCCAAAACAGGATTCATAGTATTTTATACCAAGACCAAAGAATATTTTACATGGTTAGTTATCCAAATCCTGAATATAATAGTACATTTGGGGTCATCCAAAGTAGCACATTCCTAACATCTTATGAATGTATTGGTTTCTATCCCAAACATAAATTTTTCTCTGATTATGTGTATGAAAAAAATATTTATCTTATTCTTATTTAATTATTAGATGGATTTTATTTAATTATTTTATGAATCATTTAATATAAAATGTAACGATTTATGTTATGACTCATGTTTTTGATCTATGATATGAATAGTATTTTTCACGTGTTATTCTCCTGGTTTCAAACCATTTTGCTCATTTAATTATTATGTGATTAGTTATATCTCACTTTTTTCAGTTACTATCAAATATGCTAACCCTTTATTTTTATTCCTTCCCCATTTTATGAATATAGGTGTTGTGTTTGATATGTGTAAGATGGTGGGTAGTTATTAGGAACATAGTGGTAGATATTATAGGTCACTTATGAATGATTTTTTTTATTAGTAAAGGATTCTAAATGTATTATACTTAATTAATTATGCAATGGATCATTTTGTTATGTAATGAATAATAATCTATTAATATTTAATATATTATTTCTAAAACATGAGGGCCATTATAATTTTAGATAATGATATTAATTAGGATAAATATCAATAGAATACACTACCCACACTCTTATGTACTAAATATAATGTGTATTGTAATTGTACTAACAATTTATGAAGTATGAGGGTCATGGAAAATGATTAAAATCATTATTATCCTAATCCCATAGACAAATTTAAATATCATGTGACCACTATTAAAATGATGGATATGAGAATTATGTAGCAAAACATACACATAACATCCACTCTAGAACTACTAATATATATTTTGATTCTAGTTATTCCTTTTATTTTATATTTTTAAGATATCATATAGGCATTATAGTTTTACCTCAATAATTATAAGATAAATTATTAAGGAAAACATTAAATGTTACAGTGATCAAATAAAAAGTAAATGATTCATGTTTGATTAAATATTATGGGATTTGGAATTGTATACTTTTTTTTATTTTCCCTCTAATATAATTTGAAGTTATTTTCATCATGGATTGGATATGATAATATAGATCTAATATCTATTGACATGTAAGGGAATCCAAATTTCATATTCCAATTCAAGAATTGATCATTTACATGTGTGAGGAAGAATACATTCATCTAATAGAAATTATCTTTATTTTATGGGTTTTTATTTTTATCCATAAGGGGTATTTATCTCATCAATATATAGAGAATATAAAAATTAAATATATACCTACTGAATGAGATTACGACGATATAACAATGTAAGAGTTTCAAATTGTCCCAATGAATTGTGATTTTGATTTTTCAATAGAACCCATACCAAGGGAAACACCTATTTTAATAAATCCTTATAGAATAAACATGTTTGTGTTGTAGAAACTGATGAATAAACTCTCATTGAATATTGAAAAGGGTTTAATTTATCCATATCTATCACAATGGGGTGGCATGCTCATATTTTTAATTCGATATACAAATCAATCTAACATTCCGTTGATTATCTAGAGAAAAACAAGAAAAAACTCAATAATAATTACCCTATGCACACATATTGATATTTTTTTGACCAATTATGAAAAGCTTAATTATTTTCAACGATTTAAATTAATTATTGATAATATATATTTAATGTCAAAAATTATTTAATACCTAAGAATACACCCATATTAGAAATTTAAAATAACAGTTTATAATGATCTCATTTTCACTTATTAATATCCATAATATAATTATAAATTTGAGGAATATATTTTATAGGGATGACATTGATCATTTGTTGTTTTAATTATAAAATATATTCTTATATAATCCAATTGAAAATATTTTTGTGAAGATATCCTAATAATGTTCTTGATGAAACTATCAAAAAAGAAACTATGTTCTAAATTATGATTTTATAAACTATGATTATAGAAATAATAATTCATTATAAAATTGATCAAATGATAGGATAATCTATAATATATTTATATAATGGAAGTCATTGAACACTGGTATTGACCAATGGATATTATTGAGATCCATAATTTTCTTGTAATGTGAGCATAATTTCAAATAATTGTGATGATTTTATAATGAATATCTTTAACAAAAAAAATTTTAACACTAAAGGTTGTCATGTTAAAATTTTAAATGAATGAGGATAAAATATCAAGGATCAAATTAATTATGGAGATGTAAACCTGTATTCACTAAAAACTACACTAGTTATTGGTCTGATATTTCTAATGATTAGTCTATGAAGGGGCTAGGATTTGAACTTATGTAGAATAAAATGTTGATTTCTTGTTCACCTCATCCAATAGCGTTCCATTAATAAACATTACTGACCCCTGACTTGGATTGAGTACAACTAATCATTTACTTACATATTTCATGGAATTATCATTATATGTTATGTTGTAGAATATATATCATTAAAAATATCTAATTCTAAATATTCTTCCATAAAGGGTTCAATGTTCGAAATAGATGATTATCAGATTTGATTAATAATGACGAGAGTTTGATAAATTATAACACTAGAATAGAAAAAAGGTGGATTATTGTTTGTGTAAAAGGTATCATGAAATATTATCAATGACGGGGATCAAAAAATTCCTTATATATGTGTGTGTATTTTTAATGTATGGACCTTCAAATAATGATGTTGTGGGAGAAATCTATTGATGATCCAATTTATGTCCAGCCATATATCATTGTGATAATTTAAGAGGCACATGTAAAATCCAACCCCTCATAATTTTCTTGAGGTGATAAGGTGGTGTTATATATGCAAATAGTTTTGTTGGTCTTTGAGTTTGAACTTATATTAGTTTTATTTAGTACATGAGTTAGTTATGGTATATCTCATGTTCATTCCAAAATTTGGGTTGGTAGTTTAAGGATAGGAATGAAAAAACTTGATATATATAGTTTAAAAATACATAGAATTCATTTTTATGATGAAATTCATATTACCAGGGGGTTAAGTATAATAGGGTTTTTACAAATTTAATTGTGGATCTTTATCACATCATCATTGGATTAGGTAATCAATATATCATATCATGCATTGGTAGTAATAATTCCTACTAGGACATCATTATTAATAATTTTCAGATCTATTGAAAATGGTTAATATTGTAATGATGGGTAGCATGGTAAAAATTACTGATTTATTAAAGTATACATGTAATTATTTATTTATTGTGATGATTTTAAATGTTTGATGACATCATTTTTTAGTGATTTTTGGATTTGAATTTTTTTCAGTTATAGATCATGGAAGTTGTTAGTCATCATAGGAATCAACAGAAAGTGCTAGTAGAAAATATATTTTAACCTAATTCATATGTGATCAATTGATGGTATGAAGAATATTTTATGACTTTTAATATGTATATAGAGGAAATATGACTTACAAGCCTCATGAAGTGGACTACTTAGTTACTAGTCAGAAATAGAATCCACCCATCAATTAGGAAGATTGCAAACAAGAAAAACATGAGGTGTGTATATATAGGATGCTTAGAATCTTCAATTTTCGTGGAACACAAACCGATTAGAATTTAAATTTATCAATGTATATGATCGGGGATCTAGAATTAGATTGGAGGGATTTATATATCAATGATATACATGACCAATCTATTTCATCGGAGGTTTTCATATAATTACTTCATAAATAATTCTATCATAAAAATTTTGGGTTGCTTGATAATGTATTTCTTATGCTTAACGAAATAATAAGACTTTATAATACTGTATGAAGGTATGTATATAATATTAGTTTTCATTTCACTAAATGTAGATAACATTTTTTCCATTAAGGAAAACAATTGCGAGTTATCCATTTAACGAATAATTCACTCCAGTATTTTGATTATTTATATTTTGGATTATACAAAGACAGTTAATAGAGTTGTTATTAAATAAATGGGTAATTATAGAAATATTTATAGAGGTATAATTATTATCCCAATAGAAAAAATTTGTAACTCCAATTATATGAATAATTTTAGGATAGGAACATACATTTATAGTGTTTGTACATCTTAGAATCAAACCACAAGATCTATTAACTTCCAACTTAGACCCATTCTATATATGGATGTTTCCAATTTGAATCATTTTATCACATCATGAGATATTTCATGAAAATAGTGAGATCTAGTCAAAATAATAATAAGAAGTGATATCCCAATTATGATTATCATAATGATGAAACTTGAATTAATAAAAATTCATATCATTCTTCTCAATCGATCTTTTTATGGACAGTGATAATTCATGAGAAAAATTATTTTCCCAAATCCAAGATAATAAAGTTTATTCTTGCAACAACATAAATCATAAAAAAAATCTAAAATAATGAAGAAAAGAAGAATGATAACTAGGTAAGGAATTATAAATTATGAGAAATAAATATTGAATGATAAATTAAGTAGTTTGATAGTGTAAGGTAAAATTATTTTTAATTCCACCCTCATTCATGTTTTATTTTATACTAGTGTATCTAATACATTTATTGCCTATCATTTTTTGGACATATTGGTTTTTCATTGAGATTATACCATCAATTAAAAAACTAAATTATGATATAGGAAACAAATATTTTCGATAAATTATGTTGTAATCATTTACAATGACTATATATGGGAAAAAAATTTCATGAAACTTATTTTCCATTGAGATGGAAATCTATGAGATAACATTGGTGATGGATTTTTTATAAAGGAAAAATAATATATCAGATATTAAGATTAAAAAGTGATATTTATATGTTATGATGGTGTTAAGATTTTTTTAATGGGGAATGGGATATATTTATAAGTAGAGAGGGTCCTTTTGTTTGGTGGTTGGAACTACATCAAATCAGTTTCAGGTGGTTATGTTATAATATATAGATGAAATTAGTAATAAATACTTTCCAATCATAGATTACCATTTACCTCATTTGATTCCTAAATAATTATTTGGTTTCAACCAAAAATATATGTATAGTGTATGATTTATCTACAATTAGGGGGCAGTATTATTTCACATTTGGATTATTAGATAGAACCCACTAAATGGTGGAAATCGAAATTTTAGCTGGATGATTTGGTAAGTAAATGGTATATTTGAATGATCATGTTACCTTAGGAAGAACACGTTATTTACATAGAGGATGAATATGAAACTCATTTATTTTTCTATATTACTATAATATTATACATGATATGATAATAAATTGATATCATCATCAAAGAATTTGTGATCTATTTTATAAATTTATGGGAGTGTCATTGGTCTTTAGAATTTATTTATGATTAAAATATCACCCATGACGATTTTAGAATGAGGATATTCTGGAAAAATCATTTATAAGTATATATGGCCATTATGAGTTTGTGGTTGTAGAATTTGGTCTTACAAATGTATATAAATCATTCAATGAAATGGTGAATTTGAATATTCAAAGATATATTTATTCCATTATAGTGGTTTTTTGGATGATACAGTGATATATTAATAGAATAATAAAATCATGATGTGCATTTGGATATAGTGTTGGGAACCATACATGACCATCTATTTCATGAAAATATGTTGAAATTTTATTTTTGGATAAAAGAGTTATGTTTCTTATGAAATAACAGTTCTAAAAAAATATGCGATGATCCAAAATCAATAAAATTTATCATCTCTTACATACCACTATAATTTCTTTAACAAGAATCATTTTCATAGAATATAAAGTTACCATAGGTGATTCATTCATGATATATCATTTCATTCCGCACTAATGAAATTGTAAATAAGAACATATATTACATTTAAATGGAGTACATATTTGAAGAAATTATTTCAATAACTATAGTTTTTTCTTACATTAGCACTGATCCACACATTTCTATAGTCTAGATAGAGCTCTGTAGTTTATTTTGATACATCATGATATGGTTTTTGTTGTATTCTACTTCATGGGGATCACATCATAGGTTATCACTCATGATGGTTACATGTATATGAGAATAAATACATGAAATATAGTTTGGGGTAGTTATTATAGCCTATTTGTTGAAAACATGTCCCCCTTATCTTTTTAGGAGAAATAGATGGTGTTTATGGACCCTAAGATGTTGAATGCTATTTTTTCACAATGATACATGAACCTAAAAAAATGAATATTAATTTAATACATGTTAATATTTTATATTTTATTGATATATATAATAAGTAAAGGGAACACAATGGTTGATGCATTATACAGGAGGTTGTATAACCATTTGGATAAAGAAGCATCATATCAGTGGAAGCTAATGCCAATTGTAGCCGACATGCATATAGATAGTGAAGGGAAATTTAATGTTTTATTTTATACTTCTAGATTATATTATTCTCGATTTCATTGAACTTGTAAAAATGGATAATAAATATTATCCCCAATATATTACCATTACTTTGAAACTCAATGGTTGGGAAAAAATAGGGGGATGGTAGATAGATGGGAAATCAATGTTGATGTTTATAGAATGAATAGTAGTTCCTATAAAATCTAAGGATAACATTATTATTAAATACCACAATTTGATATGGTATATTCATCTTGGAATACATAAGATATATAATTTGTTGAAAGAATAATTCTTTTCGAGACAAGAAGAGAAAATTGGAAAGAGTGTGGATGTATATTTCTCAACAATTAGTTGGTCAGGGAATAACAAAAATGACCATGATGTATGTTGCAATCAATATGTATACCTATGAGAAAATGGATGAAAATATGTATTAATTTTGTAACATATCCTCTAAAAATATTTTTGGAACATGATTCCAATTGGAAAACTATGGGTAAGCTCACAATATTAGTCTAAATAATACTTATATGTGAACCCAAGATGGTGGATGGATATTAAAAATATAATTTTTTGATATATTGAAGATAAATTTTGTAATGATCTTGATTGTTTCTAATCGAGAAACCATTTTCACATATTGTTTTCATAAATACTTTTAGAATGTTCATGGAACACATTTGACTATTATAATAACATATAATCCTGAAAATGGATGGAAAATAAAATTCGATGATAAAAATATTGAGATACATGATTTGGGATTGTGTGATGGATTTTAGTGTCCCATAAAAGGGGAAAATATTATTTTTGGAGATCTCATACAATAACAGTTATTAGGACTCAATACACATGGTTCCCTCTGAAGCATTGTATAGTCATCATTTCTAATATCCAATTTATGAGGTAGAAATATATGGTATGAAACTAATTGAACATAGCCTATGTTTTGATAAAATATAAAATAATGATATCATCGGAAATAGAAATGTGATGTCTCAAAGTTATCAAAAATCCTATAAATATCATCAATTATTACTGTTACCCTTTAAGGTATCTAATCATGTTTTCTTGGGGTTCAGTCTAAGTCTAGAGAATTGTAAATTTTGTAAACTACGTATTTTATCTCCTTGACAATCTTGTCCATTCATGATACTTTAATAAGTTTATAATGTTTCATATGATTTTTATTTACCACCAATTATTAGTTTTTTAAAGAATATGTTTCTCATATCTTTATTGACGATGTGTTATCCATATCCTTTCTTTGTAATTTGATTGGAAATTTCAATCATAACCATGATCACATTTTAATTCAAGTGAACATGAATGTGATTAATAGTAATTTGAATATCTTTAATAGGAAACCCATCATTTTAGTATGTGTTTTATACTATAATGGTCATATTCATGAAGATAAATAGGAGTGTGAAATAAAAATTATTGAACAGTGGATTGAAATTCACAAAAAAATAAATTTCCCTAGTATTTAGTGAAATAATGATTTTTTGGACAATGTAAAACACCCATATTTAGGTACATTATCAATGTTTTATGTGTACTAAGAATGTACAATTCATGGAATATGCTTCGAGATGTTTGGGAATGTCTCAACATATTTACGGTGTTTCTACAGGTGAACAGTTTGTTAATGAATAATAGAAAACATGAACCACCTCTAAGAAAATATGCAACATGTTTCAGGAGTAATTGAGAAGGCACAGAGTTGTTGAACTATTTTCTAAAACTATGAATGTTTATACATCAAACAATGAAATGTGAAATGGATAGAATGAAAGGGGCGGTGGATTTTTTTCTGACCATGTTATCTAACTATTAGAGTAGATTCCTTGACAATGTTGTAACACATGGCTGTCTCATTGGTTAAAAAATGGTGCAATAGTTAATTAAGTCATGTGGTTAATATTCCAAAAATTTTCCTTATAACAAGATTTTTTTCCGGAAACCCTCATTATTCACTAGTCTCCCTATATCTTGAATTCCACTATCTCTGAAGGCTCCATCAATTATTCTTTTTTATATTGAAACTAATTTTTTCCAATCAATGTGTGTTAGAGATATATACACATTGTTAATTCAACATTATTACCCTTTATTCATAGATATACCCCTCTTATATTATGAAACCATATATTTATTACTTTATATATATTTTTTGGAATCATTATGATATGCGATTCAATAAATTGAATAAAATATTATCCAATTCATGATATAGAAGACCATAGTTTCATTCTTCATTTTTATACATATGTTGAGAGGTAGGTAGTTTCTCTCTCATCTCTAATTGTAATAGAACACGATGGATTAGTTATTATAAACTTTTTTTATGAAATGATTATGAAATTATGAGGTGATTTATGATGGATATCAAATGTCATATTTCCTAGGAAATCATTTCAATTGGGAATGATTTATTAAATCCCATTTAATTATGCCTTTTAAATGATGGTTTTAAATTATAGAATGGTTTGATGAAAATATGGTGTTTGATAATACGATTTCATTAATTGTTGGGTATTATATTAAATATTTTGTTTTATAATTCTCTATACATGGTTGGTGTGAGTTAATTTAATTATAATTGACCTTGTAGAAGGGGTGTGTACCATTTTGGTATCAGGACATGACCTATAATATGGGGCATTCACATTTGTTTCACAGCGATATTGGAAACCTAGTTATGATATGGTGGATTGAGGGGAGACCACTAAATAGTATATAACCATCTCTTATCATGAAATAGTGTGTGGGTGGTCGGTGTGGAAAATCAGAATGTGAACGAAAAATAAATGAGGTAGTGTATTATAGAATTTTATATTTCTATCCATGTAAATTTTTAATGGTTTTTATATATAAAATATTAATTTCATGTAAACTATTTTATATAACATGTCATATGTAGTTTATTCCCTAGTGGTATTTATTGGGATATAATTTGGTAAATCCATTTGAGGTTATACCCTCCCGCTATTTGGGATCTTTGGTGTGTTTGAAGATGTCATATACCAGGATATATGAAAAGATAATGAATTATATATTTCGAGTCATGCTCTATCATTATTTGTGTACAACATGTGGATTTGGTGCATAGAATTTGGTTTTGGTTTTCATGTGAGGATACTAAAAGTGTGTCTCTATTGTTGTTATATTATTTCCTTGTTAATTTTAACATTTTTTCTTTTTCACTGTAACATAGTTTGTTATTAATCGGTAGACCACTATTTGTTTTGTGCAATCATGCAATATATACAAGATCAGATTCGTTTTATGAATGTTCGTCTGGTTTTTATCATTATAAAGGGAAAATCATTATCCAATATTTAATATTACATTTATATTTATTTCAATATTTTGGTTTCATTGAGATTTAAATTATATCTAATAACACTGTAAATTATTCCGAATCCCCTGAGTTTGTTCTGGATTTTATAACCTAGAAATGATATATGGAGAAATAAAATAAGGTGGTAAATATTATTTATTCCATCCTTTGTTGTTATGTAACTATTGGTTTTAGTAAAATAATTTGTAATGCTATTATATATGAATTAAAGGACTTATTGGATAATGTACATAGATAATCATTCTATAATCACATAATTATTATTAATATGAATATAGAATTTAAGTATAATTTCATGTGGGAAATGATGAAGATTAATATATCAGATTACATAACATCTTTGTTGGTATAAATAAAAATTATGGATGATTGTAATATGTCTATGGGTATTTCATAACAATTACACATACATATTTGGAAATAGGAAAACATCACCAATTGTTTTTTTGATAGAATCACCAAGAAACCTGAAGGTAATATATATATTTTAAAATTTTCTCCATATTAATTCCAAAAATTTCACTATTGTTAGATAAAATACATATCTTATTAAAAATTACCAAATGTGTATGAAAAATTTGTAATAATTTATATAGTATGAAATTCTATTTTATTTACTAAATATATTAGTTTTACTATAATTATCTAGTGAATTATTCAGTATGCTCTAGATATATAGTAGATTCTAGTAGTCCTTATAATTATCATATTGAAATTCAGTCTAAAAGATAGATTAAATCCTAGGAATATAATTTCAGGTAATATTTGTCTAAAATTAAATGGTTATTAGCATCAAAACATTCATATTGTAAAATTATATCATAAAATATCTTTCAATAAAGTAATCAGACATTAGATTTATAAGAATGTTTTAGAATAAACTAAATAAATCCAATATTCATTGATTATGATAGTGAATAAACTCTCTTGGTAACTGTTCTAGTTGGTAAAATATTTATGGTTAGACCCATTAAATACAAATCTAGTGTAATCATCGATGATAGTAGAGTTATACATACAATAAATTATGATATTTTTAATTCCAACATATTAATATTGTATTTCATTGAATTCTTATATTGATGAATAATATAAGATTTATATATAATTGAAAGGAGTAACCTACTAATATTGGACCCTTCTGGATTGATGATCTAGTAGAGGTGGTATCTTATCACATGGCACATCTATATAACCTCTATAATGTTCATTTTGTTTACTATGTATCTCTTTTTAGGATGCACATTCCTAATTCAGAAAATGAATTTAACATATTGGTTTCACCATTTTAGAATGATTTTTATTCTCATGAACCACCTTTTGAATTCATCGATCATAGATATACTATTTTTTAGAAATAAACTACTTCCCTTTTTAGAGTTATTTGGTTGAATCAAATGTTTGAGGATGATATATAGAAACCTAATTATTGGATGAAACTGATGTACCCCCAATTTTTCATAAGAGATAATTTTTTTAAATAAAATATTTTAAGGATGGTTGAATGTAACACTTTGTTTTTCTAAATTTGATCAATTAAAATAAATTTTATGTATTTGAGATCATGATTTTCTAACAACTGTGATTCTAAATAAACCATAATTAATTATAACATTTAAAAACTATTAATTATATTTTCATATAATAATATGTTTAAAAAAATTATGAAAAGAATATAATTATTTTATTAAGTCAAATGTTTCGATTATTGTGTAATATATATTGATGAATTTTTTAATAAAATAAATCCATGTTTGGGATAACAATTTTGTGAGGAAACATATATTCCTATGATTTTTTAATTTTTATTAAAACATATTTTATCACTATAAGAAATTTAATTTATAAAATTTATTTTTATTTTATGAATAAAAATTCATAAATTAGTATCATAGTGATTATAAATAATGATATAATCATTTAATATAATTAAAAAAGAAATATTTATTTAGAAAAATGATTCTATGGGAATAATGTGTTTTTCTCATAATAAAATAAATTAATCACAATTTATTAATAATTTTAATCAAAATGTATATATTATATACTTAATTAAATATTTTATCATTCATTAAATAATTTCTAAATGTTAATGAATGAATTTATAACTTTTAAATTGAAAAATTATTTTTTCTAGAAATCGTTTTCATTGATATTTTCATGATTATTTTATCACTATTTTCATCCACATATAGAAAGATAATTTGATGAAATTGAGTCCATATATGAAATATTTATGTCATAATTTGGTAATGTGAAAACAATCATGTTTGGTTATAATGAAAATAAAATCTATAAAAATCTATTGACACGTTTAGGTTTAATTGATTATAATAGGGTGTTGGGGTTAAAAAATATATATGATAAAACATTACTTATAAAAATGAATAAATTATTAATTAATGAATAAATTTATACATCATTATATATCATATTCCATATCATGGGAATTTATATCCAATTAACCATGAAAGTGATGTTATATTATTTAGATCTCTTAAGTAAGTCTATATTTTCCCTCTGCTCACTTATAAAAGGGCACTTATTTTTCATTCATCTAAAATATGTGATCCTTATAGCTAAACCATTATCTTCATAGAAACATTCCCTAAATACTTAATTTTTTTTGGATATTATTATCATACACTATGGATATCCTATTTTCTAATATTATGTATGCTAATGGTAGTCGCTCAAAAAAGATGTAATAATTTTATGATAATAATTATATTTTTATTTCCTTGTTGAAATCCAATAAATATTTTGTATTAGTCATAAAATAATTAATCCAGTATAATGTATATTATTATATGTTACTATGATTATTGGAAAAATATTTCCCATATCCATTCAGTCATTTGTGAAATGATATTATATCTCTTCTGTATGTGGGAACTTCCACCTCAACGTAGAAATAAGATTCATTTCAATTACATCATCACATTAGTATAAATAAAGATTATTGTAATAAATAAATATATAGTTTATTGTATAATTTTTATTACGTAATGATAAAATACTATTTATCATTCATTCCTTCTTTTCAATATAAAATGAAAACAACGTTCACACGTACACGCAGACTACCATCCACATAAATGGTGTAATGTATTTTTCAATTTAAATCTGCTAATAATGATAATAAATAATTATATTGTGAATATATATATATATGATTTATATTTCTTAAAAAAAAATTGTTACCTGATGGTTCAATGGTCATGATTTAAATACCATAAATGATGTATCAAAAAATTAATGAAAAAATAACTAGCTAACACTTGACACGATCCAAAAATGATGAATTGTTACTAAATGGGTCATAGTATATAGTCATTATAAAATGTATTCATTAATAAGTATGAATACTCTTATTTTAATAAACATTAATAAAATAATTTATATTTTACATGAGGTTGAAATCACATATGAATCATTTGGTACATCATGAAATGGTTTCTTGTCTCGCTTTTGATTATGTAAGATAGAATCCATATTCACCATTTTTTCATTCATGTGGAGTATACAAATACCCTATGAAAATTTATATCACTAATATATTTATAATCCTGATATTTTATGTTTAATTTTATGTTACATCATTCATAGAGTTTATGTTTCCAAACTAATCAATATGGGAAGGGTTTTATGTTTAAGACCCACATTTTAATATTATTATTTGTGACTAAATTTAAAATGATTAAATTATATGATCTATCACTGACCAACATTTCTTAAATTTTCCAAATAATTTTTATATAAAAAATAATGTTTTCATTTAATTATAAACCCTCTAAATAATAAAAAAATGAATGAATGTTTTCAAGGAAAATAGAAAATATTTTCCTCTTTGATTGGGGAACGTTTTATTTCAACCCCTTATTATAATTATAGTAGAGTAAAGATTTATTTTTACACTCTCTAATTATATATTGAATTCATATTTACATCATTTATTATCTTTTAGTTTTTTTAAATGAATCATTTAGTCATTTCACAAATGAGCCACTTTTTATAAATTTAGTTAATGAAATCATTATTTTAATATATACCTCCCCAATTAAATTTTTCATGTTAATGAATGCTATTTTTTTGAGTCATCCATTTAATTCTTCCATGGTCCATTTCAATGAATTTTTTTCCAAATATTTTAAAATTTCTTATATTTTAAATTTGTGTTTTCAAAATCAAAAGTTTATTTTTGACATGAAATGTTCAGATAAATTTTTAACAGATTTTTCATCTTTTAAATCATCCATTAATGTTTCTTATGATAATTTGGGAATATAATAATTTTTCTACATAGATAATGAGAATATATTAAACTAAAACCCAATTGGGGAATAATTTTAATCTTAATAATGAATATTACATTTAAGAAGAAAAATAGTGGGATTATTAAATTGAACTAAATCCTTTTTTCAATGTTTAATAATGGGACATAATAGTTTATTTTCATTAACATTTAAGGGTTAATAATTTATATAGTAATTGATCATAAATTCATTAATGAGGGGATTTTTAATGTTTTTTACTATATTAAATCTAATGGGAAATGGTTATTATTGATAAATGAATTGGTACACCATATAGATAATTATTGATAAAAGTAGTTATTAATGATGAAAATCCATATGTAAATGTGAGAAATAAGGTGTGGGTGATGTATTAAGTTTCCTTAATACTATTTTGGTAAAATAACTCTCTAGGCCATAGATTCATTCATGTTAATTGGTATGGGACTAATTCCCAATGTACCTATAAAAATACTTCTTCTTATTAAACACTTATACATAATTTATTACCTGCAATTTCAATTTAAAAAACATATAATATCGACATGTCAAGTGTATTTTGGGCTTAGTGACATTACGTAACAACAAAAAACATAAAACAAAACATCTTATTGAAAACTTCATTTACATGACCACTATATTCTCTCGTACTTAGCATTACATGGGATAACCCAAGGACATGCATAAAAAAAGAGTTAGCTTTAAAGCCCAGTAAGGGAATATAAACGGAACAACATGAGGAATAAAATAATTGTTACAAAGTAGGAATACAAATGTATCACAAGAGAAACATGAACATAAATGCATGATAAATCATGATAATAATAACATAGAGATGTGGAAACAACATTTAACATGACATTAGCATGACCCAAGGCTCATTACACAAATAGTATGAGTAAAACCCTCAAAGAACATGAAACACAAGTAAACTCTCATTTAAATTTAATTATCATGATTCAACACACATTTCACATTACGTATCATGATAATATACTTCCCCAATGCATTGGAGTGCTATCAGGGCACACCCTTCTTAAACATTTCATTGCATGCATAAGTGTGCCACAAGATCCTACAATGTGGATTCATAAAACATCATAATTTATTCCAAGATTAAGTAATGTGGAATTAATATATGAAAATAATTCATCAATAAGTAAATGTGCATAAAGTTCAATACCTTGGACAGAGAAATTGGCATTGTATTCACCACAAAATGATTTTGGCTTGGAAAATTTCGGTGCAATTTCGGCAGCATAACGACATGACATAACGATTCTTAATAAATGGTTGATGGGATTGAATGGGGTGTATAATTATATGCACCTGAAATATAAAGTAATGGGTTCACATATATGCATTTCCCAACATATGTAATGTAATTTAGATTCATAATAAAAAATAATTTCTTGAATGTAAATGAGGTGAGAGAAATTCCTTATAGAATTTCAGCATGGTAACTAGTGTACATGGGGGAATTAATGAGAGATAAAGGGTTCTATCACCAATAAAATATAAGGAGGTTAGTATGGGGGAGGTGCAAAATCATACACCCAACATTTGTAATTGAATGTAAAAGGGTATAACAACATAATGAAATTGAGTCAAAAATGAAACAGAACAACTGCCTTGCATGAAAGTGTGATCCCAAAGGATTGTGAGAGGATTGAGAGATGCTTATCGGGAGATTGGGGTGCCTTGGGAGGATTCTAGAGAGATAAGGAAAGATTTTGATTGAACTTCAAAGGATTCCAGTGAAGAAGAAGTTGGAGCTTGGGTGGGTTTACATAGGAAAAGAGAGGGAATTATTTATTATTTAGGTTTGGGACACACCACATTAACCTAATCAATCCCACAAACCGGCACATGGATTTTTCCCATGGTTTTATCCAAAGTGGAGTGGAAATAAATATTTTATAAGTCCAAAGGAATAACGTCTTAAAATAATATGGTTTCTTATGTGGAGGTGAGTAACACTCTCAAGGAAAACAATTTAAAAAGCTAAAATGTATTATAAGTCTTGGAGGGTCCACTGAGGCATTGTAAGATAAATCAAATAAATATAAAATCACATTATTTTTAGTATAAAACATATATTGGCCTAAAATATCATTTATAGTATTTTTATTACATCAATATTTGGTCATTATGATGTCATAAAACACATTATATATTTAAATGATATTTAATCTTTACCCAAAAACTCAGCTGTCTTAAAAAATTATGAAAAATTCACCACTGGATAATTTTTATTTCGTGATTCCAAGTATAATATTAATTTTATCTATGTAATTTTCTAAATATGTGATGTTTCAATATTAAAATAAAAACTGACATTTATAAAAAATTCATGGCTTTTGACAAAAATAGCTTTCAAAACATAATAAAAATAACAATTGTGTTCATAAAATTTATATGATCATTTATACATAATAAAAAGTAATTTAATAATAATAGTAATTTGTTAAAATATTATTTTGATTAAAAAATCCATTAATTTATGAAAATAGATTCCATAGTTTAATATTAACTAAAAATACTATCTGTGCTAATAAACTATTTACGAAGTAACAATAATAAAATGAATGTTTATTATTTATTATACACAAAAATAATTACTATAATCATATTTCTATGGTCTTGTTACATAACCCCTTATAACACCCTCATAGGACCGAAGGGTAAGGTGTGCGATGGTGACAGACTCATGGGGTGGCTCCAATAACATCGCTCAGGTGGTAATCTCTATCAACTTCCACTTCTCCCATAGGCAGTTCCGTTGGAGTTTAGCATGTTGAAGCTCTGCTTGGGATTTTCAAGAGTTAATCCCAATGACACCACCTCCTTTCTGAGCTCAGAAAAATGGGCATCGTGAGGGGAAAGTCTACTGGATGAGGCCATTGCTTCCTTTGTCGGAGTAAATTGTATTTATTAAAGCCCTATATTTGCACTACTCATGTGATCAATGTTCAATCGATATATTAGAAACAATCACAATTATTAATGGTATTTTGAAATCCAAAAACATAAAACCAAGGATGTGCATATTTTATATAACCATTTTTTAAAATAATACATTTAATTATACCAAGATGAATTTTCATTGATAAATGTTTGGGTTGTTACAATCTTCCCCCTTAAGAAATTTTCCCCTCGAAATTTCCTTTTCCTGCACTAAAACAGATGTTGGTAACTCTGGTTCGTTACTTCCTCTAATTCCCACATTACTTCTTCAAAATTTTGGATTGACCACAACACCTTGATGAGGGCCATTTTCTTATTTCGTAGAACTTTTTCTCTACGATCTAATATCTATATTAGCTGCTCCTCAAAAGAAAGATCATCCTCTAACTAAACTACCTCTGAAGAGAGTACATGTGAATGGTCTGGAATGTACTTCCTTTAGAGGGATACATGGAAGACATTATGTACTCTGTCCATAGTGGGTGTAAGTGATAGTTGGTAGGCCACAACCCCGACATGATCAATAATCTCGAGGGGGCCGATGTATGTCATACATAACATCCCATTCATTCCAGAACTTGTGAACTTATTCCATGGAGATATTCCTATAAATAACATGTCTCCAACTTTTAACTCATGTTCTGGTCGACGGTTATCTGCATAACTCCTATATAGACTTTGGGCTACATTGATATGCTGTTGAATGGTTTTCACCTTCTCCACCTTTTCTTTGACCATTTCAGGTCCTAGCAGCTTACGATCATTGGCTTCATCCAAAAATTCCGTTTTTATGCACCTTTTACCATAAAGGGTTCATTTGGTTCCTTTTATATGCTCGAGTGAAAAATGTTATTGTAATAGAATTCAACATGTGTATGATGTTGGTCCCATCCTACTTTGACGTCCATAGATCTTGATCATAACATATCTTCCAGTGTCTGAATATTTCACTAAAATTGGCCATCATTTTGAGGATGATAGGACGTACTGAAGTTCAGTTCATTGTTTAGAGAATGTTGGAGACTTTTCCAGAACATTGAGGTGAATCTTCGATCACGATCGGATACAATAGATAGTGGTACTCCATGCATCCTTACCACTTCTTTGATGTAAATTTGTGAAATTTTATCCTAAGAGTAGTCCTATTGAATCACGATAAAGGGAGATGTCTTCGTAAAAATATTCAGAATGACCCATATAGCATTGTTTCCTCTAGTTGTCATTGTAAGTCCAGTGAAAATGTCCATGGTAATGTTGTCTTACATCCATGTTGGTATGGGTAGTGGTTGCATCATCCCCTTGGTCTTTTTCCTCTCAAAATTCACTTGCAAACATACCAAGAACATTAATGAATATTCATCAATATCCCTTTTCATATTGACCCACCAAAAGTTTTATTAGAGATCTCGATACATCATTTTTCTCACTTGGTGAATCAAAAAGGATGAGTTGTGTGCGTTATACAGAGGCACCTTATTTATATATGGATCAGATGGTACTCATAATCAAGACCCACATCTCACAATTCCATCCTTGTCAACCATGAACTTTGAAGATTTTCCATTTCTGATAGCTTCAACCATTTTTTGAATTTCTATTTCCTTTCATTGCACATCCTTTATTTTTGTCCATGAGGGATGGTTGATAAATCATTTGAGAAAGGATTTATGATGTTCCTCCTTTAATGATTCCTACATCCATCCACTGAAAATCTAATAATACTGGATCATTTTCAATTCTCATCATTGATAAATATGTAATATTCATTCTACTTAGAGAATATGCCACCAGGTTTTACTTACTGGGATGGTAGTGGATTGAGTAGTCATAATACTTGATGAGATCTATCCATATTAGTAGAAACATATTAATCTCTTTTTGTGTGAATATATATTTGAGGCTCTTGTGATTAGTATATATCTCACACTTCCTCCCATAGAGATAATTTCAGCAGATATTAAATGCAAAGACCACAACCACCAACTCGAGATCACGTGTGGGATAGTTTTGATCATTGATTTTCAGCTGCTTTGAGTCGTAGGCTATCACATTATCATTTCTCATCAACACACAACTCATTCCCTTCTTCGTAGCATCACTAAATACCACATAAAAGTTCTCCACATGTGGGTATAGTGAGAACAGGTGCAGTGATAAGCCTCCTTTTTAACTCCTCGATGCTTTCTTCACAATCATCACTCCAAGAAAACTTGACTCCCTTCTGAGTTAGCTTGGTGAGATGGTTTGAAAATCGTGATAAATTTCTCACAAATCATCGATAATATCCATCTGACTCCAAGAGTATATGGATATCTATTACCGATGTTGGCCTTGTCCATCCCTCAAATGCAGTTGTCTTAGAGGGATCCATAGATATCCCATTTCTTGTGATGATATAACCAAATAACGAGGCCTCCTTCAACCAGAACTAACACATGTTGTACATTTCATAGAGATTCTCTTTTCCAAAGGCCTCTAGTAAAGTTATTAGATGCTCCTCGTGATCCTCCTTGGTTTCGAAGTATATTAGAATATAATCTATAAAGACCACCAAAAATTTGTCGAGGTAATATTTAAACAATCTATTCATCAAGTCCGTGAATATTTATAGAGCCTTAGTGAGTCCGAAAGGCATTACTCTGAGTTCATAGTGCCTGTATCTTTTATAAAAAGTAGTCTTGGGGATATCTTCCTTCTTCACCCTTACTTGATAATATCCTTATCACAAATCTACCATGGAGAAGTATTGTGATCCATTTAGCTAATTGAACAATTCATAAACCTTAGGGAGATGATAGTTGTTCTTTATTGTGATTTTGTTAATCTCATGATAATCGATGAAAAGGGGAATAGACCCATCCTTCTTTTGGAAAAAGAGGACCAGTGAACCCCATGGTGAAGCACATGGAAGTATATAATCTTTATCAAGATTCTCTTGTAGTTGTTTCTTCATCTCCCCAAGCTCCACAATAGCCATTCTATATAGAGTCTTAGATATTGGCAATGCCCATGGTAGAAGGTCAATTGAGAATTTGACATCTCTTCTAGGAGGAAGACCAAGAAATTCCTTAGGAAACACTTCAGCGAATTCCCTCACACTAGGAATGTATTAAATAATGGTTTCATCCAGAGAATCAATCATATGAGCCAGATACATGTGCTCATAGGGCAGTAATATCCACGCTTGAGATGATAGTGATAAAGAATATTCATCTCCCCCCATGTAATTGCATAGAATCAGGGGTCGATTATCCATATACAGAGTGATTTCCATCTCATGGAAATTTATATTGTCTCTATATGGGTAAAGCCAATCCATGTCAATAATTGCATCAAATTCTACTAGAGGGAGTTTGACGAGGGTCACTACGAAGTTCAATCAACAAATTATGATAGTGGAGGAGTTATATTCATGGGACATAATAATTTCCCCATTTTCCGTACTCACCGACATGTTTACATCCATTATTTGAGGTGTTGTTGGGATTGTTATACTAAAATATCAGGATATAAAAGAATGTGTTAAAGTGGAATAAAAAATCATGTTTTCTATTCTTGAATGAATAACTACCGTACCTATAACAATTTCGTTGTCGAGGTTCACTTCGGCAGTAGTGATGGAAAAATATCACCCTTGGTACCTTTGAGTTTGTTGGTTTCCTTTGAAAACCCTTGGCTTAGGGAACAAATTCACAAGATGCCCTGATTCTTTTTAGTTGAAGTAGTGAACAATGTGTTGAGTATTGAATGGATTGTTTCTCTCCTCTATTTCAGCCATAGGTTTTTTGTTGGTAATTAACGTCTAGGTTCCCTTATTGTCCACACCTAAAGAATTTCGTTGTCCCCTTAAGTCAATTTCTTGTGTGCTTCTTTACACACCATTGCCAAGTGGGGTGCTTGATTTTATTAGCACCATTGTATTCATACATTAGACTAGTAGAAGTGAAGTACACCTTATGTTTATTATCCCCATGATACCGCTAAGATTCTCTGATCTCCATTTCTACCTTGAAGGCACATCAGAAAATTTCCTCATAGTTGTCATTGTTAAGGATCTCCAGGGCATTACTAAGGCTAGGTTTCAACCCACCAAAGAAGTGGTCAACCTTGAATTTGAGGGTAATAGAAAAGATGGAGGGATATCATGGAAGCCTTGTGAATTTTTCCTCATACGCTCCTATTGATTTGTCGTCTTTTTTCTTGAGGGAATGGAAGTCCCTTTCCATCTTAAGCCAGAGGGTGTGAGGAAAATATTTATCAAAAAACATTTTTTGGAAATCCTTCCATTCCAATGACTCAATCTCCCCCTCAGGCTTCTAATTTTTGATCACTTTCTGCTACTTATCAGCTTCACCCTCCATACAATAAGTAGCCAAAAGAAACTTCTCTTTTTTAGAACATTGAAGGATGGGGAAGATATTTTAAATGGATTTGATCAATTGTTCTATGATTGAGGGATCAGATGATCAATTAAAATTAGGATTCATTTTTCTCATGATGCTCTCGATAGAGACTTTTTCATTATTAGAGGGTTTAACCTATCACTTGACCCATGTTTATATTCAAATATTGATTGAATTGAGAGAGTACCGTGACAAAGTTCATGATTCCTACTCCCATCGGATTGGGAATATCATTAGAATAATCATCACATTGATCTTTTCATTGGTTGTTAGCCCAAGTCCTCCTATTACGAACCAATGGCTGGAATAAAAGGAAATTTAGGGGTAACACATAATGGGTAATCCACGGAAAAAATAGATGACTAATAAATAGCTTTTATTTCCATAACTTATAAATCTATAGTCTTTGATCTATGTTAACCATGATCTACTTTCTATCATATATTCTTAGGGGTTTTTTCCTAAATAATGGTTCATACTAAGCATGTGAATTTACCAAAGCACATCTCCCGGGACTTTCGTAACCAAGATAGAAGCAAGGCTCATTGTAGTGTACCATGATACCCCAAGTCAAGCTCGAAACTCCATGTCATATTTTTCACTCCTTGGTACATCTGTGCTAGTGCCGCCTCTCCCTCCTCATATCCAGACAGGGATGCATTTTTTTGGTAAACCACTTACTCAATAGTCACCAAAATTTTGGGATTTTTTATTATTCATAGTCTTTTCTCTAAGGCTTCACTAGGGTTTTCTAATCATAATCCCCAAGATAACTAAACCTCTCCTCTGATACAAGCTATTAGAACCATGATTTTTATTAAACACGTAAAAATAATTTATTACAAAAAATTTCACTTAATAAAACATAGAAGATAGATAGGTCTAGTGTCTTTGGGGATTAATAAATTTACATAACAACGTAAAACATAAAACAAAACATCTTATTGAAAACATCCTTTACATGACCACTATATTACCACATACTTAGCATTGCATGGGATAACCTCAAGAAATTCATAAGAAAAGGGTGAGCTATAAAGCCCAGTAAGGTAATATACATGGAATAACATAAGGAATACAATAGATGTTAAACAATATGAATATAAATGGAGCACAAGAGAAACATGATCATAAAGGCATGATAAAGTATGATAATCATAACACAGAGATGAGGAACAACATTTAACATGATATTAGCATGAGCCATGGCTCATTGCATATGAAGCATGAGTAAAACCCTCATTACACATGAAGCATGAGTAAACCCTCATTTCACTTGAATTAGAATGTTTCACCACTCATTTCACATGACGTATCATTATATTATACTTTACCCAATGCATTAGAGTGCTATCAGGGTGCACCCTTCATAATTATTTCATTTCATTCATAAGTGTGCCACAAGATCATACAATAAGGATTCATAAAACATCATAATTTATTCCATGATTAAGAAATTTGGAATTCATACATGAAACTCTTTCATCAATATGTAAAACATCATAATGGTGAATATGTTTGATAGATAAATAAGCATGGTATTAACTACACAATTATTTTTGTAAGAACCCAAACCTTTTTTTCAGGTATTATTTCCCTTCTAGTCATTTTTGAGAAAAAGAGGAAAATCTTGAAAATTTTCAGAGTACATGCCATGTACTTTATAAGTACAGGCCGTGTACTTCCATGCTGCATGAGGCCATGTGCTGGCCATGTCTGGGCCATACACACGGTTGTGTGGGGTGATGTGGAGGCCACCTAAAGCGGAGTACGGAAAAACCAAGTAGACACCGTGTACTTTTCTTTTTTATTTCATTAAATGAATCAAGGTCATGTCTCATCACTATTTCCATCTTCTTCTTCATCTTATTCCACCTAGAGCATCTGAGGAGGATGAATCTTCTCCTAGCCACTGATCCATCATCAGCTATTCGAATCTAACACCGTCAGATGCAATAGAATCGTAGCGGTGAGTTCTTGGTTCTTCTTTGGACTCATTTCTTGATTCTTCCTCTCGTATGAGTTATATGAGGTTGAAATTTTTAGACGTTTTGGAGATATACTCTGCTCTAGGATGATTCATGAGCCAAGGATCAAGTATATCAATCTACGAGGATCGAGGTAGGTGGTTTGTTGCGTTACGATGAATGTCTTTGAGTTTTTGTGCAAAAGTGTCAGATACCCTTGTATCGGGTATCTCGTGTTAGGGTTTTGAACCTATTTTTTTATCTGCCTTAGATTTATTATGTTCTTGAGGATTTTAGATGAATAATGATTTCTTGTTTTCATGTTTGAGGATCACCCCAAGGGTGTTTTCCTTGTTTTGGTTGTTTATCACTGTTTAGATTAGGTTGCCTGTGTGGAAAACCTTACTGCATTGATTGCTCACCTTGATTGAATGATTTCATGTGTTGACTGCTTTCTAAATGCTTTTGATGCATTGTACCTATTAGCCATGTTGTTAGTTGAACATACTTAGGGCTGCTATGAATCATTTATGTACGATTGATTTTTCTCAGAGCTGTGGGAACTTGGTGTAGTTAGACCATAGGGGGAATTGACATTGAGTGCTTCCTCAGAGGTCCGGTTTAATTATTACCACTATTAGACCATAAGGGGGATTTAAATTGTGCTCTCTTAGAGGGTCTAATAATTATCTAATCGGGACTAAAGGGGGAATTAGATGTAAGTTCTTCCTTAGAGAGTCTGTAGTATCGCTGCAAGACCATAGGGGGAATTGATGTTGAGTTCTTCCTCAGAGTGTATTTTCCTTTGTTTGAATACATGACCATAGGGGCTGCCCGCGTGAGCCACCCAGAGGGTCAGAATGATAACTTATTGATTGGTTGGTTGTGACGAGTCCACCAAGCCAAAGAACAAGCTTGGGTTTTGTACTGCTTCTTGTTTAGGTAGTCCGCTGAGATACCTGTTCTGTTACTTTTTATGCCTTGGATTATAGATATTTTTTCTATATTCCTTGGTTGATAATTAAACAATTAAATTAAATTAATAAATAAATGTGAATGGAGATTTGTAGGATTGTTTACTTTAGTGTACTCCTGTTTCTCTTCTGCATTTTTTTCCATTACTTTTTCTATATTGCTCACTGATTTTAGGGCATAGATCTTGTGGTGGTTGCCTACTAGGATTAGTCTCACACCCTGATTGGGTCCTTCTTTTCATCCCAAACAGGTTATATGGTTGTAGGTGTGTACAGGGATTGTGACCCTTCTACCTCAGGTGCTTGATTGTTGGTTAGAGTTGGAGAGCACGGGACCAAGCATAGGCCTGTGATGCTGCTGGAGTTTTCGGTTTAATTTTAGTACTTGGATATTAGTTGTATTTCAGTATGTTTCTTTGTTTACTTCTTTACATAGATACATGCACCATGCTGCATCATTTTTATATTACATGTTTATTCTACTGTTTAGTTTCATATGTTGTATGTTGTTTACTGCTTCTGCTATTGTTTATTATTTTCCTTCTGCAACATACTTTACCAAATGGGGGCATAGTTTACCCACTGACTCACCAAGGCCCTCACTGCTACTCAGCAGCCTTTGGCATTTTGGGAAATGCTCTTGGGGTCATGTGGCGAACTGGGTACGGGGAACTAGTTGAGTGGCTCCAGATTCGGGTCGTTAAAAAGTTGTATCATAGGAGTTTTCTTCCTTTTCTATTTCCTTACTGTTTAGCGAAAATAGATAGGGATAGGATGGAATTGGTAGTTGGTACATAACTGTGCCTTGGAGTAATTAACCGGTGTATAGTGAAAAGCTATACTACCTCATAATTGTACTTTTTAGTTTTTTCAAGTGTTACAGTTGATTATATTTCATCGTTGGTTGATTCACTTGTTTTTTTCTATTACAGTTTATATGATTGTAGTTTTATTTGGATGCAACCCGATGAGATGAGGGTATTCCATCTCATGTATCATATAGGTACTTATTAGAAAATCACATATCATGCATTTTACCATGCATCTAGGGTGTATTATAAATTGCATGTTGTTGTGATAGATGTTGTGATAGATTATGCATGATATTGTGATAGTTGTTGTGATAGAGGTACCTGCTATGATGATAGGGTATTGTTTATTTTAAGATTATTTATCATGGATTCCAAGCTTTGGTCTTAGATGTGTTATGGGCCCATGAGGATCAAAATTTTGCAGATCATGTGATTATCATACTGTTTACATGTTATATGCATTGTTATGATGTCATGATTTGATTCTCGGGGAGTATGGCCCCCCACGGATCGGAATTTGGCACATAGATGCTAGTTTTCAGTGTTTTTTAGTGTTTTTGGGGAGTTTTGTATGCCTACTGCCCAAAAACCCTGAAAAAATAGTGTGTGGCCTTATGAACACACACCATGTGTTCTTTCGTTTAGGAAGAACTACGTTTTGCGGTTACACACCATGTACTTTCCTTTCAGGTGATCCAGCCGTGTAAATGAATACATGGGTTGGAAAATATTAGGGACAAAACACCGTGTACATTGATGCCATGTTGTGTAGTTATGGCTCGTGTACCAGTCTGTGTGACTAAAGACATAGATGGGAAAAATATTCAAGGAGATTCCGTGTAGTGGAAAAACACATCATGTAGTCTTCGGTAGGGACAATCCATGCCACTTAGTCATTTAGGAGTAACTGGGAAAGAGGAAAAGGATGGTACATGCGATGTATATTTATGAACAAGCTATGTAGTTTGGGTTAAGACAACTAGCTTTTCCGGTGTACATGCCCAAGTAAAATCTTTCCGAAACACACCGTGTATAAAGACTACACGTCGTGGAACCATGTTTTTCCAGTTTTAAGAGTTTTTCCTATTCTATTCCATTTTCACTCTTTTAACTTTGCAACTTTGCTTTTCATTGATAAAGGTGTGCTTGACCTTGCAAAATCATGCCGCCAAGATGTCCTCCCATTGTACATTAGGGATCTGACAATGATCATACGCCGAAAATGGCACCGACAGTTATCTCGGATACTATTACTGACACACAGTTCCACGAGGGATTTATGAGGTTCATGCAGACCATTTAGGTAGCTCAGAAACCTACCCAGTCTATGGCATTACGCGAGTCTTCCAATAGCAGCATCCTCCCACTTTCTCAGAGGATGGAGTACCTCAGGCTGTTGAATCTAGGGTTGAAGATATGGTTTCTGTCTTTGATCATCTCGAGACACCCCCAGATAGGAGGGTGAAGCTCCCGACTTACATGCTGCGTGATTCTGCCAAGAGATGGCTGGATGTAGTCTCTCAGGAAGGGTGTCAACAGATAGTTTCATGTGATGAGTTTCAGCATATGTTCTATGAATACTTCTATTCAGCAACGCTGAGGGCCAACAGAGCCAAAGAGTTCATAAACCTGTAGCAGGGTACTCTAGAAGTTACAAAGTATTCCTCCCTCTTCACAGAGATACAACATTTCACTCCTGTTCTGGGGAATGACGAGTTGTTCTTAGCAAGGAAGTTTGAAGAGGGACTAAGACCAGAGACCAGATCACATGTGAACGTCTTCCAGATTACTTCTATTTATTTGATAGTCAACTAGGTGTTGATCACGGAGAGGAATCTGAGGGATATAGGAGTGGTGAGCCAGGGTGGCTCAACATCCAGAGTTAGTACTCTTCCTACTGACAGTAGGAAGCATCACCGAGAGTCTGCACGAGGTGACTTGGGGAAGTGAGATGTTCCTTTAGGTAGCAAGGTTGTGTCATACTAGTGTGGGAAGGATGGGAATAATAATCCATAGTGCCCAAGAGACCCAGTGGAGTGCTGATATTTTGGTAAGATGGGTCATCTGCAGCGGGTTTTCAGGGTTCTTCTTCCAGCGGCTAGTGAAGGAGGATCTGTTTCGACTCCGCGTACCGGTGTGGGGTTACCAGTTCCACATCAGACTGAGGGATGGAGCTCTTCAGTTCATTCAGGTTAGGGTAGAGGCCATGGATGCAGTGGTCAGGCTCAAGGAGGATCAGCTCAGGGATCTCAGGCTGCTACACAGGGCCGCAGTTCAGGCCAAACTTTTTCGATATAGCAGATTCATCAGGAGCATGATCCTGGACCTTCTACAGTTTGAGTTACAATCTTTGTATCCTTCGTTTTATATTCTGCACTTTTCGATAGAAAAGATCTCATAGCTTTATTTATGTGCACACTATGGAGATCCTTAGACTTACTATCTTTACTTATGAGATTATGGTGACCTAGACACTCCCTAGGGATATAGAACTACTAGTGTGCGTCAGTGAAAGAAATTCCCCTTTGAGGTTGGTGGGTGTCACTTTTTGTGAGATCTTTATGTCCTTGAGTTGACAGGTTATGATTTCATTCTCGGAATGGACTGGCTAGTTCCTTTTCAGGCCTTTGCCAATTGCTATCGCCTCATGGTGAGTTTCACGTCACCCGGGGGCATACATTTTGTTCACAATGGAGAATGGGATGTCCAAGCAAGCAGAGATGGACCAAAGCATCATGGGTTTGGCAGTGTTATAGCCTAGATTTCTAGTTTATATGTGAACTATCAGGGGACTTATCAGATGTATTTTCCTCCGGTAGTTGATCGATTTCCAGATTTCTTTCCAGAATATTTTTTAGGGTTGCATCCAGAGAAAGAAGTAGACTTCTCCATTGAGCTTGTTCCAGGAGCAGTATTGGTATCCATACCTCCTTACAAGATGGATATTCTTGTGTTTCAAGAGCTCAAGAAGCAGTTGGAGGAGTTTTAGGTAATGGGTTTTATCAGACCTAGTACTTCTCCTTGTGGTTCGCCTATTTTATTCGTGAAGATGGAGGATGGTACCTTACAAATTTATGTGGATTATCGGAAGCTGAACAAGTTTACAGTCAAGAAATGATATCAATTGGAAAGTATTGATGATATTTTTGATCAAATTCAAGGAAACATGGTGTTCTCGAAGATTGAAATGAGATTCGACTATCATCAGTTCATGTCAGACCATCTGATATACCACTTATAGCCTTTCGGAGTAGGTATGGTCTGTACGAGTATTTGGTTATTCCATTCGGTCTCATGAACGCGCCAGCAGTTTTCATGGAATTGATAAACAGAGTTTTCCATACTTACGTGGATTCCATTGTGGTGGTTTGTGTGGATGATATCTTAATGTTCTCTCATGCTCGACACGACCATGCTACCGATGTTGAGATCGAACTGATTACACTGAGAGAGAATCCGTTATGTGTTAAGCCCTCTAAGTGCCACTTTTGGATAGATGAGATTCACTTCCTGGGTCATGTCATCTCAGAGACAGGAGTATCAGTAGACCCATATAAGGTGAGAGCAGTAGTTACCTGGGAGCAGTCGAAGAATGTCTTCTAGATACATTGTTTCTTCGGACTGACTAGTTACTATAGGTGGTTTATATAGGACTTCTCATGCTTAGCAGCGCCGTTGATGGGCATGACTAAGAAGGGAATGAAGTACGTTTGGTTAGAAGCCTATGATTCATCTTTTCAGGAGTTGAAAGGGAGATTGACTTCAATGCCGATCTTAGTTTTTCTAGAGCCTAGCAAGTGTTATACAATTTTCTGTGATGCATCTGGAATTGGGCTTGGAGCAGTGGTTATGCAGGTGGATCATGTTGTTGCATATGGATCTTGGCAGTTGAGGCCACATGAGAAGAACTATCCTACGAACGACATAGAGTGGGATGCAGTTTTTCATGCTTTGCGTTGTTGGCGAAATTAACTTCTAGTAGAGAATTTTTTGGTATATACTGACCAAAAGAGACTAAATTATATCTTCACGCATCGTGACTTAATTCTGAGACAGTGGGGGCAGGTCGAGTACCTACATTCTTTCGACTATGAGCTTGCTTATATGCTTGGGAAAGGAAATGTTGTAGCAGACGCACTGAGCAGGAGGACTCAATTACAGGTAGTTCAGGAGGCCAGCAGTGAGTGACATCTTATGGATATGTTCTCTAAGATGCATTTGGAGGTGCACAAAAAATAGGGAGAGATGGTTATTTCTTCTATAATTGTTACCTCTACTCTTCTGGATCGATTTCGAATGAGGTAGCTATCATACTCAGAAGGCCTATTCATACAGGAGGGTGTGTTAAGAGGAGACCCTACTCCAAGGTGGATAGTGGGAGATGATGAGGTGTTACATTTTTATGGTAGTGTATGGGTTTCATTAGAAATACATGAGGAGCTGATGTGGGAGTTTAATGCGTCATCTTGGACAGTTCATCCTGGTTTCACTAAGATGTATCAAGACTTATGTCGTCAGTAATGGTGTCCAGGTATGAAGAAGGATATGGCGGGTTTTGTTATGCAGTGTTCCACCTGTCAGCAGGTGATGGAAGAGCATCAGTGACCAGTATGGCTTTTACAACAGTTACCCACTCCATACTGGAAATGTTATGATGTCGCGATGGACTTCCTGACAGGATTACTGAGATCACCTTGTGGGAATGATGTGGTTTGGGTTATAGTTGATAGGCTCAAGAAGGTTTCACATTTCTTGCCAATTAAGGAGACTTTTGCTGTGGATGAGCTTGGTAGGTTGTACATTTGTGAGGAGGTACGACTTCATGGTGTTCCGAACAATATCGTTTCTGCTAGGGACCCCACTTTACTTCACATTTCAGGTAGGGGATACAAAGGGGTTTGGGTACACAGGTACTTCTGAGTACTTCTTACCATCCCCAGACAGATGGCCAGTCAGAGTGAACGATTCAGGTGCTGGACGACATGCTATGGGCATGCGTCCTTGATTATGGAGGTTCATGGGAGAAACATATACCTCAAGTGGAGTTTTACTATAATAATATATTTCAAGCAACTATTAAAATGGAACCTGATGAGGCTTTGTACGGTAGGCCGTGTCGATCATCCTTGTGTTGGATGGAGGCAGGAGAGGCAGCTATACTGGGACCTCGTCTGATTCAGGAGACTACAAAGCAAGTGGAGTTCATTCAGAAAGGGATGGCTACTGCACAGTCTTGGCGGAAGTATTATGTTGATCAGCGGAGACGTCCTTTGGAGTTTAAGGTCCGAGATCAGGTTTTCTTGCGTGTTACCCCGAGGTTGGGACATAAGCGTATTAAGAGACAGATAATTCATTCACCGAAATACAACAGGCCATTTGGGGTTCTTGAGAGAGTCAAAATAGTTTCTTAAAGGCTACAGTTTCCTTAGAGGTACCAGGCTATGCACGACGTCTTCCATATTTCTCAGCTTCGACGGTATTTCTGAGACCCGTCTCATGTTTTTCATCCTGATGAGGTTGAGTTGGAGCATGATTCATCTTTCGAGGAACATCCTATCAAGATTGTTGATCATAGTGGCAAGGTACTCTATGGATGGTCTGTTCCTCTAGTATGGGTTCTATGGATGCACGGCCGTGTACAGGACGATACTTGGGAGATGGAGGATGATATACAATCAAATTATAAAGAGTTGTTCATGGATTCTTCTTCACTGCCTTGTTAGGGAAATTCAAGGATGAGTTTCTTTAAGGAGGGTTGTTTGTAAGAACCTAGACATTCTTTTTAGGTATGTTTTTCCCTTCTGGTCATTTTTGAGAAAAAGAGGAAAATCTGGAAATTTTCAAAGTACACACCATGTACTTTATATGTACAATCCAAGTACTTCCATGTCATGCGAGGATGTGTGTTGGCCATGTCTAGGCCACACACACTGTTGTGTGGGGTGACGTGGAGGCCACCTAAAGAAGAGTACAAAAAAACCAAGTACACACCGTTTACTATAAAAGTACACGCCATGTACTTTGCTTTTTTATTTCATTAAACAGACTGGGGTCGCGTCTCATCCCTATTTCCATCTTCTTCTTGTTCTTATTCCACCGAAAGCATACAAGGAGGCTGAATCTTCTCTGAGCCACCGGTCCATCACTGACTATCTGAATCAAACACCATCGGTTGCAATAGAATCGCAGCGGTGTGTTCTTGGTTCTTCTTTGGCCTCAATTCCAGATTCTTTATCTCGTATGAGTTATCTGAGGTTGAAAATTTTAGACGTTTTTTCATATCTACTCCATTCTAGGACGATTCATGGGCCGAGGTTCAAGTATATAAATCTATAAGGATCAAGGTAGGTGGTTTGTTACCTTATGTTGAATGTATTTGAGTTTTTCTACCAATGTACCGAATACCCATGTATCAAGAATCTCGGGTTAGGGTTTTGAACATATTTTATTATCTGACTTAGATTTCTTGTGTGCATGATGATATTTGATGAATAATGATTTCTTGTTTTCATGTTTGAGGATCACCCCATGGGTGTTTACCTTGTTCTGGTGGTTTATCATTGTTTGGATTAGGATGCCTATGAGGAAAACCATGCTGCATTGATTACTCGCATTGATATGAATGATTGCATGTGTTTCCTGCTGTTTAAATGATTTTGATGCATTATAGCTATTAGCCAAGTAGTTTGTTGAACATACATTGGGATGCTATGAATCATTTACATATGATTTTTTTACTCAGGGCTATAGGAACCTAGTGTAGTTAGACCATAAGGGGAATTGATGTTGAGTGCTTCCTTAGAGAGAATGTTTAATTATTACCACTATGAGACCATAAGGGGGATTAACTTTGTGCTCTCCCAGATGGTCTAACAATTATCAAATCGGGACTAAAGGGGGAATCATACGTAAGTGCTTCCTCAGAGAGTCTGTAGTATCACTACAAGACCATAGGGGGAATTGACGTTGAGAGCTTCCTCAAAGTCTCTTTGCCTTTGTTTGAATACTTGACCATTGGGGTTTACCCGCGTGAGCCACCCAGAGGGTTAGCATGATAATTTATTGTTTTGTGGGTTGTGACGAGTCCACCAAGAAGAAGAACAAGCTTGGGTTTTGTACTGCTTGTTGTTTTGGTAGTCCGCTAAGATACCTGTTCTGTTACTTTCTATGCCTTGGATTATAGATCTTTTTGCTATATTACTTAGTTTATAATTAAATGATTAAATTAAATTAATAAATAAATGTGAACCGATATTTTTAAGATTTTTTACTTTAGTGTACTTCTGTTTCTTTGGGGCATTTATTTCCATTACTTTTGCTATATTGTTCATTGACAGTAGGGAACAGATCTTGTGGTGGTTGCCTACTGGGAATAGTCTCATACCCTGTTTGGGTCTTGCTTTTTGGCCCAAATAGGGTATATGGTTGAAGGTGTGGATAGAGATCGTGACCCTTCTACCTCAGGTGCTTGATTGCTGGTTAGAGTTGGAGAGCATGGGACCGATCTTAGGATTGTGATGTTGCTGGAGTTTACTGTTTACTTTTAGTACATGGATTTCAGTTGTATTTAATCATGATTATTTGTTTACTTCTTTACATAGATACATGTACAATGATGCATCATTTTTATATTACACATTTCTTCTACTATTTAGTTTCAGTTGCTGTATGCTTTTTACTGCTTCTGCTATTGTTTATTATTTTCCTTCCGATGCATACTTTACCAAATGAGTGCATAGTTTCCCCACTGACTCACCAAGTCCCTCGCTGCTAGTCGGCAACCTCTGGCATTTGGGGAAACACGCTTGAGTTCATGTGGTGAACCTGGTATGGGGCACCGGTTGAATGGATCTGGATTCGGGTCTTTACAATTTTGGAATGGAAAATTGCAGTGCAATTTTGGTAGTATAACGGCGTGACATAAGGATTCTTAAAAATGGTTGATGAAATAGAATGGGGTGTATAAAAATATTTAAATGAAATGGAAAGTAAGTGGGTCATATAGATACATGTCCCAACATATATAATGGAATTTAAATTCATAATACAAAATAATTGTTTGAATATAAATGCGGAGAGAGAAATTCCTTACAGATTTTCAGCATGGAAACAAGGGTACATGGGGGACATTAATGAGGGAGAAAGGGTTCTATAATTAATCAAACATAATGAGGGAAGTATGGGGGAGTTGAGAAATCATACCCCAACATTTTTAATAGAATGTAAAATGGTATAAAGAATAATTAAATTGAGACATAAACAAAACGGAAGAAATTCCGCACTTGGATGTGTGATCCCAAAGGCTTGGGAGAGTCTTATTGAAAGCTTGGGGTACCTTGGGAGGATTATAGAGAGGGAATGAATATTTTGGAGGACCACTAAATTCTTTGAGTGGAGATTAAGTGGGAGCTTGGGTGGATTTATATTGGAGAGGAGAGATAATTCTTTATTATTTAGGTTTCGGACACCACATATTAAACTAATCAAAACCACAAACCTGACCATAGTTTTTGCCCATTTTTGCCAAATGTGATCAAAATATAATATCTTATAAGTCCAAAATCTCAATTTATTAAAATAATAGGTTTTCTTCTGTGGAGGTGAGTCACACTCTCAAAGAAAAGAATTTAAAAAGTTAAAATGTTTTATAAGTCTTCGAGGGTCCACTAAGGTGTTGTAAAATAAATAATATAAATGTAAAATCACATTATTTTTAAGAAAAAATATATATTTTCTGAAAATATTGTTTATAATATTTTTATTTTATCAGTATTTGGTCATTATGATGTCATAAAACACATTATATATTTAAACGATATTTAATTTTTATCAAAAAATTCAACTATCTTAGAAAATTATGAAAAATTCACCATTGGATAACATCAAGATCCTGATTCCAAAAATAATATTCATTTTATCAAAATAATTTTCTAAATATGTTAATTTTCACTTTAAAAATAAAAACCCACATTTATAAAAAATTCATATGTTTTGAAAAAAAAAGCTTTCAAACCATACCAAAAATGACAATTGTATTCATAAAAATTATACATTCATTTATACTTAATAAAAAGTAATTTATTAAAAATAATATTTTATTAAAATAATATTTAATTCAAAAATCCATTAATTTATCAAAATAGAAAACTTAGATGAATATTAACTAAATATACTATTTCTTCTTAAAAAACTATTAACAAGGTTACAATAATAAAATGAATGTATATTATTTATTATAAAAATAATAATTCACATAATAATAGTGATATGGTCTTGTTTTATAACCCCTTATAACAACCACTTAAGACCAAAGGGTAAGGTGTGTGATGGTGACAGCCTCTTTGGGTGTCTCAGATAACATCACTCGGGTGGTAATATCTATCAACCTCCACTTCTCCCATAGGCAGTTCCGTTCGAGCATAACATATTGAATCTCATCCTGAGCTTGGTCAAGAGCGTAGCCCAATGATTCCACCTCCTTTATGAGCTCCAACAAATTGGATTCATAAGGGGAAAGTCTACTGGATGAGGGTATAACTTCCTTTTTCTAAGTATATTGGATTTTTTAAAGCCCTATATTTATTCTAAACATGTGATCACTATTTAGCGATAATATTAGTAAGGATCAAAATTCATAATAATATTTTAAAATCCAAAAACATAAAATCAAGGAAGTGAATATTTTATATAACCATTTTTTACTTTAATACATTTAATTAGACCAAGAGTAATTTTCATTTAAAATGTTTGGGTATTTACAATACCCTTTGTTTCCAGGCTTGAATCATTCCTTAAGTACCCCTGATATTGGTGATGGACTGACACTCCATGTAACCAAGATAATTATGTTGTATTGGCGAACCACACAACCATGATAGTGGTACTTGTACTGATACTCCATGATATAAAATTATAATTTGAAACTAATTAGAATTATAAAATCCTAAAGAGATAAATATTTAAAAATCTTTATAGTGCATGTTTCATACATTAGAATGGGATAATGTTGGTATGATTGGTGGGGTGTAACCTAAAACACAAGGCATAATGTGGTTGAGTGAATAACAATAAATGTAAAAGAATTCTCTTCTTATTTTAATTTTTTCCCTTATAATACTATATACACAATTAAGAATTTGTAATTGATTTAATAACCCTTTTTGTAGTCTAATATGACCCACTAACTCCCTAATGAGGTCACCGATTAGTTTTGAAGTGGAGTTCACATTTATAGGATATGATATGGGAATTATCCCTATGTATAATAGCTATGATGGGATTCAGTATAGAGAATAAAGAAGAAAATTTTACACGATGTCAAGCCCCTCATCAGAGTTTTCATTTTTTAGTTATAGATTTTCATTTGAAACATGACATATATATGGTATAAAATATCTACCACATTTCATTACTATTACTTCCTCTGTTTTGGTATTATTCATGTGATTCTTGTTTTTTAATGATTATTATTTTTATTTTGGATATTTCTATATTTTTATCAAGAGCGAAAATACTTTAACAAGGATGTTATAGTCTTACCATGAACCTTAAAATAATATTTCTTCTAGATGGCATCCTTTGGTGTATGTTGAGTCACACATTAGGTCATTAAACCAACCTTCTCAGTACACCAGTATGTGGCACTAAGTTTAGAACACTGTGAAGTTGTATATGATAATTTATTCATTTATTTTCATTTTTCATACTACTTATTGAAGTCTGGTATTATAGTAGGATTTGTGGTACATTGGTCACAACCTCATTCTTGAGAGTATCTACCCCATGGTCAAGGAAAATCCATGTTTACCTTGGTGGGATTATTGTTTCTAATGTTTTACTAATGTAGTTTCATGTTATTTCACCTTGTATGGATCACTTATTATATGGTGATGTTATTTTATGATATTCAACTCGTGGCATAGAATGGAACAAAAATTTAGTATGCATGCATGATTCTATGAATTTAGGAATTTATGTGACAAAAATCACATTGGGAATTCATGGATAAGAATGTAATGAGTGGGTCATGGGAAATTAAAAATATATTCTTTATTTAATGCAATTAAATTTAAATTGTGAAAAATAATTTATAATGGTTATAATATGACAAATGTTGTTATTTTGAAATGGTTAATTAGGGAATTAAGAGGAGAAAATTATAAATATGACTTTGTTTGCACTGTGTTAACATGGGCCTAGGTTAGATACATTTGATAGTAGTGATACTATTGCAGTTTTGATTGTGGGATAAAGTATGCAAAATTATTTATTTTGGACATATGTGAATCTATCTTGTGTAAATTTTTAAATGATGTGTTATGTCTCATAAGACATTTTTATGAAATTATAGATACATTCCTCCAAAACTGTTTTTATGGATAGGAAGAAAGTAGGACATTTAGTGAATTGTACCAGAAATAATGGAAAAGGCGGTCCTGATAGTTCCTTATGATGGAACTAAAGAGAATTTCTAGGAATAATTCCTTCATTTTATAAATTTCATATAAATACGACAATGGAGGGCTTCGTATAATATGTCAGATATGGTCAAAGTGTCCTAATAGAAACACCCAATAACAATCACCGAAGAGGGTCTACATAAGGTATAATAGTTTTGGATTTATTATATCAAAACAATCCTAGATAATTTAGAGAATCCTCTAATAAAATTACTCAAATTAAATGAATATATGTTACAAGGTTCTATAAATAGTTGGTGAGATATTTAGGACGGTATGAGTGGTTGGAGGACATGGTATAGAAGGAAATTCATTAGAAGTTCCATGAACACATTTACCCATTAAATCCATGATAGGATAGGGTGGTATAATTTTTGTGGTTTTATAAGGGGACAAAACCATTGATGGAATATCAAAGTTTCATCACCAACTTACGCTTCCTATTCCTGGGATTAGTATGAGATGTGGAAACCATGGGGCTATATTTTCAAGATGTACATAAAGGTGAGATTATGTTTTTGGTTAATATAATCCAATGGAATATGTTATATGATGTAAATAAATGGATATAATTTCTAAGTAAAACTTAGAGGATTATTACAGTTTATGGAAGGTGGTTTTTGGTTGATATCTAGGAGTCATGTATTCTGAGGGTAAGAAGAAGCATTTTGTGAATGTTCACTATATATTCAGAATAAAATGAAGTCGGTGGGAGGATCTGTTACCCAGGGACGTAGTCAAATTTTATTAACTTTTTGTGATATGTTAGGTCAAATTTTTATTTAGTGTCCTTAACCATTGGTGGAGAATTGTGATTCTCATAGTATAGGAAGCATATAGTTGTACTTTAGGAAACCAAGACATAGAAGAAGTGTTAGAGAAGCTAGGATAAACAAGGGTAGTCAAAGGGGGTTTTCTATCCCATACCATTCAGGCAGTCATAGTTTTGGTACCCAATATTTTCGGGGTGGGGGAAATTGTACTTCAAGGATATATCACCTGTATAAGTATATAAAGACAATATATAGGACTAAAAATGGATGACATCATATAGGTACATGTCAATTTCATTCATTTAATCCTGGGAATGTTTATAGACAGGCTGGGATACCATTATACAGAGGTGAAATTCCTTTATATTCCATGATTTATGGTTATTTATTTGTTATAATAGCCTCAAATTAATTTACATATTCTCATCTTGTGAATGGTTTTTTTCTTAAGGTGGAGATTTTTTGTATCACGAACCAAACTTAGTAAACCCCGATCCCGTCCCAGAACATACTACAAATATGACCATGAGGTGTTCTAGATCCTATATTCCTAGAAACTATAGTTAAGAATAATTTATGATGATATTGGTAAGGAATTATCCAATAAAAACAAATTCATAAATAATCACACACAAAAAATACAATAAGTACTTGAAGTGGGGGAAATATATTTATGTATAACCTAATTTAACCACTAGGCACAACCATCAAAAGACCTACCCACTCCATGAGAGTACCTGAATGATAAGATGATCTTGAAACCATATTAGTTATAAGAAATCTAAGTGGAAGATGTAAGGTGTGAGAATTACGTAGATCAGCATTAAGAACCATAGAATCTATACATGTCCCTTTATGATATTGTCCATAAACACTGGTTTTGAAATACTGATAAAAAATAGGTTTTTTTGTTTTATGAAACCATTCACATATATTAAAAAATCCCTTTTAAAAAAACTGGAATTGTTTTTAAAAATTAATTTAGGGTTCAAAACTGCATTTTAAAAACCCTTACTATGATTGATACCAAAACTAAACAAGGGATGAAAGACAAACTAAATTATAATAGAATCCAATGAAATAAAACATGCATATGAGAATAAATATCAATAGAAAAACAAATCAATATACCCCAAAACATATAGGAAAATACATATATTTAGTCATGGTAATTCACCAATAATATTAGAAGTGACCCTAGATATACTCGATTTATATCCACCTGCTAGCATATGGTGAAGCTCCGTAGTCAATAACCAACATGGCTTCTCTAAACAATCCTCTCCAGTGGAAAACCCCATTGGGTCTATAATCTGTTGTACATCTCGTTCCCCTCGTTGTTTGATTTTCATGATCACAATCACCTTTCTTATTTGTCTAACATTGTTCTTAAGTGTTGTGGATGATAGGAAAAAGATTGCCAAAGGATTGGCCCAAGAAAGCTGGAAAAGTTGACTGGAATTCAGTCCACCGGTCAGCCGGTGGCTCTGTCACCGGCCAGCCGGTGGCATCCTGGTTCAATAGTGAGACCTACTGTCTCACCACCGGCCAGCCGGTGGCCTTCTCACCGGCCAGCCGGTGGCTCCTGGGCAGAAGCCTTCTCAACATCCAAGGCACCGGCCAGCCGGTGGACCTGTACCGGCCAGCCGGTAGCCCAGTCAAACTAGCCGTTGGCTTTGACCAGTCAACTCCCATTTGGCCTCCAACGGCTCTTTAAGCCTTTACAACGGCTCCGAAGACTCCCCAAGGGTTCCATGCCTATAAATAAAGGCCAAGGAAGCCCCGGACACTAACCGGAACTTAAATCAAGCCCAAGGACACCTTGTTGATCATTCGGCAATCCTCCGGCGAGACACCTCAAGGAACCCCAAGTGCTCCATCCAATTCCACATCCAAGAGCACCACCAAAGAAGCTTGGAAGCGGCCTTCAAACATCATCAATCAATCAAAGTCACCCAAGGCTTCTCCAATTACGGGTTTTATCGTATTTATCTTTTTGAGCTTTCAAATTGGGTTTGTGCCTACAAACCCCAACACCTTTTCTCATCCCCCTTTCTTTTGGGTTTCACATCACCATTAAGGTGTGAAGAGGTTTCTTCAAGCCTTTCCTTTTAAAAGGCTTGTGTCACCGGTGAGCTAGCCTTCACCCGTTAAAAAGGCTAGTGGGTTCTTGCTATTCCATTGAAAGCAAGTGGGTTCTTGCTTAACCTCTAAAAGCAAGCTGCAATAGGTCCTAGTGCTACCTCAAATCCTAGTGGGTTTCTTGCTAAAACCATTGAAAAGTAAGCGGTAGGAATCTCTCAACGGTTGAGTTGGGAGAGGAGACGTAGGCTGGGTTTTGGCCGAACTCCGTTATCAATTTCTTGTGTGATTGCCTCTTTACTTTCCGATGCATTCTTTACTTTGATTTTAAATTGTTAATCATTTTTTAAAGGGCAATTCACCCCCCTCTTGCCATCTTTTCTCCGTTTGTTCCGACCCAACAATTGGTATGAGAGGGCGTATTTGAATAATTCCCTAACCGGTTTCAAATTAAAGATCCTTTTTGATGGCTTCTACCGCTTCAACCTCTTACGCCCCCGAAGGCTTTTCTTTGGATCGTGCTCCATTCTTTGATGGAACCGATTATAGTTTTTGGAAAACCCGCATGACCACATTTCTTAAAAGTATTGGCTATCCTATTTTTAGAATTGTTATGCATGGTTTTACCCTCACTTCCCCCGATGAGTCTAAATGGACCCCCAATGACATTGCTTATTTTGAGCTTGATGGCAAAGCCATGAACGCTCTTCATTGTGGTCTTGACCGTAATGTTTTTAATTGCATTCTTTACTTTGATTTTAAATTGTTAATCATTTTTTAAAGGGCAATTCACCCCCCCTCTTGCCATCTCTTCATTGTGGTCTTGACCGTAATGTTTTTAATTGCATTCTTTACTTTGATTTTAAATTGTTAATCATTTTTTAAAGGGAAATTCACCCCCCCTCTTGCCATCTTTTCTACTTGCTCTACTTCTTACGATCTTTGGAAATTTTTAGAACTAACCTATGAAGGTACTAGCGAGGCTCCAAAGCAAAAATCCGATCAAAAGCAAGAACCCGACGAAAATATCAAGCCCGTTTGCCCACCTCACAAGAAAAGGGCCAAGAAGAAAAAGAAGAAGGCTTCAAAGGTAACATGGAGTGATAGCTCCACCTCTTCATTCTCCTCCTTCTCCTCGAGCGACCAAGGTAAAAAATGCCTAATGGCAAAACAAGAGGTATCATCTTCCGACTCTTCTTCCTCGTCTTCTAGTTCTTCAAATTCTTTCAATCATTTGTCATATGAAGAACTCCAACACGTTAGAGATCAATTAGAAAATGGTTTTCATGAGCTTTCATCAAAATTTGTCGCTTTGAAAAATAATTTCAAAAAACTCTCCTCCGAAAAAGAACAACTTCTTAAAGAGAAGGAGGAACTCTCCCTAAAAATCCAAAATTTTCCCAATGTTGATTCTTTGGAATCAACCATCAAGGACCTTAGAGAAACTCTAGCAAAGTTCACCCAAGGGGAACAAAATTTGAACAATTTACTTGGTTCCCAACGCGTTTCCCGAACCACCCAAGGGCTAGGCTACACCAATATAGCTTCCTCCTCCCATGCTCCAACTGTTTTTGTAAGGGGGAGCTCTTGTTATAAATTTTGTAACTATTGCAAGAAACCCGGGCACATGATATATGAATGTAATTGAAAAAACGCCCGGTATGGTAGGCCCAAATCGATTTTTTATTCGGATGAATTCTATAGTAGAAGACCCGCTACAAGGCAAGTGTGGATTGAAAAATCCCTCTTAGCAAGTCTCTCCGGGCCCAAAATTGTCTCTTTTCAAAATCCCTCTCCCCGGTGACTTTTTGTTTTTATTTAGGGGGAGTTAGGATCTTTTAAGTTTTTTTTTGTGATTTCAAAATTTTCGATTCCAACTTTCAATTTCAACACTTGATATCAAAATTTTCATTTCAAAATTCAATTTTTGATTCAAAATTTTCATTTCAATTTCAAAAATCTCAATTGATTTTTCAATTCTCATATCTAGTTTTTCAAACCTCTTCCCTCAATCAAGTTTTATGCCCCATTCTATTTTGATAATCACAAAGGGGGAGAATTTCTTGATTGATTGGGGGAGAATCCTTTTGATCGTTCTTAGAATTTACTTTCTTTAAGCATGTCTCTCATTTATGTTTTTACTTTAATTGTTTTGGTGATTGTGATCATCAAAATAGGGGGAGATTGTTGTACATCTCGTTCCCCTCGTTGTTTGATTTTCATGATCACAATCACCTTTCTTATTTGTATAACATTGTTCTTAAGTGTTGTGGATGATAGGCAAAAGATTGCCAAAGGATTGGCCCAAGAAAGCTGGCAAAGTGGACTGAAATTCAGTCCACCGGTCAGCCGGTGGCTCTGTCACCGGCCAGCCGGTGGCATCCTGGTTCAATAGTGAGACCTACTGTCTCACCACCGGCCAGCCGGTGGCCTTCTCACCGGCCAGCCGGTGGCTCCTGGGCAGAAGCCTTCTCAACATCCAAGGCACCGGCCAGCCGGTGGACCTGTACCGGCCAGCCGGTAGCCCAGTCAAACTAGCCGTTGGCTTTGACCAGTCAACTCCCATTTGGCCTCCAACGGCTCTTTAAGCCTTTACAACGGCTCCAAAGACTCCCCAAGGGTTCCATGCCTATAAATAAAGGCCAAGGAAGCCCCGGACACTAACCGGAACTTAAATCAAGCCCAAGGACACCTTGTTGATCATTCGGCAATCCTCCGGCGAGACACCTCAAGGAACCCCAAGTGCTCCATCCAATTCCACATCCAAGAGCACCACCAAAGAAGATTGGAAGCGGCCTTCAAACATCATCAATCAATCAAAGGCGCCCAAGGCTTCTCCAATTACGGGTTTTATCGTATTTATCTTTTTGAGCTTTCAAATTGGGTTTGTGCCTACAAACCCCAACACCTTTTCTCATCCCCCTTTCTTTTGGGTTTCACATCACCATTAAGGCGTGAAGAGGTTTCTTCAAGCCTTTACTTTTAAAAGGCTTGTGTCACCGGTGAGCTAGCCTTCACCCGTTAAAAAGGCTAGTGGGTTCTTGCTATTCCATTGAAAGCAAGTGGGTTCTTGCTTAACCTCTAAAAGCAAGCTGTAATAGGTCCTAGTGCTACCTCAAAGCCTAGCGGGTTTCTTGCTAAAACCATTGAAAAGCAAGCGGTAGGAATCTCTCAACGGTTGAGTTGGGAGCGGAGACGTAGGCCGGGTTTTGGCCAAACTCCGTTATCAATTTCTTGTGTGATTGCCTCTTTACTTTCCGCTGCATTCTTTACTTTGATTTTAAATTGTTAATCATTTTTTAAAGGGCAATTCACCCCCCCCCCCCTCTTGCCATCTTTTCTCCGTTTGTTCCGACCCAACATAATCTATATAAGGTTTATACTACATATATTTGGTATTATAAATAAACCTTACCTCAATCCTATATATCAAATCTAGGAATAAAATTATAAATCTATAAAGGGAATATGAGGATGTCATCACACACTTGACAATAAATATAAACTACAGATTTCATTGTGCAAGCTTTTCCCACTATCTGACTATAACAACCTTGCTCTTTATTACAAAAAACATGATTCATTACATAAACATGTACTTAATACAAATCTGGGTATCTAGAGGTATAGTGTATTGGGAAATTAAGAACATTACATGACAATATATTCCATAAAATACAATATCATTATTGAAAACTTCTTTTACATGACCACAAAATTCCTACGTACTTAGCATTGCATGGGATAACATGAGCACACACATAAGAAATGTGTGATATATAAATCCCAATAAGTGAGTAAACAAGGAATAAAATGAATAATAACATACATGTTAGGAAATAAGCATTTCAATGGATCATAATAGAAACATGAACTAAATGGTCTGATATAGGATGATTATCACAACCTAGAGATGTGGAAAAAATATTTAACATGATATTAGCATTAGCCAAGGCTCATTGCACATAGAGAATGAGTAAACCCTCATTTCACTTGAATTATCATGATTAAACCCTCATTTTACTTGAATTAGAATGAGTAAACCATCATTTCCCAAGACGTATCATGATACTATTCTTTACCCAATTCATTGGAGAGCTATTAGGGAGCACCCTTTATAAACATTTCATTTAATGCATAAGTGTTCCACATGGATCATATAACATGGAATCATTAAAAATAATAATTTATTCAATGATAAAAGAATTTAGAATACATACATGAAAATATATAATCAATAAGTAAATCTTCATAAAGGTGAATACCAATGATATAGAAATGGGTATGGTATTCACTTACACAATGATTTTTGCAGCATAACAACGCCAAATTGAAATTATAAAATGGTTAGATGAGAGAGAAAGGGAAATATAATTATTTTTACATGAAATGTAATTTATGGGGGTCATGGGACTTAATATCCCAACATATGTAAGGGAATTTAGATTCATAATATAAAATAATTTATTGAATTTAAATGAGAAGAGTGAAATTCATTATATAATTTCAGCATGGCAATAGGTGTAAATGGGAGGAATTAATGAGAGATAAATAGTACTATCATCATAAAAAATATAGAGGGATGTATGGGCATGTTTCAAAATCATACCCCACCATTTTTAATTGAAAATAACAGGTTATAACAATGAAAACAAACTTGGATAAAAATGAGAAAGGAAGAAAACTCTTATTTGGATGTGTAGTCCCAAAGGCTTGGGAAAGGCTTGAGAGAGGCTTATTAGAATATTAGGGTGACTTGGGAGGATTATAGAGAGAGGAGGGATGAATAGAGATGTTCCCCATGGGTCTTTAGTGAGTATAATTGGGATATTTGATGGGTTTATATAAGAAAATAGAGGGGAATTAATTGATATTTCACAAACATAGGTGTTAGAATCTATATAATTAATTATTTAAAACCAAAAACCAACTCATGTTTTTTTCCCATGATTTATTCCAAAGGAGAGTGGAATCAATTCTTTTATATGGACAATGGACAAACATATTAAAATAGTAGGATTTATTATGTGAGGTGAGTCATAATCTCAAACAAATCAACTTATAATGTTAAAATAATTTATAAGTCCTGGAGGGTGCATTAATGCGTCATAAAATTAATCAAACAAAGGTAAAATAACAATATTTTAATGTTAAAAAATATATTGGCCGAAAAATATTTTTATTATATTTTATTACATTGATTGGGTCATTATGATGTCATAAAACACATTATATATTTAAGCAATATTTAATTTTGACCCAAAAATTCGACTGTCTCAAAATATTATGAAAAACCCACTATTGGATAATTTTGAGGTCCTTATTCTAAAAATAGTATTCATTTTATATAAATATTTTTCTAAATATGTCAATTTTAAATTATAAAACAAAAATAGACATTTATTCGAAATTCATGGGTTTTGAAAAAAACAGTTTTCAAACTTTAATAAAAATTTCAATTGTATTAATAAAAATTGAACGATCATTAATATTTTAAAATATAATATTTTATTATAATATTATTTATTTCAAAAATCCATTAATTCAACAAAATATATTTCTTAATTGAATTTAATTATTAACTAAAAATAGTATTTGTGCTTTATAACCTATTTAAAAAGTAACAATAATAAAATGAATGTATATTATTTATAAAAATATAATTTACATCATCATAGTGCTAGGGTATTGTTATATAAACACTTATAACTCCCGCATAAGACCTAAGGATCAGGTGTGCGATGGTGATATACTCTTGTGTTGGCTCTAATAACATCACTTGGGTGGTAATCTCCATTGACTTCCACTTCTCCTGTAGGAATTTTCATTTAAGATTAACGTGTTGTATCTTAGCTTGGGTTTGGTCAAGCGAAAATCCAAATAATTCTACCTCCTTTTGGAGCTCCGATAAATGGGCTTCATATGGAGAAATTCTACTGGATGAGTCCATTACTTCATTTGTCTGAGTAAATTAGATTTTTTAAGGCCCTATATTTATACTAATCATGTGATCACTATTCAATGTCTATATTAGCAACGATAACAATTATTAATGGTATTTCAAAATCCAAAAACATAAAACCAAGTAAGTGATATTTTTTATATAACCATTTTACAAAATAAGACATCCAATTAGATCAAGAGGAACTTTCATTAATAAATGTTTGGGTCATTACAATCATCCCCCCTTACGAAATTTCTCCCTTAAAATTTCCTCATCCAACACTAAAACTGATGAGGGTAACTCTACTTCATCACTTCCTCTGATTCACACATTGCATATTCAAAAAAAAAAATTCACCACAACACCTTTATGAGGGGTATTTTCTTATTTTGTAGAACTTTATCCCTATGATATAAGATATTCATCATCTTCTCTTCATAGGATAGGTCATTCTCCCATGGTACCACCTTTGGATTGAGTACATGTGATGGTTCAGGTATGATCTTCCTCAAAAGTGATAAATGGAATACATCATGTACTTTTGATAGGTATGGTGGGAGTGCTAGTCAATAGTCAACTACTCCAATGTGATCAAGAATCTAAAAAGGGATGATATACCTTTGACTAAGCTTTCCCTTCTAACTAAATCTCATAACTCTCTTCCACAATGATATGTGGAGGAATACCATGTCTCTGACATCAAACATTAGGTCTCGTCAATGATTATTAGCATAGCTATTTTTTCGACTCTGGTAATATTTAATGTACTGTTGGATTCTCTTAACCTTCTCTACCATATCTTCAACCATTTCTACACCTAGGAGTTTTAGCTCCCCAACTTCATTCCAACATGCCGATGTTCTTCACCTCTTACCTTAAAGGGTTTCAGAAGGAGCCATTTGGATGCTTGATTGAAAACTATTAATGTAAGAGTACTCAACCGGAGGAATATGTTGATCCCATCCTCTTTTGAAGTCCATTGAGCAATCTCTAAAAATTTCCTCATGTGTTTGGATAGTCCGCTCATTTTGGCAATCAGTTTGAGGATGATAAGACGTATTGAAGTTCAGATCAGTATTCAGACCGTACTGGAGACTCTTCTAGAATATAGAGATGATTCTTGGATCTTGATCAGATATAATAGATAGTGAAACTCCATGAATCCTTACCACTTCTCAGACGTATATCTGTTCTAGTTGATCTAATGAGAATTTTTCCTGAATTGCAATGAATTATTGGAAAGACGATCCAAAACAACCCAGATATAATCGTTTCCTTTGTATGTATTCTGAATTCCTACGAAAATGTCCATGGTGTTGTTATCCTATTTCCATATTGGAATCAGTAATGGTTTCATCCCACTATTAGTCTGATACCTCTCATCCTTAACATGCTGACATACCAGGCACTTTGAGGTATACTCAGCGATATCCTTCTTCATGTTATCCCACCAATAATGCTTTTTGAGTTCTCGATACATATTTGTGTATCTTGGGTGAAGGGAGATATTTAAACAATGTGCACCATCCCAATGTTCATTCTTTAACTCGGGAGTTAATGGAAGACATAGTCTTGACACAAATCTCAAAATTACTTCTTCATCAACATTTAACTATGAGTATTTACCTTTCTGATAGTTTCCACATTCTTTTGAATTCCTGCATCATCCTTTAAAGAATATTTTAACTTTTTCAAAACATATTGTTTGAAATAATTTGTGAAATAATTGATTATGTTCCCTAATTTTTGATTCCCATGTCTATATTCATCAAATCTAATAATATGGGATCCTTTTCAATTTTCATCAATGAATGAGCTTCCAGATATATTATACTTAATGCATCTGAAACCTTGTTTTCTTTCCCTAGATGGTAGTGAAATGAGAAGTCATAGTATTTGATTGGCACTAACCGTATTTTTTGGTTCATATTCAACTCTTTTTTCTGAATATATACATTAGTCTTTTGTGATCTGTATATATTTCACAATTCTCTACAAAAAGGTAATGTATCCAAATTTTTAAAGCGAATATTACAATAGCCAACACCAGATCATGTGTTGGATATTTTCTCTCATGAAATTTCTATTGTCTTGAATAATATTCAATGAATTTATCATTTTTCATCAACACACAGCCCATTCCCATCTTCAAAGAATCACTAAATACCACAAAATGTTCCCTACTTGGGGGTAGTGTGAGAACGAGCATAGTGAGAAGCCTCCTTTTCAACTCCTTCAAGCTATCTTCACATTCATTACTCTAAGAAACCTTTACCCCCTTTAAAGTTATCTTGGTAAGAGGGTTTGGCAATCATGATAAATTTCTCACAAATCATCGATAATATCCAGCTATCCCAAGGAATCTACAAATATCGGTCAAATATGTTGGCCTCTTCCATCTCTCAATTGCACTCTGTCTTGGAGGGATCCATAGATATCCCATTAATTTTGATGATATGACCCATGAATGAGACCTCCTTCAACTAGAACTCACAATTTATGTACTTTTTATAGAGCTTCTCCTTTCGTAAGGTCTCTAGTACAATTCTTAGATGCTCCCCGTGAACCTCCTTGTTTTTAGAGTATATTAGAATATTTTCTATAAAGACTACAAAACATTTGTTGAGGTAATCTCTAAAGACTCTATTAATCAATTCCATAAACATTTATAGGGAATTAGGGAGTCTGAAAGTCATTACAATGAATTCATAGTGCCCATACATTATACAAAAAGCAGTTTTGTGGATATCCTCATTCTTCACCCTTACATGGTAATATCCCAACCGTAGATCCACCTTGGATAAGTATTGTGCTCCAAGTATCTGATAGAACATGTAATCAATTCATGGAATATGATACTTGTTCATTATTACGGTTTTATTGAGCTCATGATAATCATTTCAATGGTGCATTGACACATCCTTCTTCTTGGAGAAGAGGACAGATGCACCCCATGGTGATGCAGTTGGGCATATAAAAACATTATCAAGATTCTCCTATAGTTGTTTCTTCAGCTTCTCAAGCTCCATAAAATTCATTCTTTATGGAGACATGGATATTTTCAATGCCCCTGGTATAAGATAAATAATGAATTAAACATCTATTTGAGGAAAAATATCAGAAAAAAATTCTGGAAACACTTCATGAATTCCCTCACAATAGGCATGTCTTCAAGGGTGGTTTCTTCTTTAGAATAAATCATTTGAATAAGACACACCTGCTCATAAGGTAGTAATATCCATGCTTTAGATGATGGTTCTATATAATATTTCCTCCTCCTTGAACTTGTACAGAATCAGAGGTCGATTCTCCATATGTAGAGTGATTCCCCTCTCACGACAATTTATTTTGTCTCTATATAGGGAAAGCCATATCATGCCATGAATTGCATCAAATTACACCAGATGGATTATTATGAGGTTCTCCATGAATTTCAATAAACAAATTGTTACAGTGGAATAGTTATATTCATGGGATGAAAATATTTACCCATTTTTTGTTCCCACCGACATCTATACTTCCATGATTTGGGGCGGTGTTTGTGATTGATCTAATAAAAATTCAGCATATAAAAGAATGTGTAGAACCATAATAAAAATGTATGATCACTATTTTTAATGAGAAACTATCGTGCCTATCACCAATTCCATGTCGGGGTTCTCTTCGGTAGTAGAGATGGAAAAAGTTCTCCCTCGATACCATGGAGGTTGTCGGTTTCCTCTGATAATCTGTGGCTTAGGGCCCTGGTTTGCAATGTTCCTTGGTTATTTGTAGTAGAATCAAAGAAAAATGTTTTGAGAGGTGAATAGAGAGTTTATATCCTTTTTCACAACAATGGTTTTTTTCTTTTCGGTAGTTAATGGCCAGGTTCCATTCTCTTTCACACCTAAAGCATTTTCTTGTCTCCTTCAAGAAATTTCTAGGCTGCCTCTTTCAGCACATTTTCCATGTGGGGTAATGAAACTTTTTAGCATCGTTTGATTTATCCATTGGACCACTAGAATTAAATTCCACTTTACACTTCTTTTCTACATGACACCCTTAAGATTCACTGATGTCCATTTTGTCTTTGAGGGAACATCATCCAATTTCATCATAGCTATCAATGTTATGAATTGATAGGCCTTTTCATAGGCTAGGTTTTATCCCACGGAAGAAGCGGTCAACTATGCATTCTTGGGTAATGACAAAGCCATAGGAATATCATGCAAGCCTTGTGAGGTTTTCTTTATACGCTCAGATAGATTCATTATATTTTTTTAGTGAAAGGAAGTCCCATTCAATCTTATGTCGGAGGGTGATAGGAAAATATTTATCAAAAAACATTTTCCAGAAATCCTTTCATTCCAATTCCTTGATCTCTTCCTTAGGGTTCGTATTTTTCTCAATTTCCACCATTGATCAGCTCCACCCTACATATGATAAGCATCCATAAGAACATTCTCTTCTTCAGAACATTGAAGGTTGGAGAATATATTCTTAATGAATTTGATCTATTGTTTGGAAATTGAGGGATCAGATAATCAATTAAAAGTAGGAGTCCATTGTCTTATGAATCTCTCGATTTCGACCGTATCATTATTATGGGGGTTAATAGTTCCTTTGGACCAATTTTTTCTTTTCAAAATATGAGTTAACTAAGAGAGTATCATGATATTTTTCTGATTCCTGCCATCATCGGATTGGGAATCTCATTAGAACATTCATCACATTGATCTTTGCATCGGTTGTTAGCCCGATTCCTTCTATTACTGGACATTAGATGGAATAAAAATAATTTTATGGGTAACACATAAAATAAAATTCAATGAAGAAAGGGATAACGTATAGATTACATTTATTTCCTTAACTTATTAATTTATAAGCTTCAATATATGTTATCTAAGATCTACATCCCAACATATATTATTAAGGGAATTTTTTTATTCCCTTAATAATTGATTATACTATGCTTAGGAATTTAACAAAGCATATCCCCTGGTAGTGTTGAACAAAGAGTATATCAAGGCCCATTATCGTTCACCATTTCTCGTTCAAGTCTATCTCAAAGAGGTGTTTTCAGGTTTTAACCCTAGATACATCAGTGCCAGAGCCTCCTCTACTTGTTCATATCCAGACATGGATGTATTATCATGATAAACCACTAACTCAATACTCGAAAAAATATAGTCATTTTTTATTATACTTATTCTTATCCCAGGGGATTTCACTGGGGTTTTCTAATACTAACCCCAAAAATAACTAAACCTATACTCTGATACAAAATATAACAACGCTGCTCTTTATTACACACATAAAAATGATTCATTATATAAACAAACAAATAATAAAACTCTGAGGATCAATAGGTCTAGTGTCTTGGAATATTAGAACATTACATGACAACATAAATCATAAAATACAACATCTTTATAGAAATTTTGTTTTACATGAACACAATATTCCTTCATACATAGCATTTCATGGGATAACATGAAGACATAAATAAATTATAGGTGATCTATAAATACCAATAAAGGAATAAACAAGGCATAACATGAATAATAAAATACATGTTAGGAAATAGGTTTATAAATGGATCATGATAGAAACATGAGGATAAATTCATGATATAGAATTATTATCATAACGTTGAGATATGGAAAGAACATTTAACATTATATTAGTATGAGCCAAGGATAATTGCACATGGTGAATGAGTAAACCCTCATTGAAATCGAATTAGCATGAGAAAAAACTCATTTCACTTGAATTATCATGATAAAACCCTCATTAAACATGACGTATCATGTTACTATTATTTACCCAATGCATTAGAGCACTATCATGGAACACCCTTTATAATCATTTAATTACATGAATAATTGTACCACATGGATCATATAGCATTAAATCATTCAACATCATCATTTATTCCATGATAAAGGTATATGGAATACATAAATTAGTGTCTATAATCAATTATAAAATTTTTATAAAGTTGAATACCCTTGATAGATAAATGTGTATGGTATTTACTTACATGATGATTTTGGCATGTAAAATATTTGCACACAAAAACATCAAATAGAAAACATAAACTGAGTTGATGAGAGAGAAATTGGGTATTGATTAATTTTTAAATGAAATGGACAGTAAGGGGGTAATTGAACATAATATCCTAACATATGTAATGGAATTTAGATGCATAATATAAAATATTTTCTTGAATATAAATGAGAAGAGACAAATTCTTTTCGAAATTTCATCATGGAAACGGGTGTACATGGGGGGAATTAATGGGAGATAAAGAGGTATCTCGTTATAAAAAAAATTTCATTATGGGGGAGGTGTGAAATCATACCCAAAAATTTTTCATTGAAAATAAAAGTATATAAAAACATAAATAAACATGGAAAAAAATGATAAACCAAGAAATCCCTTACTTGGAAGTGTGATCCCAAAGGCTTGGAAGAGACTTGAGAGAGGCGTCATGGGAGCATGGGATGCCTTGGTAGGATTCTAGAGAGAGTAGGGCAGAGTAGGGATGTGTTACCATGGTTTTTGAGTGAAGATAAGTTTGTTCTTTAAGAGTTTATATAGGAAAAGAGAGGTTAACTTTTTAATATTTAATATACAAAGGTTTTGGAAACTATATAATTAAATATTTAAAACCACAAACCATACCAAGGTTTTTTAACCAAGGTTCATTTCCAACGAGAGTGGAAATCATTATTTTATAATACCAATGGCCTAAATTATTAAAATTTTAGTCTAGATTATGTGGAGTTGAGTCACACTCTCAAGGAGATCATTTTAAAATATTAAAATATTTTATATGTCATAGAGGGTCTATTAAGGCATTATAAAATTAATAAAACAAATCTAAAATCACATTTCTGTAAAGGTAAAAAATATATATTGGCCTAAATTACTTTTTATAGTATTTTAATACGTCACTATAGGTTCATTATGATGTCATAAAACACATTATATATTTAAACGGTATTTAATGTTTACCCCAAAATTCGACTGTCTTAAAATATTACGAAAAAATCACCATTGGCGAATTTTGACCTCCTGATTCCAAAAATAATATTTATTTACTCTAAATAATTTTATAATTATTTGAATTTCTAATTTTGAAATAAAAACCAACATTTATTGAAAATTAATTGGTTTTGACAAAAAAAGTTTTAAAACCTTAATAAAAATTTTATTTTTATTCAAAAAAATTGTAAAATCACTTATATTTAATGAAAATTAATTTATATATAATATTTTATTAAAATATTACTTAAGTCAAAAATCCTTTAAATCATCAAAAAATATTTCTTAATTGAATTTAAATATTAACTAAAAATACAATTTGTGCCTTGAAAAATATTTACAAAGTAACAAAAATGAAATGAATGTATATTAATTATACAAAAATAATGATCATAATAATAGTTCTAGTGTATTGATACATAAAACCTTATAAAACCCTCATTAGAACTAAGGATAAGGTGTGAAATGTTTCCAGACTCTTGGGGTGGCTCAGATATCATCACTCGGGTGGTAATCTCTATTAACTTCCACTTCTCTCGTAGATGGTTTCGTTCAAGAAAAACATGTTAAAACTCATCTTGGGCTTGGTCAAGAGAGAAGCCTAGTGACACTGCCTACTTCACTATCTATGAGAATTGGGCATTGTTTGGATCAATTTTATTGGATGAGACCATCACTTCCTTTGTCTGAGTAAATTGGAATTTTAAGGCCTTGTATTTTTACTAATAATGTTATCACAACTCAATGACTATATATTCAATGGTAAAAATTTTTAATGGTATTTTAAAAACCAAAAACATAAAACCATGAAATTTAATATCTTTTATATAACCATTTTACATAATTAGTCATTTAATTTGATCAAAAGGAACATTTATTAATAAATGTTTTGGATGTTACAGTAACACCATCTATGTGAATTCCCATTACAAAGTAGGACAACCATAGTGGTTCCCAAGACATAGGAAACATTTTAGAAGTTACAACCTGCCCAATATATCCTAAATGTTCAAACCATATTTCAAGAAACTCTTTAATATACCAAACAATAAAATCAATTACAAATTGAAAATTGTTTCCACAACCACGGTTCTAAATAGGTATACAATAATATTGATTTCCAAATTACTATTTTATGGATCCATTTAGTGATTAATTTAGAATGCCCAGTTTAAAACCATATTTTATGTCATTTGGAAACCAATAATTCATTTTAGAAATAGTATGAGTTTTTTGAAAACCATTTTTAAGGAAAGTGATAAATAAATTTTGTGGGAGAAGAGTGTATTTTTGAAATCCAAAGTTACCGTTATAGATATTTTTATGGAACCATCATTTATATGAATATTATTATCTATACATAAAAATCATGCACATGTTGAAATTCATATATATAGTTGAATTTATATTTATAAACAAAAATGTGCAAGGATACAATTAATAGTACTCATGGAATTCCACACCAAATCACAAGGATTTATACATTAGCACTAAACTGATAAAAAAATTAACATATAAACCAATTGGAACAAAACTAAAAAAAGTTTATCATAATATTAAAACACCCAATCCAACTAAAAATACCATGGAACATTATATCAAACAACTAGAATATAAATATATTAGGTAAATAGAGTCATATTCATGGAAACCCTTGGAAATCATATTATCAAACAAAACTCCAAGATCAAAATCCATAAAAACTAATAATATCATATAATGGGAATTATGGATTCAAATAAAATTAATTTTTTAAACCTCAATTTTTATATGGAATGTCTTGGAAAGGAAATGACCATAAACACCTACAACAAAATATTTATTTCTACAATGGCCACTCGAAACCCCCCCATTATTCTTACATGCATATGCACCATTATATATATAAATTTATGACCATTGACCCTATATGTATATTCCCCTCACCATGTAGGAATATGTATAAGGGGGTTTTTATTATATTTTCTTACATTTTCATACTCGTTAATGTCACCTTAAAGGGACTATAAGACTCTATAAACAACCTTTTTGAAACCCTCAATAACAAAACCCACAATTAAAATTATTCCTATCATAAGGGAAATGAAAAAAACCTCAAACGATGGTGGTCGAACCAAAATTATAAACTTTTAGTTGAAGATGCCAAAACATTCCTGAATCCAACTCAAGAGGTCCTTATCATTCTCTAACAATGGAAAAATTTTAAAAAAAATTTGGTCAACCCTCACCATAAGACTCAATAAAAACAATTATTGAACAACCAAGGAAAAATAATTTCAACCAGGAGGAATTATACTGGAAGATGAATTTCCTATTTTTCTTGATATGGAAATATGATAATATCGTGTGAAACCTGGAAAATATATGACTCTAAAGAGATGGGTTCCATATAGGGGCTAGAGAGGCAGAGGATTTGTGCATTCTGCATGACTGAGAGAGAGAATGGGTGGAAAAAATATAGGAATAAAATTATAAATGAAGGAAAAAAATTTAAAAATAATAAATTATATAATTTTAAATTTCACAAACCCTAGGTTTTACTTTCATGGTTTACTAAACCATGAAGTGTTCATGGGGACCATGATACTTTCACAAAGTACCCACACTATTTTCACTATATAGGTCTGATGGTTGAGCTAACCCTACTCATTCTCTATATATTGGAGATTTTCTAATGGAAGTCCATCATTCATTGTTCTATAAAGTTACTCCTAACCACGTACAACTCATGAACAGTAACACTGTCCATTGAAAATTCTAAATTTTTCACTCGAAATTATCTAGTAGCCACGATGAAATATAATTAATTTATTTAATTATTTATTTTTTCCACCATGACATGGGGGATATCAAAAGATCCCCAGGAGACCATATTCAAAACCTTAAGGTCTCAGATCTATATATGGGCCAATAATGTGATGGGTGTTTTGAACAAATTTCCAAAAGAACAAAAATTCCATAAATATTATTTCTTAAAAAACCTAGATTAATGACGATAAAAAAGTAATGAAGACCAAATAATAGTATCCCAATAATTTTTAATTGATATTAACATGTGGAACTACATATAACCTAATGTCCCATAAAAGAATATCTCTAAGAAGTTAAATTTCAAAAATATCCTAAAGGAATAAAAAAAATAAATCCACCAAAGCTAAACATAATCAACCGGTACAAAATATCAGAGATAAAATATGCATTAAACATCATAAAAGACAACAGACTGGATCACAAAATCTAAAGGTGTCCAAAACTAAGAAGCGTAAACACACAATACATTTCATTCTAATTAATAAATGAATGGGAAATTAAGCTAAATATAACAATAAAAATTTGATTGTGTCAATATAAAACTCCTCATAACACTATATCATTGTTATTATGACAAAAACACAACCCAATGGCATCCAAAACACATCCAATCAAAATAAACCCATGGTATACCTTTATGAACCCTTGGTTATTTCCCAAGTTTGATCGAATAATCGTTATTATTCCATTATTTAAATCACATGATGAAAAAATAAAAATTAATCAGGAAATGGGGAACACACAATCCCTAAAATAATCACCACATACCTTTAGAAATAAATGAAGAACCTAGAACATTCTATAATAAAAAACCTCATTTTTCATCAAAATAATCCAGAATACATTCCAATTTGTAGATTATAGAATAAATTCAATAAAAAATAGATCCTCTCTAATCAAACCAGCAAAGTTTCAGAGGTCTATTCCACTGGTTAAATCAATCTCTAAGAGGGATACTAGAGATGAACTACCTTATATAGAACCAAATCATGAAACTCCAGAAAGGAAACAACACTTTCCACTTGATTTGGAGTATTGGAAGAGGCAAATCATAGAGGGATAAACCCTCATACAAATTCTATAATTTACACCAGAACATTCTGGGAGGTTTACATAAAACATCATGATACAGTGAGGATTTCATGGTCATTTCAAAAAAATAACACAAACCTATCCCAAAATGTATAAAATGGAACACACGCTTCACTAACAAACAATTTTTTAAAAAAATCCATTCTCATATAAAATTTACCATTAAAATTGGGCCTTTATTTATCCTTAAATAATCCCCCTTTTAAAATTAGAACCATTCCAGAATAACCACTTTTAAACCAAAATACTTCTTCCACCATACCTTTAAAACCAAAAATATATTATAAAGAAAACCCATTTCCATCAGTTATTTAAATTCTAAAAACCATTTACACACACCATAATCCATTTTTTCGTAAATAAATTCCTTTTTCATGTCCAATAACTCCGACCAAAACCAAACTAAAACATTACACGCATCAATACTATTCAATCTTAAAACTAGAAATCTGACATAACCAAACCACCATGTTTCATGGACCATTTTTTATGCAGAAACAAACAACTAGAATTATATAGAACCATGCTCTGAGTCTCTACATGGGTTGAAACTCTATGAAGGGTCACCTTGTAGCATGATTATCCTACCATTATGATTCCCCAAATCATAACCACAAAATTACATAAAATGCACCGACACTCTACATCCAAAATCAAAATTAAGAAAATCAACCCAACTATTATAAACTCAAGGATCAAAACGATTAAGATTATGTGATTCCCTTTTAACCCCAACCTCTCTTGTTCTGATAGTCCAATCTCTAGTCTACATGGAACCAAGAATAAAAAAAGCTTTTGTGATACTATTTTTTCATGAAATAACACATTAAACCCCACAAAAATCACCATATTCAGTCTATAATACGGTACAAGAAGTGTTCTTATTCCTCTTTTGCTGGATAATTGTGTCGAGCATCAAAGATGATGAAATTGGGAATTATTAATCTAATAAATAAACAATAAAATAACATAAACATGAAAAGTAAAATAATTTCTAGTAGCATAATGAAATAAAAATAATCATACCTCATTGTAACCACTAGGTGACCACCCTCCACAAGACCAACCTGCTTGTTAAGAAAACTAATATGAGAAGCTAAACCTACACACCAACTCAAGACTACCTAAAATGAGTGGAAGAAGGAGGGTTTGAGAATAAAACTACTCAATATGTATGAACCATAAATTCTATAGATTTAATTTACTAATACAATCCATAAATGACGGTTTGAAAATATAGATAAAAATTAGGTTTTTACTTTTATAAAACCAAACATAAATTTTAAAAACCCCATATGGGAAAAAAACTAATGGATCAATTTCATAATAAAAATTTACATTTAATAAACATGGTTTAAAAAAAACCATGAAAATGAACACAACTATTTAATGGAAACATGAAAAACCAAAATATACTATAATATAATGAAACAATATAATTATAGGTGGGGAAATATAATCATAAATGGAAAAAAAGTTCCCCAAAAATAATATTGGAAAATAAATACATTAAATATTGAGAATTTGATAAATAGTTATAAAAGTAACCATATAAAAAATAATTTCAAACACACCTTCTAGTGTATGGTATAACCCCATAGTCTATAACCAACCTCAATATGCTTAACAAGTCTCACATGGACAAAATTCCACCTGTCCAATCCCCAATATGGGGGTTCTAATTAGTAAAAATCAGACTACAGTGAAACCATAACTCATAACTTTAGATGGAATCCTAGAATTACAAGATAAATTTATAAAGGTAATGTTAGGATTTAATCACATTATTGGTATTAAATATCGTTGGTAGATTCCACTGTGTATTCTATTCCCACACATCAAAACCATTGATTCAAAATCCTTCTCCAAAAAGAAAAAAATATGGGTTCCCATACCACATGAAACATTTCACAAGTGATAGCTAGGCCTATACATCATGGGGGTTTAATAATTTTTTTGAAACACCATTATGTACAAAATGGGTCCTATCATTAAAAATTCCAAAAAAACCATGTCTAAGGTGCCAAATTGGCCTCAAAGTAAGTTTCTTATCATATTATTCTTTTATGGTTCCAATCCATCCACTCTTTATAAATATCACCTAAAACCCCATTGTAAGACATTTGGAAACATAGAATCAATTTTATAAACATTAGGATTCTATAGAAAACCATTAATAAGGAAAGGGAAATTGTAATAATGTCAGAGGATAGTTTAGTTTTGATTGAGAAAAATACCAATGGTGTAATTTTTATGGAACCCAAATTTATATAATTAATATAATATATATGTACACTCCATGATCATATATGTATAAATATTCCCATATTCACCAAAATATATATATGGATGCCAATAATATTGTCCAATACTTTAATTAAAAGAAGAAATCAAATGTCACACTAAAGTAAAAGGATTCATACTTTGGAGCCAAACCCATCTAATGAAAAAATTTGAATTTAGGCCAATTATACCATAACAAAACAAGGTATAATAATAAAATTAAAATCCCCAATTACATTAAAAATAAACCAAATCATTAGATGAAACAATTAGCATAAATCTATATTTTTTAAAAATAGAAATATTCATGGAAATCCATTATAAAATCCATTTTAAATAAACCCAAAAAAATATAAAGCCATAAGATATCATCATATCACCTAATAAGATGAATGGATACAAATTAAATTCATTTCATTAAATTCTCAGGAAATCTATGGGATGTTATAGAAAGGAAATGAATGAAAAAACATACCAAAAAACATATCCCTTTTGATGATTTTTCACTCAAAACAATCCTTTTACACATACAAGAATATCCACCATAACATATATATTTATAACCATGTAACCCATGTACATACCGCACTCACTATGAAGGAAAATCTAAAATGATTGAATAATTATATTTTCACTTACTTATGCATACTTATGAAATTCTCTTTCATGTAACCGTAATAGCTCCAAAAACACCAAGTAGAAATAAACAATAATTGACCCCCCCCCCAAATTAAAAAAGGTCCATTAAAAATAGCTTAAAAATATACATCATATGATGTTGGGAGAAAAAAATGATACACCTTTGGAGAATGATGTTGAATCATGTATAACACTTCCAATGAGGCCCTTCAAACAGCCTAAATGTGGATTAAAATACCATGAATATTGTCAACCATTACCCAAGTGTATGACTGAAAAAAGTTGTGATATGAGATATGTATAATAAAAAAATAAAGAATATGAGGTGAAGATTTCATACCATGGTATCATGACGACAAATTTTGTAAAAATAGGGTGAAACCTGAAAAAAATAGGATACTGATAAGAGTGGTGGAAGGTGCGTCTCGGAAAAAAGGAGGGGTTGGGGCTTGATGATATAGTTAGATATAAGGGGTTGAAAATAGAGGTAATAAAATAAATAAATAAATAAAATAAAACAAAACAAATGATGATAAAAATTAGGAATTATATTTATCTTAATTGGAAAATATTCACCATTTACATGCAAGGTTTACCAAATCGGAAGGTGGCCATATAGGGTGTGTTGTCTTCACATAATGTGCTTCACGGTTTCTTCATGGTGGGTAACATTGTTTAGCTAGCCATTCTGATTCTTTGAATACCATCACTGTTTTAATGATATACCCTGATGCATGGTTTCATCTAGGTAACTCTAAATTCTATGTATGTTATGTTTAGTTCCATTTTCCATTGAAAATATTAATATTTACACTTGAAATAATAGGAAAACCATAACGACTAAAAATTAAGTAAATTAATTAATTAATTAATTAATTAAGCCACCGTGACATAGGGAATGTCAAAATGTTTGGGGTAATGACGATCGACACACTTCTTGTTGTATGTTCAAAGGAAAACAATCTATGAAAAGGGATTTCTCTCATGGATGTTGAGTATAATTTCTTTTGGGAAATCATTATACATGATATGTATTATTTTGACTTGATTTTTTTACATATTAGTTGGTATCATACATATTTGACATCAAATATTTATGTTGGATTGTAAAATTTACATATCATGAGGTTCACTGATATGTTCATTACGGTGAATTTGATATGAAAGAGGGACATAAAGGGATAGTTAAACATCAATTAAGGATATAACTTCCATGAATATGATTAATTTATTTTATAATGTGGGTGTAATGCATAATGACATTCCATCCACCTAGGATTTTTTAGGACATTTTTCCTGAAGTCCTCTTCTAGATTCATCCTCCAAGATTTATCGAGATTACAATTGAGTTGATGCATGGAGATTAAGTTGTTTCCATTCCACATTATAGAATGGAATATGTGTAATGTAAAAAACTCATGACATAGTTGGATGATATATAGGATAATGGTTGTATCCATCAGAGTACATCACCATGGGGTTCTCTATTCTTTATTTCAATAAAATATGGTGAAACATTAGAATTACACGTTGATTATAATATGAAATTTATAAACCGGTAAACACATTCTCATATCTAAGATATTTTTTCACCAGCTAAGAGGGGATTCTATCTTCCCCAAGATTGACCTTATTTCTAGGTATCATCACTTAAGGGTGAGAAATTTTGATTTATGACATGTTACATTATAAAGAAGGTATAACTTATATGAGTTCATCATGATTCCATTTTGGATGTATAATTTTTTTTTGTGTATATATATTTTATGAACCTAATATTCCAACCATACATTTATTAGTATTTGGTTGTTCTCATCGATGAAATATTGGTATAGTCTGAGACTCATGATAATCATGAAAAACATATTAAGATATCCCAAAGTATAGAAAGAGGGGATCATTATAATTCATTCTATATAATTATAAATTATTATTTCAAAAGGTTTATTTATTGGGTCATATCATGAATGATTAAGGTGTGTGTGTGGTCCTAGATAATTATTTAAAATTTATTCCTTAGGAGAATAACATTAATTTTTTATATCAAGGGATTTTGTTATCAGTCAATTATCAAAGATTCATCCTAGACTTTTCTCTTATAGAAGCATCACTTTTGAGAATTTCCAAGAGGGTATTTTGTTTAAATTGCATTGATAATGTGAGAATTTCTTCTAGTTGTTAATGAATCATTTTTTCCATTACCCCTTTTGTAATCCTACCTGAATTGGGTTTGTATTATAGCTTGTTTCATGATGTGTGTGGAATTATACTTCAAATAAATGTTGATGATGGGAGTTCAATTCATAGTTTATAGTTTATAATACTTAAGTAAACCCTAAAAATATTATAATACGAATGATATTGAGGTTTACATAGTGGTTATTTCCATAATTTATTCAAAAAATTACCTATTGAGGGAATAATTTATTTTTTATACTGACCACTAATGTTTGAATTAAAACATTTGGAAATGATACTTGATATTCAGCCAAAGATATGGGACATTTGTATGCATTACTTTTATTTTTAAGAAAGATTATATTCTACAGAATGAAAATAATGTTTCTGATTCTTTGATAGGAGATTCATAGAATTAGGTGGTAAATGAGTCTAGTTCAAAGTGGAGGTGATGGCCTTGCTTTTTTAGATGCATATAGATGTTTAAGTAGAAAGGAAAGATGAACCTAATATACTGGTTTGTGGATTCAGAACTTCTAAGATGGATTAAGGATATGTAGAATGGATACTAGGGACATTTTCATTGTTCAGAATCCTATAAGGTGGGGATTCCCCATCCAATTTTTTAATTGATGATAGTGATATAATCTATGTTTGTGTCAATGTTTTGTTTCCTATGTGTATGAGAGAAGAGTTTATGCACAAGTTTCATGCATCAAAGTGGAATTGAATGATCATTTTACCAAGATGTACTATGATCTTTGAATATACATATGGTATAAGAGAATGAAAAATGAGAATATAGGTTTCGTGACCAGATGCTACACCTTCCAGATGGTGAAGGATTAGTATCTGCATTCAAGTGGACTATTAAAACCATTTCCCATTCCAGAAATGAAGTGATATTCTGATCCAATTGATATCTAGTCAGTATTATAAGGACCCTCAGAATAATTAAATGATATGGGTGATTGTCAACATCCAAAAATATATCCCATTTCATTCCAATTATGGATACTCTCATGGTTGACCAGTTGGGTGATATGTATGTATGGGAGATATAGCTCTTGTACATTGTTCTTTAAATTTTAACCCCTATTCATTACCCATGTCATACTTCAATATTTTGGTACAACTTTCAAATTGATCTTGTAAATTAATTGTTTCTGATAATTTATTTTATCCCACACACAGATGATAAATAAAAATATATTATTCAGGTCACTGAGGAAATGCTTTGATCATTTTCCTGAATTTTGTTGGATCTTGAGATAATCCATTTGTGTTGGATGATTTCACCTACAACCATTGTTTTTAGGAGACTATTCATAATTAATAAGATTATATTTTTTTGGTAGGTCATATATATTTCCTCTATTTAGGATGGAGAAAGCTATGTCATAGGTATTGGGATAAATATAGATTCATGTGACATCAGAATTGATTCAATTGATTTATTAACATTTGGATATAGTGTAGTGTAAACCAGAGCCCTATGTTGATCTGCATCATAATCCTATTGAGTTTATTGTGGGAGATAGTTCATTCCTTAAGGTTTCTTTGATATTGGTTCATCATTAGTTTCAGTTGTTAGGAATATTGGCTCCCACATTTTTCAGAGTGTTTTGGATTTCGGAGAGTATCAATTTGGTTGAATAATGATTGGATATTCTATATAGGTGTAGTGATATTCACAATTTATTCATGTTAGACACATTTAGTAGTATCACCATGACCCTTATCATGTGTAATATGTTGAACATGTTGAGAATGAGGCTTCTTCATCTATTTAATAGAATCTGATTCATGTTATGTGGTGTAATGGATATAATTAATAGGAAACATGGAAGACGAGTGAATATATATTTTCCTAGTGTTCTGACCATTTTACCAAAGAATCATAGTGACAGATGTTATTGAATCATGGGGAAAAGTTTTTATATGGTTGGGATATTATTATATCGTGAAATTTCACAGATCATTATTTTATTGTTTTAAGATACTTTTTAGGCTTGTTTTAATCTTCTTTTGGGTTTGTCTTGTCTGGGGTTTATTTGGGAGAGTTATTGAACATTAGTGGTTTTGGGGATATTCACTAGTGGGCCATAAGTTTTTAAAAACTATGAATCCTCCTCTATGAAGACTCCCACTAAAATAAAGTGTGAACTCAGTAGGCTCACAAATGTTGGAGATTTTAGACATGCTTTACTGATGCCTAGGGTAAACCATGAGACAATGAACATTGGAAATATCATGGTTGGTGAATGGTTTTTTCAAACATGTTTGTGATACATTAATGGTTTTTTATTGAGATAGTGGATTGTTCATGTTTTGGACATATATTGACTAATTGTGTGCCCTTACCATGCACCATGCATTTTTATATCTAAAAATCATGGATCTAATCCGATTTAATTGGTGGGACTCATTTATTATTAATAATCATCCTCCATCTTGACCTCCTTGGTCACCCGTAACATGATAGGTTGTTACCTTCAATCTTGGATTATGTTTTTAGAAATTCAAATACCATTGAAGAAATAGATTAACTGGTAAGTCTCTATTTTTTTGTTCATTCCAAATCTCTTCATATTCTATTTATTGAAATAATACATCTAATACACTATGGAAATATCCATGTTTATTTTTAATAATTGTGATTTTTTATGGATGGATCTATTGATGGGTAAGATTCAAAAATTCCATATCACGAGGGACATAGTTCCATTATTCGTTTTTAGTTATACAACACTGAATTAAATACAACGGTTGGGAGATTATTCATCAATGACTCTAAGGTAGGTGGAATATATATTAATTCCTATTGTATTGGTGTGGATAATATGTTTTTAGTTTCATCACATAATTTCCATGTTTTTTATTTTGTTCAATTAGAAATTAGTCTTGATTCCCTGTGATTTTTTTATAAACTTCTTGGAAACTCAATGGATCTATTGATGATTGTGAGACCAGGATAAAGAACTGCCCCATGGGTGTGTAAATGTCATCAAAATGGTGATTGTGAAATGGTAAATGGTTATGAATAGGTTTATATAGTTGATGTAAATCCTTAATTCTTGGATTCATAATAGTATTAAATGGGTTATTATTATTTACATATTATTGTTAATGAGTTGTGTATTAATTAATGATGAATTGATTAATTTGGGCATTTTCAAAGTGGTTTCCAGTGTTAAATGTAAGGAAACATTATTATGATTGATATATTAAATGGTAGACCATATTTATATTGGTTCATAAAAGGGATATTAGTGTCAAACCTTGGTATGTAAATGTAAACACTACAGTGAGGATATTGGATTGATTCTCCACATCTGTGGGTGAATATATTGAAGCATTCAATCCCAAAAACCGTCATGTATATTTATATTGGACTGATGCTCCCTGAACCCATTTTTTGGTGATATATATATAATTTAAGTTCCCATTATATTTCTACTGGATGGATTCCCCACATAACTAAGATAATTATATTTGACTAATGATCCAATAAACCATGATAATGGTACCCAAACCTATGCTACAAGGAAAAAAATTAAAATTTGAAACTAATTTTAATTATGATATATTAATGGGAGAATAATTGAAAAATCACTATGGTGTATTGTTCAAACATTGTCATGAGGAGAAGAACCTCTGATTGGAGGAGGGTTCACAATGAAACTGAGGGAAAACGTTGTTTAATGCTGAATAATAAATGTGAAACATTATTAATTTTTTCATTATTCATTTTATTATATATAAAATTAAAAATATTGTTAAAACTAGTCATTTTTCTAAGACAAATTTTGGTTTCTTATAAAGTTGTACTAACACACTACTCAAGTCATTGATTGGTACACTAGTAGACTTCTTATTTTCATGACATGATAATTGAAATATCCCTATGTAATATGATTATGTTTTGATTTGGTATGGATCATAAATAATGGAAGAAGACCTAATTTCTATACCCATTTTGGGATATTTGGGTTTTAATTTTATAGTGGAAAAATATATGGCATGAAAAATTTAATGCATTAGTTTATAGTATTTTCCCCTACTTTTGGATTAATCTAGTTATTCTTGATGGTTATTAATTATTATTATTTTAAAATGTTTTATTTTTTCCATGGAAATTGTATGATAATGTTTTTATATTATCCACACATTAGTAAATATATGTTTACTACTAGTAGGTACCCTCCTAAATACAAGGAGGATACCTAAGGTGATCTAATTTACACACTCAGGGAATCGATATGTGGAACCAATTATAAGAATAAAAAATCTAGGAATATATTATATATTTATGAAATTTTAATGAATATATATCAAATAAAATTGTGGTACTATTTACTAGGTTGATGAAAATTTGATTGTATCTCTATAAAAATTTGAAAATCAATTTATAATTTTTGATACCCATATTTCTATTATTAACTAATTTTTTTCTAATACATACATGGGATCAAAAAATATTTTCAACAACCTGAGAGGTAAAATGTTTTGTGGTGTTAGGATATATCAAATGAAATGGGATTCCTATGTATCCCAATTATGGTAGTTAGAACCGACTTAAATTGGTTGCACTTAACATAACACGATGTACCATTAAAACTCATGTTATAAGGACCATTACATACAATTTCTTGTCATTTTAAATGGAATGCATGGAGAAAGGTTCCTACCATTTTTGTTGAAATTATGCATGAAAATCCCATTACATGTGGTAGGATGCCTAGATATATATTTTAACCCCTTGTCTATTGGTAACTAAATTATGATTGGGTAGTGATGAGATTGAATATTACTCTTTGAAGGAATCCATGATGGAATTGTAATTTCATAAAAGCGGTAACAACATAAAACTAATAAGGGATTATCAATATGTCTTATCCTATGATTTATTGAAGTGGAATGAAGTTATGGGGAATTGTATATTTAAAAACATAGAGTATTATGTCAAATTAGTTTGATTGTTAGAAGATTATACATATATAATGTATGGGGATACCTAAAATGATGAAGTAATCTGGTAATGGATGAAATGAAAAGGTAATATACCTAGTAGGATCCATATATATGATTTGTTATAGATATGTGAATACTTCATAAAATATATACATTCAAAAAAAGTATCTCAAAATAATGACCTTTGGGATACCATGAGGTGAATCATATAAGGAGGTGTCATAATAAATCTAAGAGGAGTATATTGAAACAATGTTCTATGAGATAACAAAGATTATAATCATGATTCACTGATATCTTAATGGTCATACACATAATTTTAACCTAGTGTATGGATCATTGGTATAATATCATCAATGAAGAATAGAATGGAGATTACATATTGTTGGTGGACCATATGAAGTAAAATAGAAAACAATTTCAACCCAAGGAAAATTATATCCCTTGAGGATAATGTAAAATAAAGTTATGTATGATATGAATGGGATTATATGTGTTATACCATGGTGATTTAGTGCATTGATATCAGAAATTGGTTACATATTTTTTTAGTGTTTTGTCACAAATTTTAATAAGCCTATTGAGTGATTTCCCCGAAGATTAGTTGTATAGATAGCATGCTATGATGCGTTTAAAAATTTTAGGTGAATTCAAAAAAATTTCCCTATTGGGGGTCAGATAATGTGATTATCCATAGATAGGGATATCAAATTTTATAGCCTCTATAAGGGAATAAGTATTTTTCTTATCCGTAATTAGATATTGTCTATGGTTATTATCCATTATGGGAAGGTTTGAATTATCTTTGACCATGTTGGGGTCTTTTATAAGGGGTGTATAATAAAGGACCCTATGTGACCCTGGGGGTGAATTTGGGTGTCAACTTTTTCGCTAATTTATTAGATCTTATTCCCACATTGGTAGGAACTTAATTAAACTTGTATGATATATAAGTGTATTAATTAAAACATTTACCTACAGAAGGATAACAAAAACACTTTTACTTGGGTCACCACTAAGGGATACGTCCAAGGACCATACACCGAATGATTCTCGGCCGTACTAAATTCCACTATTCTTCTCTATATGTGGATTACATGGTCTTGGCACAATCACTTCGTCCCAGGCATACTTCCTTTACAAAATTTTAGGGATAGCTCACTACATCCCTCAAATCACACCCATTGACTCCCCCTAGATCAATGCCCTGGGTGAAGTAACACCCAGTTTATGGAAGTGATGTTCCCTTCAATGGATATGCATGAAAGTATTTTTATCATGTTCATCATGAGAATTTTCTCTCATCGTGGTCCAGATTTGATTCTCTTTAACAGTCAATCTCTTCTCCAGTTCAATAACTAGATGTACTGTGACTTTCATTTCTTCTTTGATAGAATCAAAAAATTCTTTTGTGATTATTAAAACACTAAAAAACTACTCCCTTGGATTCATCAGAATCATTCCTTCTTCTTCCATGTATTCATGTGACCATGCATGTGACTATTTATATATTCTCTACCTCTTCACTTCATTACACACATGCACCCTCAGTTTTGGAAGCTTCTCATCTAAGTATTCACGTATGCATATGAATGCATGAATTCATGCACTTCCTATTCTACTTTCTTATGTGAAGTCCAAAATTGATATGGTTCCTTTATGTACACACACATACTCCTTTCTCCTTTTCTTAGCACATGATTTAGATATTCTTGGGATTTAATTTTATTCTTCTTCAATTCATGCATATGAATGAATGCACTCACTTCCCATCACCATGCATAATCCTCCTTCTCCCTTCCTCAACACACACTATTTACTTTGAATTTTTTATATTTATAAGTATGTGATTTTATTCAAACATTAATTTGTGAATTTCGGTATGGAACAATGATCTTGTTCACCTCTTACACACCAAGGGTATAGAGTTATCTTATGAAAAAGTGTGATTGTATCCTCCACGAACTAGGATAATTCATGGCCCCTCCTTGCGCAAGGGATGTGTGGGATTCCTTCACACAGGAAGTGCGGTCCTTTTTCGTGTACCCAGTGGTACGCAGTTCTCCACTTCATCGAAATAGAATTTGTTTGTAGGACCTCCTCTTCGTAGAACCAGAGCGGTATGCGGTACCGTTTCCTCAAAAACCTAGAATGATTCTCATGAACTCTCTTTATGAACCAAGAATGGTTCACAAATCTCTTACTTCATGTACCTATGTAGTACACAATTCCTTGCTTCACGAACCGAGGAGGTATGAGACACTCATTCTCTTCATGGAACCAAAGTGGTTACCAGTTTAATATTTGCAAACCCAAAATGGTTTGTGGATCATGCTCTCCCCTTGAGATCATGAAATATCGTAGAGACTCTATTTATCAAAACATGATCTCTCAAAACCATGGGACTAGTAGCCACTTCTCAGATCAATGGATCCCTTTTTATTTGTGGAGATCAGATATTTTTTGCATCTGAAATCCTCTCAATTTTTCATGAAGATAGTGGTTTTGAAATATTCAAATCATGGTCATGAGATATGATGATATTATCTATTGTTTCCTTTGAAACACCACAAACATATCCTTGATCACGTGTATGCATCTGAGAATGCATGTATCTCATTTTAGATCTTCAAACAAATCCTCGTAGCCTCAGAAACTCCATTTTCCTCAGCCGAACTTCCCCTTCGAGTCCTTCACATGAATGAACAACATACATTGCATGCATGCCTTTTCCATGTTCCGATTTTCTTCATGATACCTAAATGATCTTTATGGTTATCAGATTGTGGTTATTCATTAGCTCTGCCGAGATGCAGTGGCGCCAGCGAGCACTCAGGGCTAAAGATAATGGTGTGGCTTCTTGAAATGTCTTGGGAGAATCGAATGGCTCTAATTCAAATGTGCGAAGTGCATATGCGATGAATGGAGGTGATTAGATCCTGAAGGAAGATGAGATATGTGGCTAGGAATAAACTTGTGATTTTAAATTCTTGTCCCACATCGAAACACAGTGCAGTTTTTAGCTTCTTTAAAGAAATATTTTCCCCAGCATTCAGCAAAAAACCTCCTCTCCCCCTCCAGTGGCAGCCCACAACAGTTCTCTATGGGCGAGCTCTTAGCGCCCACCCTGCCTCCTCGGGCATTCATCTAGCATGCACTAAACATACCCTGGGGCTTAAACATGGCCCCCGTGCCCCTCTTTCTGGCTGGCTTGGCTGGCCTCCCTATGGGCACGGTCGACCCATGTGGTCACGCAAGTGCTTTGGGTTGAGGCTGGCTGGATAGCTAGTGGGATGGCCTTTTTTTAGATAATGCATATAAAAATACTTAGTATAAGACTAAGTATGAATTGAAATTCACGGTCACTTTCTATCTCAAAACCCTTGTATTGACCACCTTATAATTCCAAATAACTTCCACACTCTCTCATTCTCATTTTCTTTTAATCATTCTAATGAACACTCCAACCATCCTGATACACTTATTATCCAGTTCAATTAGGAGAGTTTATTTCATCATGTTGATCATCATTGACATCCATTGGCACCCATTGACAAAAAATAAAAACTTCATACAAAAAGTGGTCCAAAAAATATCCCCTTTGTGTTTGTTGTCAATACTTCAACGTTATCTAAAATGAGACTATTAATGTCAAAAAGAGAGTCTTCTATATTTTCTGTACCTTTCACTTTTCAAAATTCATTTCACTTTCACTCCCCATTATTGAAAAGAAATACAATTTTTTCGGTAGGGAGGGTATCAGTCCATGATTAAGTTGTTTTTCCATTAATAATTTCACTCTATGTCTACTTGAGCGATTCTAGGTGTATAAAACACGAGTATTTGATCTAGAAAGCATAGCTATCCATCATCTACTGATCATGATATAGTGAGATGATAAATCATGTACTTGTCTTCAAGGGCCATTCCACTTTCATTCCAAGTAAAAGAGATGAAATATTTTTAATAAAAAGGAACCTTAAAATCCTTTTCCAATGACAGTATCTTCCGAAAATCTAAAGAGTAATTGAGGTTGATACAATCTAAAGTTGAATCTAATTGAAATAATAAATCTGGAAGGTTATATATATCTCTCTCCCCCTCAAGCGAACACCTCTTTGGGTCTCCCCTTAAGGGCTTACTTCACCTTCAATTCCATATAAAATTTGTACAATACACAAAGTGTTATTAGAATATGGTTTATCCTCCTTTCTTATTTAATGTTATAAGGAAGGATGAGATGATTTTCTCAACCTAGATGCTTTGTTTTCTCCACTCCTCACACTTTCACATTTTATCTTCAGTTTAGACTTTGGTTGTGTGGATCTCAATAATTCTTCCATCTGTTTGTGTGTGAGTCGTATTTCATCAAGATATTTCAAAGGACTAGAATCTCTTGGTGAAACTTTCATATTCTTGAGGAATTATTCTTGAGTGGGAATAAATGCACTGAAATTCTTAACAGTGTGACCAGCCTTGTTACACCTCACAGAGAGTACTTTTCTATCCTCATTTGGAATCTTCTTATTTCCTGCTGCAATAGCCTTAAACTATGCACCTTCTTTCATTATCATTCTTTCAAAATCTTCAGTCTAGATAACCAATATGTCTTTGGGATCAATGGAAATACTTTTTTATTTTCCACATGGAATCTTCAGAGTGTCATCATTTTTAGGAATTTTTTTGGATGCACCAACCTTCAAATTCTTGGGTTTCTTATCCAAAGTCTTCTCACCTTTCTGTCATGGAGTATTATTAAGAGAATTTTCTCCTACACCAGTCTTCTAATTTCTTCTCATGGTAGCTTCTTCTTTATTAGCTCACTTCTATTATATTCTGTTCTTATCAGCTCTGGACATATTTTGGGATAATCATCCTCCATTCTTGGGACCACTCCCATTGTATACATCATAGATGTTGTCTAGAATTCCAAATATGTTTGTAGTATACAGATGCTTCTAGATCTGTTGATGTTAATTTTTCTTCCATGGTTTTCTTCCTTTTGAAATATTCTTTCTACATGCTTTTTCATTTAATGGATTGTACCAACAATCCAGTGCACAATTCCCAAATCCATTGCATCATCAACATTGACCCAAAAATATTGTCTTCTTGATATATTTTATATAAGGTTTTTGGGACTGCGTCTTAATGTTATGTGATCTATCTGGGGAACCATATTCCAGATTCGTCTTTATATCCACCCTATCCATGGTGGTAGGTTTCTTCTCCTCACCATTCCTCATCCATACTTGTTTAATTTTTTCTTCCAACCTACACTTTTAGTAGAAAAATATTTAGAAATAATATTACATTTTGGTATAGACGGTACCTTAAATTTCTTAGCTGCTTGTGATAGATCAATGAGTGAAGTCATGATATTATTATTACATGTTATAGGTCATTTGGCCTTAGAATCCTCTAGTGAGAATTTAATAGCAAAAGAAACTATTTCTTGAGATGTATAATCAAGTTTTTTCATAATCTTCTTGTAACATGTTGGAGGTATTTTACCTTTAGAATCCTCAAATGATCGTTGAGTACTAGCATCATCTATTTCATTATTTTGTGAAGTCTCAATATGTGTCTCTTAAATATTGGTCAACATGGATTCCTATTTTAGACATTCCATATTGAGGATCATATTCTGATCATTAATTATGATCATCTTCTCATCAGAATCCTTTTTTTAATCTTTCCACCCATATTCATAATACTTGAATTTGGTATGTGACAACAATTTAAGTTCCTTGAATTTCTTGGAAGTTTTGTCAAAATTTAGAACCCCGACATCAGTGTTGTTTTTCATCTCCTATTTAAATGCATGGATATTTTCATCCAGTTTCATAATGATTCCCTCTTTATCTTCAAAGGCTTCAATTCTTTTTGAGATCTTATAATATTCTGGCACTTTCTTTACCAAGAATTCCTCCATATTATCAATTTCTCTTACCAGTCGGGTGATATCAACCTATATACATTGAAATATTCTACAAATAACCACAACACTTTATTTTGAAATATCATGCATATATATTCATAAATTTTCATGATCACCTAAAAATTAGATTGAAGTGTCTTTCTTTCCTCTGGTATAAACCTGATCCACATTATTTTTACTTCCCAAGAATGATATTTCTTTATTATGGTAAGGGAATAGGGAACTAGACATTGCATCTTCATTGTACATGAGAGACTTATTCAACTACTTCTTCTCTTAATTTTTCTTGTTCATAATATTCTTGTAGGGTATATACTTATGCTTGAAGATGAATGAACATTCATCAATACTTCTCTTCATTGTTGAATGAAAAAATAATACTCAAATCCAATTCTGAATTAAATTACTAAAGAGTATCAAACATAAAAAAAACCTTTCCTCTGATAAGAATTAAAGGACCCTAGGTCACCTTAAGAGGGGGGGGGGTGAATCAGGGTGTCTCATTTTTCTCCCATTTATTGGATCTTGTTCCCACATTGGTAGGAACCTAATTAAACTTGTTTTATGGATAAGTGAAATAATTAAAATATTCACATGCATAAGGACAACACAATACTTTTATTTGGTTCACCACAAAGGGCTACATTCAAGGAGTATACACCGACAGATTTCTAGTCATTCTTAATTCCACTATTCTTAACTATTTCTGGATTATAATGTTTGAGTAAATTCACTCTGACCCAGGAAGACTGCCTTTACAAAATTTTTGGGACATCTCATTGCTTCCCTCAGATAACTTCTATTGACTCCCCCTTTCTCACTTCCCTGGGTGAAGTCACACTCAGTTTATGGACTTGAAGGTCCCTCCAATGGATATTCATGAAAGTCATTGTCTCCTATTCAGCATGAGACTTTGTTTTAATCGAGGTCCATAGTTTATGCTCATTAACATTCAGTCTCTTCTCCAGTTCAACAACTAGATATACTAAGACTTCTTATTCTTCTTTTCCATAATCACAAATTCTTTTGTGATTATTCAAACACATAAAAAAAACTCACTATGCATCATCAGAATCAGACCTTATTTTTATAAGTGTGCATCTGACCATGCATGTGGAAATTTACATATGCTCTTCATATTCATTTATTTACACACATTCACCCTTAGTTTAAGATTCTTATCTTCAAATTATTCATGTATGAATGTGCATTCAAGAATTCATGCACATCCTGTTCTACATTATTGTGTGAAGGGACAAATGGATATGGTTCCATTAAGCACACACGCGGCCTCCTTTCTCCTTTTATTAGCACTTTATTTTGATATTTTTGGGCTTCAATTGTGTTATTATTCAAATCATACATAGAATGATTTCACTCACTTCCCATCACCAAGAAGAATCTTCCTTATCCATTCCTCAACACACACTATTCACTTGGATTTGTTTATATTTATATGTATGTGATTTTATTCAAAAATTTATTTGTGAATTTTGGTATGGCATGGTGTTCTTGTTATCCTCTTACAGACCAAGGGTATAAAGCTCTCTTATGAACAAGTGTTATTGTAACCTCTACGAACCAGGATGATTCATAGCCCCTCTATGCTCAATGGATGCATGAGATTCCTTCTCACAGGAAGTGAATACCTACTTCGCGTAGTATGTGTTATGCAGTTATCCACTTCGTTGAAATAGAGTTGGTTCGTTGGACCTCCTCTTCACTGAACTGGAACGGTACGCAGTACCATTTCCCCACTAACATAGAATGGTTCGTGGGAACTCTCTTCGCGAACAGAGAATGGTTTGTGGATCTCCTGCTTCACATACCTATGAGGTATGTGGTTTCTTGCTTCACGAACCTAGGAGGTATGTGACACTCCTTATCTTCGTAGAACCAGAGTGATTCAGAGTTTAATCTTCATGAACCCAGAACGGTTTGTGGCCCTCTCTTTACACTTGAGAACTTGAAAGATCCGAGAGACACTATTTCTAAAAACAGGAGGTCTTGAATCCTTGGGAGCACTAGCCACTTCTTGGATATGTGGATCCATTTTTATCAGTGGATATCATATCTTTTTTGCATCTGAAATCCTATATATTTGTCAGGAAGATCTTGTTTTTGAAATAATAAAACCACGGTAATGAGATACGCCGAGATTCTCAGTTGTTTCCTTTTAAAGCTCACAAATATATACTTGATCGCATGTATGCATTCAAGAATGGATTTATCTCTTTTTTGAACTTTACATAAATCATCGTGGCCTCAACAACTCTGTTTTCCTCATCTGAACGTCCCATTTGATTCATTCACATCCATGAACAACGTATGTTGCATCCATTTCTTTGGAATGTTCTACTGGACCTCATGATAACCAAATCATATTTATGAATATCAAATAATGGTTCTCCATTAACTCCATAGAGATGGAGTGGCACCAGAAAGTGCTCAGGGTTGAAGACGATGGCACAACTTATTCAAATGTTTTGGGAGCATCCAATGTCTCTAGTTCAAATGTGCGAGGTGCGGCTGCGATGAATAGTGGTGATTATATTGTAATGGAAGATGAGATGTGCGTCTCAAATTACACCCTTATTTTTAGTTTCTTGTCCAAAATAGTAACACAGTGGGTTTTCCAGCTTCTTTAAATAACAAGATGCTCCATCATTAGCCAGAAATATCCTCTCCCCCCTCTAGTGTTTCCCCACACCGATTCTCTGCATGCACACTCTTAGCACCCACTCTGCCTCCTCGAGTGTGCACCCAACACCCACTATGCATACCATGGGGCCTAAACATGGCCCCCATTCAACACTTGATGGATGGTCTGGCTGGATTCCCTTTGGGCGTGGTCGAACCTTGTGGTCCCACATGAGCCTCAGGTTGAGGCTAGCTGGCTGGCTAGTGGGAATGACCTATTGTTTTAGATAGTCTTACATTATCATGTAGAAATTAATTTTCTAATGAACCAGGTCATGATCAAGGTGAAAAAAATATTATTATGAATGATCAAGTCATGGTAAATGAATATGAATCCCCAATCATGGGCATGTATTTCTTATGGAATAATAACCGACTTCAAATGACTATATATTTTTTACTTTCATTTCAATTAAAATTCCATAGTCTATTTGATAAATGATATAGAAAAAATATATGAAATTACAAATATTGAATATCCCATATAATTTTCTCAAATAGTACTAAATTTACCTATAATCCCATCAAATATTTCTTTTAAGGCTTTGATGACATTTTTTCAGCATATAATGAAATCCATGGTGTACTCAAGGAACCAATTTCTCTCAACCAAGTAATTTGAATGAGTAGTTATTTTAGGAATATCCATTATTTTTCATGTTACACATATTTTGGAAAATGGAAATCCAATATGATTACTCATTTGGAATGGATATGATTTTCTACTCAAGCTCGACATATATTTTCTTAAGGAGGACCATGTAATATATTCCCCAAAAATGTGTGTAGAAAAAACAAATTTTATTCCATTACTTACCATTGATATTTTGTAACACATGTTGGGTAATTTTTTTTAAATATAAAGAAATGGTGGTGAAATTCAAGAATCCCCTTTGGTAAGGCATGGGAACATCTCAACATATAATGACATAGGCTCCATGTGAAAGAGAGAAAAAATTTTTAATTCCAATATAAATTACTATCATGTGAAAATAGTTACTTAAATAGATTTCATATATTTTTATATCATATCCCATTTGTTGAGAAAAGTATTGTTTTCAACAATGCATATTAATGTTATTTAAAGGGGGAGATTATTGAAAATAATACTCTATCTCTTTATGATAATTTTGATGCTCACAAATACCCTTAGTTGTTTTCTAATGATTTCACTTAGTATTTTGCAGGAGGTTATTAATTTATTTTACTCTTGAAATAACGTGAATTTATAACATAGAGAGGAATCTGAATTAGCGCGTTCTAGAAACACTGTTCACATCTTACGTAGATGAATATAGTGCGGAATCTGTTTTAGCGTGTTTTTGAATAACTTTTCATACCCTACATGGATAAACGTAGCATAAGGATAAAAAACATGTATACTTTTTGAGATAAGAGAAAAGTATGGTTAAACAACCATACATTTTCAGAAAAGTATGGAAGAAGAACTTTACTTTACGAAGGAACCCTATGTTTTAGTTATCAGCAAAGTATGGAAGGAGAACCGTACGTAATTTCAAAATGTTACGTTTATTTCTCAAAAGTATGGTTCATCAAAAATACTTTTGTAAACAACTATACATTTTTGGAAAAGTATAGATCAAGTAAAAGTATGGATCTTTTACTGTACATTTGAATGTTGAAGAAAAAGTATGAATGATCAACCCTACGTTTGTTATCAAACTTACGTTATCAACCCTATGTTTTTAAGATTATGTTATCAACCCTACGTTTGAATACTATGTTAGTAAACCTACGTTTGGAGGCCACGTCATCAACCTTACGTTTGACGTCGAATTTTTCGGCAGACGGTTTTTACATACAACGACCAGTAAGCTGATTTCTGGGTGGATTTCACGCTGTATTTAAAGTTGTTTTTAAATTATGAATTTGACTAATTCAAAGCCGTTTTATTGATGGATTTAAGATTGAATTAAAAGGGTCTTTTTATGCCGAGTCTTAAGGGAAGTTACTACTTCTCTGTAAATTCAAATTTGTGAATATCGCGAATCAGAATGTGAATTTTATGGATCTAAATGTGCAGGAGATATATTTTATTACATATGATCACTCTGAAACACAAAGAGAGTATGGAGTGATCGATCTATTATTGAAAAATTGGAAAACAAAGATTGCAACTATTCACGATTGATCTACTGATTCAACAGGAGCATAAAAGCTCTGTTTGTTCAAGAAGAAGGAACTTGATAGAATATTCACCTATTCTACATCGAATATCTACTGTGGATCTACTACTGCTGAGGTTTTACACTATATATCTATATCTAATACAACTGGATCAACTCAGAAGTACTTCATCTTGAAGATCAATATTTCTAGAGACTTTGATCCCTCTGCTTTCAATTGCATTTTGTTGAAATTGTGAAGATCAACTGGAAATTTCTTTCTGAAATTTGGTTATTATTTTTGAGTAACCGGCTTCTCATTCTAAGCTGTGTAGGTTCGTGTTTGAACCAGATGGTTTTTCCTTGGATTGTAAAGGTGTAAACTGCCTATACTCAGTTGTGAATCGGTCTGTGGAAAGGAGGACCAGATAGTGAAAATCACCAGCTCGTGGAGTAGAGCGTTGGTGGAGTGGACTAGGGGATTTCTGTTCCCCGAACCAATATACAACATTGTGTTCTTGTTTTTACTTTTTCCGCTTCATGATTAAATTCGATAATGTATAAAGGACAGAACTCATTCAAAATAAGAGTTATTAAAAAAATTGCAAAAGACACAATTCACCCCCCTCTTGTGTATAATCTGTAGATTCGGATCCAATAATTGGTATCAGAGGTAGAGCTTTCGACAGAGCCTTATAAAGATAGAAGCATTTAAGGATTATACAACAGAGAATTATGACTGATACAAGAGAAGGGATGTCGATGGTTAGAGCACCATATTTCAATGGAGACAACTATGGTTGCTAGAAATTGCGTATGATAAAATATCTAAAAAACCTCAGATATAGAGTCTATTCAAAGATTCTGACTCCTTATGAAATTCCTGAAAATCCTGAGGCATGGAGTGCTGCTATAAAGGCAGAGTACGATATGAACTCGAAGGCAATGAATGCAATTATCTACAGTCAAGGACTAGATGAATTTAACAGAGTATCTCAGTGCCCAATAGCATATGAGATGTGTCAAACAATAGATGTGGCATATGAAGGAACATATAATGTAAGATAAATGAGATATGCAACTGCAAAACTGAAATTTGATACATTCAGAATGAATGAAGGTGAGAGCATTACCCAAATGAATGGAAGATTGACAAAAATTTTCAATAACATAACTGCTCTAGAAGAACCTATCAAGAAGGCTGATCAAGCATTAAAAGTACTGAGAGTACTTCATACTAGATGGAATGGTATCTCTACTGCAATCAGACAATCAACACCTGTCAAAGATCTAACTATGAGAGAGCTGATTGGTACACTGATGATGTATGAAGCTGAAATGAAAGATGAAGCTAATGAACATAAAGTTCTTATCAAAAGATAAGATATTTCCTTGAAGGAAACTTCACTATAATAGAATAGAAATATAAATAGAAAAGAAGTCAAAGCTAAATCAGAAAGCTCTGAATCATCCAACTCAGATAAAGAACTAGCTCAATTAGCCAGAAAATTTAGAAAATTCTATAGCAAGAAAAGAGGCTTCAAAAAATCTTTTAAGGGAGATAATAAGGAAGTGAGATGTTATGAATGTAAAAATATGGGACATATCAGACCAGATTTCCAACAATTTAATGATGCAAAGAAGAAGAAATTATTCAAAAGAAATGACTTTGAGCAGAAAGACAAGAAAGCTATGAATGATACTTGGAGTGTATCTGAAGACTCTAGTAGCTCTTCTAAATCATGCTCAGAGAAAGAAGAATTCAATCAAAATGAAAAAATGTGTTTCATGGCAGAAACTGACGAGGTACACTCATATTACTCATCTGAATCACATTCTGAATCAAGCTACGCAAATTAAAAACTTACAGCCTACTGCAATATGCTTTAAGAAAGATATGACTCACTATTTAAGAAACATAATTCAATGAAAAATATACATAAAATAGTTTCAGATGAAAGAGACACAATTCTGAAACAACATAATGAATTAACTGATAAATACAATTTGATTAACACTAACTATGCTAATTTTGAATAAATACAAAAATCACTGCAGGATGATGTACAATCCTACAAATAGGCTGCATTGGTTTTTACAAAAGGAGATAATTCATTAAATGAAATTCTTGGAAAAATATCATTAAAAAGGAGAGATTTGGAATTTGCAGTAAAGGAGAAAAACCAAAGATATATAAAAATTATTTTTTTCCTAACTCTAAAAAGTTTAATTGTAATTTTTGTGGGGAAAAGGGACATGAAGCTAAAAACTGTTTCTTAAGAAAACCTCAAATTTGTGGTATTAAGAAAGTCTATGATTCAAAATACTTATATGATTCAGCTAATTTTAAAAGAACAAAGAAAATCTGGATACCCAGATCATTGCTAGATAACACTCCTGGACCCAACAAAATATGGGTACAAGAGCAATTTGTTTGAATGTCTTTTCCAGTAGTAGGTCACCAAATAAGAAAAGATATATAGTACATGGACAGTGGCTACTCAAGAAATATGAGTGGAAACTCATTGAATTTTTCTTCACTCACTCAAAAGGAAGGAGGACTTGTCACATTTGGTGATAATGCCAAAGGAAAAATCATTGGCATTGGAACTGTTGGAGATCCAAAAACAGTCTCAATCAACAAAGTACTTTATGTACAAGGAATAAAACACAATTTGATAAGTATCTCTAAACTTTGTGATGATGGTTATACTGTTTATTTTACTAACAATTGTTGTACTATTTTTAAAGATAAACTGTTTAAATTTAAAGCACCAAGAACTGAAAATTTCTATACATTGGATTTAAATTCCTTCTGTAGACAACAAGTAAACTGCTTGACTACTAAAGTAAGTGAATCCGGGATCTAGCATAGAATACATGGTCATTGCAATGTATATTCTTTACATAAGTTATCCAAGAAATGTTTAGTTTCTGATTTACCTTGTCTCAAATTTGAAAGTGACAACTTTTGTGATGCATGTCAACTAGGCAAGCAACACAAATCATCCTTCAAATCTTTTAATAAGGGTGCTACATCTAATCCTTTAGAACATATTCATATGGATTTGTTTGGACCTTCAAGAGTAGCAATCTTACCAGGTAAATTATATGTATATTTTTTAGTTGATGACTATTCAAGATTTACATGGATTTTATTTTTGGAACGTAAAAATGAAGCTTTTACTTTATTTGAAAGTTTCTGCAAATCTGTTAAAAATGAAAAAGGTTTCAATATAATCTCATTAAGAAGTGATCATGGTGGAGAATTTGAGAATATAGAATTTAATTCCTTTTTCTCAAATATAGGTATGAAAAACACCTTTTCTACACCCAGAAAACCTCAACAAAATGGGATTGTAGAAAGATGAAATAGAAAAATTCATGAAATGGCTAGAACTATGTTAAACGAATATAGCCTACCAATATATTTCTGGGTAGAAGCTGTGAGTACAACTTGTTATATAATTAATAGAGTTTTAATTAGACCTATTTTAAAAAAGACACCCTATGAACTATGGAATAACAGAAAACATAATGTAAATTACTTTAAAGTTTTTGGATGCAATGTTTATATCATAAACACCAAGGGTAATCTTGGTAAGTTCGATCCAAAATCTGATGAAGGTATTTTCTTAGGATATTCTGCTACCTCAAAAACTTATAGAGTTTATAATAAGAAGTCAAGGATTATTGAAGAATCAGTTCATGTGTAATTTGATGAATCTGATCCTTTTGAGAAAAGGACAGAACAAATGGATGAACATGACTCTAATGATAACATGAGACTTGAGAATTTAAAGAATGATTTTGAAAATGATTTAAAAGAAATTAAATCAATTTCAGAGGAACATGATACTGAAGAACCATTAAATATTCTACCTAGACAGTCTAGAACCCTAAAGAATCATTCTTTAGAAACTATAATAGGTAACTTAGAAACTAGTGTTCAAACTAGAAGAAACTTAGGAAACCTAGTGGAATTCTCTGCCTTCCTATCTCAACAAAAACCCAAGACTATAGAAGAAGCTTTAGATGATTAAAGATGGGTAATAACAATGCAAGATGAATTAAAATAGTTTAGAAGAAACGAAGTTTGAGATTTAATGGAATGACCTAATAATTATCCTATAATAGGAATCAAATGGGTTTTTAGAAATAAAGAGGATGACCAAGGAACAATAACAAGAAATAAAGCAAGATTAGTAGCTAAAGGATATAATCAAGAAGAAGGAATAGATTATGATGAGAATTTTGCACATGTATCTAGGTTAGAAGCAATTAGAATCCTTTTAGTCTATGCATCATATATGAATTTTAAATTATTTCAGATGGATGTCAAATCTTCCTTTTGAAATGGATATATAATGGAGGAAGTTTATGTTGAGCAACCTCATGGTTTTGAAAACTCTCAAAAACCTTATTCTGTTTTTAAACTTACTAAATCTCTTTATGGACTTAAACAAGAACCTAGAGCCTGGTATGAAAGATTAGGTTCTTTTATTTTGAAAAATTATTTTACTGTTGGTATGGCAGATCCAACACTATTTATGAAAACTGTGAAAAATAATGTTTTATTGGTTCAAATTTATGGTGATGATGTAATCTTTGGATCAACTAATAAAACTTTTTGTCATGAATTTTTAAAACTAATGCAAGAAGAATTTGAAATGAGTATGATGGGAGAATTAAATTTCTTTTTGGGTCTTCAAATATTTTGAACAGATTTCGGAAATGTTTTAAATCAAAGGAAATACATTACTGATTTACTTAAGAAATTTGGAATTGATACCAGCAAAACATTTACAACTCCTATGTGTACTAATATAAAACATGATTTGGATGAAACTGTGAAATCTGTTGACAAAAAGTTATATAGATGTATGATTGGTATCTTGTTATATCTTACTTCTAGAAGACCAGATATAATGTATTCAGTATGTCTTTGTGCTAGATTTCAATCCAATCCTAAAGAATCCCATCTAACTGCTGTTAAAAGAATTTTTAGATATTTAAAAGGAACTGTTTTTAATCTCTTCTTTATCCTAAAACTTCTGATTTTAATTTTATTTCATATTCAGATGTTGACTTTAGATGTTGTAGATTAGATAGAAAAAGTACATCAGGTACATGTCACTTTTTAGGAAAGTCCTTAGTATCATGGTCTAGTATGAAACAACATTCAGTTGCCCTATCAACAGCTGAGGCAGAATATGTTTCTGCTGGCAGTTGTTGTGCACAAGTGTTGTGGATGAAAAACACTCTTATGGACTTTGGATTGAATTTTAATAATACACCTATTTTATGTGATAATATGAGTGCAATTCATACTTCAAAAAATCCTATTAGTCATTCTAGAACTAAGTACATTGATATAATGCATCACTTTTCAAGAGATCATGTTATTAAAAAAGATATATTTTTATTATTTATAAATACTGAAATTAAATTAGCAGATATTTTTACTAAACCTCTTCCCACTTCAAGGTTTGATCTTATTAAGGGTGAGCTAGGTTTATTTAATTTTAAATAAATTTTTTTAAAAAATTTTATTTTTTTTATTGAATACTGTTTATGTTTTTATTTCATTCATCGTATAAAAAATTTATTTGTTTTTAAATATATGTAATGATGAGTGATTACACGTAAATCAAGGCTGTCAGAGCCTTTTTGACTTCTAAATCCTTTCACTTCTATTGAAACCCTTTTGAAATCCAAAAATCGCACTTCCTCTTCAGAAAACCTAACCTTTGAACTTCTGAAACCCTAACCTTCAAACCTTCAGAGACACTCATAGAAATGGTAAGGACTAAAAGATCCAGTGAGGCTGAGCCATGAAATTCCAAGAGGCAACACATTGAAGGAAGAAAAATCTTACAGGGTAATGTAATCGATCTTGACTGGTTATTTCAGACGAATCTGTTGTTGAAGCAAGCACTGTCATTTCAGAATCTTGAACATATGTTCAATAGTGAAAATGCGGAATTTTTGTATGAAATAGAACTTAGATACTTCTACAAATCTATACAGTTTAGTCTGGGTGATACCGAAGACAGTATCATGGCTAACATAGAGGATAAGGATTTCTCAATCTCTTCAGTAGAGATTAGTCAGATTCTTAACTACCCTAATGAGGGACTTTTTCATTTTGAATTGAATAATATAAGAGATTATGTGCATAAATTTGAAGACATTATGTCTTTTCTTTTCTGTACCATGATAATAAAAAAAATGTTTGTTAAGGATTTGGAGCCTGATCAGAAGATTTTGGTAAAATTTATTCAGACTGGAATAGCTCCACGGATGGCAGAAATGGAGAAGATTTTGTACCCTGATATGTATATAATGTTTCTTTTGTTAAGTTATATTAAGTTAAACTTTCCAAGATACATGTAGAGACCCGAATCTTGACATACATGTACTTTACATAACTTTTGCAGAATACTTAGTACATAACAAAAACACACACACAAGGACCGTAATAGTTTAGTGTCTTTGGAAATATGGAATATAATATTCTAATTGTGGTGAAAGATCTTCAACATCTTCCATAAAGATCTTCTTTTTTTTAAACCTAAATCCTTTATTTATATCCTGGGGAAAAGAAAACACAAAAGGGTGAGCTCAAATGCTCAGTAAGGGTAAACAAAAGAAATATCAATCACGTCATATTTATAAGAACATATCTTTTGGAAATCTTAACCTGCAAAAGAGATCATAATTTCATAACATGGGATAAATCATAGTAGTGAAATGTAATCCCAATCATCATAACTTAAAACATGAAACTTTGTGGCATACACACATAATCATAGAGAATCATTTCTTATTAGTCAAGACTCATTTCCAAGACTATCTTAGTGGACAAAGTCCCTTTCTTAACCGATTTCACTCCTCGTTTCAGTCCTGTTTCACTGAACCGGTATAACCTACCGTTCCAGCCACGTCTATCTCATGAGATATAAAATCTTTACCCAATTCATTTTAGGGAGATATAGGTCCCACCCATCTCATAATGATACCATTCTTATGTGTGCCACAAAATCATAAACCATACATCATAACATAACCCATGTAATAAAAATGGGAATCTTAAACATTGTGACATCATAAAACAATTTATATAAGATAAAGGAATTCATAAAAATAATTCCATAATAACATAATCAAATAAAAGTAATAATAGGGATAAAAATAGAACCCTTTATTATCTTAGATGGAAAATAATTTTGATAAAACACTTAAACTCCATTATTGAGGAAAATATCCTTTCTACTTCAAAAACAATTTTCCTTTCTTAATATGTCATACAATTCTAAACTAAAAGAAGTTGGTTAAAAATAAACTTGAAAACTTGTAAATGAATCTTCTTGGAAATAATGTTTTAAAAATCCATTCATGCCATATAGGTTAAAAAAACATTCTTCTCGTACTTTTGTGAGAAAAGTCAAAAAGTACCTCGTACGAAAAACGACAAAAGATTCATTTCATATCCATTAGTAAAAACTCACCGAAGGGTAAAATTATATTTAAACAATTTTAAGTGGATAAAAATAATATTACATATTGAGGAAACATGGATGTGGATGATAAAATACACCCCAGTAAATTTCGAAGTATAAACAATCTCGGATAAAAATGAGATTGTGATATTTCCCTTACCTTAGGTCCGGTATGCTTTGTACGTGTCCAAACATCCTTTATAATGATTTAAATAATGTTATTGACTTATTACATAATCATATTTATTTTTATGATATCATATATGGTCATATTCTTAGCTTCTTAGTAGTAATATTTCATTGCTACTTGTTATTCGGGTGTTTATAACTTTTTGTTCTTATGCGTGTTTTGTCGAATAAATTCTTATTCTTCTCTTTAGGTTATAGATACCTCATTTACAGAATGGTATTAGTGTAATATATATCATATTCATTTATTCAATTAATTTATATAATCATTATTAAACGAAGATCATGTAGAACGAGTCGCATCACATCGTGGAGACAGTATTCCGTACGTACACACGAGTGATGATATCGTTCCTATGATCGTGGAATTGTATTGGAGTGTATGTATACAATTTTAGATACAATATCACTTTTATAATAGTCATATATAGTCATTATTTACACCATTATACCCATCTAAGTAAGGTGGTTGTGGAAAATAGATTACACCACGGCGTGGAGACGGTATTCCGTACGTACGCACGCGCGGTGATTCCTTTTTCCATAGGATGGATAGATGATGAAATAGGGTTGTTTCATAATTATAATAACATATCATTATATGAGTGATATTTATGTTATTAATTCATAATGAAACATCTAAAGAAGAAGAAGTGGAAGAATAAATAAAGATGAAAGAATCGGTAACAGACATTACCTCTTCTTTGAAGTGCTTCATTGAGACATCCATTTAGGGCACTAAAATAGGTCTTTGAAGAAGACCAGAACCTATAGGATGTTTCTAGGGAAGTGGAAAGAAGAAATTGGCAGGGTTTGGCTGAGCTTGAAGGCTCAAAGTGGTGTGAGGAAGAGGGGGAGGAGGTGCCCTTTTATAAGAGAGGAGAGGGGCACCTTTGGAATAACTAAAAATATTATTTTATTATAAAGTCAAGTTCTTTTTTAAATAGCTCCAAATTGAGTTATTTCGAAGATAAGGTGGGGATGGGTCGAAATCATCTCATCCAATAGAATTTAGACTTGTTTAGGTCATTATATTAACCTTATATTTTTGTTTTAACTCTTATTTAATTAGATTGACATTTACCATGTCACTTTGTATTTTTATATTATATAGTTAATAAACGTACCATATACATCCATGCTACCCCAAATATGTGTTTTATTAATATATATAACCTTATATAAGTCATTTGGACGAACCTTAGATTTTTAGGAATAAAATAACAATTAATAATATAATATTTGTTTTAAAAACAATTTTATGTCAATGTTGACACTATTCAATAGTTGATTTTTTTGAAACTCATAACAGAATGATTACATCGACCAAAGTTAATTAAATCAATACTAACATGTCATATTAACCAATAAAATTAGTATAATTCATTAAAGTCTCAAATTATACTTATTTAGGTATTTATAATATCAATTATTCTAATTTTGCACTATTATGGTAATTACTGCATCTTCATTGTGTCATAAATAAATTAAATTATTTAAAGTCTAAAAATTACAAATAAAATATCATTATGTAGGAAATCGTTTTATCTTTCTAATGAATATTTATAGTTGAATTTATCTTATGTATACCCTTATATTAAAAATGATTTAGTTATTAAACTTTGATTTTAACTATTTTAACCATTCTTTAAATAAATTAATAATAAATGTCCTAATCTAATCCAAGTGGGCCTAAATTGTCATATTTTATTCATAAGGATGTTTTTGGTCGAATTACACTTGTCCTATAGAATTAGGACATGTGTTAGGGAAATAATAATATCATTTGAACCCTTAATTACCCTATTTACTTATAATCGTGGTAAAAAAAGTAAAAAGTTACTATTCACCAAAAATTATTTTCATCTCATTGAACCACATTTTAGTCCTATATATTAACCGTGTCTCTCGGATTTTCGAAATTCCACTCACAGAAGCGGTAAAATTAAGTTTTATGAAAAATTCAGTTTTTTTAACTACCACTTAGTGGTTTCACTATTAATCAAAAATTGAAAGTTTTCAGAAAAATACCAAAAATTAGATCTAAGCTATATTTGATATTATGAATTCAAAAATGATGCCTATTTTATCAAATTCAAAACATATCAATTGAATTAATTAATTTAAAAATTAATTCCCGTCGTCAAAACAAATAGCGTCTTCTTAAGAGATAATAACTATCAAAAGATTGACACTTGTTTATGACTGGTTTAAATGTGAAATTACAATCATTGTATTAAATTGTAAAAATATATTCTAAATATACCTTAAAACCACTCAAATTAATAATTTATCACTATTAATTATTTCGATTAAAAAAGTTGTTTTTAATTATAATTTAGTAATTTTCACTATTCATCAGAATATGAAAGTTATCCGAAAAGTACCAAAATTTCACCTTAGGCTAAATTCGATACTCCGAATCCAAAAATGAAGTCCATTTTGAGAGCTAAAATTTCTGAAATTTTAAAAGGTGGTTATTACTATTCATAACGACTAGTTTTAATAATATTTTAATAGCATATTGTTGTTTAGTGAAACTCGGTATTGCGTACTACACACGCTATCGAGGAAGGTCGCGATTGCGTGTAATGCAAGGCAAGTCAAGGATGTGTGTTGTGCAAGCTCCTTTTGGTGTATCGTGCAACACAAGACATTAATGAAATTAAAATGAATATTTTCATAAAATCTTGGGGTGTTACATTCTACCCCCCTTAAAGTGAATTTTGCCCTCGAAATTCATCGGGCTTATAAATGGTTTACTATTCGAAAGTTTCTTTGATATAAACCCACATCGTAAAAATGAATACCAAAACCAATCTTTAAAAACAAAAGTATGAAATGTAACGGTTACCCAAATAAACTAATCACTGGATTTCCACATAGGTTAAAATATGGATATGGAATAGAAATCTAACCATCATGTTCTGATGGAGAGTGGTAGAGAACATCGCTATGGAAAAGCCAACAATCACAAAGCCATAAATTTGTGACGATCTAAGCTACCATCTGATTCATCAGATATAAGAGAACTAAGACAACATTTTTGGTTTTCAAGATCATTTCCCTAAAGTTGATGAAATTGGAATTATGAGAAATACTTTCGTGATTTTGGTATAGTCTCACCATTTGTCGTTCTTTGGACAATTTACACTTCATCTCTTAAAGAAATGAAGTTGAATTTGTCATTCGTGATGTGTTAGAAGATCATGTGATAGAATGATGGGTCATTCCATCTGTCTCAAACAAAAGGTTAGAAAAGTTATCAAAAAATACATAAGTCCATCTATAGTGAGATTAATCATATATAGTTTCTAAAATGGACTTATACTTCATATATCATACTGCTTAATAAAATAAAACTAGTTTCTACTAAACAGGGACTTCCTGTAGGCCAGTGGTAGGCGATAAAGGCCAGTCGCACTTCGGTTGTGGGTTCGATTCCCACAGCCTTGTCCGACGCGATGGGCTGTCGCCCGTCCTGCAGGTTGTCCTTTTTCTAAAACTACATTTCTATAACATCACATAAATAATATCAAAAAAAGTTCTATCCATAAACAATACTAACTTATGGTTAACATAATCCATTCCAATCTTTAGGCTTATCTAAAATACTTCGGTCCAAGCTCATAGTATAAAGAAAACGATAACTTGAAATGTCGTTAACCAAGCATGTGAATACCATCATTTATCCCCCATATATCTTGTTGGTCACATTCCAATCATGTGAATACCTTAATTATGTATTCTCTTGAAAAATGAATACCCATTAAACCTTAGTGAAAACATGAATGCGGTTAAAATTTAACTCTTTCCACATACTAAAATCCAAAAATTCTATATACTCAAACCATGATATAACCTTCTCCTTATTTCAGTCATGAGCTCATGAATACTATCAAACATTTAATTTTCTCCTTATCCCATCATTATGCGCATATCATATACATTTCAAAAATATCTGAATCACTTTTCATGGTTACTGATGCCATAAAATTATTGAAACCCACAATAGACCAAAACATAAATATTCCAATATTCCACAATACTATATACAACATTATTCTGGAATCCCATTACATAAACACTTAATCATTCCACCACATCATTGTCATATTCAACATCGCCAATGGTGATCGCATGTGACTTCCCTTTGTCCTTTGCCTTAAGTGGTTGCTCACGTCAATCATCACTAACCCTTGGATTAGGGCATTTATTAGCATAATGCCCCATTTCCTTGCACTTGAAGCATTGAAGTGTTGTTGGTTAATTCTGTGTATCCCTTCCTTTGTTTGCATCATTAGACATCTTCTTCCCATAATTGCGGCATTCAAATGCCCGATGACCTTACTTTCCACATTTGAAACATTTACTTGTCCTTTTAAGACAATCTCCACCATGCTTCTTTCCACACTTTGAGTATAAGGAAACATTCATATTCTTTTCACCATTATTCTGAGATTTCTCCTTGAACTCCATCTTTCGTTTCTTGTCAAAACTATGAGATGGATAAGTAACACCAACTTCCATTTCTACCTTGATAGAACAACACAAAATTTCTTCATAGCTACTGAAGTCTCTTATAGCTAATGCACTTCAAAGATTTGGTTTTAAGCCACTGAAGAATCGATAAACTTTACTTTCAGGTTGGATGATAAATCCAGATGCATACCTTGCAAGCCTTGTAAAATTCGCTTCATATATACCAACAGATTCATAATCCTTTTGCTTTAGATCAAGAAACTCCTTCTCCATCTTGGTTCGAAGAATACGAGGGAAGTACTTATTGAAAAATAAGTTCTTGAACTCGTCCCATTCCATGGACTCAATTTAATCTCTTGGCCTCGTATTCATGATAATATTCCACCATTGATCAGCTTCACCTTCCAAACGATATACTGCTAAGATGACTTTATCATGTTCAAAACATTGAAGAATTGAAAATATCTTTTCAGTAGTACTGATCCATTGTTCAGAAAAAAGTGGATCAGAAGACCCACTGAAAGAAGGTGGACGTTGCCTCATGAATGACTCAATAGAATATCGTTCCCTTCTCTGCTCATTTGGAAGTCCAGAATGATTCATAGCTTGTATAAGTATAGCAATAAGATTTTTCACTCCATCTCCCATAACATTTGTTTGTTCAGGAGGACAATCATTGCATTGTCTATTGCATTGATCAACACGATTCCTTCGGGTTCCAGCCATCATCTAAAACCCAAAAAGAATAGTGTGAGAGGCAAAAATCATGCTAGGGAAAACAACATAGTAAAGGGGGAGCACCCTCAATATCTAACATCTTAGGTTAAATTCTATGATCATTACCGTAGTTCTAGGACTATATCTTATACGTATACTTATCCTTAGGGACATCCCTTGACATACCTTAAGAATATCTCTAGGGATCTCACTAACGTTCTCGCATCCTAATTTCCAAAGGTTGACTAAAGTTTTTCTCTGATACCAACTGTAACGACCCATACTTTACATACATTGTTAATACTTCAAAATTGAAGCATACTTATTACAACATATAACAAAACCACGAAAGGACCGTATATGTATAGTGTCTTTAAAAACTGGGAAACATAAACAACTGGTTCATAAAGCATCTACTTTTCCTCCCATTTATTTCATCATATCTAGAGTCCCTTTTTGGCATATTCTACTTAATAACCTTCTTCCTAACCTAGGGAAATAAAAATGAGATTCATAAACATTGTGACATCATTAAACATTTTATATAAGATAAAGGAATTCATTAAAAATAATTCCATCATAACATAATCAAATCAATGTAATTATAGGGATAAAAATAGAACCCTTTATTATCTTAGATGGAAAATAATTTTGATAAAACACTTGAACTCCATTCCTGAGGAAAATATCCTTTATACTTCAAAAACACTTTTAATTTCTTAACATGTCATAAAATTGTAACTAAAAGAAGTTGATTAAAAATAAACTTGAAAACTTATAAGGGAAGATTCTTGGAAATAATGTTTTAAAAATCCATTCATGCCGTATAAGTTAAAAAAACATTCTTCTCGTACTTTTGTTGGAAAAGTCAAAAAGTACCTCGTATGAAAAACTACAAAAGATTAATTTCATATCCTTTACTAAAAACTCACATAATGGTAAAATTAGATTTAAACAATTTTATGTGGATGGAAATAATATTACATATTGAGGAAACATGGATGTGGATGATAAAATACACCCTAGTAAATTTCAAAGTATAAACAATCTCAGATAAAAATGAGATTGTGATATTTCCCTTACCTAAGGTCCGATATGCTTTGTACGTGTCCAAACCTCCTGTATAATGATTTAAATAATTTTATTTACTTATTACAGAATCATACTTATTTTTATGATATCATATATGGTCATATTATTATCTTCTTAGTAGTAATATTTCATTGCTACTTGTTATTCGGGTGTTTATAAATTTCTGTTCTTATGCGTGTTTTGTAGAATAAATTCTTATTCATCTCTTTAGGTTATAGATACCTTATTTCCAGAATGGTATTAGTATAATATATATCATATTCATTCATTCAATTCATTTCTATATTCATTATGAAATGAAGATCATGTAGAACGAGTCACATCACATCGTGGAGACGGTATTCCGTACGTACACACGAGTGATGATATCATTCCTATGATCGTGGAATAGTATTGGAGTGTATGTATACTGTTTCATAATCAATATCACTTTATAATAGTCATGCATAGTCATTATTTACACTATTATAACCATCCAAGTAAGGTGGTGGTGTAAAATAGATTACACCACGGCGTGGAGACGGTATTCCGTACGTACGCACTCGCGGTGATTTCTTTTTCCGTAGGATGGATAGATGGTGAAATAGGTTTGTTTCATAATTATAATAATATATCATTATATGAGTGATACTGATGTTATTACTTCATAATGAAACAGCTAAAGAAGAAGAAGTGGAAGAAGAAATAAAGATGAAAGAATCGGTAACAGACATTACCTCTTCTTTGAATTGCTTCTTTGAGAAATCTATTTAGGGAACTAAAATAGTTCTTCGAAGAATACCAAAACCTCTAGGATGTTTCTAGGGAAGTGGAGAGATGAAATAGGTAGGGGTTGGCCGAGCTGGAAGGCTCAAAGTGGTGTGAGGAAGAGGGGGAGGAGGTGCCCTTTTATAAGGGAGGAGAGGGGCACCTTTGGAATACATAAAAATATTATTTTATTATAAAGTCAAGTTCGGTTTTAAATAGCTCAAAATTGAGTTATTTCGAAGATAAGTTGGGGATGGGTCTAAGTACTCTCATCCAATAGAATTTAGACAAGTTTAGGTCATTATATTAACCTTATATTTTAGTTTTAACTCTTAGTTAATTAGATTGACATTTACCATGTCACTTTGTATTTTTATATTATATAGTTAATAAACTTACCATATAAATCCATTCGACCCCAAAGTTGTGTTTTATTAATATATATAACTTTATCTAAGTCATTTGGCCGAAACATAGATTTTTAGGAATAAAATAACAATTAATAATATAATATTTGTTTTAAAAACTATTTTATGTCAATTTTGACACTATTCAATAGTTGATTTATTTGAAACTCATAACAGAATGATTACTTCGACCAAAGTTAATTAAATCAATACTAACATGTCATATTAACCTATAAAATTAGTATAATTCATAAAAAGTCTCAAATTATACTTATTTAGGTATTTATAATATCAATTATTCTAATTTTTCACTATTATGGTAATTACTGCATCATCATTACGTCATAAATAAATTAAATTATTTAAAGTCTAAAAATTACAAATAAAATATCATTATGTAGGAAATCTTCTTATATTTCTACTGTATATTTATAGTAGAATTTATATTATGTATAACCTTATTTTAAAAATTATTTAGTTATTAAACTTTGATTTTAACTATTTTAAACCTTCTTTAAATAAATTAATAATAAATGTCCGAATCTAATCCATGTGAGCCTAAATGGTCATATTTTATTCCTAAGGATGTTTTTGGTCGAATCAAACTTTTCCAATAGAATTAGGACATGTGTTAGTGTAATAATAATATCATTTTAACCCTTAATTACCCTATTTACTTTTAACCGTGTTAAAAAAAAGTAAAAAGTTACTATTCACCAAAAATTATTTTCATCTCATTGAACCAAATTTTAGTCCTTGATATTAACCGTGTCTCTCAGATTTTTGAAATTCCACTCACAGAAGCGGTAAAATTAAGTTTTATAAAAAATTCAGTATTTTTAACTACCACTTAGTGGTTTCACTATTCATCAAAAATTGAATGTTTTCAAAAAAATACCAAAAATTAGATATAAGCTATATTTGATATTATGAATTCAAAAATGATGTATATTTTATCAAATTAAAAACATATCAGTTGCATTAATTAATTTAAAAATTAATTCCCGTCGTCAAAACAAATAGTCTGTTCTTAAGAGATAATAACTATCAAAAGATTGACACTTGTTTATGACAGGTTTAAATGTGAAATTACAATCATTGTATTAAATTGTAAAAATATATTCTAAATATACTTTAAAACCACTCAAATTAATAATTTATCACTATTAATTATTTCGATTAAAAAAGTTGTTTTTAATTATAATTTAGTAATTTTCACTATTCACCAGAATATGAAAGTTATCCGAAAAGTACCAAAATTTCACCTTAGGAGAAATACGATACTCCGAATCCAAAAATGAAGTCCATTTTGAGAGCTAAAATTTCTAAAATTTTAAAAGGTGGTTATTACTATTCATAACAGCTAGTTTTAATAATATTTTAATAGCATATCGTTGTTTAGTGAAACTCGGTATTGCGTACTACACATGCTATCAAGGAAGGTCGCGATTGCGTGTAATGCAAGACAAGTCAAGGATGCATGTTGTGCAAGATCTTTTTGTTGTAGCGTGCAACACAAGTCATTAATGAAATTAAAAAGAATATTTCTCATAAAATCTTGGGGTGTTACAATACATGATAAGGTATCTTAGTTATTGCTGTCAAAGTGAGGCCAGGATGAATTTCTATCCCTTTGGTAGATTTATTTCTAAGATGCTATTTAAGAAAGACATGGTGAGATTAGTGGATGTAAGAGTTAACTGTCATCATAGTAATACGTTTAATGCTGGAACCTTGAGGAAATTTGGATATTTCTGGAGCACAATTAAAGGAAAACTTTTTCCAGTAGGAGCTGAGGAAGACTCAGAGAGTGCTCAGGCTCAACCTACTCAGTCCAAGGTGGGAAAAGCTGAATCCAGAGTCATCAATATAGCTATAAGGATTCACTTTGAAGTGACAGATGTTGAAGAAGATAGAATCTAGGAGGGACTTCAATAAAGAAGAAAAAGACCAGTAAATGAGGAAGTTACTTCCACTGCTTTGTAAACTCCAACAGAACCCTTAATTTCGTATTATTTAGTGAGAGAAGTTGTTACTGATAAAACCATGGAAGATGTTACTGAGATAATGGCTCCGGTAGATAAATCATGAGCTCATGAAGAAGCTCAAATGGAAAATCAGGAACAGATTGTTGCTGATATTGCTATTTCACTTCAACGGGAATAGGATATGGAGTCAGTTCCTGGTGAAGAAGTGTCCAGACCTTAGGAAACTTTTGTAGATGTTGTTCTTGAAATTCCAGTGGAAGACAAAGATGCAAATGAATGTGATGAGCATTCTTCTGAAGCTCAAATAGAGGTACTTCAAGAGGATTTTTCTGTGGAGGAGTTTGAATACTCAAAGGAAAAATCTGTGGACCAACCTTCTCAGGAAAAATAAAAGGATAAATCTGATGCTGAATCATTGCCTTTGTTATTTCTGCATCAACCTGAGATTGTGAATCAAGCACAGGGTGCATCTGATTCAAGTAAAAAAGAAGTTGAAGAACTGTACAGAAAATTATCTCAGTTGGAATCTGAGAATGCTTCTCTTAGAAATGCTTTATACTTAAAACATTTGAAGTCTCAAAATCTGAAGGAGTGTACAGTTTCAATGCAAGATGTTGAAATGTTTAAAGAGGATATGCTAACTGCTATTACTCAATTAAAATATGAAATGGTTATGAAGTAAGATTTATCAGATCTGAAGTTGTTTATGGAGAACCAATTTTCATCATTTGCAAATAATGTTGTTAGTGGTTCAAGTTCTTCACCTGATTTAATCAGAAGATTTCAGGCTATCACAACTATGTTGAGCAATATGAATGACAGGATACCCAATCATCAATGTAACAGTTCTCCTTTGTCTGTGTTGTTGGACAATCAGAAATTCATAGTGGATCAAATGACATCTAGTGAGCCATCAATCAGTTTTCTGTTAGATCAGTTATCGGAGAAGCTGTCAGTATTTGTTGAAAAAGAGGAACGGATGCATGAGTTTTTCAGAGTCAATTTAATTGAGGATATTCATATGAATTAAGAGAACAGATAGATCGTTTTTAAGCTTGGAGATGGGATGATGAAGACACTTCGAGAACAGTTTACAGAAATCAAGTCTGCAATTCAAAGGAGATAGACCCTGTTGTCTATCTTAACCAAACATTGATTCCTTTGTATATCATTGTCATGTCTATACTACTGTTTTTTGAATGAAAATTTTCTTCATTGTTTATTTATCTCTTTCCTTATTTGTTTTACTAATTTTTTTTAATATTCCAGTACTCCGGATTTAATTATTGATAAACAGTTCATAATAGTATTTACAAACAGTTCAGTGCAACATTAAATGTGTTAAAATCCATAAGTTTTCATTCTTTTTTATATCATAAAAAGGGGGAGAATTTGGATAAACATGAGAAAATTAGATGAGACACTTGGAATTATAATTATCTTTTTGGTGGTGAATATTTTATTTAAAACTTTATAATGAATTTTGAGAGTTAATTTTGTTTTGTTTAAATAATTTTAATTATTTTATGGGAATTGTTTTATGGGTTTTGTGATCATCAAAAAGGAGGAGATTGTTGAGAAAAGTATTGTTTTCAACAATGCATATTAATGTTATTTAAAGGGGGAGATTATTGAAAATAATACTCTGTCTCTTTATGATAATTTTGATGCTCACAAATACCCTTAGTTATTTTCTAATGATCTCACTTAGTATTTTGCAGGAGGTTACTAATTTATTTTACTCTTGAAATAAAAAGAATTTATTACATAGCGCAGAATCTGAATTGGCATGTTCTGGAAACACTTTTCACATCTTACATAGATGAATATAGTGCAGAATCTGTTTTAGCGCGTTTTGGAATCACTGTTCATACCCTACGTGGGTAAACGTAGCATAAGGATGAAATGCATGTATACTTTTTGAGATAAGAGAAAAATATGGTTAAACAACCATACTTTTTCAGAAAAGTATGGAAGAAGAACCTTACGTTTGGAAGGAACCCTACGTTTCGGTTATCATCCAAGTATGGAAGGAGAACCGTAAGTAATTTCTAAAGGTTACATTTATTTTTCAAAAGTATGGTTCATCAACCTTACTTTTGTAAACAACCATACGTTCTTGGAAAAGTATGGATCAAGTAAAATTATAGATCTTTTACCGCATGTTTGAATGTTGAAGAAAAATTATGAATGATCAACCCTACGTTTGTTCTCAAACTTAAGTTATCTACCCTACGTTTTGAAGATTATGTTATCAACCCTACGTTTGAATACTATGTTATTAACCCTAGGTTTAGAGGCCACGTCATCAACCTTACGTTTGACGTCGAATGTTTCAGCAGACGGTTTTTATGTACAATGATCAGTAAGCTGATTTCTGGGTGGATTTCAAGCCGGATTTAAAGTCGTTTTTAAATTAGAACTTTGATTGATTCAAAGCCATTTTATTAATGGATTTAAGATCGATTTAAAAGGAGCTTTTTATGCCGAGTCTTAAGGGAAGTTTCTACTTCTCTGTAAATTCAAATTTTTGAATATCGCGAATTAGAAGGCGACTTTTATGGATCTAAATGTGCAGAAGATATGTTTTATAATATATTCTCTCTCTGAAACACAAAGAGAGTATGGAGTGAACGATCTATTATTGAAAAAAGTAGAAAACAGAGATTGCAACTATTTACGATTGATCTTCTGATTCAACGGAGCATAAAAGCTCTGTTTGTTCAAGAAGAAGGAACTTGATAGAAGATTCACCTGTTCTACATCGAATATCTACTGTGGATCTACTACTGCAGATGATGTGAACTATATATCTATATCTACTACAACTAGATCAACTCAAAACTGCTTCATCTTGAAGATCAATATTTCAAGAGACTTTAATCCCTCTACTGTCAATTGCATTCTGTTGCAATTGTGAAGATCAACTGGAAATTTCATTCTGAAATTTTGTTTTTATTCTTGAGTAACTGACTTCTCGTTCTAAGCTGTGTAGGTTCATGTTTGAACTAGAAAGTTTTTCCTTGGATTGTAAAGGTGTCAACTACCTGTACTCAGTTGTGAATCGGTCTGTGGAAAAGAGGACCAGATAGTGAAAATCACCAAGCTCGTGGAGTAGAGCGTTGGTGGAGTGGACTAGGGGCTTTCTGTTCCCTGAACCACTATGCATCTTTGTGTTCGTGTTTTTACTTTTTCCACTGCACGATCAAATTCGATAAAGTATAAAGGATATAACTCATTCAAAATAATAGTTATTGAAAAAATTTCAAAAGACACAATTCACCCCCCCTCTTCTGTATAATCTGTAGATTCAGATCCAACACTATTATGGAAAAAATTGTTATGGAAATGCTGGTACAGTTAAGTAGCCTTGATATTTTTCCCTGGTCCCTCAGTTGAACCTCATAGAGTGGGTCCTTGACATAGGTCTCAATGAATACATTTATTAAGTGTAATGAGAATATATATATATATATATATTAATAAATAAATTTACATTTTACATCCACTATTTTAGCCTTTTATTTTTTGTTAAAGCAATTATTAATGGGATTTTGGTGGAGTTGGGAAGTGATTTTAGGCTCTTAGTTGTTAATAGGCACTCTCCTTGTTTCTAATCCCACATTACATGGAAGTAGGTATATATATTTTGGGTATGGGTATCCTTATATATAAAATGTGGTCTATTACTAATTTAAATTTTCAATTACATCTTTATGAATGAGGATCTATAAAATAGGGTGCACCATGTGGCTGAATAGAGTGTTGATTGAATATACCAACATAGTGTTAAGCTATACAAGAATTATGTTGTGTAATAATTGTGGTGTTTGATTCCTTCTGGATATGTACATTTAATTCATCATATATATATTGGTATATGAAATTCGTCACCAAAAATATTAAAATTAATCATTTTCATCAATGACGATGAATATTTTATTTAATTTTAAAAAATTTCTGAACTAATAAATTCCCCTCATCCTCATATGAATTAAATTTTTTCAGAATGAAAGGATAAAATCAAATGAAAAATATATGAACTCGGTTATAAGTTGACTCAGATCATGGGATCAAATGATGGATTAGTAGAATTCCCTATAAATTCTATTTAATATGTAATATTACTAAATGTATATAAATATGTATAACATAATTTATATTCAGTTGAATTATATGAGAATATGGTAGTTTATTCTCTATATTGTAAATAATGTTTTTTTGAACATAGTAGGTCCTTAGTCCAAAAAACATTCCAGAGGTGGGAATGATTCATAAAGCATATGACCATGTTTCAATGTGACAAGGCACTACAAACATCGAATGAATCACTATTATATATGACATGGTAACATAAGTCAATGTGTTATTTTGTGTTTTCATACATATAAGTGAATGAAAATTAGAAAATGTTCATGATAATATAGACAAGGGCATGAGCATATACGAAAAAATCACATATTTTCAAATTTTCTTGTTTTAAATATCATGTATATTCTCACACTCAAATTAAATCACAACATTAACTATTATTTCCTTTATATCATAATAGGTATATTATTTTTTAATTATCTTATGCGAATCAGTTGTATCAACATACCTAATTTTTTGATGAGTTTATGGCTACTTAGATCTATGAGATAACTGGATTCACTTATTTTACTTCACAATATATTATCAGACTGTAGCATAATGTTCAATATAACCATTTTAGATCCAATAAAATAAATAAATAATTATATGAAAATTTCATTTATGCATGTTTTTTCAACTAAATTGCATGCCACATGATTGACATTATTATTAAATGTTTTTTATATGAGTCTTATCATCATGAAATTCCACATGGATGAATATATACTTAGACAAAAAAATATATGATGACTATAAAATTATCTTATTATTCCTGAGTCGTTAACCCTTTATGGAGAACATCAAGCCCTGGATGTACTAGGACATCAATACATACAACTGAAAGGGAGTTTTATTCATCATGAACTTCATCCGGGGGAAATATCAATGATTAATGTTTATTTCTGTAATTAGAAATTAATTATTTTATAATGTTTTATGAATTTTTAAGTGTAATTGAGCTTTTTTTCCATCTGGTCTTTATAATTCTCAGTTTGTATTGATCACAATCATGTATTTGTGATAGTTTGTTAGTGGTTTCCTAAAATTAATATCGATCATCTTCCATAAAATAAAGTTTTTATAATCCTCTATTATATTTACATGGTCAACAGAGTACCAATTCTCTTTGACTTGTATTAAATGTTTTACCATCACATAATGATAACAAAAAACATAAAATCACCTACCCTGGTTGTATTTTGAGTAAAATTGTTCAATTAAATGAAAAAGGGTTGTATATTAATATCTCAATATCCATTTTTCTAAATAGAAAAATATATTTCTATATTCCAACTCATCTAATCCTATTTAAAATATATTGAGGACTTGAAAAAACTAGAGTGAATGTGGGGATCCAAATAAAGAAAAATTAATTCTAAATGACTCATAATATGAAATGGGGTTAACAAGTCTAGTAAAATATATTTTTATTACATAATATGGCATGAATTATAGAAATAATTCAAAAAGGGAAGATATTTATATCTTTAGATTCATGAACTGTGGTGAGAGTCTCCACATTTATTTTTTCTATAAAACTATGTTCAGGGGAACCTGTGAACCAACCCATATCAACTTATGGAATAGTCTACCAATTTTTGGATAATTATCAATATGATAAAGCTCTATATTGGTATTATATCCCAATATAATTTTAGTAAGGTTATCTATTAGGGCTTTATAGTTTATATATCCCTTCAAAATTTGTTTTTTCTAGAATTTTTTAGGCACATATTTCTATATATTGTGGGAATTTGGTCAATAAAAAGTACTACCTATATTTTTGGGTTATATCACATGCTGTATTCACAACTCATTAATAATCTATATGGGGATCCTATTGGGACATATATAGATGAGAATACTATATTATTTTAATTTTTATAAAAAAATAGCACCATTCGATAATGTGGTCATAGATAGAGTTGATGGTGTGTCAAAATATATCCCTTTCATGGAATATTTTTTTGAGAATGAATTGTGGTCATATAATATGTGATCCTATATTCTTAAAACAGTGTGAATCTAAATCATTATTCTAGAATTAAATGTCATTATTTTATTAAAACATGACTAAATATCACAAATCTAATGTTCCCACCTCTAAATAATGCTGCATTATGTATTTCCCAAGTTTATTATGGATAATGTGTCAAAAACTACATTGAGATTATAATAAGAGAAATCACTTAACAGTCCCATGGAAACCCCTACATGTAACTGAGGATAGTTCAAGAAGAACAAGAGTGGATAAATAACATCACTGAGTAGGTTTCCACAAATTATCATGTGAAAAATCATCTTTTAATGGGGGTATTATGGTCTATGATAATTACAAGTGAGAGTCCCAAATAACACTATTATAAAGTCTATTTTCCTAAAATATTAATATCTTCTACACTGGTGAAAATCCTCGACGAAATTCCTTATCAAAACTATACTACAAAATCCAACATATATCATGATAACATAGATTATGGTATCCATTGGGGAATTCAAAGTTATCCCATTATACATGACACATATAAATTACGATGAATCTTTTGATAATGAGGTAATATTCATGAACTGTAATACATGTGAATGGCCATGGAAAAAAATCAATTCCATATTCACCCAAACTCCAAGAGAAAAGATATCGATTTTGGACAATATAACACTATCACTATTTTTGAGGGGTTTTGTGATATCTAAATTCAATAAATCAGAGTTTCAATCCATTATCTTGGTACACATAATTATAAATGTAAAAAAAGTTATTGAAGAATGATATTTCAAATCCATATAAGACATGAAACACGAATAAGAATATTTTGAATGTGGTAACCATGAGGGAATATAAAAAATTAATATGAAATCATGGATTCATGATATCGTATCCATTTATAAAATGGTTGTAGATTAATATAAGGTCTATGTATAATGAATAAAATCACACACTTATGTGGTGGAAAATCTAATGAAATTTTTTAAGATAAATATTCAAAATAAGTTTTTAACAAATTTATCTAGTGTATCTATTAAATGAATCAAAACAATCTATGTGAGAAAACTATAGAAATCTGATACTTATAATAAGTGATATTAGTTGACTTGTAGATTAATTTCAATTAATTTATTTTTGGATATTATTATTATATATATAATTTTATTTTTTATGGTTTCATTTATTTCCTCCCTATAGAATTTATTCTCCATAAATTATAGAAATAAAAAAAATTCATTCTTGAACCATTTCAGATTTTTTTTCTATCATGCTCCATAAATTAATAATTCATGATATTATATGAATATCATATAGATAAATATAATTATTATATAATAAAAAATAAATTATATATGAATGAATCATTAAAATTATTATTACAATCACATGAGTATCTAATCTATATGAATTAATTGATGGTATTTTAATCATTCTCCCTTTGAAAAATATATGAGGAAAAAAATTATACATAATTCTACTATCACCGCATATTCTGGGGCAGTTCATTTCAAAAAATAATATCAAATTTGATCCCTTCAAGTGGATTTCATTATATATTCATATAGGTATCCTAAGTAATACTGTTCATTTTACATTATCATATTCAATCATAATACTATTTGGAATCTTAGAAGTGTCTTGCAACTGAATTTATATAGTGGGATAGAAATTTAAGGGATGGATATAGTATGAAATTTACTCTCACCGCATATTAATTTTATTCCATTCTGTTATGATAGTGGTAATGAATAAGTAAATAAAATTTTATAGAGGAATAGTATATGAGTTTCAAATTTTTAAATAATATTAACTACCCTAATAATACACTTCCAAACAATTCACCGAAATAAACATAATAAAAATTTTTGAGGAAAAAATGGATGTTGAATCATCTTCCTAGTCTATGGAAGTAATGATAATAGTATATATTTCACCATGATAAAATGGTGAGTCCCAAAATTTTATAAAATTTGATTTCACCAAAAAAAATTCTCAATCTATTCACAAGGAGATTTTGTTAAAAACTATGTTTTTTCAATTTGGCCACCCATTTTTTTATTTCAATATAAAATGTTTTATTTCATTTTCCCTAATCTAATTATCATATATTAGTAGGGTGATACATAGTATAGGACATGCAAGTGGGGACTTTACATCCTCCATGGAAACCATTTAATATTTTCAACATGTTGAGTTATTTATATTTTACCATGGCGTTTTTAAGGGTGTTCAACCTAGAAAAATTATTTTATTTATCTTTGAAAAACGTTTAGTAGAAATTATTATTGTATATTATGTTTCCATTTCTTTGAGAAACAACTGATATTTTCCATATTGTATGCATTGGGGAACACTATTATAAATATATTATCCAATATTAATATTTTCTATATCATTGATTATATCACTTAATTTATTGAAATGGAATATGAAAAAATTATCAGAGAGTCTACAAACCCAATGGGGAATAAAATCAATGACAACTCTAACATGTTTATGAATTAAATCAGAAATAATATAATTATAATCATAATTATTTTATTGAGGATGTGATAAGATCTAAAAATAACATATATAATGACCTATAACCAAATTCATGTTATCTTGTCCATGATAATGTTTCTAAAAACACATATGGTTAAAAAACCATGCTGAAAAACATTCCAATTGTTGGTAGAACGAACTATGGTGTCACTATTCATGTTACCTGATATTCTTTCCTTCATAAATATAGTATAATATTAAAATATATCTGTGAAATATACATCGTAATTAAAAACAACTGGGGTATGAATTTTGAAGAATTCACAGAGGATATAAAACAATTATTAGGAAACTCAAATCCAAAACATACCGTGTTTTCGTTTTTATGAAATTTAAATATTGATTGGGAAAAGATGGTAATATCTTTATGGATCTATGATATATATCTCATATATATCTATATATAAAAATATAAATATAATCAATCCCAATATATTTCTTTTTTTGGAACATAGAGGACTATATTTAATCAAGGAGATTATTCACTTAGTAAAAATTTCAATCCCTGATATTTTTTGTGTTCTTGAAGAATATGCAAGATTAATAAAATTAAGATGGTTACTATGCATATTTTTGTACAATTTGGTGAATTTGACTCGTACATTATTTTTCCTTATGTAATCCGTAAATAGTAACTTGAAAATTTTGAATTAGGAATTGATGTCATAGATTTTGAATGATGATAATTAATGCTAAAAATATTAGAGTGGATGGCTCCACTATTATATTTTTAAGAACATATATGTATAGAAAAACATGACCTCTTGATGAAAATGGATTGAATGTACAATATCTAATATATAATCATTAATAGCATTAATATAAAAATGATTCCTTTTAGACCCTATTATAATAATTACCAAAATCAATGGATGATTAATATTGAAAAATATTTTTATAGAATTATATAGGTTTCTCTTGGAATATAATTTTCATGAAGGATTCGAGATTCTTAAAATTTATACAATTTAGTCAAAAACACATTCACAGTGTGTTTTATCTATCAGATTTTGGTCCAACGTGGAAGATTGGTGAATGAGGAGTGGGAATAGCCAATTTTCATTATTTATATGGAAATGATCAATGAACTTCAATATGCAATTGATCAGGTTAACATTCAATCTAGAATGGGATTCCTCCATTAATGTAAACTATTATTTACCTCTTAATGAATATTTTTGGGGTTATCATCTATGAAAATATGGTGTTTCCTTCATGTAGGATTTATCTAGCCCTCAAAATCTTGATAAATAAGATGAATACAATAATTATGTTTTTAGCAAGATTAGATATGGTAGTTTCTATATTATGGTGGATCTGAATGCTCTCCAACATAGAATTAATATATGAACATTTTCACTCCTTAGATTCATGAAATTGTTTTTGAATGGGTATTAAACCCTAGTCTTTTCTTGATATCAATAATAGAATATCTGTTTTTGGGGGATTAATGCATACAATATTATATCAATTGGAAGGGGGTTCCGTTAATGTAAATCTCCAGCAAGTTAATGATTTTCTAATGGCTCAGAATACAAGAAATTTTCCAGGTAATCATAATTTTTTAGGATATTAGAATGAGATTGAAATTTCAATCCCTTCAACCAAAAATTAACGAATTCTAAAATTTGTATTAGGTATCATGGATTAAACTGGGATAATTGGATTACTTTAATCCTAAATGAGCAAACATCCTCCATTGGTACTCCCTTCAAGATGGAACAAAGTACCATTGAAGGAGGGATTGTCTTTTATTATAGAATACTGGTGGAATAAAATTTGGATTCTGAGCATCATAAATCCCTCATTCTTCTTTAAAACAATAAAAAAATTGAGGTCAATATTGTTTTAGATGTCACCCCTAATTTCTATGACTTTTGTATGACTGTGGGGTATTCAATTGAAAATTGCAGTGTGATTCAAAAAAGGTTATAGAGGCTCCTAATTCCATGGATAAGAATGAATTCAAGAAAACCAAAGGAATAAATGGGTGGTTATTGATAGAAGAACCACTAGTAATCTATTACTGAGATATTAATTGGTTATTCCCAATTTATTAGGGTTCATTTTGGAAATTTCATGGGTAGACATTGTAGAGTAGGAGGAACCCCAACTTTATAATCCTGGTTTACCCATTGGGTCATTGGCTCAAGTGCCTTCAAGAGGGGATTTTTGGTATGAACATGTCATGAACTATGAAATTTCACGAGTTGTTATTGAAGTGGTTTATTGGATCCAGCTGAATCTATTGTATAAATCTATTTCCAATGACATTGAAATGAACATAACAAATTTTCTAATTCTTTCATAGAAGTATCTGGATCTCTTGGAGGATGATGGTTGGATGGTTCTTTTGGGATGCATGGTTATTTATTTTATATAGGATGTTGTTCTTGTAATTTTTATTTTCACTAGATTCCATGAGGTTTGGATTGATTGATCATCTGATATGAACTTCAACATGGGGACCTAATTGGTGAAGTTTTTTCCTTATGTCAATTAGGCTTTAGGAAATGTGAATTCAGTTGCCTCTTCATCTATAAGTTCTCTGAACAGTGGTAATCTGTAGAGCCCATTGTTATTTCTTCTTCTGACACATTTCATTCTAATTCTTTATAACACCCTAAACCTATAAGACCATAGTTAGTGCATTATTTTATAAAACATTCATGATTACAAGGAATCAATTACTGATTTACTAATTAGTTTATTAATATTGGAATGATAGATTACATACATAATACTAATAATACATCACGAAGTAAAAATAAAAATTAAAAATAACAAAAAATAATATTTGTCCTCGAAATCATAATGGAAGTTTTCTTCTTCATAACCATGGTAATAAAAACATGACAAGGGTAGTGTCAAATTTATAATAAGGGTATGTAAAGAATAATAAATAAGGAATCATTGGAAATAAACAAACATGGAATGGCATATAACTATTATCACATGCCATTCGAATAACTAGATAAGGAAAAATCAATATAGAAAGGTACAAAACTGAAATACATTCCATTTAATCAATGAACAGATAATTAAATGTATCCATAGACATATCAATGAAAAATATCTTGGATGAATAATAGATGAAAAATATATGAAGGGAATTATTAATAATTGGATTTCATATCTTAGGTATAGGAGGACCTATACGGTCAATATCCAACATCTAGAAATTTTAAAACTATAGGTTGAAACCCGTTTAAATTAGACAACTTAATCATCTCATGAGAACCTATTGATGAATAGATAAGCTATATAGAGTCTAGGAACCACCCATATTTCCACTTCCAAATAATTCCTTTTACTAAATTATCAGTTTAGTAAATATTCAATATTCCTTATCAAATATCTACAGAAGATTCATATTTTTCAATAATTTCCTAGTTAATCAAATAATTGTCAATTTAAAAACCATATGTAAAATGATATTTGGTTTTGGAAATAATAATATCCATCGTATGAGAATATAAATATTCACGGAAATTTAAAATGAAACATTATTACAATTAAATTATTTTTTCAACAAAAATTTATCAATAAAAAAAGGATGTGTGATTTCAAAGATAAGCATTAGGTAAATTTTTATGAAGAATAATGTTTAAACATTCCAAAGTATCCCATAACACTTTTAAACATTTAAATCATAATAAACATGAAGGAATGATATTAAATTAAACTTATAATATGATGAAATTAAATAAATTCATGATAAAGGGTAGTATATAATATATATAAAACTGAGTTGGTGTATAACAACAAATAAGTCTAAAGGGAATGTAAATTGGGACGAAATGACTTACCTTAACCTCTATTTTTGTTATGTGGTCATTATCCTCCTATGTATTGGTTTAAAATAAGATAATAACTTATAAAAAATCCATCATTATGTTTATAATATCATCTATTAACCATTTATTATATTTTATGTCCATTTTGTTAACACTCTTTCATTATTTTAATGATTCCAGGTATCAATTTAATAATTTTCTCAAGAATTCCTGGACATGTAATTTGTTGTTATTATTAATTGAACAACTATTTCATAATATATATAATTTAAACCATGAATTTATTATAAAATATATTCAGTATATAAATATTTATAATACTCAATCATATTTTGATATATGAAATGAAGTGCGACATTCATTGAGACGGTAGGTCATACTTATGCATGAATGATACTTCATCTTCATTGCCATTTTAGAAGAATGAAATGTAAAGGATAAATATTTATATAATAATTCCATTCCTAATATATTTCATATATGTCACATAGGATCATAAAAATCATCATTTATATGTTTTATGTACAGTGTGAATGAATCACCTCTCTTCAAGGAGGTGGTAGTTCACACTTTCACAAACGATGTTATTATATTTACCCAAAATGGAATGCATATAGTAATGTTTTATTAAAGAATATAAGAAGTATTAACAAATTTTAAATATCATATATATCATATATAAATATATTCTCATTCCTAATGGTCTCCATGAGTGTCAGTAAATGAGAAATCAACAATCATTGTTTTTTCAGGCGGTAGTTTTTCATACACATAAATAATATGTTCATTATCGATTTGATGGATGTGTGTGTATGTATATGTAGAACATTTCACATAAAAAAACTAGTATATTTATGATAATTTTTTTCATATAATCATAGAATAATGTGATTTTAGAAGTCGAAGAATTGAAATGAAACTAGAGATCTTGTGAGAAGATGTTACCTCTTAATCGAGTAACTCCTTTTTGTTTTTACTGAAAGGTTTCCATGGAATGTTTCTTGATCAAGGAAAGGATTAATTTATGAGGAGTTAGATTTTGGGGATATATTTTCATTTATCTAGTTTGATCCAATATTTCTTGAGATATGTTAGGAATTGGGAGGATATGACTAATTTTTATAGTGGAGGAGTGAAACTATTGTAATATTTTGACAAAAGAATTCCATACACAATTTTCACATTGAAAGTGGATCTAATAATGGAAAAAAATTGATAAAAGGGTGGATAGGGTTTAAATATTTAAATAATAGGTATTTTTTACAAATTTATATGTTATTGTGTCCCTTAAGATTGAGGTTTTGTCCCCTATTAAGAATAATTTTACCTCAATAATTTTAATTAATTTTTTTATTAAATTCTCAATTGTTTTAAGCCAAAAACAATTTGACCTTATTAGACATTATAAATTTTGATTCTTCAAAAAATAGAATCAATTTTTCCAAATTAAATTCTAATAAGTGGTTGAAATTAATTTAAATTTAATCCTGAACATGGGATGAAAATTTTGGTTTTTAAGGTAAAAATATAAAATAATTTTGTTATGTTTTTATAGTCAATTTCAAAGTGAAATTGATTCCAATGACCTAAATTGGATAAGTGGAAAAAAATATGATCTAATTAAACTTTAATTTAAATCTAAAAAATTGATTATCCTTCTAAATAAATTTAACGTAAAATCAGTTTTAAATTAGATTCCATTATTTTCAATATTCATTAAAAAATGAAGCTGCACATAAAAATTTTAAAAATTCACCCTAAACTATTTTTTATGTTTCTATCACAATTTGGAAGTTTATTTTGAAAAATTAAATTTATATTAAGTTCCAAAATTTGATTTAAAATGGGTTCTCCATCGAATGTCAGCCAAACTACCTTTATTAAAATATAGTATTTTATTTGTAATATTGGGTTTGATCTTATCATAAGCATATCAAATATATTGGATAAATATCAAAAATATTTTTATAGATTTATAACATTTATTTCAAATTAATAAAGCTCACTAATTTTAAATAATTATGGTAAACTATCTTTGTGAGGATAAAAATCATTATATTCAATCAGTTTTCATATTCGATTTAAATTAATGTGAAAGCAATTAATTTATTTTATATGTGTGTAAACCAAATATTTTAATATTTTATTTAACACTTTTCAAATCTAAAAATTTATTGGGTTTTTGATATTAAATATTATTTTAATAGTATATATCATTATTTTGTAAAATTTGTTCTTGCATGTATCAAAATTCATGTAAAACAATTCGTTGATGCGAGCGACGTATGCTAACCCATTTACATATTCATTGCTAAATATATCATAGATTTTATTTATTTAAAAAAGTTAATATATTGTAAATCCTCAAGGTATTATATCCCCTTAAACACTTGGTGATGTGTGTCATACATGCTATTAAATATAATGTTTTTAATTTAAGACTTAGGGGTGTTACATTATCCCCAACTTGATAAGATTGAGTCCATGAAAATTAAAATTGATCTCAGTAATCATGGGATTTATATTTGAAAATAACTATTGATGATAACCCACATTCTCAATAGTTTTAATAACACATCATATTTAAAAAATATAAAGTAAATTTCAATGGTCATGTAAACAGGTTCCTTATTAGGGAAAAATTTGGGGGAAATAGAAACTTGGATAAAGAGGAAAAATCGATAAATCTGGTTCTGATGGAGTGTCATAGAGAACATGTTTGGGTGAAATATATTGTTAACAGAACCATAAACCATAGGTCTATATAAGTTCAATTATATAATCAAAACTGATGATAGTATGAAAAAATTATTGTTTAATACCCCTTTTCTGTAGTTAATGAATTCTTTAACTCTTAAGAAAATATACGTTTAAATAAAATAATTAATTTCTTTGATTATTCCTTGAAATATTTCTACTTCGTCTCTTAGAACAAGAATATTTATATAGTGATGTAAAATATCAATATATAAAAAAACAACCAAAGTAAAACATAAACCATTTCATAAATGGTAATTTGTTTTTGGAAAGATTATGATTCATTGCCTTTAAAGGAAGGTCATTGAATTTAAAAGATAAAAATATCATTATCCTGAAATCAAAATGAATAAGCTCTAAATTTTCACATTACAAACATGTGAATAAATTCATCATGTATCCCCTTGAAATATGATAATAATTCAAATAACCATAATTCTTGTTGGAAACAAGAATTATTCCTTGTTCCATATGTAAGACACATTTTATTAGATATATTTTCAATTGAAAGGTTTTGTAAACTACATCAATGATATCAAAGATAACATTTCTATAAGTAATTAATTAGTTACAAGGTATTCAGTACTTATCCAAATCAATCAAATATTCATCATTATCTATCATTCAAGACATATTAAGGGTTATCGTTCCCTCAATCACATGTTTTCATAAAATTTAAACATTCCACCTTTTCTTGGTACCATTCAGCATATGATATCAAATCCTTAAGAAAAATGTAGTAAATTACAACCCTTACATATTTCGTAACTAATATCATGATAAAATCACTAATTATATAATTTTACAACATATTTAGAGGTTTAAAATTCCAAAGAACACTAGTCATTCCACTTCCGCTATGTCAATAACATAAGATTGAACTAGATCCCTTAGATTCTTTACAGGTATATTCCCTTTGATGCTTGGGAATTTGTTTTCATAGTTCACTATCTTCTTACAGATGTAACAACAAAAATTAGTGTTTTATTTATTCCCTTATCATTATTTTTCCTAGTGACCCTTTTCTCTACAAATATTAAAAGCTCATAATGCTTTCAATGATTTACCAGGCTGATTCTCTCCGTAGTTATCAAATTTGGGAAAATTATTTTCTCTATTATTTCCATTAATTGTCATTAACTAATACTTTCATTACTTATCTTTCTTCCCTCTTATGCCATAATACATGGAGAATTATTTATCTATATTGATAGAAAAAAACAATTTCATCATATAAAGAAAACGTTTGTGTCAAATATTCTATTTTATGGTTTGGATTATATCCTTAAAATAATTGGTAAATCATGCTCTCAGTTTTGTGTATGAAATCCGTAGCATACCATGCAAACCATGTTAATGTAGATTCATAATTTTCAACAATTTCTTCCACATATTTTCTAAAACTAAGGAACATCCTCCTCATTGAGTTTTGTTAATTACAAGGGATGTATTTAGCAAATAATTTCTCTAAAATTATACTTCATTCCATGAGGTCTATGTCTTCTTCTTCTCTAGTATTTTGTATCAAGGATCACCATTGGTCAGCATCACCCTATAGAAAATACAAAAAATTGTACCCTTTTCTGTTTCATTACATCCTAAGGCTGTAATTATCTTCTCCAATGACTAAATCCATTTCTCAACTACCATTGGATCAATAGTTTTGTAAAGAACTAGATTTTCCATGTAATTTTTTTATTATATTTAATTATTACAAGTCTATGAAAAATTAACATCACATGATTCCAAGGCCCGGTGTGCCCATAATGAAATTCTAAATTTTTTAAAGGTATGTTCAATAAATATGCGAGTGGAGATTTCTATATTTTTAACCGGTGCTCGAGTTAAAAATCTGAGGGCACTGTTGAATCCGCATCACTAGTATTATCTTAAGGGTGGCTTCACTTCAACCATATTAAGAATAGAGAAAAAGTTAGATTTTGGACTTCTAAAATGAATAATAAAATAACTTTGTTATTTCATTTATTTCTTTCTTTTCCTATAATGGACCAGCGGCAGTGGCGAGACCAACGACGTGTCATGACATTAAATGGCTTGAATCCTCATAACCATTGTAATAGTGTCGTTGGAATTAGGAAGGTTCCTATTAAACTAACTCCCATTAATTCCACGGGCGTTACTCACCCTCCCCCTCTCCTACTTATATAGAGCTTGGGGAAAGGTATTTTCATGACTTCACCAAGAGACAAAGTTCTGATAAAGTGTTCCAAGGCCAATCACATTGACGGTGGAGCCAGTTCTAGTGGGCGGTGACGAGTGACACCAAATCACAAACCGAAAAATGACATTTGAGAGGAAACGTTGGAAGCTTGTTGTAGGTATGATGAACACCGACTCTTCCTCAATCGCAGGAATTCTCTATTGATCTTGAGGTAGGGATTTATTTTGTAATAATTTCAAGTGATTGTTGAATCATTTTTCCTCCCTCATTTTTTCAGGCTAACGGGAAGGGAGTAGGCCCAACAATCATGACATGTACCCTCCACTACCTTGTTTACCCTTGCGTTCTCCGTGGAAGACCACCAGCGCACAGCATCGGCAGACCACGATGGAGGCCATGCATTGTTATGCATCATAGGAGGAGGCCGAGACACAATGTCACGGCGGATCGTGGAGTGGACGGCACCGGCTGGTCGCGGAGTTGGTGTGACACACCACTCCGTATCACCGGTGTCCAAGGGCCTCGACCGAAGCTGTGACAGGTGAAGAAGGTGGCATGCTCGAGCTGGCCCCAGAAGACGGAGGCGGAGAGGTGCGCCATCACGCACCGCTGGAGGAGGCCGCGCCATCACGCGCCACTGGAGGAGGCCGCACCACTGCATGTTGCTGGAGGAGGTCATGCCAAAGCACACCATTGGAGGGGGCCACGCCTCGATGCCACGGAAGGTGGAGAGTGGCGTTGCCCAACGTTGTGCCAGGTTGGAGGACCCGGTCGGTTGAAACGGCTGGCCATTACTGGGTGGGGCAGCGCCCCGCCAACTAGCCGAAATGGCCCCGCACCCACTGGGCCAGCTGTGAAGACCGGTCTGCCTTCTTCCGGCGACACGCCATCGCGCTCCATTGGAGGAGGCCACGACTCAAGCCGCGACAGGTGGAGAGTGGTGTGGCCCAACGTCGTGCTAGGTTGGAGAACCCCCGGTCGGTTGAAACGGCCAGCCGTTATGCAGTGGGGAACTGCCCCACCGACAAGATGAAATGGCCTCGCACCCGTAGGGCCAACTGTGAAGACCGGTCTCCGTTATAGCAGACCAGGCCGGTCGAAGGCGGGCCTAGCTGGCCAAACCCGCAGAGCGGACCAGTCCCACCTAACGGGTCGGTCCAGAACAAGTAAACTGGTCCGATCATTAGCGGGACGGACTCGAGCGGAGTCAGTTAGACCCCAATACCCATTGCATCGGGCCGAACTGACCGAGTCGTACATGGCCAAGACCCAACAAGTCCCCAAATAAAGAAATGATTGTAAATAATGAAACGGGTGTCTGTTCGACATTCCATTAGTGGCATTGGTTTCAATTTGGGAAGTGATCCCTTTGGCATGTACCAGTGGGGCCGAACGAGCCTGGCCAGACCAAGGTGCGATCACCCCTGCTTCAACGAAAGGGGTGTAACTAACAAACTGGGTGTCTGTTGGACGAACTGTCTATGGAGACGGAACCCTTAGGACAAGGCAGTCATTTTGGTATACTCCACTTGAGTTTGGGAGAAATTTGGACTGCGGAAAGGTAAGATCAAACCTGAATCCAACTGGGCCCTCACATCTAGAATGCTTATAAGTCACAGACTGAGAATTCGATTGATACGCCCTCTGTCATGTTGGAACCCTTACGACATGACAGTCCATTGAGATAATTCTTCATGGAACATCGTGGTGACTGAGGTACAACCAATGGATTGAGGATAGGTTCTCCCAAACGTTCTGTGAGCGGGAATCCAATGGATGGAAGTGAGGCAGAGGTTGGATACTGATTATACATAGGATAATACCAAGACATCCTGTCTGGGTCAGCACCTATCCTGTGTGGGTCAGATCCTGCATGGGTCAACGCTCTGTGATCCGGTGTGGGTCAGTGCATACTGATCCAGTGTGGGTCAGATCCAGTGTGGGTCAGATCCTATGTGGGTTAGCGGGGGTTAGTACCTATCAATCATATGTAGGCCATACTCTGTATGGTCAACAGAAGTTCCTATTGAAAGAATAAGATGATCTATCTTTACAACTAACCATCCGTACTTCTATAAATCACTAATACCTTATGTGAGATGTGTCTTTTACCTTTGTGGTGTTACATTTGTGGTAACTTTGCCTTTATGGTGTTACCTGTGTGGTACTTTTACATTCATGGTGTTACCTTTGTGATACATTCAGCTTCGTGGTGTTATCTTCATGGTGTTACTTGTGTGGTACTTTTACCTTCGTGGTGTTACCTTTGTGGTAATCTTCCCCCATCTATGAGACGTGTATATCATGATGACTTAGGTATATGTATGGGAATATAACTAAGTAGTTTTTTTGACTACATCATGCTTTGTGGTTGAGGTATTTATTTGTGGTTTTCCCTTTATGGAGCCCTGGGAGTCCTTCAGGGGTCTCAGGTTCCCTTCTGGGTATTGTTATAATCACACCTGCATGGTCTTTGCCCACACCTTGTTGTGTGTTGTGCAAATAATTGACTGCATTGATCGAGGCTAACAAATCCAGGACTAGACGGTGCACAGAGGTGGACCATTTCATATGACGTGATGTAGGACTACTGATTATGATCTGTACATACCTTTCATGCTAGATCCTTGGTGTCCAATCCATGGGTTTTTCTCTATTTTTAGTTGTACTTGTACTTTTTATTTGGTCTTGTATTCTGGAACCTTTACTTTCAATACACTTTTTACTAAATTAATTTACCTTGTGGATTCCTCTTTTGTGTTCTTAGCTTTCATGTTTGCACATGTTTAAAGTAAATTCCTTCCCATTATAGGGATACACCTTTCTAGTGCTAGTCTCCATCCCCTTTCCAATAGAAGGTTGGTTTGTGGTAGTCACGACATGGGCCCCATGGTATGGGTCGTGACAAATTGGTATTAGAGGAGTTGGTTCTACCAAAATACTAGGACTCTGAAATTTTCTATGTGCCAATAGTATTAAGTGTTTTGAGTGTGGTTTTCAGATTGGGGAATCCATTGTTGGTGTGGAGGCCAACATATCCATACACCAGGACCCTGAATTCTAATTTCCGATTTAGTGCATGAAAACACTAATTGTGTGTGTTTTTGAAAAGTTTTTATTATGATCTATTTGAGTCACTTCACCAGCTATAACATATTGACTATGGAGCACCTATTTTATTTCAATATGCCTCCACATAGATAGCCATCCAGGATTTCCGAGAGATTACACGATGACGGCCCACTGAGCGATGAGGATTCCGTGCATGTCCCTCTTATGGAGATGGTACCATCTGGTGGTGCACCTGTAGCACAACCACCCCTTGGGAAGAAGATTCCACCAGTCCCACCAGTAGCTATTTCACGCTGACTGAGTGTGTTGCACAAGTTTTAGCAAAATAGGGCTCTGAGGATCCTAGGTGAGACGGATCCGTAGGTGGATGAGGACTAGGTGGAGGCTGTGGCTAGTGTCTTTCGCTTAGTTGGGACACCAGAAGATTTTATGGTGATCCTAGATGCCAGTATTTTACCAGGGGAATCCAAGATATGGTAGAGTCTGAACCTCTATATACATGAGGAGGATACCCTCATCTAGGTGGATTTCAAGGTCCATTTCATGGTAGTGTTCGTCCCAGTGAATCTACGCTCAATATGTAAACAGGAGTTGCTACACTTACAGCAAGGTAGTATGACCGTGGCCCAGTACTCGAAGAGGATCACTGAAATCTCCCACTACTCCAATGACATGGTACGAGACCCTTTCCTTAGGGATCATACCTTTGAATAGGGTATCTGACGGGATACCAGAGCATCGATGATATCACTCAACATTCCAACATAGGATCAGATACTAGAGAGAGAACTTTTGGTGGAGATCATCCTAGCTGATCAGGAACTGAAAAAGAGAGCCACCACCAGAAGTCAGGTAGAAGAGTCATCTGAAACAGGCAGTAGATGGATTATACCGGGGCCCAAGTGGGCCAGACCTTCTGGTGGATGACCTCAGGATATAGGGTCGATGGTGAGGTGATCATAAGACAAAGGAGGACAGTTGAGGATCCGGCAGTACTACTCCTACGGCGGGCATGGTCACATGGATCGCAACTTCCCAACCCATCGTACGGATGACCAGATGATGGTCGGGGGACCTCCAATGCAGAGGCAGAGGTTTGAGTGATGAGGTATGCAAGGCTACAGATGTGGTAGAGGATCTGGCCGTGAAACATGCAGTCGGTGGCAATTTGAGGTTCTATCTCCACCACCTCCAGGTGGTACACCCCGACTAGAAAGAGCAGGAGGAAATGGATGAACTCAGCTCCAGGTAGCTGAGGCCTATGAACCCAATTCTCTAGAGATGATTCACGGTATGATCTATGTATAATAAACCCTAGTTGCAGTACATATAGACACATGTACCAGTCACTCTTTTATTTCAATGACCCGCATTCGGGGCTCATAGATTCTGATGACATCGTTGGCTCGATCCTTACGTCTATAGACTTCTATGAGAGGGGATTCAACAATTACACACTGGTGTCAGTCATGTGATCTTAATTTAGGAGTTGAGTGCTTTGGCTAGGATCTTCTAGTAGCAGAATCGTGGACTTATGATGTCATCTTGGGTATAGACTCGTTATCCATAGTCCATGCTCAGATTGATTGTATAAGGTGTAATATGCGGTGTGTCTGTGAGGATGGGACTCGGTTTTCCTTCACTAGTGAGAAAGTAACCTTTTCCGCACATGATGGAATTACCTGAAGGAGGGTGTAGATGAACACACATCAGTTGTCTAGCCTTACCCTTGGGGAACTGAATGTTGAGGGCCTGAGCTATCCTATAGTGGTGGACCTGTATACTGATGTCTTTCTTAATGATGTTTTGGGACTACCTCCATGCATAGAGGTATAATTTTTCATCGACATGTACCACATGACGACACCGATATATACACCAGCATATCATATAGCTCATGTAGAGCTTTGTGAGTTTCATATATAGTTAGAGGACTTGTAGAGGAAGGGGTTCATATGGCCCACTGTGTCTCCATGGGCAGCTATGATTTTGTTTTCCAAGAAGGGATATGGGACTTTATGACTCTGTATAGATTATCAGCGCTTGAAACAGGTGACTGTGAAGTACAATTATCTAGTTCCGAGGATTGATGATCTTTTCGATCAGTTGAAGGGAGCTCAATGGTTTTCCAAGATAGACCTATAATTAGGCTATCATCATCTTGGGGTACGAGATGTGGATGTTAAGAAGATGGCCTTCAGATGTTGTTATGGCTACTATGAGTTCTTGGTTATGCAATTCAGCATGAAAAACACCCATACAATGTTAATGGGACTCATTAATAGGATCTTCCAGCCATACCTTGATCTCTTTTTGATGGTCTTCATTGATGACACCTTGGTTTACTAAATGATGGAAGAGAAGCATGCCAATCATCTACATATAGTTTTGGATACACTCTGAGATCACCAACATTACAGTAAGCTATTGAAGTTCCAGTTATAGATAAGAGAGGTCCACTTTCTGGGACATGTTATATCAGAGGCTGGAGTTTCAGTATATCTGGCGAAGATAGAGGTTGTGCTAGATTAAGAGCCACCCTAGAGTGTGATCGAGTTGCGGAGTTTCTTGGTGTTATCTGGGTACTACCAGAGATTCGTAATGGACATTTACAAAGTTTTTTCACCCTTTTCAATGATGATGAAGAAGGGAAATCCCATTGTGTGGACGGAGAGATGCCAGAAGTGTTTTTAGGAGCTTAGGTAGAGACTGACGAGTGCCCCCAACTTGAGGCTACCAGAAGAGGGCGTTGGGTATGTAGTCTACTAAGATATATCAGGTACCAAAATTTAATGTGTCTTGATTTAGGAACAAGCAGTTATTGCGTATGGTTCCCGACAGCTGAGATAGCATGAGAAGAACTATTCCACCCATGACCTCGAGTTAGCAGCGGTGGTCTTCATCTTGAAGATGCGGCGAAATTACTTGATTGGTGAACGTTTTACAGTATACTCTAATCACAAGAGTCTCAGGAATATATTCTCATAAAAGGAATTGAATCCGAGACAACATCGTTGGATGTAGTTTCCCCAGGACTATGACTTAGAGATAGTCGACACTGATGGTAAGGGGGGCATAGTGGAAGACGTACTCAACAAGAGGTCTTGTTTACAACTGCTGAGTGATGTGATAGAGCAGCTAGCCATGTTGCAGATATCCTTTGTGGATAGAGATGGATCATCTTACCTCTAGTCTATAACTGTCACTCCCCTACTTCATCAATGAGTTCGGGTGGCACAACTTGAAGAAATTGACTGTAAGGAACGACGTGATCAGATAGCCACATGATATACACTTTATTGATTTTATGAAGGTGGGTAGAATGTAATACTCTTTTGAGGATGCACCATGGTACCAGTGGTGCTACGGGAGGAGATGTTGAGGGAGTTCCATACATCCCCTCGGGAAGTACATACTGGTGTGGAGAAGATGTACTAGACCTAAAACCTTAGCATTGGTGGCTAGGGATGAAGAAGGCAGTGGTAGAGTTTTTTTCACGATACCTAACTTGTTAGTAAGTGAAGGCCGAGCATCAGGTTCCAGTAATCTTAGCGCAACCACTAGAGGTACCGAAGTGAAAGTGGGAAGGTATCTACATGGACTTTGTGACAGGGTTTCCATGTACGTCCAGGGGATAAGATTCCATCTGGGTGATCATTGACTGACTCACCAAGTCAGCCTACTTCCTACCCATACGAGAGCATATATTAGTAGAGGGCTTGGGATGCCTCTACATATAGGATATTGTACGAAATCATAGGGTGACATTGATGATATTATTCGACGATGAAACATGTTTTACATCTCGGTTTTGGAAGTGATTATAGGAGGTGTTTGGGACTCATCTGCATTTGAGAACCGCCATTCATTCTCATACGGATAGTTAGATGGAGCAGACCATTGAAACATTGGAAGAAAGGCTTTGTTCTTGCTTCCTTGATTTTGGCCATAGTTGGGAGCATCACATTCAGTTGGTGGAGTTCGCATAAAACAACAACTATCACTCCACCATTGGTATGGTACCATTCGAGGGTTTATATGGTTGACCTTTCGGATCACCCCTATGTAGGACAGACCTAGGGGAGTTAGTGCTTATGGGTCCAGATTTGGTACAAGCTACCACTGAGAAGATAAAGATCACCCAGGAGTTGGTTAAGACTACACAGAGTAGAAGGAAGTATTATGCTAATAGCATATGGGGTCCTTGGATTTTTAGGAGGGAGACCACATATTGAAATGGGTCTCACGTCGACGAGGTTTTTAGAGATTTAGTAGAGGAGAAAAAACTATAACAAATGTTTATCAGACCTACTCTTACACTACGGAGGATTGGCAAGGTAGAATACCACCTAGAACTACCACCGTAGTTGGAGAGGGTGCATGACCTCTTCCATGTATCCCAGTTGAAGAGATACGTGCATGAACCATCTCACATCATCGACCATGGAGATCTTGACCATGATGATGGGGAGATGTTTATGGAGGTTCCAGTGGAGATTGAGATTGAAAGGATTGGGTTCATCGTGGACAATTGATACCTATGGTTCATGTTCTATAGCCGCATGGGAACCATTAGGAGAGCACATGGGAGTGGGATGCTCAGATTCATGCTTAGTACACCAATTTGTTTTCTTAGTCTATGTTCTAGATTTCATGGACTATAATCCCTAATATGAGGATAGTGTAAAGACCTGTATTTTCCATGAAATTTTTCTAAAATTATATGAAATTTTTATGATTCTGTGAAAAATCGACGGTGCATGATTCTGAGGCCCGGTGGAACTGGAATGAATTTCTGATCTTTTTTATGTATGTTCAGTAAATGTGCAGGAGGCATTTTATATCTTTTGAACTGGTGCTTGGATTAAAAATATGATGACACTGCTTAATCTATGACACCAGGATTCTCTTAAGGGAGGCTTCACTTTGACCGTAGTAAGTCTGGAAAAAATGATATATTTTGGACTTTTCTAAAGATTAATAAAATAAAATTGTTATTTTATTTACTTATTTCTTTTCCTCCAACGGAAAAGAAGCTATGGCAGGAATAATGACGTGCCAATCTAGTAAATGGCTTGACCCCTAAAACCGTTTGTAAAAACTTCTTTGAAATTAGGAAGGTTCCTATTAAATGATCCCCCATTAATTCCATGGGTGTTACTCACCCTCCCCCTCTACTATTTATATGGAGCTAAGGAAGAGGTATTGGCATGACTTCAGCATGTGACGAAGTTCTGATAAAGTTCCATGATTCTAATCACTTGGAGGATGGACCCAGTTCCAATAAGCAGTGATGAATGACACTGAATCACATACCAAAGAATGACGTTTTAGTGGAAATGTTGTCCGCTTATTGCGGGGATGAAGAACATCGACTCGTATGCAATCGTATGTGTTCTCCAATTATCTTGAGGTATAGATTTTTTTTGTTATAATTTCAAGTCATTGTGGAATCCTTTTTCCTCCCTCTTGTTTTCAAGTTAACAAGGAGGGCATGGTCCAAAAGAACATGGAATAGAACCTCAGCTACTTTGTTTATCCCCACGTTCTTCATAGACGACTGCCAGAACAGCAGCACCGAGTGGCCACGATGGAGGCGGTGTGCCATCACATGACACAAGAGAAAGTTGGGACACAATGTCATGGCGGTTAGCAAAGCGTCTAGCACTGACTGGCCATAAGGGTGGTGCGGCACGCCTCTATGTGCCGTCGTTGGGAAAGGGCCCCGGCCGAAGCCGCAACAGGTGAAGAAGATGGTCGGCTCGAGCTGGCCACAGAAAGCGTAGGCAGAGCGGCAGCCCTTCGTGCTCCGCTGGAGAAGGTCGTACCTCGAAGCCGTAACAGGTGGAGAGCGGCACAGCCCCCGCACCGTGCTGGGTTGGCAGACCCCTGGTTGGCCAAAACATCTGGCCGTTACGCAGTGGGGCATCACCCCATTGGCTGGTCGAAATGGCCCTGAACCCGCAGGACCAACTGGGATGACCGATCCGCCTTCTGGTAGACTGTGCCTGTCGAGGGAAGGCCGAGCGGGCCTAACCCATCCAGTGGAATGGACCCACCCAACAGAATGGACCGAACCTTGTAAACTGGGCCGACCCTTAGTGGGATGGACTAGAGCGGGGTCAGGTAGACCTCAGGGCCTGTTGTGTTCGACTGGCCTGACCGAGTCAGAGGAGGCCCAGACCCAACCCATCACCAAATAATGAAATGCTGATAACTGATGAAACAGGTGTCCTTTTGACAAGACATCAGTGGTGTTGGGATCTCTTTTGGGAAGTGGTACCTTTGGCATATTTTGGTGGAGCCAGCCGAGCCGGGCAGGACCAATGTGCGATCACCACCGTTTCACGGGAAGGGGTGAAACTAACAAACCGAGTGTCCATTTGAAGAACCGTATATGATGCCAGAACCCATCGGACAAGGAGGTATTTTTGGTATCTTCCACTTGAGTTTTGGAGAATGTTTGAGTGTGGCTAGTTTGGATCAAACCTGAATTCAACCAGACCCTCAGAACTAAAATGCTTACAAGTCACAGACCGGGTGTCCGATTGACGCACCATCTATCACGTTGGAACCCTTACGACATGACTGTCCTTTGGGATAAATCACTGTGGAACATCATGGAGGTTGAGGTGCAACTGATGGCCTTAGGAGAGGTTCCACCAAACATGATATGAGTGGGAATCCAGTGGTTAGTAGTGAGGTGGAGGTTGGAGACAGATCATGGGGAGGTTAGTACCAAGCAATTCTGTGTGGGTCAACACCAATCCTGTGTGGGACAAATCCTATGTGGTTCAAAGCTGAAAGATCTTTTGTAGATCAGTGCATACATATTCTCTGTGGGTCAGTGCTCAACAATCCATTGTGGGTCAGAACATACTGATCTTGTGTGGGTCAGATCCTGTGTGGGTCAATGGAGGTTAGTATCTATCGATCCTGTGTGTGTTAGAATCTATATGGTTGGAAGATGTGCATCTAGAAAGAATAAGATGATCTAGCTTCACGAAAAATCATTTTTACTTAAAAACATCACCAGTATCTGGTGTGAGCTGAGTATTTTACCTTCATGGTGTTACCTTTGTGGTACCTTCACCTTCATGATGTTATCTTCATGGTGTTACCTGAATGGTACTTTTACCTTTTCGGTGTCACCTTTGTGGTACCTTCACCTTCGTGGTGTTATCTTAATGGTTTTACCTGTGTGGTACTTTTAACTTCTTAGTGTTACCTTTGTGGAACTCTTCCCTCATGTATGACACAAGTATATCTTGATGGATTAGGTATATGTATGGGAATATAGCTAAGTAGAGTTTTTGACTACTTCATGCTTTGTGGTTGAGGTATTTCTTTTTGTTTTTTTCCTTTGTGGAACTCTGGGAGACCTTTGGGGGGATCAGGTCCCCTATTGAGTATTGTTATACTCACCCCTATACTGGTTTTTCCCGCACCTTGTTTTGTCTTGTGCTGATGATGGACATCGTTGATCGAGGACGAGGGATCTAGGACTAGAGGATGCGTAGAGGTGGACCATTTTACGTGACGTGACACCGGACTACTAATCGTGAGTTGTACCTACCCTTCATGTAGGATCCTTGGTGGATGATCCTAGAGTTTTTCCCTCTTTTCAGTTGTACTTGTAATTTTCAGTAGGGCTTGTATTCCAGCCACTATACTTTCAGTATAAGTTTTACTACAATAGTTTACTTTGCAGTTTCTTCTTTTGTTTTCTCAGCTTTCGTGTTTATATAGTTTTATAGGAAATTCCTTCCCGTTATAGGGATACACCTTTCCAGTGAAAGTCGCCAGCCCCTGGAATATGGAAGGCGGTCCTGGGATAGTAATTCCACGGGCCCTGGGGGGGAGGGTTGTGGAAAGTTCCACGAAAATATTGGGTCTAATATCATATAAAGAAATCTAACATAGGATATTTTCTCTCTGGAATAGGATTCACTATTTGAGGACGGTAATTATTTCATAACCTGACTAATATTTCATAGTATATAAAAAACATTCACTAATCTAATACCATCTATATTGACTTTATAGGTTGTGAAACCAATTTAATTTCCATGAGTATTGATATCATTCTTCCTTCCATGTGCCATTTCTTAACAATGGAATATACTGGATTAGTTCATAAATTCATGAAATTTTTATAACTCTTTATATGGTATATCATAAAATAGAAATTTATTCATCTTGAATCCTAGAATCATAATCTAGTGTTACATTGGGTAAATAATTACTTTCAAATCCTTCATAATAATAGGGAAAGAAAATTCAAAATATCCTTAGTTTATCTCCTAGGAGTGTCCAAATAGGTATGCACTATGGACTATTTCCGTGTACAAGGTTACACCGTGTCAGGCCCAAAACACATTATCAGATTTGTTACTCCTATGTACATATGTTCTGGAGCCACATCCACTTTTGTATCCAGACAATGATGTATTTAAAGGAATACACACATAATTTTACCTTACATATATTCATGGATATTATTCATTACATATTGATAAATTAGATCTTTTGGTTAGGTTCTTTAATATATGTTTTCTAAATATACTTTCCAGGGTTCCTTATAAAGTTCATTTGATACCAACAATGACACCCCAACCCTAGAAACCCAGATTCGGTGCATTATTTTATTACATTTTCATGATTAAATGGAATCAAATCATGAAGGACTAATCATTTTTTATAGTATAGGAATGCCAGATTATATACATAATACGTGTAATACATTGTTAAAAAATAAAAATGTGATACAATAAATAAATAAATAAATTGGGTCCTTGAAATCTTATTCATATATTTCTTCTTCATAAACTAGGGAATGGAAACATAATAATGGTGATGTCAAATGGTCAGTAAGGGTATGTAAAGTGGAATAAATAATGAATAAATGGAAATAAACCAACATGTAAAGGTAAATAACTTGTAACAATTTCCAATAAAATAATTAGATAATGAAAAATAAACATGTATAGGTAAGAAATTAAAACACATTCCATTAAATTAATGAATTGAAAATTAAAAGTATCCATATATATGTCAATAAAAAATGAAATGGATGAATAATAACTAAAATTTCATTGAAGTATGTTCTTAACTATTGTATGTCATTAATTAGGTACATGAGGACCTATACTTTTGTGTTCCAACTTCTAAATAGTTTAAAAATACAAGTAGAAACCTTTTTAATTTGGCCAACTTAATCCACTCATGAGAACTTATCAATGTATAGAGGAGATATAAAAATTCCATTGTCAACCCTAAATTTTATGTCTAAAAAATTAAACATATATTATAATAAAATTAATCAATAGAAAATATTCACTATAAAATATCTTCAAAATATATAGATTTATCAATAATTTACCAGGTATTCAAATAACTGTCAAAGTAAACACCATATCTAAAATGATATACAGTTTAGGAAGTACTAATATCTATAATTTGAAAATATTGATGTTGAATGAAATTAAAAATGTAATATTATTAGAATAAAATAAAAATTTCAAGAGAAACTAACAATCGCCAAAGGAAGTGAGATTTTAAATATAATCATTAAGAAATTTTTTGAGGAGAATAATATTTTGACAGTCAAGTGAGTCTCATACCACATTGAAAAATTTGAATCACAATCCACATAAAGGTATGACATTAAATTATACTTATAATATCTTAAGAATAATAATATTCATGATATTATGTGTCAAAGTGATTTATATATTCCATAAAAATGTGAGTTGGTGCATAACAATAAATAAGTCCCAATGAAATTTATATTGAGAAACAAATCCCCTACCTTAACATTATATTTTGTTGTGTGATCTTTATCCTCCTATATAGTGGTCCAAAATTTGTAAATAATTTATACCAGAACCATACTAATGTTTATAACATCATATATTAAATCCTTATAATATTTTATTACCTTTTTTTAATAGTCTTTCATTATTTTATCTATTTAGGCTATTAATTACCTAGTTTTCTAAAGCATGTTTTGACTTTTCATTTATTGGTACAATTAATTAGATCGTGATTTCATCATATTAAGAATGTAAAATTTGTCTTAATTATTATATATATTTAGTACATATGTAATTATAATAATCCATTATATTTGGATATAATAATTGAAGTGCACTATTCAAGGAGATGGTAGGATGTACATACACATGAACACCACATCAATTCATTTTTATTATTAAAAGAAGAAATGTAAATTATAAATAGGTATATAATATTTAAATTATCATACATATTTAATATATGTTAAATAGTTTCATTAAAATCATTTGTATTATTTCTCATGAAGAGCATGAATGAATCACATCGCTTTGAGAATGCTGTAGTACACACTTTCACAAAATGATGTTATCGTATTAACACAAAATAGAATGTATAAGGGTATGTTTTATAAGATAATTAAAGAAGAATAAAAAATAATATTTATAATATATAACATTTATATTTATATTTTTCATCACAATGTCAATTATGAGAGGTGGTAATGGAAAATTGAACAATCATCCTTTAATGAGGTGGTCGTTTTTTGTACATGTAAATAGTATATTAGTTATCTATTAGTTGGTAGTGTGTTTATGTGTCTGTCGAAATATTCACATAACAAAATCCTTGTATATTTATGATATTTTTTTTATATAATCATATAATAAGGATATTTTTTAAGGTGATGAATGGAAATGACACGATATTTCTTGAGAAAAGATGTTACATATTAATCAGGTATCTTATTTAGGTTTGTACCAAAAGTAATATTTGTATTGTTTCTTACACAATTGTAGGATTCCTAGATGAGGGGAGGGGTATTAGGTTTCTCTTTTTAGATATTTTGGTTTATCCAAAGTGTCTTTAGAGGTGTGAGGATGTGGGATGGTATAAGACCTTTTATAGTGGAGGAGGAGTGGCACTCTTATAATATTTTTTCAAAGGAATTGTATGCACATTTTTGTCATTTAATGTGGACCCAATAACGAACACAATTCTAGAAAAGATATAATAGGGTCTACATATTGAAAAAATGGATTTTGAATAAATTTATATGATATTTGGTTCCTTAATATTGATTATTAGTCCTTTATTAAGTTTAGTGTTTCCAAAATAATAGTAGATAATTTTAATTACATTCACTAATTTTATAAGTAAAAAAAATATTTAACCTTATTATACTTTATAAATGTTTCTAATTTCAAATATAGAATCCATTTTTATAAATTACAATCACATAAGTGGAAGAAATTAATTTAAATTTAATCCTAAAAATAAGACACCAATTTGGGGTTTTAAGGTAATATATCCAAAAGTCTGCTTTGTTTTCATAGTAAATTTCAAGGTGAAATTTATTCCAATGACCTAAATTAGATTAACTAAAAAAATAATATATAATTAAACATTAAAACCAATCTAAAACATTTTTTCTTAAATATCCCAGACATCATGAAGTTATGTCACTATTTAAACATTAGTTCCAATATCTTGTTTTGGGTTAATTTAAAATTAAGTGGGTTTATGAGGGACCTCGGCTGTGTTCTGGTGTTTCAAGAAAGAATATAATGTAAAACCATTCTAAACTATTCTCGGTGAAAGGTTGGTTCCTGGTTCGGGCATAGCTAAATAAACTATGTGATGTGGGAGTAATATGTGGACAGTGGCATCTCACACTATTGGAGAACAATTTATAAATAGTGTAGAGAATCCTAGGTAACCATATATCCCAACTACCCTATGATAGTGTATTGCACATGGTTTGTGCATGTTTTAGAAAACCACCTAGGTAAACCATGGGGCCCAGTAAAGTTGAAAAAAATTAAAAAATATCATCCTCAGGGATTTTTAAGGGTAAGTCATAATTTTCCTCCTCTTCTCCTCTTGCAACCCTAGATGTTATCTTTGATGATCCAACCTTCACATGGGTTATTCTCCTTCGATCCTAGGATGTTTGGAGCCTCGTTATGTGTGAATCAAAACCTCGGGTGAGTTTAAGCTTCCCCTTTCTCCTTTTCTGGATTAGGATTTGTATCTATCCCTTATATCCTTCTGAACACCACATAGACTATTTTACATTGATTATAAGGATGAATCTTCAAATAGGTCACTGAACTAGGATCTAGTCTATCGATTGAGGGCGTGTTTGACAGCGGAGTCCATTTAGGAGGTCTATTAGTTATATTCCCTGGTTTTATTTAGGTTTGGTATTGTTTTATTTTTTTCATGGACACTTCATGTTGTGATTTTGATCCCTTAGTGAGGTATGGTATATTGGGTGTTTTAATGATGAATATATACCCTCATGGTTCCATTGGGACACATCGAGGATGATTGGACCTATTTAGGGACCCCCATGAGGTGTTCTAATATCCTCATACCTAGGGGTTTGTAATGTAAGGGCAAGGTCGATGTGTAATAATGTAGAGACCATGATGAAATTGTAGTCATATTTTAATGTATATAAAATGGATTATTGGTAGTGTTCCAATATTTTATAATGGATTAAAGGGTATTTTATCTTGGAATAGAAAATGAATTTAATGGGAATGTTCAAAATGAATTATTTTTCCCATGAAATTTATAAGCGGTTCAAGACATGGTAAACTATTGAATATGTTAAATGGTTTTATGTATTGAAATTGGTGAATCTTCTTATTTTGTTTATGCATAATAAATTGTAATTGGGTTAAATGGTAATGTGATAAATGATAAGGTGTTAATAACTTATTGAAAAACAAATTTCCTATGTTGATTGTTGTGGGTTATTATCATTAAATCTATTGGGTTAGACTGATTGTGATATGGTATGTGTGGTGAATGGATATATATATATATATATATATATAAACATGTGAACATAGATTGGTTGTGAGATAGAGGACTGAGGCTCCACCCATGAGTCATTCTGGACTAATTCTCTAACCCCAGTAAGGGATGCATGGGTTAAGGAGATAAAATGATGCTCTATGCCCTCAATGGTTGCGTTCAATAGAACTAATTGGACTGAGGAACCAGGATAAGTGTGATCATTTAATTTGATATTCTCACCCCTTGTGAGTTAAAAACTTGACTTAATCTGATATGTGTATTAATGAATATTTTAAACCTCTTTACCAGAAAATGAAATTATTTATACCATAAAACACATTTTGATAGTAAATTATGTACTATAGAATATGGAAATGATGAATTTGGTTCGAATTCATTTAAGGGATAAAGTACATATTTATAACTACTGGCCTTCAAATTGTATTTTTTTACTTTTATTTTCATTCATACTTTCATGCACTATCTATTTAATGGATATTTTGTAGAACCTAGTTTTTGTGGCTACTATGTTGTAATCACACCCTATTGGGGCCTCCATTGGGTACTCGAGTGGACTTCATGTTTTCATTCCATTAAAATTGAAAATAATGTATACTTGGGAATTGAATTTGGAATGGGTCTTTCATGGATGAGGTTACAGACTAGAATTTAAGGATATTTTGGGGATTCCTCTCATTGTCTTAATTTTGGGATTTTTCAATTTATTATTGTTTAGTATGATATTCCATGTTTATCATTGATTGTGGTCTATAAACTGTTTTGGGATAATTTATTTATTCATGTTTATTTGTTTATGGTACTTTTTTTTGCTCTTTATTACTGTTATCCA